>JAJGRX010000675.1:620523-1241047 GCA_025461125.1 Carex kokanica | reverse complement strand
CAAGTTGCTGACGTTATGGCACCATGATGGTATGCAACTATTAAATGCTCTATAATGTATGTAGAGTTGTAAACATAATTGATTTTTTAATTGGTAATTAAGTTATTCTTGTGGCAAAAGGTTACAGCTGTTGGATTAAACACTGAATGGGGTCTATTGATGGCTAATATTTCAGAAGATAACGGTGAAGAAACTCCCCTTCAGGTTTATTAGCACATTTCCTTTCGTTTTTTCTACCTTTTTTTATTTTATTTGTATACTTTGTTCTGAGTGCTTTTTGGCCATAAAAAAGGTACGGTTAAATGGTGTCGCTACCTTCATTGGCATGGTGGGTTTGACTGTTGCTGTTACGGTTCTTTTTGTCCTTTGGATAAGGTATGTTTAGTTTATAATATTACAGGGTCCTCATAGCAAATCTTTACTTTCTATCCTTAATCATCTATCTTCTCAGGTATTTTACAGGGAATACAAAGGATTCTGATGGCAAAACTGAATTTGTGAAGGGGCAAACAAGCGTTAAACAGTCATTCATTGGGGCTATTAAAATATTTACCATTGCTGTATGTATTTTCATATTGTTAGATTCTTAATATTTCAACTCCAGGCATTTGATTAAAACACATTATCTAATATTCCCAATTTTTTACTTAAATTTGCTTCTAGGTAACAATTGTTGTGGTAGCAGTGCCTGAAGGGCTTCCATTGGCTGTAACTCTTACGTAATGAAGATTTTCAACGTTTCAAAATGTTTCTTTGTTGCCAATAATTTTTCAATGTAATTGAAAAGTTTCTTGTTTTCTTTTGTCAGGCTTGCATATTCAATGCGCAAGATGATGAGGGACAAAGCTTTGGTGAATACATTACCTTTTCTTTTATTTTGCTAATTTTGCTCCAAATCACATTGCCAAAATAAGAAAATCATTTGGAATTTTACATTACCTTTTGTTTTTTTTTAATTATTTTTATAGGTAAGAAGACTGTCAGCATGTGAAACGATGGGTTCGGCAACTACCATCTGTAGTGACAAGACTGGCACACTCACTTTAAATCAGGTACTAATGATTATAATTTTCACCTATTAAATGAGCCCAAGGGCAAACCTGTATTTGTATGAACTTAATTGATTCCTTAATATTAGATGACAGTTGTGGAGGCCTATGTTGGAGGAACCAGGTTGGATGATGTCGGCAATACGAAGATGATGTCAGCAATTGTATCAAGCTTTCTCATGGAGGGCATCTCACAAAACACTACTGGCAATGTGTTTGAGCCTGAGGTGAGTGATCTCTTTCCTGTACACTACTGGCAGTGTGTGCTTTTTCAGAGGTACATTTAATAATGAAAACTATATATACAATTTAGGATGGTGGAGCTGCTGAGGTAACAGGTTCACCTACTGAGAAAGCAATCCTTTCATGGGGCATCAAGGTATTTGGTTTTTCATCCTCTATCAAGATTTTTCACCTCTATTTGGTTTTTCTTTCATACGACCAACTTCAGTTTTCTTTTTGGTTCCATTCTAGTTGGGAATGAAATTCAGTGAAGCAAGAAATAGATCTTCGGTTATTCAAGTATTTCCATTTAACTCTGAGAAGAAGCGCGGCGGTGTTGCTGTACAACTGGTAGGTGACTACATGAATAATTATCTTTCATGTAATTTTAAATTTGAGTAGTTTCATGCGCTTATTATTTTATTTATTTTTGTATTGAGTGTAGCCTGATGGCAAGGTTCATATACACTGGAAAGGTGCAGCTGAATTAGTTCTCTCATCTTGTACCAGTTGCCTCTCTCTTGATGGTACAGTTTATCCGATAAACCCAAACAACGTATGTTAAATGTTTCATTTTTTTTCTTCAACAAGCCTCTGAAATTGCTAAAATCACACTTGTACTTATCATTTTGTGTGTATAATTTAAGCTAAATGAATACAAGAGACACATAGATGTCATGGCCGAATCTAGTCTTAGATGTGTTGCTTTTGCGTATCGACCACTCAATGCGGAAGCTATACCAAAGGAGGAAAATAGGGACAATTGGGTATTGCCAGAGGAAGAACTCATTCTCCTTGGAATAGTGGGAATAAAGGTATTCTTGCAAATTTTAATGCTCCTTTCTTTGTAATTCTATATATCCTTGACCGTTTGATTAATTTTCTTTTTCTTCTTTATTTTTTTAAAGGATCCGTGCCGTCCAGGGGTTAAGGATGCTGTGGAACTTTGTACTAGTGCTGGTGTCAAGGTGTTATTTAATGCCTAAATTCACTCTCATGATAAAAATGAAAGAGATGAATATTTAGTTTTTTTTTTTTTCTGTGAAACATTTAGGTACGTATGGTGACAGGAGATAATATACAAACAGCTAAGGCAATTGCCTTTGAGTGTGGCATACTTGACACAAGAGAGGCGGCTGAGCCAGTGGTCATAGAAGGTCGGGTGTTTCGTGCTTTATCCGAAACTGAGAGGGAATCAATTGCTGAAAAGATAAGTGTATGTTGTTTATATCCTATTCATTGCTATGGGTTGATTACAATTGAATTAAATGCCTTTCTATTTTTTTTAATCGGTAAAATTATTGATTATAGGTTATGGGGAGGTCATCTCCAAACGATAAGCTATTACTGGTACAAGCCTTGAAAAGGAAAGGTCATGTGGTGGCTGTTACTGGAGATGGTACCAATGATGCCCCTGCTCTTTAATGATGTACCTTACCACTCTCTCTCCTCTCTCTCTCTAAGTGAACATGCATTCTATCTATTTATCTCTTGCCCTAATGTTGTAAAAATATTATTGGCGATACAGGCTGACATAGGTCTGGCCATGGGCATTTCTGGAACGGAGGTTGCTAAAGAAAGCTCTGACATCATCATTTTGGATGACAATTTTGCTTCTCTTTGTTAAGGTTAGATTTTGTATACACACCCAGTTTGTACCAGCAAGTACAGTATCTTGCAAGTAAAGACTGGTTAGGGAGTAAGTCTTCTTTGTTTTCAATTTTTGGTTACTATAGGTTGTGAGGTGGGGCCGGTCGGTATTTATGCAAATATTCAGAAGTTCATACAATTTCACTCACGTTAATGTTGCTGCTCTAGTAATTAATGTTGTTGCTGCTGTCTCCTCCGGTGAGGTACCTCTAAATGCGGTCCAGGTAATTTTTTTAATTTTTACAAACTGCAAAACAGCTATTATATATGACAACTAAAATGAGAAGGCAATATAAAGTTGACCTTCCATTTCCATTTTGTGTTGAGGAATGAATAGCTTCTGTGGGTTAACCTTATAATGGACACACTTGGAGCTCTTGCATTGGCTACTGAACCACCTACTGACAATCTCATGAAACGCCTTCCTGTTGGTCGTAGGTACTTCATTTTCTTTGTTTCATTTTATATGGAATGGATTAATCATCATCATCATCATCAATAGATTATAAATAGATTAGAATAATATTGTGGTTGATTTGACACACAGGGACCCACTAATCACTAATATCATGTGGAGGAATCTCCTAATTCAGGCAAGTCTCTACTTTACTTTTCTTTTTTCCATTTTGAGAATTTATCTTATCTTATCTGACTGAGTCTCTACAAGCAGGCACTTTATCAAGTGACAGTTCTCCTTATTTTCAATTTTGATGGCCGTAAGATACTCAACCTTGATCACTCAAATGAAGAGCATGCTGACAAAGTGAAGAACACCTTTATATTTAACACCTTCGTCTTGTGCCAGGTACCATGTCATTTTACAGTTTGTATGTATTACTATTATAATATAATACAACAAACAAATGTCTAATAGTTTATGCACTGACTGGTTGGACATTTCTATGTCAGATATTCAATGAGTTCAATGCGAGGAAGCCAGAGGAGAAGAAACGTATTTGTGGGCATTACCGGCAACCGCCTCTTTATGGGTATTATAGGCATCACAGTTGTTCTTCAGGCAAATTCACTTCACTCAACTCAGCTTTCTTTTCCAAACCCTAGTTTCATTTCACCTAATAATAATATTGATATAAGAGGAGGGTTCAAATGCCTCCATTTTTCATGCCTCCACTTTTAAAAAGTTTAATAACTCAAAATTTAAAAACTTAAAAGTCAAAATAAAACCGTTGGATAGATCTACATCATTTTATCTATGTGCTCATAAAAAATTATCACATTTTGATTTTATTTTATGTGAATTAATAAGTTGAAAAATCAACGTCTATAAATTATCCACATTAGTATATTTTTTTACAAGCTCTTGATGACAACCAAAACAAAATTGAAATATCATAATTTTTTACACGTGCATAGATAAAATTATGTAGATCATATACAACGATTTTATTTTGACTTTTAAGTTTTAAATTTTGAGTTATTAAAGTTTTTAAAAATGGAGGCATGGTGGAGGCATGAAAAATGGAGGCATTTGAACCCTCCTCTTGATATAATATGTCTTTTCTTGTTTTTATTTTTATATTTTTTTTATATTTTCAGATACTGATAGTTGAGTTCCTTGGGAAATTCACATCCACTGTCAGAATTAGCTGGAATTTTTGGCTTATCTCAATTGCTATTGCCATTATAAGGTATATTATACATACATGTAACGATCTCCTTTCCTTCTTCTATTCATGGGTTGGCTAAGATGAAATTTCTAACTATACATTGTCTCAATTTATGATATGTTTTTCAGCTGGCCTCTGGCTTTTGTGGGGAAATTTATTCCTGTTCCAGAGACTCCGTTTGTTGACTACATTTCACGGATCTTCTGTGGTAAAAATAACAGACAAGGTACACATTTAGACACCTTTTGTGGTAAACCATGGGTTGGTCATGCTAATTACCAAATTAAATGTGATTGTTTAACAGCTAATTCATTTACTTGTTTACAATTTGCTTGGTTGATTATGCAGAGGAAAAGGCAGAGGGACAAGAAGCGACCTGAACTTAAAAATGTGAATAAAACAAAAACAAAATCTAATCTACCACCTCTAACTCATACTGTGTAATGCTGTACAAAAACTCCATAATATCGCGTGTAATTTTACTTTTTATACGTGTGAAATTGTGCTTCAAATATTTTCATCCGTGTTTTGTACTCCCTTTTCCCAAAGGCTTGAAATATTTCATCCGTGTTTTGTACTCCTATTCCTAAAAGATATATATACATGATTTCATTTTGATGTTATCGTTATTAGAGAAGGAATGATATACATGATTAACTAACTATTTTAGTTATTATGTGTCATTATTGCATTGCCGTGTTTACTCAAGCTGGAAAAATAACCAAGTAAAAATGAGCAAAGTACACTTATGCTAACAATTACACTAAAATTGGGTAAAAAAAGAGGAAAAGAACTAGAAAATGCTAGCAATAACAGGAGTATGCCACATGGCTCTTCTTGGATACAGAAGGAGATGCAAAATCTGAATCCTGGGCCAAACCGTCAGAGACTAAGAGGATGCGGGAATGACCTGATGCAATGCGTCTCCCACGGATGTAGCTGTAGAATGGTCCATAGACAGCTGCTACAAAGGTGTCACTCTTTGAGCACACATGAATATCTAAGGCTTTTTCCAGGTCTTCATTTCCTGGTATTAGAAATTGATCTTTCTTCTCAGCTGGTATTATATCATCCTGCAATATAATTGCAACAATAGCAACTTATAACTCTTGTTATAGGAACGCATAAGAAATAGAGATCCTAATGGAACACATAAAATTTACCTTGGTATAAGTTTTAGGGAAAGCGTTCTTTAAAGGGTTCAAGTTCTCGTGCCAGAAAGCCTCAGTCAAGTATACCACTGTCTCTTCACTAAACCCTGCCTTCTTCAAAAATGATGCAACTTCACTTGCACTGTAACACCTCTTCCTTCCTGCAACTCCATCTACCAAGCAACTGCTTTTCAAATCAACGGCCACGAATTCTCCATTAGACTTTGTGCCAAGTTCTCTCAACCGTTGGATTATCTTATCCCCAATTTTTTGCAATTCAGGTTGAAGCTCTAGGCTTTGAAACATGGTTACACATGTTGTTGCCAGTAACTCCTTGTTGGTGTATAGTTGCTTTGGTTCAAAACTAGTTGATTGGTAAATCAGTGCGAGTCTTAAATAGTTGTTTCTTCTGAAAACGGGTTGGATTTGTTTCTCAATTTTATACTCAGAAACCCGACTCTTTATTCTGAGGATAGCTGGCTGTCTGGTTGCCATGTCAGCAGGCAGCTCTTTAGTTACTCTGACAATACCGGTAAGTGTGGATATAAGCTTGTCTACATCATATATATCTTCAAAATTCCTGGTTAATAATAAATATTTTGGTCAGTATCGAGAAATAATATTTGAGAGAAAAAACTGCAAACTATTTTATACAATTTCCTTCAATTGTAATATGACACACATATATATATAGAGAATTGTGCTTTTGTACTTCATGAAGTAAAACGAAACGCTCATATTCCCATTTTCAAAATCCAAAACGTCGATCCGAACCGTTGAAGTTGTTCTCCATATTGAAATGTGCTTGGAGACCAAATTTTACATTTTTTGGAATTTTTTACTATTTATTAAGCCACTTTGAAAATCGCTGATCCACTGGTCTAGAATTTATTACTGTTTTTTACTGTTCACAATAGATCAAGGATTTTCAAAGTAGCTTAATAAATAGTAAAATAAATTCCAAAAAATGTAAAATTTGGTCTCCAAGCACATTCCACAACTTCACCGGTTCGGATCGACGTTTTGGATTTTGAAAATGGGTTCGTTTTACTTCGCGAAGTACAATAGCCCTACTCTCTCTATATATATATATATGAGTAGAACTAGGGTGTTCCTAAGCTCACCAAGCCCTTCGTGAGCTCGACTCTAAAACCTATCGAATTGACTTCAAACCGTTAGATGTTCAATCTATATTAAAATGTGCTTGGAGACCAAATTTTACATTTTTTGAAATTTTTTTACTATTTATTAAGATGGTTTGAAAATCGCTGTTTTTATTATAATTCTGCACCATTGGAAAACAGCGATTTTCAAACCATCTTAATAAATAGTAAAAAAATTCCAAAAAATGTAAAATTTGGTCTCCAAGCACATTTTAATATAGATTGAACATCTAACGGTTTAGAAATGTCGTTTGAAGTCAATTCGATAGGTTTTAGAGTCGAGCTCACGGAAGGGTTTGGTGAGCTTAGGAACACCCTAGTTCTACTCTATATATATATATATATATATATATATATAGAGAATGGCTAAGCTCAAAACGTTTGTTCCTGGGCTCAGGAACAAACGGGTCGGTTCTTCAATTTTCGAAGTTCAAACAACAAATCCAAACCGTTAGATATTCAATCTATATTAAAATGTGCTTGGAGACCAAATTTTACATTTTTTGGAATTTTTTTACTATTTATTAAGCTGGTTTGAAAATCGCTGTTTTCTAATGGCGCAGAATTTTAATAAAAACAGCGATTTTCAAACCAGCTTAATAAATAGTAAAAAAATTCCAAAAAATGTAAAATTTGGTCTCCAAGCACATTTTAATATAGATTGAACATCTAACGGTTTGGATTTGTTGTTTGAACTTCGGAAATTGAAGAACCGACCCGTTTGTTCCTGAGCCCAGGAACAAACGTTTTGAGCTTAGCCATTCTCTATATATATATATATATATATGCAAAATCAGTAAATAGGCATCTATATTTGTAAGAAACAAAAATATATATTTTTTCTTTTTCTTTCATTTTTTTTTTGTATGGAGTCAGGACACCATACTACATCAGGAAAATAAACCAAAGGAAAAAGAAAGAGCATTTAGATTTTGAAATTTACCTTCTGTGTCCGACTTGACGTCCTCTTACATCGGGGAGAACAAGTGTTGCACCTAGATACCTAGCAATAACCACCGCATCTGCTACCTAGTTTTACAGAAATAATTGAATATGCAATTCCATAAATCAATATAAGCTAAAAAGTACAAATGTCTTTACAAATAAAAAATATTTGTTCTAGCAGACAATCACAGTACTTTTTATTGACATATATTTTTTTTAACTTGAACACATAAAAGTATTGTACTAGTAAAAAACATTTGAGCACATAGAGAGAAAATAGAGAGTAGCATCCAATCTGGTTAAGTGTAGTGTACCTGTGAGATGTGATGTTCAGGACCAGTTGTGAGAGAAAATGTAATGAACCCTTTTGACTCGTTTGTGTTCTCTGTATAAAAGAAAAGAGATATGGTGAAAGGAATTAAGGAAGGAGTAACAACAGTAAATGTTAAGTAAGTTGTTTTTTGATGCATTAAGTTGTCTACTTACGGGAAGTGGGATTGCGCCAGCAGGGTGCGAGTCTGAGTGGGATTGCAAATGCAGTGCCAGTATCAGTGCTGATACTGACCCTATGATCTACCTTGGCCTGCAAATTTTTGAAAAATTGAAATTGAAATCAAATAAATTGAATTGAATTGAATTGAATAGAGATGGATGATGGTGCCCCCAATCCCCCAATAGAGACAGAGATGGAGAGATGGAGAGAAGGAGAAGGATTTAATAATTAATTAGGGTTTAAAGAACTGACAGACATGAGAGGAAGAGGAAGAGGAGGAAGAGGAGGAAGAGGAGGAGAGGAGATGATGTTTGTTATGGCGATCATGAGGAACATGGACGCCGTGAGCAGCCCCCCCACCACCTGCCGCACATCCACGCTGCCACCGCCGCCGCCGCAGCAATTGATCAGCATTGTCGTCGTTTCCAAATAATCCCCAATTCAATTCCCTTGGCGATCTCAGCAAGTAATGAAATTAAATCAATCAATCAATCAATCAAATCCCGATCTCATTCATTCCATTATAAGTTCATAACACTAACTTACTACACTGAGTCACTGACACTGAGTGGGACCCATTTGAGACAGTGGGACTGGAATAAATATTAAACAAACTGTAACTTTGCCTCTGCTTGCAGTCAATGATCATTGGGCCCCAGTCCCTCCCTTCTCCATATGCAAATCTGCGTGCCCTGCCCTGCCCTGCCATGCATCATTCAATAATAAATTAATTAATTGATTGCTTTTATATGGGCCCCAGAAATGAAATGGGCCTCTCCACCTACAGCCCAACACCATCCAATTCATTCCTACAAATATCGCCGTCTCGCCGTTTAGCACTGATAACAATAACATCCACTTGGCATATATCTTCTCCTTCTCCTTGTACACTTATTATTTTAGCCAGGGGAGATTTTACATAATGCTCTTCTTTTTCAAAACATAGAACAAAATATCTCCTCTTCAAAATTATTAACAAAATGTCCTTGTAGGACCCACTTTTTCCCTATCTTCCCCTCCCTCCCATTCCTTCCTTTTTACTCCGTTTCTCTATTGTCTTCCAGCCTTCTCCCTTCGCGACTGCCTCTTCGCGTCTCACATCTTCGCAAATAATATGTTTGGATAGTAATTGAGTGATATTTTTGGATATTATATTTGTGAGATTGCTTGATCCTTTGATGTTGTTGTCCTCAACGATGCATTCTGATTGAAGTGATTGTTGATTCATACTACTGAATGTAGGCTTTTGGATATTATATTTGTGATATTGCTTGCCTCTTTGTTGATTGTTGATTTATACTACCATTGTTGATTGAAATGATTATTAATATACTGATTGAAATTGATCCAAAGTTGAAAGATTTATACTACTGATTGAAGGTGATTTATACTACGATTCATACTACTGAAATGATTTATATTTTCTTTTTTCTTTTCTGTTACATCATTTTTTTTCTTCTCTTAATTAAAAAGATTTTATAAAATAATATTTTTTGAAAGAACACATATGTTGAAAGATTTTACATATAAGCTAATAATATGTTGTCTAATTTTAGCAAATAAAATTTTACATTATTCTAAATCAAATACATTTTTTAAAATATGAATAATGGGAGTAAACAAGGAGTAAACAAGAATGAGTGGGAGGGAGAGCAAGAGAGGGGAAAAGTGGGGTCCACAAGGATATTTTGTTAATAATTTTGAAGATAGAGTATTTTGTTCTATATTTTGAAAAGAGAGGGCATTGTGTAAAATCTCCCTTTTAGCCAGTCCAACTCAACTATTATTTATACAAATATAAATACAAATACAATAAAGAAAAGTCCAAGTCCACTTGTCAAAATTCCAATTCAAAATCAAAATCAAAATCAAAAGCACCACCACCCACTTTCCTCACTTCCTACCTCCTACCTACCTAATTTTCAAATCCAAATCCAAATCCAATCTACCTTTATTTACAATTTGCAAGGAATCAAACAACCATTTCATCCATCCATGATCCATCTATGACACCTTTCCATTTAGTCATAGAAATGGAGAGGAGTCGATGAGAGAGATACAAGTTGGGTCATTAAATATATATGAAAGAAGCAAAAACGAACAAACAAAAGCAAAAAGGTGGTAAGTGGTAAGAAAGAAGGGAAGAGAGATAAGATAAGATATGATAATGATAATGATATTAAAATATGGGGGTATCTAAAACCCAAAAATTGATCTGAATTCGTGCAAAGGGATAAGATCACCAACCGCTACCATTTCCATTTCCATTTCCATCACCAATCCTATTCCTCCTATCCTACGCTATGCTATGCCATTATTATATATTCATTCATATTATATTATGCCAAGTTGGTTGTCTTAGTCTATTGCATTTATTTATTAATTTCAAATGAAAGGAAAGCTTCGATCGGCAACCTTATCTTATCCTATCCCCTTGTCCCTCTCTCTCTCTCCCTCAATAATTGTTCTTAAATAAACATCAATCAACTAGCCGCTACTAGTCTTCACTCTTAATTTACTCTTAATAATAAAACATATTCATAAATTATTAATCATCTAATTCTAACCAACCAAGCATAGGATCCCCTCTCTCTCTCTCTCTCACGGCCACCACCAACAAATAACGTACAATCAATATCAAATATTAATTATTACAATCAAGATTCATCAACAAAATAAGAAGATATTTGTCCCAACATTTATTCAAATTATTTACAAGCCAGCCGGCAGCCGCACACAAATTCATTCAATTTATCAAAGCAAAATGAAGGATGCAATTCATGTACACAATTTCTTTTTTTTTTCTTTTTCCTATGGTTACCATGAAGGAGATTCTTGATAACCCATACAAAAAATAAAGTAAAACTAAAATTACCATTACTGAGCTGCCAAATTGAGTACACAAACTAAATACATCTAAATAAATTTCTAAACTAACCATGCTGAGATTGATTGCTCATTTTATATTATATATAGTTTCTGCAATGCAAATAAGAATCATCCCCAAATCTAAAACGAAATGCCCTATTGATTAAATCAGAGACAACAAGTTTTAATTTCAAAAAAATTAAGGTCAAGTTGAAAGTTCATTTAGAAGGAGAAGAAGAAGAAGAAGAAGTTCCTTCCTTGAGCTAATTAATCAAGGTTGGTCATGGCATGAGCATGGGCATGGGCATGTCGGTTGAGATCGGAGAGAGAGAGAGACCTGCCAGGCGATCGCAACGCCATCTTCCCGATGCTTATAGAGGAGAGAACATGATCATGATCTACTTCGGCCGGGGCAACGGTGACTGTAAAGAGGGAAGGCCTCCTCTTTTCCTTATCTCTCCTCATTCGCTCTGACGGTGAAAATGACGATGACGACTCATCCTGTTGTAATGATTCCTCCACCTCCTCCTCCTCCTCCTCCTCTTCCTCACATTCTGAAACTACAGAAGGAAGCCGCTGCAGTGGCATCAATGGTGACTCCGACTCGGCGATTGAGACCAGGGAACTGCAAGAGGCTGTACGGTTGCGGGACCATGCAATCAGCAATCGACGGCGTTTGTTCAATGGATTCTCGGGCTTCACCAGATCCTTTGCCGTTGCATTAGCCGCATTTGATAAGCTCGTGAACGACTTTGACTTGCCGGAGTAGAAGTTTGATAATCCCCTCCTGTGATCATCCATTTTATAATTTGTTTAATTTGTTAGAAACAATAAATTAATTAATTAGTAGGATCAAATTGAAAAAAAAAAAAAAAAATACTCACTTAATGGGAAGGGAGTCTTCCAAAGAATGGAGAGAAGTGAGGGTGCTCTTGATCTGAAGATACTGATGATCACTTTGTTTGCTCTGCACCTCGTCTTCTCTAGTCTCGTCGTCATCATCGGCGGAAGAGCACTCGCCGATGGAACAAGTGTCGTCTGATCCACTCATGATTTCCTCCTTCTCCTCCTCATCTCCTTTGTCGTCCTCCTCCTCCTCCTTTATGGATTGTAACAAGTTAAGCCCAATACTGATTTTGTGATCGTTCATCTCATTCTCATCATATGCTGCTGCTGGATCTCCATCTCCATCTCCATCTCCATCTCCATCTCCATTTTGGGTTTCGCTCGGGAGGTTGACCGTTGACTTGAGAGTGGGCCCAGCTGCTACTTCCACCGGCATCTTCTTCTTTTCTTGTGTAACAAGGTTTCTTCTTCTTCTTCTTCTTCTTGTTTGTTGCTGCTAATTTTGTGTTTGCTGTTATCACGATTAGATGAGTAGGTGGCGTTGTTGTCATCAATTAGCTACAGAAGATCTATATCTATATCTATATATATAATATAATATAATATAATATGTACGAATTAATATATAATTAATTGGTGATCGAGAGCAGCTAACAAGAAGACCGATACATATGATAATGATATATATAGGCTTCTTAATTATATTATTGCTTTGCTTGGCGTTGTGTTGTGGGCTTATAAATAAATTTGCTGTTTTGGGTTTTGGTCTCTTAGTTTGATTAATTGATAGGCGAATTAAGGTGGTAGACTAAGACACAGAAATGGAAATGTAGGCTGCGCTATCACTATGACTCTATGACTCTATGACTCTATGAGTATGAGAGAGAAATTAAGAGCAGTGAGAGGATAAGAATGAGATGGATTCAATACTAAATGTTAGGTGGACATGGTCTAATTAAACTAGCTAGAGATGCATGGATAAGCCAATTAGCTGTTTCTAATTATATTATACTAGCTACTACTTGCTAATTACTACCAAATTTCACTGCGCGCCTTCCCTTTAAATATTTATTCTATATCGATCTGCTTACGTTACTTAATTTTCTAAAACAAAATCATTATTATATTTCCCAAATTAAAAATTAAGTTTTATTATTTTCTAGATTTAATTACAGATTTTGTAACATACTCCACTATCTTATATATGCATACACAAGACTGAATTTTTTACTTGTACCGGCCATTTCTAAAAATTTAAAAATAGATTGTCTTTTTTAAAATCTCAAATACTAACAGACATGCACGCAGAATATGCAAACCAGGTTTGTCCTTAGTGACATGTTGACCTAAATTCAATCCGACCATAAAATAAAAAAAAAACTAGATCTAGACAGCTGCGCACACAAGCTTAGTCGACGTGTCATCCTTGAGAGACACACAGACTGGTCTACGTGTCTGCTACAATTCAAGATTTTAATAAAGGCAGGCTGCCTTTGAATTTCAAATTTTTGAAAATGCTACAAACAAAAATTTTGTACATAAGATATATGTACACTAATTTACGTATTTTAATTATATTATAAATAAATAATAAATACTTACATGGAATATGGAGATAGACACGTGTCGTAGCACCATGTACGTACGTACACTTTGGTACAAAAATATTCACGTCTAATTTTGAGGAGTCAGTTCCCAACTTTGCTAATTACCTTTTCCTACTTTAATTCTAATATATAGCGTATTATTGCGAGTAATATTTTGTTACTTTCGAAAGTGGGACAATATAATTGAGCCGCACTCTCTAAATTCGTACCGCTACACTTTTATCTTTTTCTTTTTTCTTTTTTTTTCCTTTCAGTGATTCATTACTTTTTCTATCTATACATTATTAAAATAAAATTATACATCAATGAAAATTCCATTTTATTCGTATCAAAATGATTTATGTACATTTATTTGGTGAAAATAATCTTAAAAAAAGGAAAGAACAATAATATTAATAAAAAAAATTAAAATATACAAAAGGAAAGTGAAATGATTTCATTTAGCACGTTTTAAATGAACGTTGTATGTAGGAGTAAGGTGGGGTGTCACAGAAAATTCAGAAATTGATAGTGAAATTGTGGAATTGAATTGGAGAATTTGTTGGGAAATTAAGAATAGTTGAATTAATATTTGTGAATGGTGTGTGTGGACCGAAGTTGGGTAGACTAGGACTATTAAAGGCGGTCCCACCAGTTTAAGGTTTTTTTTTTTTTTTTTGTTTACAGCCGGTTTAAGTTGTTAAGTTTCCAAGTTTTGATTCCTTTCGGATTTAGAAAGTACACGTGTCAATTATGGATGCATTTAGAGCTTGATTTTTTTTTTTTTACTACCGACATATAAAGTTGATTTGAGCAGAGAGAGAGTCAAGGGGTGAGGATTTTAACAGCAAGATTTTGGCTCAAGCAGCAACGAGGTAAGAGAAAACTTTTTTATTTTGACCATTCTGTCCATATTCAAAAAGGAAATCGATAAAGCAGCACTGGACAATTTGTATTGATGGAGTAATTAATTCTTCTAATAAATTGAAAGATTTACTTTCTTAAAATCGGTAAAGTTAATTTTCATAAAATTAGTGAAGACTACATTTACATTTTGAAACGTAGGTGAAATGCGATTTTTTTTTGATAGAATGCGAATTAGGGAAGACATTACATTATTTTTTTTTTAGTTTTTTATTATGTTTTTCATTATTAGTTAGTGATAGTTAGTTATTTTTTTTATCAATTTATTGTATAACAAAGTATATCTATAATATATTCTATTTATTTTATGCAGGGACGTCTATGAGTTTATCTCAAAAAAGAAAAAAATTACCTTTCATCTAAAGACACACTCCGTGCATTACAATATTTACCACCTCTATCACATTGCTAAGCAACATATTTTTTTTTAACTTTGAACCACAAATAGATAATGCGTATCATTTAGCCAAGTAAAATATATACACCATTGAATAGATCTTTGCGAATTTTGTACTTGAAATTGATTAATTCAAGTTTTTCGGCCTCTTGTTAGAATGAAATTGCCAACTCATCAACATCCATTTATTAAACAAAAGAATATGTAAATAAATAAAGCAAAAAAATAAAGAATAATTAAATTTTATAAACTATTTTCAAATATTAAAATTTTTGTGATCGTTATTATGTCATACTATAATTTATTCTCAAAGACCTAAACTTTATTTTTCACAAACTGTCTAAAACTTATATTGTCAGCTTTCCTACACATCTAACCTTTAAAAAATAGACTAAACATTTTAAATTACCTTTGTTTAGAGATTTGAAAATTGAGAATTCACTCACCGTCGAAGAAAGAAAAATGGTGCGCGAAATTTATATCATTTTTTTCAAGCAGCAACTTTTTTTTCATTAGAAAATAACAACTAGGATTGACTGCCAATTAAAGAAGAAATCAACAATTAATTATATTCAATTAATGAGGTGCCAAGTAAAAGAATAAACAGCCCCTTTATTAATTTCCTTTCTTAAACTTGAACATAATAGTCCAAATAAAAATTTTCTCTCACCGCTTTGTTGCTTTGAACCAAAAGACTGCTGTTAAAATCTACACCCGAGTTAAGGGTTTAATTGCATGATATTATAAATTAGGAAAAGACTTGGAAGTTTGGAATGGATGCATTAATTTCTTGAAAAAGCTCTGCTGTCTCTTTCTTTATTTCATCTCCTGACGCAGGAGATGAGGTTTCAAACGCAATCAATAATTAATTAATTATATGTCAACAAATTAAGTCTTCAATTAATTTCGATCATATCCAAATCTTAAAAAGTTTTAATTTGAATCGTCCGAATTCTATGAAAATAATGGAAGTGAGATATAAAAATGAATTAGCAATGGATAAGTTTATGAACAAATAAGACAATTAATATACCTTTTCATTTGTAACTCTATTGTAGAACACTTAAGAAGAGGGAAGAATATAAATTTGATGTATAAAATTTTGTTTCTCATTTTCTTAGCATTGTGGGGGGGTAAAACAACCCATGAAGGAGAGAAGTGAATAAGGTGGAGAGGCAGACGACACAATGCAATGCTAATGATATATGTAGTGCATGTATCTTCAGAATTAAATGGCTTTGACAGCAGTCAAAGAAAGATTGCAGTGGATTATTTGAATTTATAGCATATCTTAAGAAATAAATGGATTCATTGAACATATAATTAAGACCTCAAAAAAAAAAATGTAGTGTATGTTTAGAATTAAATGGGTTTAGCAAGAGTGAAAGAATGATTGCAGAGTGTATCTTCAAGTAATGAAGGGATTCATTGACCATGTAAGACCTAAAAAAAGATGGGTATGTATGATCTGTAATTGATGATGGGCCAGAATCAATTGGGCTCAGCTCAGCTCAGCTCAGATTCAAATTGTGAGTCCAGCCCATGCCCATTGATTGATTCTTTCCGTGCACCATTGCACTATTGCACTATTGCACTGCACCGTCCAGTACTACATGAGTGCATCATGCAGTGCATGTGCTCTTTGCCTCTTTCATTCTGATGGATTCTTTGCCAAGGATCAATCAGCAGTAGCACCCAGCCCAGTAATCACTGCTACATGAACCCGTCTCAGACTCAGTTGCTGGCGACTGGGCGTGGTGGGACCAATACAAATCCGATCTGACGTTGGAATGCTCTGCTCCTACTTGTCTCCCTCATGTTATACCAATGGACACGTGGCAAAAAAAAGGACAGAAATAAATTAAGACTCATGATCCTGCTTCAAGACTTGTGTATTTAAATTTGAGTGAGGCTATGGTACTATGCATAGCACGGTTGCATCGGTGCTACGGCTCAATATTTTATTCAAAATTTTAACAGTCGATCCAACCGTTCAACATGATTATAAAATGAATATGTACTAGCAAACCAAATTTTACATTTTTTCGAATTTTTTTACTTTTTTTTTAGATAGGTAGAAAATCACTTGATCTGAAAATTCTGGACCATCCAAAAACAGTGATTTTCTACCTATCTAAAAAAATAGTAAAAAAATTCAAAAAAATGTAAAATTTGATTTGCAAGTACATATTCATTTTATAATCATGTTAAACTGTTGGATCGACCGTTAGGATTTTGAAAACTCAAATATTGAGCTGTAGCACCGACCAATCCGTGCTATGCATAGTACCATAGCCTCACTCTTTAAATTTACACCTCATGTTATATATACCAATGGACTGTGTGAAACCTGATCTCTATATTTTTAATTAAAAAAAATAGTTGTGTATTTGTATAGGTGCAGCGTAGACCGCACACAATACTATCCATTCTATTCATTAATATTATTAATGTTAAGAGTAGAATTAGGATTTGTATTGACTTCAAACTATGAATTCACTTTAAACTAAATTAATTCAAAAATTAATATATTTTTTTTAATAATTTAGATCTATCGTTTGAAATCAATTTGATAAGTTTTGTTGAACACTCTAGTTTTACTCTGGATATCAATTGTACTTATCATATATATCACTCAAAAATTATGAAATTACGTATTACTCTTCTAAATGCTAATAAGTCACATATTTATCTAGACAATTGAAAATTGAGGTTGATTATGTTTAATATTATATAAAATATAATTAAGAACATAATTATGTCCCTTCCTTCCCCTTTTGATCGCTCTAGCCTTCTTTAGCGTCAAAATTGTAAGTCTTTCCTTTCCTCATGTGATAAATCTCTCCTTCTAATCGCTTCTAATCCTCTTGACCGCCATTCCAATCATGCTTGTTAGACCTAAGCTAAAACCTCTCATTCTGATTGCTTCTAACCCTCTCCAGTACCATTCCAATTACGCTTATTGGACCTGTGCTATCCATTCTATTCAATATTAATGTCAAGAGTAGAATTAGGATTTGTATTGACTTCAAATGATGAATTCAAACTGTCAAGAGTAGAATTAGGATATGTTTATATGCAAAATTTATAAATTTATAAATTAACTTACTATAAAATAAAGTGATAAAAAAAGAGTTATAAATTGTAATTATTTTTTATCATTTTTTAAATGCTTGACTTTAAACTAAATTAATTGGAAAATTAATATATTTTTTAACAATTTGGATCCGTTGTTTGAAGTCAATTTGATAAGTTTTGCTGAACACCCTAGTATTTACCATCCGATATATAAATTATATTGAGTTAATTATTAGAATTTAAGAAGATAAATATGATAATTATAAAATTTGAATAGAAAAAAATACCTAATTTTTTTTTTTATAGTGAGTGGTATACATGAAATTCCCCTAAAATTGGAGAATCATTAATCTTACGAGGCAAGGAACACAGATGGAGGAAATAGCAGCAATCACTTTTTTGTGAGATGGTCCTCCAATTTTGCGATAATTGAGAAGCAAGCAAGGTAGGTAGGCCCATCCAAATGGGTTTTGTTACACCAATCATTCATTCTACTTTCTACTTTCTACTTTACCGGCGATTCTTTTGGATGCTTCTGCTTTTCTTCCTTGCAGCTTCTGCCAACTGGGCCACACCAACCATTCTACTTTTCAACCAACAGCAACGTTACAGGTGAATTACTAATTGTTTGCTACCTGTCTAACTAGTTAATTAATTTCCTTAGACGAACTGTGCAGTGTTATATATGTTGCATTACAAATATAGCCAATTAAAACACTTTTGAATGTGACAATCATGTCTCACATTTTAGCCATTTTACCTAACGTGACTTGACTTGAGAGTTGAGGCAACCTAATTTATATAAAATAAATAAATAAATAAATTTAGTGGCGCTGAAGAGGATTTGGATCTGCATTGCATTGGATGCTTAAGAGAAATTAAAAAAGAAAAGAAAAAAGAAAAAGAAAAAGGCAGTAGTTGGCATACATATAACATAACATAACATATATACATACTTGAGGGCACATGACTACATGATAATTGGTAACATCAGCCCACATGCTTTTCATTGCTCTCTCTCCGATCCAAACTTCATTTCTATATCTTAATCCCAACTTACAACACACAAACACAGGAGACCAACACACATATATATATATATATATATATATATATATATATATATATATATAGAGTACGGCTAACGCGCTTCCTCTAGCATTTCGGCCGAGGTGCTTCCGGGGGCATATCTTGCAATTTGATGTTCAAATAACAAATTCAAACTGTTAGATGTTCAATCTATATTAAAATCTACTTGGAGACCAAATTTTACATTTTTTGGAATTTTTTTACTATTTATTAAGATGGTTTGAAAATCGCTGTTTTTATTAAATTTCTGCACCATTGGAAAACAGCGATTTTCAAACCATCTTAATAAATAGTAAAAAAATTTCAAAAAATGTAAAATTTGGTCTCCAAGTAGATTTTAATATAGATTGAACATCTAACGGTTTGAATTTGTTATTTGAACATCAAATTGCAAGATATGCCCCCGGAAGCACCTCGGCCGAAATGCTAGAGGAAGCGCGTTAGCCGTACTCTATATATATATATATATATATGCTTCATTCCTTCTCTTTTCTTTTTCTTTTTTCTTTTGCATAAGAATTAATTTGTCAGCAAAAAAGATTGAACTCGACACACCTCAACATCTATTTAATTGGTTCCCGAAAACCACTCTATATTATTATTACAATATGATAAATTCATACAGCAATTAATAGTAAGAGGGAAAGAGGGAGGGAGCAACAAGGCCAAGGGATGATTAATTAACCAAAAAATGGGAATAATGAAACAAACAGGCAACAGCTTTTGTGGCCCAACAAGTTGCATTGCATATTTGCATGTGACCTCTCCAGCTTTTTGCCTACCAGCTCCAGAGGCCGGGAGAGAAGAGATCTCATCTGCTGATCTTCTAACCAACAATGGCATTCTTGTTATTTCTACATAATTCAGGACTACTCTTATTTTCTACCCTCTTTTCATTTTCCACTTTCTTATTATATTATAATTTCACAATATCACTTTTAAAATTCATACAAATTAAGTTGAAAAATTAAATATTAATTTGACAAGTAATTTGTTAAATACTTTGTTAAACACATGGCAACGTAATAAATTTTACAAGTTGAATAATTTTTTTTAATGCATTAAGAAACACATTAATTTTAGATTGTTGAACATTTCAATACAATTTAACACGAGTTATTTTTTATTATATAGACATCATATGTACACCGTAAAAATCATGCCAATGATATTACAATTAAATGAATGTATATTTTTAATAATTGTAAGAAATATGAAGATAAATAAATTAATGTGAAGTGATTTATTTTCTTTCTATTATTATATGATGTTGCTTTCTTAAAATGTGGTACGCCATTCTGAATTTTTTTTTCTATTTTTTATTATTATATAAATGCCGTCCTTGTAGAGAGTGGCTCAGCTAAACTATCGATACCATACTTTCTAGATGTCAATTTAAAATACTAATAGATTTTTATAAAAATAATTTGGCCAATCAATTAATATAATTTACCTTGGTCATATGCTTTGCTCATAAATAGTACCTTATAAATAATAAACGTCATTTGCCTTGCATTTATTTACTAAAATTATTATGACAAACACTGAAACACCTCCACATGGGCCCACATGAAAGATGCCTTCTATTCTAACCTTGATTTAGATGGGGCCCAGAATTAAGGATACCCACCCCATCTACCAAGCTGGCAGCTACTTTAATTAACTACCTCTTTCTAATCTCTTCTAACAAGTAACATAAAAGATAAATCAATACATAATATATATTTATTAAGAGAGAGAGAGAGAGAGAGAGAGAGAGAGATCTGACTGACTGAGTCCTCCAGTAATGTGGGTAAGTAGTAATTCTTGTGAAATATAGACGGATGGGATTCAATCTGAATACATACCACTTCCACGTGTAATTCTTCTGTTTGTTGATTTAAATTTGACAGCAACCCCCCACCACCGTTTTCCCTCTTAATTACTCTTCTTCTTTTTTTAATCTAATTCTCCTTCTCGAACAATCATTTGCCTCTCTCTCTCTCTCTATGACTATTTATAACGTCCTACTTACCTCGGCATTCCCTCCACATTCTCTCTCTAGATCACCACGGCAAAACCGTGGATTACACTCCAATTCCCCTGAATTCACCAAATTTTGAGGGATCATTCATCTCAATTTTGCCAAATTAATTCTCAAATTACTTATGCCAATGGCCACTAAAGCTGTGGCGATAGACGAATTGCCATCCATCGCTCCGATTCGCACACAAGCCTCAGCAGAATCGAGCACAGAGGAATGCTCGACACCAACATCCGAAGATCAGAAATTGAAGCCGGTCTTGACATGTCCGCCGGCACCACGAAAGCCGCGGCCCCTCAAAAGAAAATTGTCCACAACAACTCGTCCCATTGATTTGTACGTCGTGCCGCGTGATCTTTCCGCTGTTTTCCGGTTGTTACCTCCCAAGAAAAGAATTCGGGTGGCTGGATAATTTAAAATTTTGGTGAAATTCAAATTTCATGGGTTTAATTGTTGATTCAATTGTGGTTAGATCGATGTGCTCCATTATTTGTTTATTCTTTCTTTTTATTTTTTAAAATTTCTGGGTGCATGTTGTGCCTTCTACGTGTGTTATAATTATATATATGTTTAGGCTTTCATAATTGGTTTTTTTTTGATGAATTTCCTTAAATTTTATATGGGATCGATGCTGTTTGAAATTGTATAATTAATTAGTCGTAATTAAGAAGCTTGTTGGTACGTATACACTACACATCTCCATCTCAACTGTGCCATTGCTTTGTGTACGTACTTGTCTTCTTTTATTTTAATTTAATTTCTCTTCTCAGCTCATCATTAATTGTACGTAATTGATTAAATTCTCATTACTATTAATTAAATTAAATTAAATTAAATTGGGTATGTGAATGTGAATGTGAATGTGAGGTGGTGGTGGGGATGGATTAGCAAAAAGGAGTTGGTGGCTCATAGTACGTGATTGGATCCAGTCAATGCCAACAAGAGAGATCGAAAAGAAAGAAAGAAAGAAAGAAAGAAAGTAAAATAAGAAGAAAAAGGGAGATTGCGCCAAATTAATTAAGTAGCACCGCTAAGTTCCACCATCTATATACATACATAGTACCTCACAATCAGTTGGGCACCATTAATGCCACGTACGTACGCGTTTCTTTCTTATTTCTTACTCTTCTTAATTTTGAAAGAACAAAGAAAAAGAAAATTCCAACATAATAATTAATATTAATTTGGTATATGTCATACTGAGATTGAATGATGGCGCGCGCGCGGTTGAGATAATATTTATTATATATATAATTGAGGAGTATAATTAACGTATAGTTATTGTTGGAGAAAAGATCCAGATCCAAGATGAAAGGCATCAAGTACTCATAGGATAGCTAGTGAACATATTAGTAATTACTAATTATATAGATAGATACCAAATTAATTATAAAGAAGGAAATTAAAGTTATATATAGGTACATAATTAAAGCAGATCCAGGCAGTGCTATTGATTACTAACCAAATTAATTAACCCTATAGTATATAGAAAGGAAGGGGATGGAAGGGAATTAACAAGCTGGTAAATAATATAATTACTTTTAATTATTAACTCAACCAGGTGGTGGGCCCCACAGTACGTAAATAGTGGAATATTGCTCAAGAAGGAAGAAGAGAGAGAGAGAGAGGGGTGGTGGTGGTGGTTGATATTGATATTGTAGTCTTGTAGAGTTGTTAATCATGTGTTGTGTTGTTGTAAAGACAAGATGCACATGAGATGTACATGACAGAAGAAGAAGAAGAGGAGGAAGGATTGCTTTAGAAGTTGGCAACCGTACCCCAACCCAGGGAAGAGGACAGACAGCACATTTCGCATGCACGTCATACCCTTCCTTTCCCTTCCTTGTATCATACAAAAGTTGCACACAACACAAACTCAGGCCATCTACAATTCTAGATCCACACTCCACCCAAAAGTTACATTATGCCTTTTCCATATCCTTAATTGGGAATTGCTAACCATCACCCATTTATATTACTACTTCCAATATTCATAATTTTCTTTCTTTTACCGCATTTTTTTTATTATTTATACTACTCTTGAAAATAATACGAGTCTCTGCAAAAATCCAATATTTCATTTAGGACGTGTTCGTTTGTTACGAGATTACACGGATGAAATTTGACGGGAACGGAAACCCACTTTTGAAAAAGTGATAACCCATGAGTACAGATACGGACACGAACGTGATTGATTATGATAATGTATTAATGAGTATTCAGTTATACCGTGGGATTCGTTGTGATTTATTTTAAAAATATATATTTCTATTTTAAATTTCTCACCTATTTAAAATAAAAATTGAAAAATAATAATTAGACCAATAATATGCTATTTTAAATGTGATGTGATTTGTTAAAAAAAAAAAAGCTGATGTCCGGACGGAACCAGTTAGTACCACAATTAGCAATTACATAGGAGGGGATTGCTTATATCTCCATTTTTATATTAAGCATGTAGATGTTCTGATCAGTCAACGATTTTGATTAAAAGATAAAATTTTGGATTAAAATTAAATATCAACCCTCTGACCAAATATTCTGATTCTATGCATCATTTTTATGTTTGTTTTACGTGTAGAAATCTAAATTTATTTAGACACTTTCCCGCTACACATACTCTCCACATGCAAATTGTATAATCATTCTGATTGGTCATAATTTCTTTCTATTTTTTAAAAGTCATTTAAGAAAATTTTAAATTGATTGATAATTATTGGTCATGTCTTCATTTATTTTTATTTTTTATATTCATGTAAGGAATGTTATTTGTTATTTAATATGTCATTTTGTTTGAGATTTCTTTTATGAAAATATATCAATAAGATCAAAGAAAAAATATATGTCATTTAATATATTATTTATATGTTGTTTAAGGAATGTTATTTACATGTAGCTGTAATTTAATATGTTATTTAAGAAATATTATTTATTATATAGTCTAAATTTTTATGAAAATATGTATTTTGTATGAGATATTTTTTATTCTCTTATAATATATTTCCGTTGCAATGCACGAGACAGTATTAGTAAAGATTTGTCAAGTGATATGAACCTGTTTAGTATATTAGAATAACTTTACTTATCGAATCCTTCACGGATTTTAGAGTTCAAATTGGGTAATGTCCAATTGTGAATTCATTAAATAAACTGGATCCTTTTCAAGATCCATATGCGGATCTAATAAACTATCAAAAAATATTTTTAAGATCCATATATAAACTACATATTTTATATATATTTGAAATTCATATGCAGATCTATTTATGCAGATTTGGATTGAATATTATCGGATTATGGATATCTATTGGTAATCATATTTTTAGTGAAGAAAATTTTAAAATTATTTCTGCACATTTAACAAACTAAGGATATAATATATAGTGGAATACTAAATTTTTGATAACAAATTCTTATAAATAGAATGGGAGAAGAAAATGTGACTTGCTTAGTCGTTTTTGATAACTTTCAGATATTATAATATCATGGTAGATGCATGTATATTTACAAAAATAACCTTGTGTGTGTGTTTGATGCGTCCTCATTCAATCTCTATATTTTTAGCTTCCTTTCCGAGATTCATGATTGGTTGTTGGACAAATTAAGGGTCATGATCATTTATTTTGTTGCTTGTATAAAGAAATAGAACATTAATATTTATTAATACTTTACCCTAGTTATTTATTTTGTAGACTTGATATTTTATCTCTGCATATATATAAATGCAACGGGTTTGGACTTTTCCCCTTGCAGTTTATAGTCCTTTATAAGACAAAACGACTTTCCATTAAAAAAAATTCAGTTTCATATTTGAGCAGAAAAATAGAGCAAGAGAGCTTAATTTATATTAAACTGTTCAAAATGAAGCAATCGAATCAAGGCAATTGACACCCAAGAGGCCCAAAATGTAACCCTTTGACCTTTGGGCCTTTATATCCATAAAAAGGCTTCAGCTTTCAATTAAATTTTGATAATAATCAATGGGTTTTTTTTTTCTGCTGTTTGTTATTATGATATTATTTTTCTGCTGTTTTTTTTTTTCAATTAAAAAGCCTTTCATATGATTGGGTTCAAAATGAAAAATATAATAAAAAGAAATCTCGAAGACCTGATCCTCTTTGAATCTGTGTGCAGTCGCAAGTGTTAGGATCCAGGTTTTTTTTTTTTTCTGCTGTTTATTAATGGGTTTGCTGGTACCAGTTTTGTGGGTTTTCAACTGGTACCAATTGTATGCATCTATGGATCACCTACTAAATTAACGTAAATACCTAATCATGTAAGAGTTTAACATTAATCTGATAATATCCTACTTTGGGAGAAAATATAATTTACCCTTAGCTATATACGGAGAACTAACTATCTAAGAAGAAATCTCTCTAAACATGTACATCTACTTAAATTGCTTACTCTACCTTTAAGGCTGTAATGCAACCAAAAATAATTCAGAAAAGAAACGAAAAGAAAAGAAAAGAAAAGAAAAGAAAAAGCCTCTATCTACAAGAAGTTAAAAAATTGTGTTGGGTTGGCAGTAGTAGGTTCTTCTAGAGGTGCAGCTGGTACGTTGCCTGGCACAATATCAGCAGTAACAGCAGAAGCAGAAGCAGAGAAGGGGGTGGTATCAGACATGGCACTGTGCTCACCGTAGTATGTGATGTCGAGCATGGCGGGTTCATTAAGCGCTCTCATCACGTGCTTTCTTGCACCACAATTATCACTGTGTGTTTTGGTTTTGCACTGGTAATAGTCCCTGCAGCATTTACACGTACCAGGGTAAGGGATAAATTAAGAGATCATTAGTTTTAATTAGGAAATAATAACTAAAAAGTAATTATGTATATACCTAGGGTAAGAGGATCCCTTTATTTGCTTCTTGCCGGATTTCCACCACGTATAACCATCATCCGGAGGTTCTTCTGAGTTAACGGCCGGGACACGTACACATGTCCTCGCTGTCTTTCTGCATTTGCAAAATAGAAAATACATGTTACTATGTAACACTACTCACCTAATTGCTCACATAAATGATTTGTTGTCGGGTTTATATTCCTTTAGCATGTTATTAATTAATCAGATTATTATTTTGTTACTCTGTAATTAATACAAGGTAAAATTTAGCAGCTGATAATTATTTTCCTGTCTGGGTCTGTACCTTCGCTTGTGGCAAGAAGAGCTGCTGGGATGCGTCGGTGCTGGTAGTCGACCAGACGTGCCAGCTTCACTGAAGAGTATTGTTTGGTCCTCTGATTCAACGCCGCTTTGCATCGACCACTCCGGCACGCTCGTGCTCGTGCTCATGCTCGTGCCCATCACAAATGATGTTGACTCAAATTGGATATCTTTTTCTTGCCGACTGCTTCAATTAAACAAGTACAAACTATGAGTGCAAAATTGGGTAAAAACCGTAAAATTGTAGAATAAAAGATTGTATGTGTATCTTTCTGTTACCTCCTCTTTGATCGACCCGGCCTGTCGTGGCTTGTCTTGTCATACTCACACATTAGAGATGTACTTTCCTTTTCGGTGGCAGCGCCTGTAGGATGGATGGAGGGTGAAGGAGTCGCGAATGATATAAGCCGTCCTCCTCTATGTATACTTTCTTCAAAGATGGCTTCATTTCTTACTGCAGTCCGATCGGTGTGCCATTGATGACCTGAGAACATCTTGCCATTGTACACGGTTTCTTCTTCTGCACCAGGCATATTGCTCATGGCCATGGTCGTCGACGGCTTCTTCAATCCCGTAAAATTAAAACCACCTTTCCTTCCATTATACACGGACTCTTCGTCATCTTCAAGTGTTTTGGTGACTCTGGCAGTGGGACCGCCAGTCATCACAACAGTAGACCGATCCAGAGAGGCGGCTGACACGGCAGCTGAGCAGCTGTCGCATGACTTGTGATTGTCCAAGGGGCAGTTGAGACACACCACTCCAAATAAATCAGACCTCTGAGTCTGAGACGATGATGCCGGTGCTGCCTTTGTTTCTGCCGGTGGCGCTTGAGATGTCACTGGGCTGTGGCGAAATCGTGCACGCTTGATTGGATTGACATCCATTTATGATCTTTGATTGAATTAACAGGAAGGGAAGAACTGTGATCAATTAATCTATCAATTCTGATTACTGAGAAAGGGGGAATGCAAAATAAGGTGGTTGACCTTGGTGGTTGAGGTGGGAATGGGGAACTAGAAACTAAAGAGAAAACTTCAAAAGGGAGGAAAAGGTTAATTATCAAGCCTTTAAAGTTTAAAGTCAAGGTTGACCTTTTAAAAAAATCAAAAGCATATTGGAAAAATTGAAACATGCTTAATTTCTACAGAGTCCAAAGAAATATGCAACTATGTATTATTTCGTTTATCCAGCCAATGAAATCATGCCATCTCACCTCTTTTAAGTAGAAAGTTGTAAAATGACTTGTGTGATTCTGGCTGGGCAATAGCCAATAGGGATGTGAGAGAGTCAACTCCTAGATATTAATTTAACTAAAAAGCTGACTATTTTTTTCTCTCTCTCATTAATTAATATCATGACAGCCTGCCACGATAAATTGAATCTTGGTTTTTGAATTTCAAACCTTCTAGATGGAAGGGTTCGATCATCAGTGGCAGTGACTGTATTGTTGTTCATATGTCAGTTGTTAGATTAGTGAGATATCAGTTTCATACAGTAATTCATTACCTATTTGCTTTGGAGCTATGTATAAGAGAATATATAATTGAAGTTGTTTACTGAGTCATATTGTGAAATAATTAATTTAAAGAGAACAAATTAAGATGCACTCCTCTGCTCCAATGAGGAATTAAGTTGAACAATTGCTGCATTGGTTGTATATATATTTTTCCTTATTCTTCCACTTGGTCTTGTCACATGAGCTCTTGCAATTATTGAAGTTTTTTTTATTTTATTTTATTGGAAATTCACCAGGAATAGATATCAATTAATAATCATAATTGAATTGGGAAAAATGTCAACCACGTTTGTTGAAGTTTTCTTTATTCGTTCTAAATGTCAGTCAACTGGGTACGTAATCTTCTATCATTTCTCAAGTAATTAAAATTAAGATATTTCAAATCTAATGTATTTTTGGAGTTGGCTGAATAGTTTTACTCCATATGAGAGAAGGTGTATTAGGTATATATCATGCTGTTGTCTGCTGTTAAACGTTGACTAAGATAATATGCATTCAAATTTCAAATGTCAACTACGCCAATCTGGAGGTCACAATGTAAGTTTCAAATGAAAAATGGAATTTTAATTTTAGTATTCAGAGTTTCAATTGGTATCAAATTGGCTTTGTTACTATCTTCGGTAGGGCTGTAAACGAGATGGGTCCTAGCTTAGCTCGTTAATTCTGGACCGAGCTTTTACCGAGCGAGCTGGACTTAGGGCATCCGAGCTAAAATCTCAACTCGAACTCATGACGAGCCAGACCGAGCTGACGAGCTAGCTCACTACTAGAATTCCCAGTAATTGCAAGGGGAGCACTTGCTATTTGCAAGCGTAGGAAGGACCCTTGCAAAAGAAATTGGTTTTCTGATTAAATTAATATAGCACTTTCTATTTGCAAGTGTACGCCCTTGCAAATAATCACGCTTGCAAATCCATGATGACTACCCTTGCTAATGTCTCTTATTGGCCCTTGCAAATAATAATATCTCTTCAAACACGCCATATAATATATTTTATTGTAAAAGTTCTAATTATTTGCATGAGACACCTTTGCAAATGTTTTTATGAATTTGTTTAATATTATTTTATTGTAAAGGTTCTAACTATTTGCAAGAGCCACCCTTGCAAATGTTTTTATAAATTTGTTTATATTATTTTATTGTAAATGTCCTAACTATTTGCAAGAGTCACCCTTGCAAATATTTTTATGAATCTATTTATATTATTTTATTGTAAAAGTCCTAACTATTTGCATGAGCCACCCTTGCAAATGTTATTAATATTATTTATATTATTCTATTGTAGGAGTAAGTATAAACATTTTTAATT
This sequence comes from Carex kokanica, assembly GCA_025461125.1. NCBI lineage: Eukaryota > Viridiplantae > Streptophyta > Magnoliopsida > Poales > Cyperaceae > Carex > Carex kokanica. The sequence continues at coordinate 1,211,940 of JAJGRX010000675.1, read as the reverse complement.
TCTAGACAAAGAGACTTTAATATTTGAATGGTGAATATAAATATACATCACAGCAATAAAACTTTAGTTATTTTTTTAAGAGAAGAAAAATTATAATACAAATTTATATCACAAAAGATACACATTGATAGTTTTTTACAAAGTTACAAACTCCATCAGTAACTATCAAACAAAAAAATTTAGAATGAACAATCATATAAATGGTGCATGAGTGTGCTTTTTCCCATGTGCTCTCAAACTTCAAACATACAAAAAAAAATTGACTTAAATTGTATAGAAAGAAACATTAATTTCAAAACAGTAACGTTTTAATGTTACTAGGATAAATTTCTAATTTCAATTTAATAACTACCATATATATTTATTTCCATTTTTAGTGATAAGACAACTATAAAGCAGAATGACAAATGCCAAAAAATAACTAAAATACCACATGCATAAAAATCCTCTTCAACATCAAGCTCCTCTAATCCTCCAATCCCAAATCCAGGTGCATACAACTTGACTAATTAAACTAAGAACCACAAATTTTTATGATTTTCATAGTCCCATTTAAAACAATTAAATTTAATCTACAAGTACTTTTCCATATGCAGATCATGTTAAATTGACCTTGACAGTTGAAAGAATACCCCCTAAGAAGTGATGCTTCTAAAAAAAAATTAAAAATTGATCACATTGATCACAACCCAATTACTCAACTGAACAAAAGAAAAAGAAAGCAACACAAACTACTGATCTTTAGTATAAATTGTTGATCGTTAGTATAAATTGTTGGACGATAGTAGTGTGAGCTTCATCTCCACATGGTATAAGCCACTTAACTGTCTCTGTGGGTCCCACTTCCAGAACTGTGACCCAGCATCAACAATCATTATCTCTATCTTTTTTTCTACATCTTAGGTACAAATATGGGTGCGCAATCTCAACATTTGAGTAGCCATTGCCATCAAGAGGCTACAAATTTCAATTCATAATAAATGATCAGAACTTTCTATTATTATGTTGGAAATAACAAAGGAGTTCAATTTTCTGAACTTACTGGATATGAAGTAGTGCACCATTCCAAAGGGCCAAGACACCTTCATCGGCAACAATACGAAGTAGTGCATAGAAGACGTTCTTGTAATAACGCTGCTGGGCAGCAGGAAGAGTTGCATCAGCTTGCATCAATTGCAACATTTTGGAGTACAGTAAGTAGGCCCTCATTGGCTTCTACTGCCTTGTTTGTCAAAACACTAAGAAAAAGCGCAAGTCATTAATCAGCTTTAACCAACCAATTATACTTCTCTTGCTGATATCAAGAGTTCAAAGGGCATTGAGCATCATTCTTTATTTGGAATTTACTGTTTTGTTTATCATTTGTTCTAATCCAATGTTCTGTAACCAAAAACTGTTGTTAATAGAAACCAGCTCTGACACTAAGGTAAAACTGGAAGTACATTCTTTGTACACCAACCTGCTGAAGCACAGACTGGTGCGGTCTTATCTCTTGTGGCTCTGACACTAAGGTACTCGAAAGTACTGAGAAGACATGACAGAAAGACAGCGTATTACTAGAAATATTTTCAACAATTACATGCTTGTAGCTCTTCTACTTATTGATAAAAAATGTTTAATTAGAAAATCTAATAGATTTGCTAATGTGATGTACTTTGAATCTTGCCAAACAGGGTTTATTTCGAGGTATGGTATCAGGAGGGTTGCATTCAGAATTTTCGCTACAGTAACAGTATCACATATCTAAAAAGAATAAAATCAGAAAATTTTCAATTTTTCCTCCTCAATATGGAGCACGAGTAACGAGTAACGAAATTGAGACAAATTAGTTACGAGTAATTTGAACATGGATGCCAATTAGTTACGAGTAACGAAATTGAGATGGATGCATTGCCTCAATATGGATGCATTGCCTCAGGAGCATTCCATATTTTCCCCCAATTTTCTCAGTTTAGTTACATCAACAATAGCATGCCAGATAATGTTTGTAAAGCTTCTTACTATTCCATATTTTCCCTCAATTGTCTATGAGATCTATATTTGTGAGATTTGCTGATTTTGTATAAACTATTTTGCATCAATTATTCTGTGCCAGTGTATATCCAAGGAAAAAGTAGATCCAAATTCAAGTCAAATATAAAGAATAATCAAATTATGCACTACTGACAGAAATATTTTTATGTGTAAATGTATAATCTGGGGCCTAGCAAGATGTCTCAATTTTGGATTTACGCTTTCGAAATTAATGTAAGAAACAAATGGAAAAAGCACGATAGTATATAGAAAAATTGTCAACAATTTGTTCAAATAGCTTGCAATTAGACAGTTTTTTTAAAAACACAGACACAAATCGCATAATTAAAACCAAATTGAGACCCTAACTAAACTAAAACACAAATCGCATGAATTAAGACCAGATTGAGACCCTAACTACACTACAGAAGAGAAACAGTACTCTAAAGCAACAAATAACTACCTACTTCCGATTGGGTGACACGCCGGAGGAGAGGCGGCGCGAGGGAGAGGGGAAGAGATCGCGATTGGGTTTCTGTGAGGTGCACATGAGAGTCTGAGAGAGGGGAAGAGTCGAAGTGTGATCTAGTGATTGATCGATACGATAAGGAGAGAGGAGAAGAGACGGGGGAGGATACGGAGAGGAGAGATGAGGAGAAAGGGTTTTGAGTTTGGGGAGAAATTTGAGGAGAGAGGAGGGGAAGGCCGTGAAAATTCACATCCTCTCCATTACTGCACAAAGGAATCTTTTACAATTAGTGATACGGACCGTTCTTTTTAACTTAGCACGAATCTCAAAGAATAATCATACTGCCCCTTGCGCTAGTCCCAGTTCCCGGCGCGGCTGAGATTTAATCTCAAACCGTAAAGTGAGGGAAATCATGTAAGGTACCTACGAGGATACGGATACAGGCCGTGAGAATAGAAATAAACAGCCAAGGAGAAAAGATGAATTTTGGAATCCTCTCTGGATACAATGGGAACAAAAAAAAAATTCTCAAGTACAGATTTTAACAGAGCAGTTTTAGCTTCAAGCAGTGTATTAAATATATTGGACGCTCTTTAAATTATATAGTCCGTGCGCTGCATAAAATGAAAACTGATATGCTAACAAAATTGAGTTAATAATTGCGGTTTCACATTATCCATGTTAATAATTAATGTTATAAAATATATTAATGAAATTTATGCAATAATTAATGTTATAAAATATTTATTGCTTAATTAAATGATTTTGGCACATTAAATTATATAGCATTACATGCATGTTGCATATATGATTCACATCTTGTATGCATGAACATGAAACATAAACTCTTGTTTCGGGAGTTAATGAAGACACACGATAATATGTCGTCCATTGGTCGATCGGAACCGTTTAAATTAAATAGCACTGCATTTATTGTCTTGCACCCGAGTTTGATCAAATTTTGTTTTTATTTACACATCCATCTAGTTCACTGAAAATTGAAGCATCGTATGGCCATAAACACTTCGTGTTGGATCGAAGCTCATACCTAATGAAAATTCTAAACTTTTATGTTAGTTATGTTCAATGTTCTCCCTTGATCATTTTAAAATAGATTTGAAATAATTTCATTGCAGATCAACCGTTGATTTCCCGCTTGAAAATGAACGGTCCGAAAATATTTTTTAAATTTGAAGAGGCATATAATGATGAAAGTTTATAAAAATGACATGTATAAGTATTTTTTGGTCATATAAGATGTAAAAAAAAATATATATATTTTTTTTTTGAATTTTTTTCATATGTATTGTTGTACATGTATTAAGTGATTAGTAAATACCAAGCTCTGCTGACTCTCTGATAAGCAAAGAACGGTCTTGATGTCTTCATCTAAGAGGCTGTGGGTAGATAGTCCATATTCTCTGAGGTAACATAATATTTCTGTTTAGATCTGGTCCTATGTGATGCACAAGATCCTTTAATATTCGTGCATAATGACGATCAGACGGTCCGATATAAACACAGATATTATGTTATCTCCGAGCATACAAAAGCCCTTCTATGAATAGTCTTTTTTTCACTTCCCTCCTTAGCTCCCTGTCTCCCTCCCAAAATTTCACCAAATTTTCTAGGGTTGGCTTTCCCCGCCTCTCTTTCCCTCCCCTTTTCGGTAAAATTGACTCACAACCCGATCTAGGTTTTCTCCGTCTTTGCCACCTGAGTTCTCTCGCGTCTCCTCACAAAAAGGCTGAGGCCGTACAACAATGGCGGAAGCGATTCCTCCTTTACGAAGCGCAGACGCTCCCCTCCCCCTTCGCGCCCCATAGACTAGCAGATATATTTCTTGTCCAGTGCTCTCTATCCCGATCCCACCCCACCCTGTCAAGTCCCGTCGGAAACTTGGTCAGATTCGAAGCTTGCAAGGTCAGATTCACGAAAGGAAGAGATGGTTGCCTCCTTTCAAGTAACACTCTCACTTATCAGTCTTCTTTTCTTCTTCTTATACATTTTTTTTAGTTTGTTTTTAGTTGTATACCGGTGTTTGATTACATGCACACAAGGTGTTTGATGAAACGACATATGTGCACAGAAGGTTAAAACTTCTATTACAAGTTCCATGTTATGGTTCTTATTTCTATACCGGTGTTTGAAGATACTCGTTGTTCTTAATTCACGTGAGTCCCTGATGGATTAGTTATTGGTTGCTAAGTTAAGGCTATTCTATGTTTAATTGGATTTGATTAAAGGCCTACACTTGACCGATTAAGGTTCAAATTGAACTTTTTGCTTAATTTAGGTTACATCGTGTGATAGGTGCCAAACGGTAGTCACATGCTTACATGGGTTAAGCTTAATTCACATGCCTGCACTGGCTGATCTGTCACAAAAGGTCATTTGAGATTTTTGAAATACCAGTAGGGGCTTACATGGGTTAAGCTTAATTCCTATGCTGGCATAATTGCAGAAGGTATTCATCTTCTCTTTCCCACCTTTTCATTTTCTAAATTCTCGTGGATTGATAGGAGTTCTAATTAATTATTTGGTTACAGTTGTGGGCATCAATTCATTCACCAAGTTTGATTTTAAGTGAATTCTTTGAAGTGAGTAACATCAATTTTATTATTATTGTTACTATTATGATATCATCAGCATCATTAATTTTATTATGTCTTATTTAATTTTGGTTTAATCTTACTTTTGACCTGTATACTTGTAAGTACTCTTGGTGAAGGTATTGGTGGCGGGGCTCCCAGACAGCAAGTCCAAACCCCAAGATTTCGAAGAAAAGGTATAATCTCTATTTCTTGGCAAGACCTAGTCTCAGCGGTATGGTTTTGGCTGATATTATACAAGACATTGTTCTACCAGTATTAGCATTTTTTTTTCCAGAAAGTTCTATTTTTAGGGTTAACTAAGCAGAGTGTATATTTCTATGAAAATCATGAAAATTACTTTTGTTTTGCCTTATGTAGGATGACTTGTCGTTTCAAAAGCAAACTGTACTATTCGCCCGGACTCTTTCTGACCTTCTTGTGGTTAACATGTTAGTTATAAAATCGTAAATTGTGACTGTTGGTTAGACTTTTGCTTGTGAATTGAATTGCAATCTAGTGGTACTTTGACTTGTGTTGTGAAATCTGTCTAATTTACTCGTTTATTCGGGTTATTAAAAGATTGGGTTGAGGTGCGAATTACTTCAACTTTTAATCTAGTGGTGCCTTTTCTTTTATTCACTATTTTCATTTCTTATTTCTTTACCTATTTACTTATTTACTGTTGTAGCGAATGGAGAAAAGTCGAGTATGATTGTAGAAGGCTCTATTCAGCTTGAGATGTGTAAAGTTTTCAAAATGTTTTTCCTCATTGTAGTAGGATCTAAATTTTATCTAAGTGAATTTCATGAGATGTGTAAAGTTTCCAAAATGTTTTTCCTCAGTATTGTTCTCTTAAATACTCATTATTTAATATTTTGATTGTTTATTTAATTAGGTATTTGATTGTGAAGGCTACCTTGAACGTGCTTAAATGTTGCGTCTGATGATTGGCGCTAATGGCATATTTCAGAATTATGCAACTAATTTCTTGATTGTAAATTATTTTGTAAATTTCTGTTAATGGGTGGTGGATATCTTTTGGGTATATTTAGAAGTTCATTTTAGTACTGTTGTTGTAATGTTTTTTTGTATTTTGGTACAATGTATGATAATTGTACTATGTTGATTAATGTTTATTAAATGTTATCTCTATATTTTAATGTGTTTATGTAAATCTGGTTCAATGCAAATGTAACATATTATTGGGTTGGTACTAGATTTGTACAGGAAGGGATGATTGTAGAATTGGAGCATGCAAAAAGTATCAATGATATTTTTGCAAATAGTCAGGTGGATCCTTGCAAATAATAAGTGGGATCCACAAATGATATCCTTGCTAATAACAAGGTGGGACCCATGAGGGACATCCTTGCAAATACTGAGTGGGGCCTACGATACATATGCTTGCTAATACTCAGTTGTCCACGCGGGACAAAGTTTTTGCAAGCGTGCCTTTTTGCAACGGCTGCCCTTGCAGAAAGTCTAGGAAAATGTTTTAGCAAGCGTAAGCGCTTGCAAAAAGTCAGAAATTGAGTATTTGCATGGAGGTTTAAAGCAACGGTAGTTATTGCAAGCGTAGCGCTTGCAAATAGCGTTTTTGGGACTTATAGCAAGGGTAAGCCGTTGCAACAAGCCCAATCCCACCGTTGCCATTACTGGGAATTCTAGTAGTAGCTCGCTGGGTGTGGTTGGATCTTGTTTTAACCGAGCTGGACCGAGCCAGGCTGAGCTGAACTAAGCTAGACCGAGTTGGACCGAGCCAGACTGAGCTGGACAGTATAAAATGTACACAAATTCATACAAATTTACAAATTAATGCCTAGCCGAGCTAGCTCGTTCTGGACCGTGCTAGTGGCGAGCTAGCTCATTAACAACTCGGTCCAGTAACGAGCGAGCTGTTAGCGAGCGAGTCAGGTGTGAGTCACGATCGAGCCACGAGCTACGAGCTTTTTTGACACCCCTACTAAGCAAGGACTTGTGTTGATTTAGAAAAGTGAGCACCAAAAAGAGTGAGTTTGAAATTAATTGGCAGCATATCCACATAATTTATTCAACGATGGAAATTGACTGCATTTTTATATATAAAACGGAATCAGAGTAGGTCCGATGCCCATCGGACCTACCTTGGATCGATGGATGTGATGACCATTCGATATGCATCAAGATTCGTGTCCTCTGCATCAAAATCCGTACAAGTCTGTATCAATTTCCGTGTGCATAGATCTTGATGGTAATCGTACGGTCTTAGAGCTAATTGAACCTAAATATAGGTCCGATGCCCATCGAACCTACTCCTATCTCATATAAAACTCTCTGAATTGAACATTATTTTTCTTCCTTACCCATTTTTTATTAATTACACTTTATAATAAATAGCGTTATACTAGGGTATCAAAATGTGACAAAAATTTACTCAAATCTCTAATTATAATTTTTTTGGATTCTTAGATAAAAGGAGTCTCTAATGATAATGTGTAATTATACAAAAGAAAACGAAAATAAGATGACTTGTTAAATTTTATTTTTATTAAATTTAATTATATGCAAGTTTAAAGATTATATGAGCATTTATTTGTTGATGGGCCTAATAGAACTAATTCTCGTGAAATGAGCCCATCATTTATTTGGATGAGAAAAATATTTATAAGTTATTTACTTTTGATCCAGTCAACTAAAAATAAAATGATCGACACAGACACTGCATTCATAAATGATAAATAACAAATGAAAAATTAAGGTACATTACATATATATGCGCGCAGCAATATTCAATAGTTAAAATTAAAAACCACAAGTAATTAATTTATTAAACAATGAATGAACCCAATGGATGAAATGGATTAATCAGGTTGACTAATGGAGGCATTGTCAAGGCGGTCGGCGACGTCGGAGAGTTCCTTGACGACAACGAGCTTGCATCGGATGGTGAAGCAGTCGTTCCGCAAGAAACTAGACACATCCAGGTCCTTCTTGCGGATGAACTGGTAGAAGCCCCACGTGTCAGTCGGAGCGCCGAAGATATGCGGCTTGACCACCTCCGGGGTGTCAACAGACAGGGACCCGCTCACGGAGTCCAACAGCCGGATGTCGAACAACGCTTTAACATTGCAGGAAGTGTCGACTGATTCTATGAAGACGGAGATGTACTCTCCCTGGTCATTCTTCTCGTAGCCGTCGGGGTAGTAACGCAGACACCAATGGTGGCCCCCCACGGTGAACATCTCGGAGGTGATGTACTTGCCAATGCCGATGCCGAGGCTGGTGGAGTAGCCGATGATCTTGAAGTCGTGGCTTCCGCTGTCGAGCTTGACCACCGTGGTGGAACTAGGTTTAGAAGGAGACATTGGTCGCACCACAACATCCATCCGATCCGCCTCGATTGATAGATAACAACAATGTCAATGTCAATATTTGACATTATGTATATTGATCGGGTCAAAATCTCAATTAATTAGTTTAATTAATGCATTTTTTTAAATGCCTGATGCGCTGAATAAATTAATTAGCTGTTCTATTTCTTAGGTCCGATAGACCTCCATTTGGGAGGGTCTCCATTAACATTCTGAACTTAATGTATTAACTAAACTGGAGAAGAGTTCACGAGTTCAAGAGAGAAAAAAAACCTGCCAAATTGCAGGAAATTACGGTTCATTTTCGTTTACTTTTTTGTTAAGTTGACTTGAGGCGCAACCTTTGAATGGTTATTTTAATTGAAATGAACCTTGGGATTTTGAGTTGTCATAAAAAATGCGAGTAATTAAGTTGGTTACAATTTGGTTACGGTGGCAGTAGACCGCAAAATCTTGTTACTATAGAATAGAATAGAATAGAAATAGAATGTATTAGTATTTCAGAGTAACCAACTACATCTTGTTACTAGAGAAAGTGTCACAGTAGACCGAATTAAAAATTTTGAGTTTAGATCTGGACCGTGCGATCTGTTTTCGCACGAATATTGGAGCTCTTCAGTTCCGCTTCGGGCCGGATTGACTGGGATTCTGATCGTACGGTCCGGATGTAAACACAAAATTTGGGTTACTTTTGGGATCCGGACCCGTCGGATTATCAATCAATTTTCTCTCTTCCGAGTCGCGACTCCTGAGTTGAGAAAGGAGAAAGGAGACAGGAGAGGAAATCGAATTGGAATTGGAATTCGACCTCACAATTCTCTCTCTCTCTCTTTCTTTCTCTAGTAATTTAATTTAAGATTTAAGGGACAAGTATCTGCTGCCCTGCCTACTGCCTACTGTCACGCCACTAATCCTGGTTAGTGTCTCACTTTTCTTTCTTTCCCCTTTCACTTTATTTTCTTTATCTTTGCATCTGATTTGATACTTGTTTCTTTCTAGTTCCCTTTTTTTTAATTCTCTTCCCCCCCCCTTCTTTGTCGGATCATTCTTTTTCTGGGGATTGAAAGAAAAAATAATTATAAAGATTTTATTGGAGTTGTCGGATCAATACGCAAAACAAAACAAAAAATTCTAATTTGCAAAAATATACAATTCATCAACCTTCCTAATCCTAATCCTAATCCTCTCTACTGTGTACTGTATACTGTGCTAGTGTTACAATTTGAGCAAATTGGTTGAACTGGAACTGCTCGACGAAATGCCAAAGTGAACAACAAAACATCTTCAGGCCTGATAACAGCAAAAGCAATGGGTACTGCAACCAACGACACAGCAGCATCAATCCTGATAACAAAGGCCAACTACGGCACATCACACCTCGTCAAAATCAACCACACGCAGACCAAAGACATCGGGCAGGACGAATACATGACGTCCCCCACCTTCTCCTCGGGTGGATACGAGTGGGAGATTCTCTACTTCCCGCACCTAGACGATGACGATGACCCGGAAGCCGCTTACATTTCCTTCTCCCTCACTCTAACCAGCGAGGATGCATGGGACGTAAGAGCTGCCTTTGATCTCAGTCTTCTAGAACATGACGGCACCCCCAGCCATCACGCCTTTCGCCGCACTTCTTACTGCTTCTCATCTCAGGGTGACAGCTTTGGCTATGCCCGGTTTATTCCCAGGAGTGAATTGGAGGATGATTACGTGATCAACGATTGCTTCACCCTCCTTTGCACCATCTACATTGCTGCTGGAGACTCCTCTGGCATAGCACAACCTGAGAGTTGTTCCCTTGGGGTCCCGCCTTTTGACTTACACGATCAGCTTGAGAGGCTGTTGAAGAGTCGAGAAAGGACTGATGTTGAATTTGTGGTCGGAGGAGAGAGTTTTCCTGCGCACAGGCTGATACTGGCTGCTAGGTCCCCTGTGTTCAATGCTGAGCTTTTCGGTTCCATGGCCGAGGCGAGCATGAAATCTATCAAGATAAACGATATGAAGGCGTGGGTTTTCGATGCCCTGCTTCATTTCATCTATACAGATCGTTTGCCTTTGCCGGAGCATGATGTGGTACCTGAAAGTGAAACTGGGGATGTGTCGTTGGCACAAAGAGCGACGGTTTTTGCTCAGCATTTACTGGTGGCAGCTGACCGGTATGGTGTAGAGGGGTTGAGGGTAATATGTGAGGAGAGACTGTGCAAGAATGTGAATATGGAGTCGGTTATGTCAACTCTGGATTTGGCAGAGAGGCTCAATTGTGTGGGGTTGAAGGATGTGTGTCTAGGGTTTATTGCTGTGCCAAAGAACTTTTTGAGGCTGGCATTGACTGAGCGCTATGTCAGTTTAATGCAGAGTTGTCCCAATTTGTTATGTGAGTTGCAGGAGAAGGTTAGTCGTACCTCGGTTTTCAAGGGTATAGTTTCTGTCAAATAAAAATAAATAAATGTCAACTTGAATTGATGTATTAATGTAATGTAGAATTGGAGAGGGTGCTGTGCTGTGCTGTGGTGTGATGTGATGTTATAAATGTTGAAGCTGATGATGTTATGAATGAAATTTCTGTGGGGCATCTGATTTTGAGTACTTTTGAGATAGGTTAACAGATTGGTATATCTTTGACATGTACTCATCAGTCAGCATCACCTGAGAAATATTTACTGGTAGAGAATCAGTATAAAGTTTTACTGGTAGAAAACAGGTGCATTTTAACATTTCCTCCTCTTCCTCCTCAATGGCGACCTGCAAAGGTCTTCTACGTTCTGTGATAATATAAATACAAGGGTTATTTTGAAAAATGTTGCATCACATCTAGCTACTCTAGAAATTTGCTAAACTAATTATTTGAAAAACCTAGAGATCTCAATGATTTACTTAATTGAAACAAATTTTATTATTTTCCAACCAAATAGCTCAACTAATTAATATTAATATATTTTTTTTTGTCCTTTAAAGAAATGCAAAAATATGTATCGTAAATTATCTAAAGAGGTTGGTTAATGTAAAACTGAAATTATAAAATGAGCTATCCAGTTCCAAGTAGTACGTGCAATTGAACATTCAACAAACAAAAAGATGGTCAGAAAAGGAGAACACAAGAAGTAAGATATTAATTGATCTTGTTATGATTCTTCTCCTTCTAATTCAATTCAACAATTAATCAACCACATAATTAATTGCAAATTTGCCATGGACGGGTGATGTTTGAAACTAGTGGAAACATCATAGCCAATTTCCATGAGCTATCTTATATATTATTTGAATTATTCTAAAATATACACTTGAATAGTATACAGTACTTGGTTGTTTCGTAATGCATGTTTACCATTTTTATTCCTTTTTTAGAAAAGTTAATCAAAATAATTAGGTGGTATTTTTGAAGGTGAATACTTAAAAGATAAGTACAATAAATATTCCTAATTCTGTTTAATTGGAAATTATTTTGAGGACAACTGAACTTTTGCAAATTAGACCCTCTTCAAAATCATTTTATGAGTTATTTTAATGTATTTTTTGGATTTCTTTCTTCAAATTTATATTTTTCGAATGATCCTAATTGGCCCCAATTTTTCCATTTCTTCTAGTTCGATCCCTCATAACTAATTGTATTTTTTTTAGGGGATTAACAACTTTTGGGATGTAGAATATGGAATACAAGAATAAATTTTTTTTGGGTTTGATAGAGATTGACGTGGAAGAAGCTCATATCTCGCATGTTTATTGAGGTGGAAATTAATCACCAATTCAAACCTGAAAAGCACTTTTGAAGAAATAACATTAATTCCCCATGCACTGGCTGTTCAGACCTGAAAACTATGCCACATGCTCCTCAGCTTAAACACATAACCGCAAGTATAGAAAACTATATATAAGCTGCTCCAGTCTGTCACAGATCTAATTACACAAAAAGAGAGCTTAATTAGTTGAGGAAGCCAACATTGTAAAAGCAAATGATGCTCATAATGAGCCATTTCCAACATTAATTAGAAGCAGAGGTGGCTGGTCGAGTAAACATGAATCTTAGAACAATGCGAATAAATGGATTCAACTAATAGTGTTTTTATGCCTACATAATTGCCGCATTCAATATTTGGAGGTCATGAATGGCTCTCTTCTCTTGAAAAGCTCCAGATTTCAAAGTGCCCTGACCTTGAAAAGTTTTGCAAACAGGAACCCTACTCTTCTATCATATGATCGAGGTTGTGTTTGACCATGTCATCTATATGGTTGGCTACAGTGAGTGAAGAGGTTGGGTATGGGGTCTTTTAATTAGGAGTATGTTAGAGGCAATTTAGATCTAATTAATATTTGTTTTTCTTCTTAAGCAGTCCCATCTGTCTGCTAATTAGGATTGAGTACTCTTTAATTTCCTAGTTCCTAATCCACTGTGTAATAAATAATTCACTTCACTTTCACTTTCAAAAGGAAGGCCAAGGCTCACATACAAACAAACTATAGATAGTGTCACGAAAAATGAACTCGAAACCAAAATTAATGAACCTGACAAAGCAAAGCAAACTAATTAACGCCAACCAATTCTAAACTCTAAACTGGAAAATTTTATTCATAAAACAAAAGCAGAATGTAAATGTAAATGTAAATGCAATTAGAAAGCCCTGGAATTGAATTCTTCTTCGAGTCGTATTTTATCATTTGAAGTTGCTCTTGATGGAATCCGCTCTCCACAAGATGCCTTGTCGCTCAATGCCCCAGCTGCATCTTGCGCCATGCTCTTCCTTCCTTCCTTCCTTCCTTCTCCCTTCTAGGACTGTATTGGCTTGTGCAAACATAATTTTAGGAGCAATATACCGTATGCCCTGCATCCTGCATATCGTCAAAATGATGAACAAAATATATAACCAACACACTTCCTCCTATGTACAAATTAAAACTCGAGGCTTCATCAATCATCATATGCCATGCGCAATTCTTTTGTGAATGAGTTTTTTTTTTACTCTGTTTTGGTACAGAGACAATGAGCAACTCCAACTGGGATTTCTGATAAATACAAATGTCGTGCAGCTAGGGCAGCCGCCTGAAATCATGCAGCTGTCTCTACTGTTGGCAAACATAAATGGTACATCAAAATGCAGCTGTTCTTCCCCAATGGATTAGAAGATTGCAATAATCGATGCGCACGAGCAAGATCCATGACTTCAAAATGGAGGCCCCAAACAACGGAGATTGCAACAAATGGGGCATATCATGGTTTTAGCTGCAGTACTAATTGAGCAATCTTTCTAAAAAGTTTCAAATCACCGTTTGCTATTAATCTTTAGTATCAATTTTAGAAATACAAAACAAACACATTATGGTTTATGGAAGGAGATGTATCAATTTTAGAAACATATCCTACTCATACCAACCATCTCCGTGTCTGTGACTGTCAGCATCTCCACCTCCAACAAAAAGAACTGGACATCTCCATTTCTTTATGGAAGGAGATGTAGTCGGAGTCCCATTTCACCATCACCTCCTCCATGGAATATGGATCCTCTCCTTCTCTAATCCAATTCTACTAGCCTCCGCCTCTGCCTTCTCTGTTCTTCCCTGCTCGTGCCTCATTCGTTTCTCTCGCTCTTCCCTCTCTTTCTTTCCTCCAGGTATATAAATGAAGAATTAACCTAAGTTTTTTCTGGATAACTTCTACTTAAGTCGTTTATCAAACTAAATTGAGGTGTTGTCTGCAATATCCAAGTGAATCAGTGAATTGATTGCATTATATTGTTAAAAGGTTCAGTATTTAGCCAAATTTTAGATAGACAGATGGGCTGGTACACATATTTAATGCGTCCCTGTTAACGTGTTCTATGATAATTCATGAAAGTTTAAAAAAAATGTTTTTTTGTTTTTGTTTTTCTGAAAAGATGAAAATTGGATGGTTATGTAGTTCTGATTTTGTGGTTGCGCTGAGTGCTGATCTGGTTGGTTAAAATTGGTGGACCAAAATTGAACAATCGCTTCAGACACTGCGCATGTGGTTGTAAAGGCACTGATAAGGTTGCTGACAGGGGAGACCCGGCAGACAGCTAGAATAATGTTAATTGCTCTTATGGATCTATTTGTTTCTTCCTTCGCAAATCGCAAGGGACCAGCTCAGAGATGCTGGTACTGTTCATAAGCTTCTGTAAGTATATTATCTTGTGTCTATGTTTCCTCTAATAGACTGTACTGTTAATGATACCTAGTTACCTACACATATTAGTTGGTGCCATTTTCTCTGATGAGTTGGATATAAATTCGTTTTTGAATCAAATGAAAGATTCTTTGGGTTCTCCTGTAATTTACAATCAAGAAATAAGAGTTGTAAAAACTGAGGAGCGGAGTCACAAAAAGGACGAGCAATTTCCTTTATTTGACAAGTGCAAAGAGGCATTTAATAATGTTTACTCCATCGATCTGACCAATTGCCCCTTTAAGTCTGGCTTTATCTGAATTATTTGGTTTACCATCGATAGGAGCAAACTTGTACCTCTTGCCACATGGCGCACAGGGATTGGTGAGTCATTATTATGACCACTGCATAATTATGTGTCAAATTTCTCGGTGCAAATCATGGAGCATTTTAAAAGACCCAAAACCTGTTATGAGAGCTTAGACAATATTTTTTCTGGTGAGAAAGCTGGAGAAACGGAAATTGTTCTCGAGGAAGGGGATATTTTGTACATACCCAGTGTGTATTTGCAAAATCTCGTCCGTTGAAAATTGATCTGAAGGCACAACTACACAGCTTATTCTCTTTCATCAAAATCACACAAGTTCGTCAACAAAAATTTTCTCTTGATTCATTAAAAAATTAAATAGCTTGAAGAATTCAGTTGAAATAGATGATATGGGCAAAAGCTCTCCGCTTATGAGTGTCAAAATGCTCATAGGTGGCTGAAGAATGTTGTTTTTATGTTGACGGGCAGTGGTTTTGTGGTAGATGGAGGAGAATGAAGAGAAATTGTAGGGTACTGGTATTAGCCACTATTCTTTATTGGTATTAGCAAGGTAACCATTTAGCCACTATTCTTACTAGTGCAATTGCCTTTACTATTGTGGCATTGGAATTGGTTGGATACTTGGATATTGTAAGATTCTCTATATATTGCATATAATTTTTTTTTGTTTACCAGAAAGTGCTTCTTTTAACCCAACAAGGTTTGCTGTATATATATGTAAAAATTAGGGATTTTGCTACAACTTTCCTTCCCTTATTCTCAAGAAATAATGAATTTACTCCTCTTTTTTCGCCTTTTTTTCCTCTCCACGAGTTTATGAGAAATGCAGGGTAATTTACAATTTTTGAAACCCTCCTTTCAAATGGATGTGTAGAAAATAGTTTTAGATCACTATTGCAACACTTAAATGAGTCTCATGGAAATATTAATTGTTGTAATGGAAGGTTTGTTGCCGGTTCCTTGTTTGCAAGGTTTGACCTGTACCAACTTGTAATATAGCTGGTACCAGTTGCATCTTTACTTTGCAAATATACGCTATCATTTGTAGGTGTCTCTGGTCTTTTCGCTATTTGTTTAGATAAAATATTCGAATTTGATTTTGATCTGATCAGGAAAATGTTGGAGGTTGTTAATAAAATCTGTGAAATATAATTCCTCCATATCTTGTAAAGAAAAGAAAAATAAGCGTCAATATAAATGATACTCGGAAATCATTGTTGAAATAACAACAAAAATGATACATACCAGCATACCAGAATTAAATAAAGTCGGTACATGATTACTAAAGCATCCAAAAGATTAATTTCGTAAATTATTATGAAAGCACACAAAAGCACATCTGCTAATTACCAGAATTAAATAAAACAAGCCAACAAAATTAAAAGGAACACTTGATGAAAATCATGAGGGTGAAGAGTAAAAAATAGATTTCAATTGTTGAAGGCTAGTTTTGCAGAAGCATGTCCAGCTTCGACGCGGTATTGTTCTCCAATACCCATGTGAGCCATCAGCAGCCAGACGTGCGTGAGAAGTTCCCCTCCCTGGCTCAATTGCTTCATGTGGTAGTTCGTTTTGCAGCTGACCGCAGCATAACCCAGCATCTCCACCCAAATTTTACTAATAAGGCACCACCTCTCATCCACTGGCAACAGATTCAGCTCCTTTGCTAGCCGGCATGCATCAAACAGCACCGATTTGCTTCTGTCTCCCTTTACTTGTATTGGATTGACCTCTGTCTCCACATCCAACAATGCTTCCCTTGCCTCTGCTTCAGTAAGCCCTTTCTTCTCTGCTCGAAAGAAAACCTTGGCTTCAGTGCACGTGTCCTGGAATCTTATCTTTCCGACACCAGCTGGCATCATAGAGGGTTGCATGATTAGAAGGTACACCATATAGTTTGACATTATCAAACTAATTTCACGGTTAGAGTAGCTGATGTTGTTATTCGTAGCACAAAAGTTGACAAGGCGCTTGATACGCTCTACAACCCCTTGACCGGTCTCACCGTTTTCATTCGCATTGTCGTGGATGTAAAAGCAGAGGTCTGTGGCAATGTGCCATAGGAGAATGCTCTCGTCAAATTCCTTCTCAAAGGTCCATGCCAAATGGCTGAATCCCTCCTCCTTGAGGGTTTTCTCTCCTTTGCAATATCTCAACTCCTTGAAATCAGCTGTGTGGTGGGCACTCTCTGATTTTTTCTTAAGCTCATCAAATAAAAGCTCTTTTAACTCGCACGGTATGCCAACAGTGTGGACAAAAATAAAGTTATTCCATAAATCCTTAACCGTTTTCTCCAAAGATAACAGTACGTTCACCATTTTCTCCAAACATAACTTCACCATTTTTGCCAAAAATAACAGTACCTTTACCATTTTTTTCAAAGATAACTTTACCGTTTTCGCCAAAAATAACAGTACCTTTACCATTTTCTCCAAAGATAACTTCACCATTTTGTCCAAATATAACACCTTCACCAATTTGTCCAAATATAACACCTTCACCAATTTGTCCAAATATAACTTCACCATTTTCTCCAAAAATAACAGTATCTTCACCATTTTCTCCCAAGATAACTTCACCATTTTGTTCAAATATAACACCTTCGCCAATTTGTCCAAATATAACACCTTCGCCATTTTCTTCAAAGATGACTCCTTCACTGTTTTCTCAGAAGTCGACTCCTCCACTTTCACCGAAGATAACTCCTCCACCTTACCACCACCGAAAATCCTTCTAATCAAGTATTCTTCTTTATCTCCCAGGGAAAGGCTTAGCAAGTTGTACTGACTCATGGAGTTTGACCACCTAGGTTTGCCCTTAGAACAAAAGATAAATGACACAGCTAATGTAATTACACCTGCCAGTTTGTTTAAGGTTAACCATGAATGTCGTGTAAGTGTGACTATCATCCAATCAGATGTTGTGATTAAAACAAGGGAGGTCAATTCCATGAAGACAGCACTGCCCAATAAAATATAAGAAATTAAAATTTCTGAATTTACATAGCCTTGCTTCTCACAATTATGAAAGATGATGAAAGCAGCAGAGATCAAGCCAAGAGAGATAAATCGCCAAATTCCGCCATTTATACAACGGATATGAATGGCTTTGGTGTGAAACACATCATACAGGAACGAGAGCTCCATTTCTACCACTTGGAAAGCATCAGATACAGTACTTTTCCAGAAATAGGTTTGGCTAATTTTTCGATCTTCGAAGGTGAGCATGAGATCTACCACAATAGGCATGAACCTCTTAAAGGAGTCGTAGGCTTCAACTAACAGTTGTACATTCTGAGAGTATTTGTGGTCGGAAGGCTGTTGCAACTCTGTTGTCTCATTCTTTTTTTTGACATATCCGCTTTGTCCGGCTTCCCTTCGCCAGACAAACTCCTGCATGAATTCAGCATAGTTTGGTCCAGGATTAGGATCCTTGACCAGTGAACCTCTCAGTACATTCATGCTGGCAGAGCGAAGCGCCCAAGTTCTCTCTGCGTACTTGACTAACCCAGTGAGGAAAACAAAGGCCACTGCTATACGTAGCCTAGGAATGGCCAATAACCCCAGAACCACCACAAAAGCTATGGTGGTCTGAACTACCAATCCGATGAGATGCCTCAACCAGAGCTCGTTGTCCTCGAGAGAATATGATGTGATTGTGTCAGGCCCACCAAGGTGGAGGAGAAGAAAAGGAGCCCAAAAGGCTGTCAGATCGTCGACGCGTTTTTGGTTTTGTTCCTTGAGAATGTTGCCGAGTGCCAAGATGGCGATATAATCGGCTGCCTGGTAAAACGACCAGAGAAGAATGATGAGGGGTTTTCGAGCAGTGCGTTTCCTCCAGGGAGCAAAGAAAACCAGGCCAAATTGCAAGCACAGGCTTGCCAGCACCAGGATTCTAATTTCTTCGACATCCCAAAACCTCTTCCAGCTCTCCTTTATGATTGTGATTTGCATGTTGGCGTTTTTATTTTATCTCTTTCTTCCAACTCAGTCTGATATTAGATCCTCGCTACTGTCACACCCCAGATTTTCAACATCTCACACCTTTTCTTGACACGTTAACCTACATCGCCGGCATAAAGGAAACAAAAATAACAAAACTCAGTAATCGGTTATTTAACGACGTGCTTCTCTATAAGTGACTTAATTTAACAACCATTCAACATGCCGGATTAATTTATACAAATAAACATCAAATTATGCATGCATATGTAACTAGCAATAGTATTCACACATTTGGAATCCCAGTCAAAGGCGATTTCTACATTCTCATAACACACAATCTGAATTCTTGCCACAGGCGATTCCCACATTCTCATAACACGCAATCTCATCACATCACAAATCAAATCCAACCTCAAACCCGTTATCCCGTTAAATATGCCATCATAATCCAATACCCAATAGCAATATCCAAATCAACCATACAAATTAAAAAACACAAATTATAGAGAAGTCCGGTTACCTGATAGCGAGATAGTCGGAACTTCAAATTGGATTGCAACAACAACTCAGAATCACGGTGACGTAGTCGGAATTTGAATCAGACAGACAATCGATCAATAATTGAAATCAGAATTTTGTCAATTGAAATAAAATGAAAATGGGAATAAATCAAATAGATTTATTTTCTGTGGGTGCAAATCAAAGACAAGAGTTTTTGTTCTTTTGCTTATCTCTCTCTCGGATCCAAGCAAAACAGAGGACAGAGAAAAGTGTATTAATCAGGATTGCACTTAGAGGACATAAAACCTTTTTCTTATCGGATACCAAACAGAACGGAGGACATACCCACTAAGAAGGTCTATTTATATGAATTATCCTATAGCCCAATAGTTGGCTACTGGCGAAAAGTTTCCTCAGTAAAATCAGATATTTGGTAACAACTAATTTACAGTTGTATTTAATCAGTAAGATAAAGTCCAAAACAGATAAGAGGGAATTAAATAAATAACTTTTCAGATTAATCCTCAAAGTAAAATATATTACAATAAATTTTCAGATTTATCACAACTTAATATTTTCATTTCCTTTTTTAATTTAAAACAATAGAATTTTAAATAAAAATATGCTACCAAAAAAAACTATAATATTTATTATATTATAAAAAAAAAGTTGTATGTATAAATAATAATGACTCAATTTTTTTTCCGGGATATTACAGCTACCAACCAACCTTGCATGGAAATTTATTAAAAAAATTTAGTAATGTTGGAAGTCAAGCTATATATCCAACCATTTAATATCCACAAGAGATCTCCATCTGAGTTTCGAATCTGCAACCTCTCACACGGAGGGCATTGCCTTTGCCACTAAACCAAAAGCTAGTCTCGCATATGACAATTTATTAATCAAAGAGAGGTTTCAGTTTTTGTTTGTTTTTTCATCTTCATTAATTGTAATAAAATAGATCACCAAGTTCTTATATTGTTGGAAGAAAAAAAAAAAAACTAATGATAACAGAGGTATGTTTGATATTTATGATTCTGTATTGCCTAAAGATATTCAAACTTGCTTCATTTGTTCAACTCGATCACTATGTGAGTTATAGGATGTCTTCTGACCAACTCTATCCAAATCCGATTTCGGTGTATATATACAGACCGATCCATTAATTCTACACATCGATCAGTTATAAACTTATAATGCTTTGCAACATAAAAATGAGCCACTACTTATTGTTTAATTTCCCGATTATTTATCCAATTAAGCCACTCATTGTGATATATATGTATATTAACTTTTGTTAAAATTCAAATTTTATATTTGTTTAATTTTTTTTAACATCCTCTACTTCTTTTCCATAGAAATAATATGATCATTAATTCCTTGGTATATTCCTTTTATCAATGAATTCTCTTCAAAGCTTAAGAAATTAATAGTACAAGAATCAAACAAATAAAAGTTTCAATAAGATTTCAATACATATATAAATAACATAAATTGACTCAGATCAACTTTTAAAGAATTAAAAATTGAGGGCATCTAGGTTGATTAATTAGTAGGTTTAGGTATCATCAAAGTTGCTTTGATGCTGCAGCTGAGCATCTAATCCAGATATAATTTTCTTCCGCTATACTTCAAGCATCTAGGACATCGATCGCTTTTGAATACCAACTTTGTAGACATATATATATATATATATATATATGCATGTGCTTGCACTGATCGATTATCTTTAATTACTTTCCTGTTCCATATATATTCTTGCTTTAACTAATTATATTGTTGCCTTCTGCATGCAACATGCAACAGCCTGCTGGGATCTGTTGAGTGGCCAGCACGCAATCTTTAAAAGCTTTAAAGTGTTGAGATCGATATCTATTGCCCTTTCTCATTCAACCTATATAGCTCGAATTAGTAATTAAGCAATGACAACAACCACTACTACAGATTAGGTGACTATACACAGTTAAAAAAGCTAATGCCACACGGTTCTATGACCGTGTCCGCCCACATTGTGTATGAGAATGTCGATATATTGTACACAATTGCGGAACCATGTGTATATATAATTAACATACACGGTTCCTACAAGCGAACCGTGTCAGATCTCTAGAAAAAAGGCGCTAAGACAGACAATTTATACACGGTCATAATAACCGTGTATAATAACAAGGGTTATATACACAGTTCCTACACGAGAACTGTGTATGATTTTTGAAAACCAAAGACAGCTGGTAAATACAAACCGGATATGTTACTCTTTGTCCATAGTTTTTTTTTTAAGAACCGTGTATGATTTCTATATTTTTTTTTTGTAATATCCCATTCATAATTGGCTAACATCCATATTTGTTAGCCATTAAACATACAATATTACACATCCATAATTCAAGAAATATTTACAACATACAACAAACAATATTTAATATTCAACATTTCAACACACAGAAAACAACATTAAACATTCAACATACATATACATCCATAATTCAACAAATTAATGTTGAACATATATATATATACACTTGGTAGATGAGTCTTTGTGACCCATTTTGTTGGAACTCATTCTTGATAAAACATGTTATTAAAATTAAGGAAAAAAGAAAACCCAAAACAACTTTCTTGTATGTGATTAATTACTGCCTCTTATTCAGTAACCTCCACAAGAAAGTCGAAACTCAAAAATGAACAAGAACCTAATAAAAAAACAAAACCTAACAATCTAGACTTGCATACTCTCTCCCATGTCAGGTTCTTCTTTTGGCTCTCGATCATGATCAAGAAGTGTCATTGGCTTCATACTACATATTTGTTCGCTGTCATAATTTGCAAAAATATTCAAAATTTGTAAAGTCACAAGTAAATGAGAAACCAAAACATGTAATCTATTAGCTATTCAAACCAAACATAGACAATACCACATCACAAAATAAGACTGATTAAGTCATATATGTATAATATAAAGTAGGTTTTAAGCAACAACTAGCAAAACACAGAGATGAACTCTAAATTATATGCATTGAAACTAGTATGTGTAAAGTCACCTCCACTAAACATCTACCTACAACAGACAAGTTTACACATGCATAATCCCACTCACTATAACTCGACCTAATTAAGCAAATTTATCTCCTCTAATGAAGCATAATTACCCCTGTCATTTCTCAATTAATTCCTTCATTACTTGATTAAAGGAAAAGGAAGTAAATTATATACATATTAAAATTCATGAGTAGAACTAGGGTGTGATGTGTTCACCAAACTCTTTGGTGAGCACAACTCTACATAAACTATCGGATTCACTTCAAACGAGATGAATCCAACCGTTGAAACCGATGTACTTTACGAGTGATGCGCGTACATGCAAAATTTTGAATTTTTTGAATTCATTTAGTCTCAAGTCAAGTGGTCAAAATTGATGATTTTCTGAATGCATTAAAACAACTTCATTTTGGATCATTCATTTTTCATCAATTTTGACAACTTGACTTGAGACTAAATGAATTCAGAAAATTCAAAATTTTGCATGTACGTGCATCACTCGTAAAGTACATCGGTTTCAACGGTTGGATTCAACTCGTTTGAAGGAATCCGATAGTTTATGTAGAGTTGTGCTCACCAAAGAGTTTGGTGAGCACATCACACCCTAGTTCTACTCAAAATTCATATATATTAGAAACAATTTATTGGCTAATCGGCCAATTATAATTATTTGGTTACTTATAAAAATTAGTAAACAATATTGTTGGCCATTCAAAATCGGTGGAAAATATGTATATTTTTTATTTGCAATTCATTTTTTTATGTTGTTATGATTTATTTTAGTGATAATAATTATGTCTTAGTGTCATAAAAAATAATTGGTGTATTTTGAGTTTAGTTATTATGTTTACAGTATATAGAGTATCACATTATAGAGTTTTAGAGTAAGGTTTTTAGAATTCAAAAAATAAAATTGTAGTTTTTAGATGTAGTAATTAAAAAAAAGATAAAAATTCACAATTTACCATTTAGTTTACAGAGTCATGTGATAAGGTTTACAGAATTCAAAACAATTGGAAGTAGTATCTAGATGTAAATTTTAAAAAATAAAATAAAATTTTGAAAAAAATTAAAATTTGAAATTTTTTACCGGTTTACAGTATTTAATGACACTGTCTACAAAGTTATGTAATAAGGTTTACAGGATTCAAAACAATTGGAAGTAGTATCTAGATGCAAATTTAAAAAAAAATTGAAAAATAAAATCAAAATTTTAAAAAAATTTAATTTGAAATTTTTTTTATCGATTTACAGTATTTAACGAAACTGTCTAAAGAGTTATGTGATAACGTTTACAGAATTCAAAATAATTAGAAGTAGCATCTTGAAGCAGATTTGAAAAAAAAATTTGAAAAAAATTTACCTGTATCTGTTTACAGAATTTTAAATTTGGTCCCGGTTAGTTACTAGTTTTGAAAAGCTATTAGAGATCTTCTAGATGTGGTCCTAATAGTCCTGGTCAAAGGTCTAAAAGTGGTCTCGGTCAAAGCAGTTAAAGTTGTTAAAGTTAAGGTTAAAGTGAAGGTTTTTGGAGACCACGCAGTAATGAAAAGTTATGTTTGCCGAATTCGTTGCATTGGTTTATAGAATTTAGTATTGATGTTTACAGAATCTCGTGAATTCGAGGATTATCTAGATATTGGTGTCCGAAGACTGTTAGCAGCTTTCTAAATTTGGAGATATTAAGATGTATGATATTATACACTCTACCGAAAGTAATTATAGATATTATTTTTATATCTCATGTACAGTATAAAATGTGGGGGGGGGTGTAAATCAAATTAAAAAAAATGATGCAAAAAAATGATGAGCAAATTTGTGATATAGTTGTTGTTATTAACGGCACCTAGAGGAGAGTGAATAGGTAGTCTTAAAGACTTTTAGTCGTTTTTCGGTTTAACTCTCTAAATTAACAAGTCAATCAATTCAACAAGCAAGAGTGTACAAATAAAGTAAATAGAGTAGAGTTAGAGAAATTTGACACGCGTGATGATAACAAAGTTCGGTGTAAAATGCCTACGTCTCCGGGGTAGAGCAACAACGTCGGCACCCCTTTCCTATTACCCAAAAAGAAAGGATACATACGTGAGCCCAACAAGAGTGAGAAGTCACGTCCTAACTCGTGTACAAAATTGAGCCTAGAAGCTCGAGCTGGAGAGTCCTACGCAGAGGATCGTCACACAACTATGTTTATATGTGAGCGGAAACGCTCAAGTCGGCCAGCCCCTTAATGCCCTACAAGCGGAGAAGTCACTCGACTATGACAAGGGAGCACTAAAGTAGACCTCCACACTATCGAACAAGAACCTACATTCTAACTAAATCTTGAGAAGATTTTTCAAGTGGATTTAAGATTATCAATGGAGTTTTGAAGTTTAAGCTCTCTCAAAGAAGAAGCTCTCAAGAACACAGGATTTGTGCTTTTCGAAATTAGGGGCGGGTTGCTTAATTCTGAAGTGGGGGTAGTAACACTATTTATAAAGAGAGCTCCAGAATTAGGTATTTGAACTCTTCCGTTCAGTATGGTAATCTTTCGTGCTGAACGGATAGTTCAAATGTATTTCAATTTGAATTTCGCCTTTGAACTTTACACTATCTGTTCAGTACGTTTTGGTCTGTACAAAACAGATAGGGTATTTTTCCCAAATCCATGTTTCTTGAGTAGCGTACAGTACGGTCCTTTTCCGTTCAGAACGGATAGGGTTATTCCAGATCTTCTCTGTGTTTTTACGGAACCTTCCGTTCCGAACGGTTTGTGAACAGAATAATTCTTCCGTACTGTACGCTTCATACCGTATCTGTCCGAAACTGTTTTAATACATTCTGTACTGAACGATTTGCTTCCGTACCGAACGAATAGTTCCTGAAATCAACAATCTCAAATTTACTTTACTAATCTAATTGATATTACATTCTATAATCTTGATCTTCGTAAAATCTTGTTGATTCCATTAGTTCTTTAACTTTAATCTTACAATTATTATGTTCTTGAACCTGCAAATTCACTCATACAATGAAATTGTTAAATTCAATTGTTGTATGTTTTGCAAATTAGTCAAACATGATAATTAGAGAATTGCATAGAACAACAATAGTTTAATTGTATTGAATTTTGTCGAGATAGCTAATTTTAATTCACATACAAACAAACTATAGTGTCACTAGATGAAAATGCAAATTTAAAAGCCTTGACTTGAATTCTTCTTCAAGTTGCATTTTATGATTTGAAGTTGCTCTTGATGGAATCCGCTACACCAGATGCCTTGTCGCTCAATGTACGTACCAGCTGCATCTTGCGCCATGCACTTCATTCCTTCTCCCTTCAGAAAATAGAAATGGTAATGTTTATATATAATCTTTAGTTTACTTAATTAGAGTTTTTCATTATTAAATTGTGTTAAACACAATTTCCTTCACACTCTAAAGCCGTACATAAAAGAATAACATAGAATAGTAATGAAGTAAAACAAATATCACATGATCGGTTCCTTGTTTTCAATTAAGATTAATTAAGAACTCAAGAGGAAAACAGTTAATGCAGTAAGTGATGTGACTAAAAAGGTAAGATTAATTTAATTTAACAGAGATGAAAAATGTTTTGAATGTAATTGAAAATAATTGTTAGATTTGCTGATGCGAGAAGATGATTAGCCCGTATTTATTTATTCATTTATTAATTAATTAGTCGATGGAAACATAAGCATGTTAACCCATGGCCCAGCCCAGCCCAGCCCAGCCCTCTTCTTCTTTTCCTCCAGGTACACAAATGAAGAATTGACCTAAGTTTTTTCTCTGGATAACTTCTACTTAAGTCGTTTATCCAACTAAATTGAGGCCTTGTCTGCAATATCCAAGTGAATATATATATCAGTGAATTGATTACATTATATTGTTAAATTAGAGGTTGAGTATTTAGCCAAATTTTAGATCGATAAACAGATGGGCTGGTACCAATATTTAATGCCTCCCTGTTAACGCGTTCTATGATAATTCATGATCATGTCCAAGTTTACGGTTTGATATTGAAAATAATTGAAGTTACACTTGATTGGTAAATTGGAATATTGATCAAACATTTTTGAGCCGTAGAGTATTTCTTCTATTTTCTCTATATCTTAAAAAAATAGTAAAAGAGAATCGAACAAATATAAATTCAACAATATTCCAAAACGTAAATAACATTAATTAATCATTTAAAATTTAAAAATCAGTGTATTTATATGAATTAATAAGTTCAAAAATAAAAGTCAAGAAACTGTCCACATTAGTGTGTATTTTTGCAAGCTCTTGTTACCAATTAAAAAAAATGCCAAAATGACGTAATCATTTACATATGTACATAGAATATGATGTAAATCATTTTAATGATTTCATAAATAGAGGCACACTAGAATACCTGCTAATGAGTGGGTTTCAGTTCATACTCGGCCCGAATAAGAAGTTATGTGATAATTCATAACTGGTCCAAACTTGAGGAGCTTCTGTCCATGCTCAACTCGTTCAATTGTGTTCATTACAAAGCCCAGTTCGTTATTGACCCTGTTCGGACAAAATTGTATGGACAACCAACGGGCTTTCTCTGGACATCTCGCATATGAAGATGACTGACCCATATGTTTTTGTTCGGATCAATTATTGACCCTGTTCGGATAAATTTTGCATTTGATGAAAAACTTCAATGGTTAAATAATACTAATCAATTCATAATATTAATCAATTCTATCTAAAAATTAGACAAGTTAGCACCAAATTTAATTTTTTTCAACAGTAAACTTGGCAATACGAAAATTATTTTCCACAAAAAAATATTATAACTAAAATTCACATCAATAACTGTTTCAAAACATAAATCTAACATATTCATACATCAGGAACAAAATTAAAGCACTAGGTCACTAGGAGCAGGTAGCTAGTACCTGAAACATTTACAAGTTACTACAAACCATGAGTAATAGATCTAAGATGTATACAACAAAATATAGGAAAATGTACGTCATATGAGTTGCATAAAAGCCGAAGCCTTGGTTAAAGGTTGTCAACCCTTTCAAATAATTTCATACAGGTTCACTACTACTGATACAACACAAGACGTGATGAATCACAAGATCTGATTAATTAAGGAGCAAAGGAAATAACTTTTATGTTAACTGGAAATCAAGTATAATTATTGAGTATTGATACCACCATGAAAATATGCACCTGAATGCTGATTTTTTTTTTTTTTTTTTTTTTTGAGAAAACAATAGATGTCGAGCCTCTATTTTTCTGTTTACAGTTATGTTTAGTACATAACATTTCTTACATTTCTTATGTTTTATTTTTTTTTTTCAAAATCACATTTCCCAATTTCCTTCACACAGTGCATTCCCTCTTCTGGTAGAGTCTCATTTTTTCCACAAGCAAATGGAGACTGCCGCAAAGTAATTAGTTATAAAATTAAGGTCTGGATTGGTACATATCATTGGATTGGGGTTGGGGCATAAAAGAAAGCCACTGCATAGCACAATGACAGTGTGTGTTATGAGTCATTTTAGGTTCTTCACCTATCACTGCATAGCAAGAATTTGGCTTGACTTTCTGGTGTGTCACTGTGTCTTCAAAAATTACCAAGTTAATTGGTGAATCTATGTACTGGTATATTCAAACATGAAATTTATCATTCAGAAGTAATAATAGTTGCACTATACCAGTGTTGAACACAAGCAAAACACAAGTATCATGTACTGGTACTGAAAATGCACATGTGCTTTGCACTGGATTTGATCTCATGGTGCTACAGAGGTGAAATTAGATGTTCAAACATCATCTACAGGGTGTACCTATATTGTCTATATAGGTACAGTTCACATCTCTGACAAGTGCAATTATCATGTTTGAACATATATAGACAATATATGATTCAAAGTTTAACTTGAGGCGTAGATGCGAAAAATGTTGTTATCAAAGAACATTCTACCAGGTACAATACATATGAATCATGTAATTATAGTTAACAAAAGATTATTATTATTCTCTTCTGGTGGAGCTAAAGGTGGATTGAGGAGCCCAAATGAAGTTGTGGTGCGATAATAAGTCAGCCATCAACATTGCCAACAACCCGGTACAACATGACAGGATCAAGCATGTGGAGATCAATAGGTTATTCATCAAGGAAAAGCTGAATAGTGGACTATTGAAATTAGGTCACGTTTCAACAGGAGAGCAAGTGGCGGATTGCCTCACCAAGGGACTTAGTTCATTAGACCTATCTAGATTGTGTAACAAGATGAGCTTAGTGGATATATTTCACCCATCTTGAGGGAGAGTGTTGAGATTTATAATTGTATCAGAGGTTATTTGGTAAAAGTGCAATTAGAGAAGAATCTAGGGACCTATATGTAAACAGGTATATATACCCCAACAATGGAATAAACAATTAGGTTTTGAATTTCATTTGTACCTTAAGGCGAAGAGGCGCGCAACTGAGGCAAGAAATGCAACGGCGAAGAAGCGGTGCGATGGAGGAGAGGCGGCGCCGGCGCGTGAGAGAGAGAGAGGGGGGGTGGACTAGAGTGGTGGCGATCGAGTGTTCAGACGGGCTTCAGAAAATATCTCTTCGAATGGGGAAGGTGAGAGAGGGTTCAGAGGGGAAGAGATCGATCGGTCTGTTCGAGCAGGAAGCAATCAATCATATCGATTGGACAAATCCGAGCTGTTCAACGGTCCGTCCAGGGCTCGTCCAAACTCGGCCCGTTTTTATAAATTAAACTGATCTGAACCGAGTTTCGGGCCGTGTCAAATATAAATTCGTCCATTATTTGTTCAATTTATGTTCAGCCCGTTTGTCCATGGACAAAGCTGCTCAATTAGAAGCCCGTCCAGTACCTACTCATACATACTCTTGAACCGAGGGAGGAGAGATCTATCCATGGCTTCATTACAAGTACCGATCATAAGCATACTCTTGCCAACACCTTATTTTGCAGCCACAACAAAATATGCCCATTACTGACAGTAAGTAAGTCACCTTTATATGAAACAACTTCTTTAATATTTACACATAAGCCCATTTTTGTTTATATAAGTCCATTCATCAATTTTGTTTAAATTTTTATCTATATGTACATATATTTTTATATTTCAAACTGATCCTTAAAGGTATTGGCACTGCCGCCTAAGGGTTCAATTAATGCACCAATGACAGTGCAAACATTGTTTTTTGCATTTAAGTCCCTTGGAGTTCTTTATATTTATTTTTACATAAGAACACTAAGTTGATTTATTCAACTTGTTTTAGAGAATCATTAGGGAGGATCCACTGTCAACAATTCCACTAACTATGCTGCCTTTTGCTCCTTGTAGCCAAACCCTTCTTCTCCGCCACTTTGCAATTTAGTCCTTTATTTATTTTTATTTGCTGCTTTCTTGGAAATTTGTATAAAAAGCTTATCAATTAAAGGTCACAACTATCTAGTCATCAACCATAATGAAATTGATACTAGAAAGTGCAAAATATGTTCTTCTCATGACAGCAAACAAAGAGAAAAGGCAAATTTAATTTGTACATACTCATAATTAATCTCTCCCACAGAGATAGACCTTTTGCATAACCTAAGGTCAGTTCAATCTCGACATCTCGCATATGTATTTAAATACTGTTTATGCACTACACGATCTAATTTAACGCAATTAGATCTAATTAATATATGTTTTTCTTCTTAAGAAGCCCCTTCTGCCTGCTAAGTAGGATCAAGTACGTACACTTTAATTTTCCAGTTCCTAATCTGCATTGTGTTAATATATTACCCAAGCTTGCACATCATCAATAAATGGATAATTAACTAAAAGATAAAACACAACTTAATTAACAAGGATGTTACAACAGTTAACCAGTTATTTAAGAGAGGGAAAAAAAAAGTAAAAAACCACTCCATGTGCAGGCATCAATGCCATTACTGCTAAACTTACAAAAAAAAATTACCATTTACAAAAATGTTATGAACATGTACAACATTATTATAATTATATGTCGAAAATTGCTCATGCTGGTATGGAACATTTACAGAGCTTCATCTTTTGGCTGGGTTTGATCGCCAAATTCATTTTTCAGAGGCTAAAAGAGAGGATAAAATAATTAAGTAAATAAATGACAGCAAAAGTACTTGCTTTGCTTGGTAGAAATATTAATTACTAATATGAATAAAAGTGGTACAGAATCAGACTGTTCCTGAGAGTGTTTTAACGTAGGCACCTATGATGGTACCAATATAAACCCCTATTAGTGTTTAGGTTGTAACTATCAAATTCTGACCATAAAACCAAACTGGTAATTAAATTTGGTATCATTGGTACGAACCAACTGGTACAAAACAGATTATTTTGAATTTTTGATATTAATAACAACCTTTTGCATTCTTTCGTAGTAATCATTCAGCTCTCGCTGGTACTTCGAGTGGTTTAACCCGAACCAATCTGCCACGTAGGAATCCAAGCTTGAATGTACTATTCAGAAAAAGAAGTATTTCACTATTCACCCTGTTTATTTTCTTAATTTGAGAATGCAATTTCCAATTTCCAAGAAATGTAAAATTACCATATTGGGCTTTTGCAAGAGCGCTCCAGAGAAATTGAAAGACAGACTCCAGTGAATTCCTCGCGGCCACGGCTGGATCACCTTCCCACCGGATTGGCGGCGCCTGAACTGGGAAAAGATTAGGGTTTGGTGTACTCCGGTTAGAATTAGAAATGGTGGTCGTCGTCTGAGGAGGAGGAGGACGACGAGGAGTGATGAAAATGGTTAGATTTCCGGCTTTACCGATCAACGGCGGAGGTGGCGGTGGACGGCGTCCTTTGATTGCCGGAGAAGTCATCTAGGGTTAGAAGAGAAGGCGGTGGAACTACTGTGTTAGAAGAGGAAATGGCGCCACAGCCACTGCATTGCTCAGCTTCTAAGTTGGAAGCATGGACAAGAAATCTTAAAAATTAAAATAAAGGATTATGATTTCTGGAGGGAGATCAGGCTATCTCTACGCAAAATTTCTACTACATTTTACGAAATATTGACGTGTCTTGAATTTAGGCCAAAGAAAGAAGCTAATATTATCTCGCAAATATAAATTTGTATACTCCCTCTAGTTTCCAGAGCTAAGGGTATCGGACCTACTTTTCGTTCGATGGACTCTCAAAGCGTCCAATTTACTTCAAGATCTGCGTCCACAAAAATTGAAGTAAGGCACGAATTTTAAAGTACATAGCACAAATCATAAAGAAAATCGAACGGTCAAAGAGCCCCATTGATCCAAGGACCTACTCCGCTCAGTTTCCCTATACCTGCTGGGTTGGAAATTATCATCGGAATTGTACGGCAGTGCACCGACGCATAATTGAGAAAGGTTGGTGGGCCGGTCATTTCAGTGAGGTAGAGAAGGTTCATGTAAAATAAAATAGTGATAGCTCAGAGAATGCTCGTGTTTTCCGTGAAAGAGAGATTCTTTTCTCCCATCAGAATTAACGGATCATTCATTTTTCATGGCACCGACGCATAATTGCAGTTTATTTAAAATTAAAATCAACCAAATAATTTGAATTTAATGAAGAATGTTTGATTTAAAATTTTCTACTAATTTATAACAGACAGTCAGTCTGTACTCTGTACTTATACATTCAAATTTTGAATCAACTCAAAGCTTAATTTATGAATTCCGATCGCAACTGGTTTAGAAAACAAAAAGAAAGAAGAACATTCATTTGGAATATATATATATACGTATTTCTCAATCAGGGGCGGACCCAGGATTTTCGTCGGGGATATCGAATCGGGTTTAAATCCATTAACCAATTGAGTACTCGATAAAAAATAATGCTTTAACTTATATTTTTCAATGATTTGACTTATAATTTCTAATACTCTGACTTATAATTCTAATTACCAATCAAAATTCAACAAATTTATTTCAATTTTAACCCTAAATTTAACCCGAATTACAAATCAAACATCCAGAGGGGGCAAAAAAAATTTCAGGGGGGGCAAAGTCGGTCAGAACCGATAAATCTCCACTAAAACTCAAAATTCAGGGGGGCAGCTGCCCCCCTGGAATACATTGGGTCCTGTTAGTGTAATAATCTAGAAGTCAATCATAGGATAATTGTATTTTATATATTTTGTTCATGTAATGGATGATTAATCATTTTGTTCCTTGAGATTTATCGAATTTATGACTCATTTTGAGTTCATGACTTGAAATTGTAAAACTTCATAATATAGATGATAAATACTTAATAGTCTCTAACCGTGATAATTAGCAAGGAACACTAATTGACCATTTAAAGGTTAGTGTGTGGATTAAATGATGGTTAAGTTTTACAAACCATAGACAAAGAGTTGTCATTTTAATCACACAGATACATGTTAGAGAACATGGTATTAGACAGACCCTAAATGAAACATTAAATGGATTGTGTTCGTGTCATTAATGTTTTCATTCAGTGTTAAGTTCTAAAGTATGAGGTATTCGTCTTTCCTACATAGGAAGTGTGTATTCGTGAGTGTTGTTTAACGTTATCCGTAAAAAGTAGTTATAACGATGACACTTCAGTATGCATAACTTATGCAGAGGGGAGATGTTCACCAAGACTACTATTGTCCCTCGTATTTAATACGAGTGATAGTATCACTGGGCCTCTTGATGGAGTAGGATTATCTGTGCACAATATGATTAAAGAGTTAATCATATATGATAATCTACTTAAGATCGAGAAAATATTAAGTTTGCAAGGATGACACATACCTACCTTGGAACTGATCTGATACTATGAGACAAAAAAATTAACATGAGTAAATTGTTTACTGGATCGTGATATTATACTGTACAAGATCATCTGTGTCAATTGGGTAGTCATAATGTATTCTGCCAGATGCCGCTTATGATTTATAGAATTAAAATGAGTTTTAATTCTATTGCCAACATAGCACAGATCCTATCGGGTCACACCAATAGGAAAGTAATCAGAGAAATTTTATGATTAATTATAAAATGTTATAATTAATAATAAAATAAATGTCATGGAGATGACAAGCTTAAACCAGATTAAATTTATAACGTGTATGACACGTCGTATAAATTTATCGCAATCGCAAGAAATATAATTATTCAAAATAATTATATATATATATATATATATATATATATATATATATATATATATATAGGGATGGGCTATGGTGAGCTATAGAGTAAAACAAGTTTTTACTCCACGCCTCATTATTTTCATCTTGAAAATCCAAATAACCGATCCGAACCGTTCAACATGATCTCCATATTGAAATGTGCTTGGAGACCAAATTTTATATTTTTTTGAATTTTTTTACTATTTATTAAGCCACTTTGAAAATCTCTGATCCATTGGTCCAGAATTTTTTACTGTTTTGCTACTATTCACCCAGATCAGCGATTTTCAAAGTGGCTTAATAAATAGTAAAAAAATTCCAAAGAATGTAAAATTTGGTCTCCAAGCACATTTCAATATGGAGAACAACTTGAACGGTTCGGATCGGTTGTTTGGATTTTCAAGATGAAAATATGGCGTGAAGTACAAACTCGTTTTACTTCATAGCTCACCATAGCCCATCCCTATATATATATATATATTATATGGATTATAAATATTAATTGTGAATTAATATTTTGGGTCAAAGTCCATTTTAATTTGGGCCTAAATTAAATTTAGAATTTAATTATAAAAGCCCAAATTAATCATTTGAATTTTGGGCCAAGGGCAATTTGGTAAATTCACCCAAAACCAAATTGAAATGGTAATTTGCTATTTGGGAACCGACCTTTATACCCTATATAAAGGGTGGAGGGGTGGAGAGAAAATATAACAATCCAATCCAAGTCTGAATCAGAATCCGATTCGATTCGTACTTTAATTTTCTCCCAAATAGTGATTTGCAGAAAATCCGGTAATCCATATATATTCTTGCGAGAATAAAATAGTTATTCTTGTGAATAGTGTTTTCACAGAATTAATCGTATTTACGGTGAATAGTGATTTACCGAAAATAGCGACTTTTTCGAATACAGTTGGTATAGTATTTCTGACAAAAGAAATACCAATTCTCTGGTAGTTCCTGGTGGATACTGATAGAGGCACTAGATTTCTGACGAAACCGAGTCAGACTGCAAATCCAATTCAAATTTGAATTAAGGTACAATCGTTGTTTTAATTTATTTAAGTGTTAAATAAATATATGTTTAGAAATCCATCGAGGAGTAGATCCTTGACTTATGGTAGAAGTAAAATTTTTAATTTTGCATTCTTTCCGCACCATAAGTCTAAACAGAATTTAGCGATAAATTATAAGAAAAACAGAATTTAGGGGGAATTCAACCCAACAGGTTCGCCCCTGTTCTCAATCCATAAAATATATTATAGACATTTTCAAGTTTGGAGTTTCATATTAAAACAATTTCTATCACCGTATCAGTGCTGTGGGGCCCATGGATCAGAGTTGAAGTTACTCAAAACAAAAATGACGTGGCAGACGGCTGGTTTTGCGAAAGTTTGGATTGGATTGAGAATGTTGGATGGACTCCACTCTGCACTCACTCTCCTTCTCCTCCACAATTATTCGTACAATCCCCACCAAATTTATTCATTGCAGCAATACATTCTTATTTATCATTGTAGAGCAGTCCAACCCATCGTTTCGGATCTAATTCTAATACACTCCTCACCTCTCTCATGAATCAGTCCTTTTTCTCTCAAGTAACTCAAATTTTGTGTACAGATGTGAACCGTACGATCAGAATCCTGGATCTTTAATATTCGTGCTCAAACAGATCTGACGGTTCAGATATATATAAAAATTTGAGTTACTTTCGGTGATAAAATTTCCTCATTTGTTATCTCAAACAAACACTTTTAACCTTTTTCACTCCCCGAAATTTACGAATTTCCATTCTGCCCCTTCTCTCTCTCTCTCTCTCATGGCGTCTTTCTTCAAGGGACGCGGCGAAGGGTGGACTCCTCCGGCGAACGACTCATCTCCGGCGCCTAACGAAAACAACAAGAAGTGGATCTCAGGGCTCGTCTCCGGCGCCGGAAAGATCATCTCCTCTGTCTTCGGTTCGTCAGATGCCAGTGACAGTGAATTCGAAGAAGATGACGCAGAGATGCTCAGCTCCGGTTTGTTTCTGCTCTTTTCGTCTCCAATTTTTCATTTCTCTCCACATTTTCACCTAATTTTTTACTGTGGGCAGTGTACTGGTACGCAATGTTAGGTTTCTAGGGTTTGACATTCTTACCGTTTTTGCTGCTGATTCATAGAGGATTTCTCCTTCATAGAGGATTTATTTAGTAAAATTTGTAGGGTTATGAGCTTCAAATTACTCTAAAATACTATACTCTGATTCTGATTTTGCAGGCATTTTAAATTGAGCCATATTTATGAAATGTGTGATACATATGCAAAATTAACAGTACTAAAAGTATAAGATTAGTATCAGTAAATAGTATATCATAACTGTGAGAACTGTTTCATTTGATTGCTCCAAACTATTAGCTTGATTTTTGAATCTTTGTGCAGATGAGAAAGAGGATGATATATCTCATAAGAAGCTTGTGAAATTAAATCAGGTTATTGTTTTTACTTGGGTTTTTTAAATCAAGAGTGCTTAATAAAGCAAACGTGTAAAATAAACCATTCATCAAACAAAACAACAACTTGACATTGTTTTGATATTATGATAGGAAAGTGTACCAGGTCAGGTTGAAGAGACAAATACAATTATTATACCTCCGACAAGCAAATCAAAGATTACTATTCAGCAGTTGATTACAAAAGAGACTTTTACAAGGTATAATATATCCAATTTTTCAAATTTTGTATCAAATTTTGTATATTGGAGCATTTTACATCCTCCTTTCTCTTTTCAGAGAAGAAAGTGAGAAGCTGATAAAGCTAATAGAATCACGAGTTGAGGAAGCCTCTTATCAGAATTTTGAGTATGCACCATTCTCTACAGTTGAGGTATCACCGGAGATGCGCAGCATGGCAATAGCTGAATCAAAGAAATGGTTAGAGGAGAAGAAAAAAAGCGCCCCGTCAAGCTCTAAAACCATTGATTTGGGGCCTTGTAAATTTAATACTGACATGCCACTGTTGGTAAGCACCTTTCTCTCTCTACCTTGTTCATTTTTTACCCTGAACTGTTATTTTCATTTAATATTGTATCTAACTTTTTGCTATTGTATAGGAAATAGAAAGTGACATTGGGTCACCAGTTGATCTGGCAAAGTCATACATGCAATCAAAGCCACCCTGGCAGTCTCCTTTCTTGACAAGTGGGTCCAGCACCCTTTTCAACACTCCACCAAGTGGGCCCAGCAAATTCAGTGGTGGCTTCATCCAAGGAACCTTCGACCACTCTTTGTCCTCTTCAAGGGTATTTAATTTTTATACATACTAACCTTATCTACTGCGTCTCAATAAAAGCATTAACATTTTTACAAACATGAGTAGGATTCTTACACATTTTTATTGTTTTAATAAAGAGTAAAATGGGTACTTTTAAAATTTAAAATGAGTTTTAATAGAAAAGTCAATAAATTGGGTGAATTTGTGAGTTTTTGGAATTTAGAAGGGTAACCATGATATTATGAAATTTAGAGGAGGGAATATGTAATTTCGAGGTTTTTGAGGGGTATACATGAAATTCCCCCTAAATAGAACATTAACATTTTTATAAATGCGAGAAGCATTTCTTTCTCTTCAACTTGTATTGAAATTCAAATTTCTGATCTGTCTACTATTTTTGTTTTCCAGTTTCTGAAGAGGGATTACATTTCGACTGGGTTGTGGGACCCAAAAGAGGAAACTTCTAGAAGAGTTCGCTCAAGGCTCTCTGGGAGTGCGTTTGACAACATCTCTAGTTTCACAGGCCCTGGTTCTACCTCTACAATATATAACAGAGATGTTCTAGATCCCCTTAAGAGTTTGAATTTTAGTCTATTGGACGACAAGGCACCATCACATGCTGATGTCATTGTACCACCTTCCCAGGCTGGCACTGGTACCATAACTAGATGAATACTAAATGTGTACCAGATTTTATTCCTTGCGTGATTTTGAATCTGAATATAAGTAAATTTTTGTTATGTACAGCTGAAGGAATGGTGAATACTTTGGAGCCTACTCTTGGATATAATGTAAGATTTAAGGGGTTCTATTACTTTATTAATAATTTCTTGGTTATTTTTCTTTAGTAATTTTTATCTGTTACTATGCTTTTAGGTTCTTTTGGAATCTCAACAAGTAGCTGAGATAGAAGAACAAAGGATTACTGAGGAAACTGCTGGTACGTATTTTTAAATTTTTTTTGCATATTCCCTGCAACAAGTCAATGCATCTATTAATAGTTCTTTGTAGGAGATGTTTCAGTTAATGTAAACAAAGAGACAGGAAGTGTTGCAGAGGTGGTGATTTTAGAGACAAGCAATCCCATTCATCCTACTTTTAGGTTGGTTTTCTTTTTTCTTTTTATAAATTTTAAATATTTATTGTAAATAAAATGTATATTTTTGTGGTATGTTGTATTTTTGGCCTTTTCCTTTGTCCAATTAAATCATATAAACATGTTTATGGTTCTTTACATGATATAACTATTTTGGTTACAAGATAAAAGGAATTAATAACTTAAATTTTTTACTGATCCATAACTAAATAATTGTGCTACAATTTTACTTTAGTGAGAAAAATGATGTCGTTGGCCAAGATCAGAATATTCTGACGGATGAACAAGGCACTTTAGAAGGCAGTAAAAGCGCACGAGAACCAGAAAATTTCACAGGTATCTCATATATGCAACTATTTGTTAGCTTTCCTCGTTTTTTATTCCTTGACAAATTTTGGGGCCTTTCTCTATTGTTACGCTTTTCATAGTTTTAATTTGATTGAGTAATATCTTTGTTTATTTATTTGGTGATGCTGATAATTACTGACTCATTACCAGTAAAATGCTACATTCTTATGTTTTGTGTGTATTTGGGTTTTTAATTCAGGGTACATTTGCATGTAATTGTACTTTTTGTGATACTTTTGTTTAAATTGTTTTGGGGGTATATGCGTCTTTTACAGGTCCACAGCAACACAGAGACGGAGGGGATCTTCATATTACCAACAGCTTGCATGGATCCACCAAT
Source organism: Carex kokanica (assembly GCA_025461125.1). Classification (NCBI taxonomy): domain Eukaryota; kingdom Viridiplantae; phylum Streptophyta; class Magnoliopsida; order Poales; family Cyperaceae; genus Carex; species Carex kokanica. The sequence continues at coordinate 1,173,399 of JAJGRX010000675.1, read as the reverse complement.
AAAAGCTCTACCAATGGGTAATACTTCACTGAAACAATAATTAATTCCAGAAATACCGTCACAAAATCTTAACTTCTTTATGTGCATCTCTGCCAAACTCAATCGTATCACATAGCCTTAAAAAAAGGCATTAAAAGGGTGTTTTTTCATTAATTTATTTTTTCTATTTATGGCAGAGGGGTTCTGTGAGGACTGAGGACACATGGAAATTTTAATTCTTTCAAGTAATGTCTAATTATATTTCTCTCCTAACAACCCTAATTTGTAGTCCGGCGGTTCAATCAAACATGGAATCAGAATTTGAGTCGTCAATAAACGGTGTGCCCACATCAAGCACTGCTGGTCCTGATGTATCTGACGACAAATCTCTGAATGGCAGTGATACTGGTACCGGTCTGAAAACCCCAAAACCTGACACGACTCCTATTCGCAAGGGAAGGAAACGAGTTGTCTCTGGCCGAAGCAGAGGCCGAGGCAGAGGCAAAGTGAGCGCAACATAATAATAATAATAATAATCACTTTCATATGGGGCCCGCCCCGCCACGTCATTTTAGAGTTAGTTCATGTAGTTTGCTGTATTTCCAATTTACCATAACTAAGGGAGTGAATTGTAATTGTAATTGTATTAATTTTAGTAGCTTGTTTTATAGTGGTTTGTAAAACCTTATTTGTAGATGGAAAGATATGCTTATTTTAGTTTCTCATTCAGTTCTCTAATTAACATTTATTAGTAATTGTAGGGCTTATATTGTGTAGTTCAACATCTATATTTAACATGGTATTTTAGTTTATTATTGTGTTTCTTACTTGCATCTCGTCAAAAAAATTTGGATATCACATACATTATTCATAAATTATGCTCATCAATGGATTTTTTACAAGTTCTTGATCCCTATGTATCAAAAAAAAGATAAGAAAAAAAAATGATAATGGCCGCATCTACTAATTAATTTTGATATTTGAGTTCTAGATTCTATGATGGTGATATCACTTCTAAAAATTGAGACGATATCAAGTTATTAAACTTTAAATAAGAACAATTTGAGCAAAAAGAATGGAGATCACAAAACAACAATTTGAGCTTCAGCAAAATCTGTTGTACGTTCCTGTCTACACGTGTCAATGTGTTAAATACAAATCTAAGTCATAAGAATGATGCTTTACTGAGCAATAAACTTAAATCTAATTGAGCCTAAGATTAACTATCAAATGAATAGTATATTGCACATGTACATTGAATGATAAAGCAGACAAATTGCATGTTCAAGTGTAAAAGAAACGAGTAACACCAAAAACTTTTTCTATAAATGCAAAGTTGTTCCAAAAGTTTCACATGCTTATTTTATTGTTTTATCAATAAAAAAAATTAGAATACACATAACAACAATAATATTCTTTATAAATGCAAAGTTCTACCAATAGTTCTATCTTCTTATTTAAATATTTATATCAATGAAAAACAACTTAAACCCACATAAATATACACACTCCAGTTTTAATTAGCCCAAAAGATACTTTTTAGATATTGGAGAATTTTAAACAAAAAGTTAGGATGTTATACTCTTTTCTTTAAGTAAGGAATTGATGTTTTTCAAAGGTTATTTTTATTAATAGTTAAAGTTTTAATTGTAAATTGCAATTTTTGCAATTTTAATTTTGAATCGTGTATGCAATTATATAGTTTAATAATATTATATAAGTAGTTTAGATAATTTTCATTTTTTTTATTTTGGGCCATATATGCAATTATATAGTTTAATAACATTGTATAAGTGAGAACAAATAAATATTAAAAAATTGTCAAAATGATTTTATGAATTAAATAATAAATTTGAAGATGATCAAATAAATATACAATTTATGAATTATATAATTAATGTTGATAAATGAATATCCACATAAATGACTAAAACAATAACTAGCTAGTGAGCACCCAATATGATTTTAACAAATGCTCTCTTAAAAATTATAAATCCGTCACAAAGCGCGAGGCACAACTCTAATTATACGAGTAATGACCGGCCGATCCATTGCTATGTTAACAAGTGGAAGAAGAAGAAGAAGAAGAAGAAGAAGAAGAATTAGAAAACTCGACGGATCCGTAATGTATGAGCTCTTCAATCATCTCATCGACATAATCTTCTCCATCCATGCACATCGAACTCTCTTCTCGGGTGCTCTCATTTCTCCCGGGTGGTAGTCTTGGGGTGGCACTAATACATTTCTCGAGTTTGGCCCTGAGACTTGGCGATAGACCCGGTGCATTTGCTTCCGAGGGAAAGTTGGTGTGTGCTCGTGAACCGCAGATGAGTCTAGCGGCTTCGTCGTATGCTCTTGCAGCATCCTCTGCTGTCTCAAATGTGCCGAGCCAAATCCTTGTTTTTCTAGAAGCAAAAATTACAAGACTATTAGCATTAGCAATTGAATGAATGAATGAATGAATATATATATATATGTATGTATGTATATAATTACAAGAGAGGATGGCGAATTTCAGAGACCCATGAGCCCCAATGTCTCTGCCTCACTCCTCTATACCTCTGCTGTTGCATCTTCAATTAATTCGAATCCAATTAATGTCGTTCAATTCACATGTACCGTCACTTGCGCTCTCTCTCTCTCTCTATATATATATAATATATATATATACATATTCACATGGAAATATAAATTAGCTGCACCAAAGCATCCATAATGCATGTGCTTGATTCTGATTGAACACATGGGATGATTTGTACGATTGCCACGCGTCCTCTTTATATCCGCATCAGAATTAAAACTTGGAACAATTTCTCCGAACTTACAACAAAGCTTCCAGGGGAGAATCCAACCTAATTTGATCAATAGCAATACATATTTGATTGAGTTCCTCTGCTTATATATGAATTAGCCATCCAAATCAATACTATCTATAAATGGACTCTGAAAAGTATCACAAACAAATAAAATTTATGACCATTGATCACAATAAGTGAAAATTAGCGATCGAGTCAAATGTGAGTCTCGATCGATCGATCGATCCACAAGATAGGAGCTTTTAAAAAGCTCAGAACTAGCTATTTGCGATTCAATTTTTATTAAAATAGGAATAACAGGGTCTCCCTTATATCAAATAGAGACAGTATAGAAACAGAAACAAAAGTTGGTCAGTGGGTGGGCCCACCAGCCCATGTGACGGCAGCCTCCCCTAGGCCTTGATTGAAGGCACAAATGGGTAATTTGGGCATCTGCGAATTAAATTGTTTGCTCCCATTATCCGATCCAATCCGCCATGTGCACAGTGCACTTAATTATTATTATTATTATTATTATCACTTTATCAGGTGTTCATTCATGTGAATATGCGATGTGCCCTCACTTCACTTATCTTATCTACCTTCACAAACTATATATTTTGGTTTATTCATCATAAATTTTTTAACAATCAATCATCCCTCAATTCAGATACTACTGTTACTTCTGTGCACAACTAACTATTAACTAGGTATAGGTGTCTCTCAATACCAAAAGTGAAGAGCTGCCTTTTTAAATTTATTTTCTGATTTCAAATTGAATATATATCCGAGTCAACATGAGAATAGTAGACAAGTCAACATGTATCAGTGCTGCAATCATATTATATATTAATATTATAGTTGAATGATCTTTCTAGGAAAGCGGGAGGTAGCATCATGATTCATGACCAAGATTAGATTGCCTTAGCTACATGCTTTCATATCCATATATATATCATAAATGAATAATTACCCAATTCCACAACTTTACTTACTACTCAATATGCACTGTTTAAAATATGGTTCCTATTTTCTAATATGAAATTTATTAGTTTCATTACACATATGAAAGTAAAGATGTACCTAGCATTTTATTAAATATGGATTCAACTAATATTTTAATTTTTTTTTTTTTTTTTACTGAAGTACTTCCAAATTTTTTTTTTTTTTTTATTATGCCTTTCATTGGAGATAAGCTTAATTTTTAATGAAATTGTAGCCGTTATAGTAACAAGTTTGGAATTAAAAAATGATACATATATGAATCGGAAAATAACTCAATACTTCACATTCTAATAATGTACCAAGATAGTGTTAATTAGTTGTACATAATAAAAAGAAAACATCGTAAATTTTATGAATAATATGAAATAAGTATCGTGTTATTCATATAATTCGCTAAATTAAGAAATAATTCAAAATGTGCCGAAATAGAATAATTCAAACATAATAGGAAATATTATTTGAAACATTTATACGAAGCACACACGAAGATAAGCGACACAATTTGGTCACCGCAATTGTTGCCATATGAAACCCGAATTGAAGATAAGCGAGACAACGAGAGGAGGCAATGAAGAAAGGCACATCACATGATATGAAATTACATGCAATTAATTTGGAAAAGGAAGAGAGGCCATCAAATGGGTTACATGATGAAATTATATATATATAAGGGACAGGATGAAATAAAAGACCTCTACACCCCTTTCCCTTTTCCTTCTCTATTTATCAGTCTATCATAATTTTATTATTAGTATCAATTTATTAATATCTCATTTGTAATAGGTAGGGAACAATGCATGTGCTTTGCAAAGACCCATCCATGGTCCCATGACCAAGGAAAAATATATATATATTGCAATTAAGAAAGAAAGAAAGATCAATAGATCGGAAGGAATGCTACAATTACAATACAATATTGGGCCAATTTGAGCCCCATTACTTTCTTGGTTTAGGTTTTCTATGATTGCACTGTTTCTCAAGTAATTACAATGTTAGGCCCATTTAGGTTAGCTCACATATATTTACATTAATTTGACCCATATAAGAGTTAGGCCTTTATATAATCAGGTCCATAATATAAGCCCATTATTCAAAACAACAATCACCTACCTAATATTATAATATTATAGGTATTCAGTAAACTCTAGTATTTACCGCAACCTACCTTGCAATTGTTTAAAAGTTAAGCGGAAATAACTATTATAGCTATCTCTGGAGATTTCTAATTTTATAGAAAATATATTAAAGAAGAAGAGAGAAAAATAGAAATAGTACCAATAGATTTTTATAAATAAAAAAATTGGTAGGAATTCTACCAATTCAAAGTTTGTATTAGTTTTGATCGGTAGATCGAATTCCTACCGATTGAAAGTAGTTATTTTTTTTTAAGTTTCTCTATAAAATATAAAAGGTTTTTAAGAAAATAGATGGAGTCATTCTATATCATCTATTTTCTTAAAAACATTTATTTTTTAATAGAGAAAATTAAAATTAAAAAGAAAAAGAAAATTTTGTTTCAATCGGTAAAATTTCCACCAATCTTTTTACTCATGAAAATGTATTGTTACCATTTTTGTTTCTATCTCTTCTAGTTTAATATTTTCTATAGAAAAAAAATTCTCCATCTCTGCTAATGAGCTGAAAGGAAATTATTACAAAAAAAACTGAACTGAATCAAATGACGAGCAATTGAGTGATAATCAAATGACTTGTAATTGAGGGAAATGATTAAAAAAAATAGCTGGCTTTATATTTAATCCTATAATAGCTGGGTTTTGTAAAATTAAAAGAATAAAATCATTTTGTCCGTACAAACACGTACACGGATACGCCTTCCCTAATAATAAATTCCCTAGTTCAACTATTTCAAGTAAATTAAGGGATTAATTAAAAAGTTGTGTTTGAGTTTATATTGTTATTTTATTTTTAAGTGTGATACTATAGGCCGGAGAGCCATGGCCTTTCACGACTCACGAGTCCTATGGTTAACCTTTATGAAATATTTTATATTTTAAGCAATATATTATGAGTGAGGCTATGGTGCTATGCATAGCACGGATGGCTAGTGTACTACGGCTCAATATGGTACTTTTTAAAATTCTAACGGTCGATCCGACCGTTCAATGTGATAACCATATGAATATGTACTTGCAAACTAAATTTTATATTTTTTCGAATTTTTTTACTATTTTTTCAGATAGGTAGAATTTTGATGGTCCAGAAGTTCCAAAAAACACTGATTTTTCTACCTATCTGAAAAAATAGTAAAAAAATTCGAAAAAATAGAAAATTTAGTTTGCAAGTACATATTCATATGGATATCACATTGAACGGTCGGATCGACCGTTAGGATTTTAAAAAGTACCATATTGAGCCGTAGTACACTAGCCATTGGTGCTATGCATAGCACCATAGCCTCACTCATATATTATATTATAAATGTATTGCCTTGAAATTGTAATTTGATGTGTTGTCTATATATACTTGGAATTGCTAATAAATAATACTTCCCTGGATGAGCCTTTGTACCGTTTCAAAGAAGAAAAAAAAAAAAGAATTTAATGTTGAATCATTGAATTTTTTTATTTTTTATTTTGATCAAATGAATCATTGAAATTTGTTTATACATGATAGTGTACGGCGATGACTTATTATGAGTAATATATAAAGAGTGAGGCTATGGTACTTCGGCTAGTGTACTATGGCTAGTGTACTACGGCTCAATATGGTACTTTTTAAAATTCTAACGGTCGATCCGAACCGTTAATGTGATATCCATATGAATATGTACTTGCAAACTAAATTTTATATTTTTTCGAATTTTTTTACTATTTTTTTAGATAGATAGAATTTTGATGGTCCAGAATTTGTATAAAACACTGAAAATTCTACCTATCTAAAAAAATAGTAAAAAAATTCGAAAAAATATAAAATTTAGTTTGCAAGTACATATTCATATGAATATCACATTGAACGGTTCGGATCGACCGTTAGGATTTTAAAAAGTACCATATTGAGCCGTAGTACACTAGCCATAGTACACTAGCCGAAGTACCATAGCCTCACTCATATATAAATATAGGTACGTAAGTCAAACTATATAATAATTGAAAGCTGTAGGTGTATATTTAAAACCAACAAAGCTTAATTTATGTCTCCTAATGCATATTTCCCTACATACACCTTTCTATACATATTAATATATACCCTTAATAATTTTTCTAATCCATTTTCATGTAATGGCAAGTTCGGATTGAAGTTTAAAGTTTCTTAAGGTTCATGTATATATATATATATAGATATAATTTGGAATCCCCGGTTACTGTAGACGAATAGTATTATCTATAGTACCATCCCATTTTTTCACCGTTTGATTTATTTTCGACGGTTGGTGATTTATCTCCGTAGATAGGTTACTCCCTGACAAGTGGGTCCCATTTTCCACCGTTGTTGATTTTTCCAGAACTTTCCACCGCCTTCTTCATTTTCCATTTACGCTGCTCTAAAAAATTGCCCTATTTTGCTTTTGTCGTGGTCTCAAAAAATTACCTCCTCTTCTACATCTCTCTTCTTTTGATTCTAAATACGATCTCTTCTTCTTCGTCTCTCTATTTTTGCTCGACGCTCGCTTTTGTCGCCGTCTCTTTACTCCGATCTCCGTGTCATCCGAACTTCTTTTCAACGACAAGGTTGGCTTTCTTAATTCTTACGTTCTTCCTTCTTTGAATTTCCTGTATTGCAGCTTTTAAAATCTGTTTTTTTTTTTCTAATTTGTCAAGTGAAAATTTAATTAGGATTCACTATCATTATGGAAGCATGCATGCAGCTTAGGCTTGCTTTTTTTCTTGGTGCTATTTGCCTACAGTACACGAATGTATCATGCCCATAAGAAATTGAAAGAAGTATCGAAACATAATAGCGTCGAGGCAGCTATCCTAAATAGTTGTGCTTTTTTAAGCGTTATTAGAAGACTGGTAAAATGCTTCTGTCTTCCTACCGTCGGTACAAAAGGAACTCCTGCTAATAGCTTGACTAATAAAATTGCACATATGGCTTTTGTTTAAGAAGAAATTCGAGTTTTTTTCCTGCTCCTCTCTTTAATTGCCTCCGCGTACACCTCTACCACGACTCTACTGGAGAAAGGCCGATAGTCTCATCCCTCTGCCTTGAGATGGATAACCTGCCACAATTGAGTAGCTAAGTAATGACATTATTAGACTCAAAGAAATCCGAGCAAAAGGCAAATATTATCAAGTTGACTACAGTGGCTTTCTTTGACTGATCGACCAACTTGATAGCAAGAAAAAAAACATAATATTGTATTAATTAAAATAATGATTGTGATAAGATATCAAGGCTAATTGTCGCCCCCCACCTCCCTCTATTTCTGTTGTCATATAAGGTTTTACTCTTCTCCTAAATGTAGAAGTGTAAATTAAGAAAATTTATTTATGTAGGTTACTCCTCTTCTCCTAACTCAGGATGGATATAACGCCCGTTGTACAGTTTACCTATATCCTACATCTCTGTGTCTAAGAATAATAAGGTATGAAATTGATCTGAATTTTTCTCATTTGCTCAAATTAGTCATGTTAAGTCTCAACCATAACTCCAGCTGACCTCACTAAAATTGATTTGACTTTCCATCATCTGAAGCTTACACTTAGCTTCAACTAATTAAAAATGAAATTATAGGGAGCAAGTACCAGTACATGCCAGTAGTGAACCTCACCGGTACTGTACCAAAGACAGATATAGCAAATTAAGTTGGACATATCATCTTTAACTCCAATTAGTTTTTGTTCTTAAACTTTAGAGAAGTATTTTTCAACATGACAGCACACTCAATTATACCTAAGCCAATTTGAAATGGCAAATCGATACATTTGTTTTATGCAAATTCTCCGCTCACTGATCTTTCATGGTGTTCTAATTGTAATTCTTACACAATATAGAGTAAAGAGACTCATGCATCTTTTTTTAAATATTCTTTTTGCATGTGCGTTTTATAGTTCATCAATAGAAGAATTTTATTGTTTTTCAGTAAGCAAGTGATCCCTTTTTTAATATTTTTTTTAAAGAAGGGAATTAACTTTCTTTTTTGTGCCATCACGATTCATATGTGTAACAATTTTTAATCGTTACAAATACTAAATGTATCCAGACTTATATTGTATAATTCAAAACAAATACGAATATTGTTTTGATAATTTTTCTATAATTGTGGCCTAACTAAACTTATATGTCTGATGTTATATGGTGACTAAAATGAGTTTTCAATAAACACCGACAGGAAGGGTGATTCTTCACCCTCAGTAATTTCTGTGATGTTTTCCTGTTATATAAATAATTTAATGATTGTCATTGCATTTTTTTCAATTACGACCATGCATAGTTTGATTTTCATTGTATTCTTCTCCATTTTTTAATTAACCTTATAGTCTAACTGTCAGATGTGGTACTGATAATAACCAAAGATGTTTTTTTATTCTTTATACAGCTTTATCGTAATTAATCCTAACTAGGTACAAGTTACTCTTTATGTACTCACATTTTGTTATTCTTTGTTTTTTTTTCTTCTTTTGCAGTTTTAAGATCTATCTTCGGCAATACATAGACAACATCTTTGCTTTGTCTACGACTACTAAGGTATCTTTCTAACCTTTTTTAATTTGACAAAAACATATTATTGAAATTAATAAGAGAGCTTACTGTATTTTTTCCAAAACTGTTGCAAATACTCATTTCCCTCTCAGTATAGGTGTGTGTCTTTATGCAATTACAATATTTTTTTTTAGCAATATGTTAAATATTGTTGTAATTAGAGACAAAACCATAGTTTTTTTCACATGCATTTCAATTACTACTTACCTAGGTTTTACAAAATATAATATTTTACTTGGTAATGACTTTCTCAAATTAATTTCTCAGTTCTACTTGATGCTGATTTAGGCTACTATCAATATTAGCATCAGATAAAACACAATTCCTTTGCTGATCATATGCTAACTGCAATGCCTGATACATTAATATGATGTCAATGCAAACAATTAATAGTAGCTATCTCAAAAGTTGTATGGCTAACAGTTGAGTTTATTTTGGTACAGATGCATCCTAAATTATATCAAATTTTCTCAACTACCATTTCGAAGAATCAAAGAATGACAATATCTGTACCCCTGCTTTTAAAAAAGGTATATGTTTGCACACTATTATTGTTACAAATTATTTTCATTAATACTTTGATACATCAGATGGGGTCAGGGAATGCAAATTCAGGAAATTAACTAATTATTTAAAGCCACACGATTGTCATACTGTTTTCTCGCCATGGATTCAAAAGTATTTTTCGAGCTATGGGACTCGTCATGTTTTACTGGATCTATTGCAAAACTTGGGGTGATCGTAATTCAGCCGCAACCAACCAATCAGATGAAGAATTAAAAGTAAGGTGGCATACAGTATAAAATTTTATCTATTATTTTTAAATGCAGCAATAGGATTATAAAAAATCTCGGCATTCAAGTACACGGAGCTTTCATGTACTATAAAAGGTAATGTTGTTATTACACACTTTTTTTTCATCTTTTATGATAAGGTTATGAAATCCACTTGAGCATTTTGTACTTGCTACCTTGAGCTTTGGACCTTTTGGTAAGGTTATAAAATGCACTATCCTTGAGCTTTGGACCTTTTGGTAAGGTTATGAAATGCACTATCCTGCACAGGACATCTATAACAATATTGTACATCACAACTTTTAATGACATATGCTTCTTTCAACATCAAATTAATTTTTTAAACATTAGTGCACAAGTTGCGAAACAATCTAAAAAACTCTCTCTTTTACAGTGGTGAGAACAACAAATTAAGGAAAGGAACTGAGGAATAGCTGAACCGCAACTACACAAGGAGTTTAACATAATTAGTTCTTCTCTGCCAAGAAAACACTTCGACACATTTTACTAAAACAAAAAAACTGTGTTTGTAACTATTGCCAAAAGAAATGAAATGCTTTTATAAAACTTTTATTCCAAACATAGTCCATAGACCAATCTTAGCTTATTCTACTTAGAACTACAAATTGTACAGCTTTCGTAGCTTTCGAACAGACCTATGCCAACTATCCATGTAGTTCATTTTGTTGTGTAGGTTTAATTATGTTTTTTATAACTTATTCATTGTCACTGTGAGTAAAAAGTATTTTATGCGCTTCTATTGTATAATATTTTATATGCTTTTCCTTGGCATTGGAAAAAAATAGCCGAAGCGTAGCGAGGCCACTGGCTAGTATATATATATATCATACATGTTAGTTGGAGGTGGCACAGCTCAATATTTTATTTTTTTTATTTTTGGCTAATAATTTCTCTGTTATTACTCTATATGAACTTGATTTGATGACTTGATTCTCCTCGTATATATCATTCATTTGTACTAATTAAAATAAGAAGGATTTAAATGCTTTTATTTTTCAACCCTCCGCCACACCCTCCACTTTTTTTAAAATTTAAAAACAAAAGTATTAGAACTTAAATAATAAAATAGAGTTGTTGGATATATGATCTAATTTACTTTATATATATGCATACAATAAAATACAACTTTTTTACATCATTTTAGTAGGAAATAGTAACTTGAAAATTATTTTGGATATACATATCCACATCATTAAATTTGTACATAATTTTGATGTAATTTAAACAAAATCGGGATGTCATAAAAATTTACATATAATTAATTAAAAATTATATTTAACTGATGTAAACAAAATTTGAATAATTAATTTTTCAAAAATGGAGCATAGTAAGATAGCGATTGGCATTAAGTAGGTGGCATCACCACTGGAAATTTAAAATTTAAATATTGACATAATCGCATAAAATATGTACATGTTAGTTATGGAATCTATGTTGTGTCATTTATGACTATAAAATAATATATCATGACCATTTCTTAATAGCCTGAATTCATATACGTGCCTTGATACCATTTGTCATGAAATAGTTTTTATTTGATGAGGTAGCTAAATGCATAAACTACTAAATTGAATATTTCAATTCAAAGGGTTAAATAAAAAATTGTGATCATTCTCTATTTTGATATATCTATTTAATTATTCATTAACGTGAAGGTTGTTTAGATTTTATATAAATATCCAATTAAATAATGCTATTAATTTGGACCGTCTAAAAAAAATCAGAATAATATTTTTGATTGAGCACAAAAATGAATTATCTAATTATAGTTATAAACAGAAAATTATGTACAGGTTGGGACTGTGAATTCACCAACTCATTGGATATATTTCTTTATATCAATTATTGAACCATTGACTTAATTTCTTTTTCTCGGCTTGTGCCCATGCTTTTATATATACTTTTCCCTAATTATTCCCTAATTATTCCATGTTTGACCTCCAAATTATTATTTTTTAATCCTTTTTGAAGGAACATGATTTGATCCTGTCTCAATCATTTAAAGAAAAAAGAAAAAGGAATGGCATATACAACTTTTGGTAAACAATTTTGGAAAAGTATATTTTGTTATAGAATTCAACTAACTGTGAATATTAAATTAGTGTGATAGTTTTTTATTTTTTTAATTTAACTCAGGACTTAATATTGGAATTTTCTAATTTATATCGATCTACACATAAAATGTAAGACCAATAGAGTCATATATAAATATTAAATTATGCCATTGATCATTTCGGCCCAATAATCGAAATAATTTTCTCTTTTAATTTCATGTCGCATTGGGTTGTGACGAATGAAGAGGGTTCAAATGCCTTTATTTTTGTGTCTCTATCATGTCTTTATTTTTTAAAAATTTAATAACTCAAAATTTAAATTGTAAACGTCAAAATAAAACCGTTAGATATGATCTATGCTATTTCTTCTATGTACTCATAAAAAATTATCACATTTCAATTTTATTTTTATGTGAATCAATAAGTTGAAAAATCAACGTCTAGAAATTATCCACATTAGTACATTTATTAAAAGCTCTTGATGACAATCAAACCAAAGTTGAAATGTCGTAATTTTTTACATGTGCATAGATAAAATGATGTAAATCATATCCAACGGTTTTATTTTGACTTTTAAGTTTCAAATTTTGAGTTATTAAAGTTTTTAAAAATGGAGGCATAATGGAGACACAAAAAATGGAGGCATTTGAACCCTCCTCGTGATGAATAGATAATTAAATAAGTATATACAAACTTTAATTTTCTTTTCAAGATATAAACTTTAATATATATTGCTAATCAAGACCTTACCGCTACAAATCCAAAATATAATCCAAAACATTGCTTTCGAATTGGTTATGTCTTTTCTTTTTATGCACGCAATTTCTTGTCATCTGAGCTATTCATGGAAGTTGTTCAATTGTCGATTGTGACGAGTACTTGAGAATTTTATTTGTTGTCGATTGTGAACACTTCAACAAAATTAATTTTATATAATAGAACTTGATGGAAATTAAGTACTGTTCTGTTCTGTCCATGGTTCCTTTAGAACAATGTTTCAAAATACAGTTTTGTTCATATATGCGAAAGGTCACTGCATACCTCATATCAGTATTAAGAGACTGGTAATTTGTATCTCCATTAGTAGATAATTCTTAAAAGACTAAGATCACTGCATACTTATAATATAGTATTATGCGAATATATAATTTAAAAGACTGGTAATTTAAATGCAGTGTGCAAAATTAAGGACTATAGTAATTCAAGGATGATACTATATATGGTAATTTGGTAATTCTTATAGATATAATTTAAGAGACTGGTAATTTATAGATAATATGAAAATACATAAGCACCCACTAGTCATGGTATAATCAACTCTTTTTAGTTTCGCATCTCCTAAACAAAAGAAATGAATCCTATAAAAGAAGCTGGGAACAACTTCAAAAACCACTCAATTATTTGGAATTGGGTTTCGGCTAATATCAGATATCCGATTCGTATTTCTATTTAATAAAATTATCCGGATTCTAATAAGTTGGATTCTTTTTCTTAATTAATAAAATATTCGGATAGACCGCGTGTAGTATTATGCGGTCTTTATGGATATTTTGAGCGTAGCTGCAAACTGCATATGCATATACAGTCTATACGGCCGTATTTAAAAACACTGGCTCAAAGTTAAGTTGGCCTAACTTAACTAGTTAGACCCAGTGTTGTAAATACAGTTTGCGCTCGTCGAACAGATGGGGTACCACCAAACGATTAATCAGTATGCGGTCGATTAATCAGAATTAAACAGACGATTAATTGTTTTCATTAAAATTATGTTTACGTATTCATAATTAATTAAACATGATTTATTTAACTAATCAAACTTATCAAATAAACTTAATTTAACTTAGTTCTATTATTATAACATAACACTTCACTTATTTTTTCTTAACAATACATACGCGCTTTACATGTGTAAGTAACACATTTATTTAATAAAAAAATAAATTTGAGAATTAAGCCTTTTCAAATACCAGTGTTCTAAATAGCGCGCTATAGTGGCGCTATAGCGTTTTTGGACCCCAAACGCTACGCTATGACATCAAAATGCGCTATTTGCGCTACGGCCGCTATAGTGACCGCTACAGCGGCCGCTACAACGCTATAGTGGTCCACTATTTGCACTATACAATATGGGTTTTTTTTTCTAAGCAATTTATATGGGTTTTAAATAAAGATAAAAAAAAAACTCAAACCGAAATTGAATTTGTTGCTACTTGCTACAGATAAATCAATTTGAAATTGGGAATAGAAATAGAAATTTGAATATAAAAAAAGTCGAAACTGAAATTAAAATTTGAATAGAAAAAAAAATAGATTATGTCATGAATCATGATGCTCAAGATATTTTTAATAGGAAAAATCGATAGTTTATGATATTACTATGGATATTTTGAACCGCAATTTGGACTTTGTACGGGTTCAATATGAATATTATAATTTCTTAATTACTTTGGTGTTATTTATTGTTCTATGAGACTTTAGATAATGTTGATATTTAGTACAAATATTGAATATACGAAATGTAAAAAAGAAAAACGCTATTTGGAATAGCTTCTGCTATAGCGACGCTATTCGCTGTAGCTTTTTTTTAGCCTTCCCGCTATGACGCTATAAACACTATTTAGAACCTTGAAATACTAATAACATATTATTTGAAAGAAATGAAACATTCTAACATAAAATCACTAAATTTAGTTTATGATAACAACTTAATTTCATATATGAACATGTCGTAGTTATTGAAAAAATTACATCAGTAAGTAAGAAAAATATATGATATATAAATAATAGAAGAATTAATCAATTTTAAAGTAAGTTAGATGAAAAATTATATATAAAAAATATTGGATGTATATCAAAACACAAATGAAACTACAATACATAATTTATGAAACTTATTGTCACACGCAGTCACAAAAAAAAAAAAGCAATGTGAAAAATAAATATTCACTGAAATAAATAGATGATTAAATGGAAATAAACAGAATAATCGAGAATAATCAGCCGATTAATCAAAAAAATCTGCAAACATACCTCCAATTAGTGTATTCGTAATAGTTTGACTGCCATTCACGATTAAATGGATATTTAATAGATTGTTAAGGCCGTTTTTTACAACACTGGTTAGACCTAGAAGCGGAATAAACATTAATCACCTCTCTCGATGGTTTAAATTTATTCCACCTCTAGACCTAGAGTGGAAAAAACATGATGTGTCGTGCCGTGCCGTGACTAACACGCCGTGACTTTGGTCTCGTGCCGTGTTGTGCTGTGATCAAGTTAATTTTTCACGTGTTGTGCTGTGCCGTGATCAAAATGTCAAAGGGTGGTGACAGCACGCGAATGGTCATGCCACGTGAGTCACGCCGTGTCCAAATGTGACTCACGTGACCATTTTATTATAATTTAAGTTAGCTTATGCAAGATTCACCATTTGATCAAGATCTAACTGTCCTAATTACACGTGACTTGTGTGACTATGTGTTGTGTCGTGCCGTGCCTAGATCTTTCGCGTGACGTACCGTGCCATGTCAAATTTTCAAAAGATGATCACGGCACGCGAATAGTCACGGCACGGGACACGCGAGTCACCGCACGTAACCGACACACGTGCCGTGCCGTGTCGCTCCGTACCTTAACCGTGCCGTTCTGTGACGGAGCCGGCTCCGTCGTGCCATTCTTCCCACTCTATCTAGACCTCACTTGTGCGATTCTTGATTTATGTCAATATATTTTTTTCACTTCACCCTCTCTTTAGTATGCAAACTATATTTTCATATATTATTATGAATTAATTTTATGAATATTAATTATATTATTTTGTTATGTTTAAAATTTGTACTTTTAATTTTTTTTTCTTCTATCAACAATGTCTGTGAGCAATTTCTATTATGCTATGTTCCCTGCTGGTATGTAATAATTTAATTTCAATTTAATTGTCAATATACTGCTATTTTTTGGAATATAAATAAATGTATTGCTATTTTTAATTTCATTTTATTGTCAACTTATCTATATAATTAAGTGCTGGTAACTTTAAATTATTATTTAGAAGAGGAGGATCAACTTACAACATTTAAAGGTTACAACACCTTACAACAATTTAGTTTTGCAATTTTTAAAGTGCAAACAATCGATCCAACATGTAATCTATATTAAGATGTGCTTGAAATTCAAAATTTACATTTTTTTGAATTTTTTTTGCTATTTATTAAGTATTTTACAAAACTGTTGTTTTTAGATAATTCTGGACCACTGAAAAACAACAGTTTTGTAAAATACTTAATAAATAGTAAAAAAATTCAAAAAAAAAGTAAAATTTAATTTTCAAACACATTTTAGTACAGATTACATGTTGAACGGTTTGGATCGACTGTTTGGACTTTGAAAATCGTAAAACTAAATTGTTGTAAGATGTTGTAAATTTCAAATGTTGCAAGTGGATCCCTTCTCTATTTGAGTAGAAATAGTAAGGTTTCCACTTTTCAGTAGAAATAAACACACTGTTTTAATTTATCTACGTGCATCCGTATTTATAATAACATCAAGCCTTATATACGTGCATCCGTATTTTTCTATTATTTTCAGTAGAAATAGTAAGGTTCCACTTTTCATATTTGAACTATTTGATTTAAACACACTGTTTTAATTTATCTGTCAACGTGATTTACAAAGAATTATTTATGTAAATTTAATTTGTTTGTTTTAGATGGAAAGAGTTTAAACGGAGTAATATATAAACAAATTTATAATAACAAAAAGAGCCTGATAATTGTCCCCCAAAAAAATCTCTGAGGGCGTCCCCAAGTATTTAATTCTAACTTCCATTTTCAACACTCATGTCCAAGCATTTAAAGCTCTATTTATAACATTTTACAATTCTAATCGCAAGCATTTAAACATATATATGAAATCATTTAAATTCTAAATCTGGGTTGGTTTAACTTCTAACTACTTTTGTCTTCAAGCTAAAAATGGAAATATTACTTTCACTCACTTTTTTTTTCCTCTGATCATTCTCGTTCATTTTTTCGACGATTCGTGATGAATTTTGCGAATCTAAAAATACGAACGTTTTTTACTCGATTTTCTATTTCAAATGAGATCCATGAAGAATAACTTTCGAGTTATATTTGTGTCGTGATTTTTTTTACCACTTTAAATCTCTGTGACTTTCAATTTTTTTTTATTTTGCTTCAAAACCATTTAAACCTCTATTTACAAGCATTCAAATCTTTCGTATAAACCTCATGAATAACACTTCAAATCTTTAGAATAAAGCGTATAAACCTCATGTACAAAGCATTTAAACCTCAATAATAACACTTCAAAGCATGTAAACCTCACCAATAACACTTTATGTACAAAGCATATAAAACATATAAACCTCGTGTACATAGTGTATACCTCAACAATAAACCTCATGTACAAAACGTATAAACCTCAACAATAACACTTAAAATCTCTAGAATAAAGGGTATAAACCTCATGTACAAAGCATTTAAACCTATCAATGCGGCGTAGGATAGGTCTAGGCGTCGATGGGGGGCGGGCGGGAAGAACAGTGGAGGAGGGAGGGCGTAGATGAGAGACTCGATCTCTCAATCTCAGAGGTTTAAATGGTTGTAGACTGAGGTTTAAAAACTTGAAAATTTAAAGTGCTCATGGGCTTTACATTAAAAAAAAAACAAATGACTTGAAAATAACTCAAAAGTATTTCTTCATGGATTTTATTTGAAAGAAAAAATTGAGTAGAAAACATTCGTATTTTTAGATTCGTAAAATTTATCACGGATCGTCAAAAAAATAGATGAGAATGATCAGAGAAAAAATAAAAAAAAGTGGGTGAAAATAATTTTTCCTTTTTTGGTTTGAAGACAAAAGTAGTTAGGAGTTAAAACTATACATATTTAGAATTTAAATGCTTGCAGATAGAGGTTTAAATGCTTACGAGTAGCATTGTAAAAGGTTATAAACAGAACTTTAAAAACTTGAATATGAGCGTTGGAAATGGAAGTTAGGTAAAATTGAATTTTTTTTTCTGTTAAACTAGTTGGAGAACGCGTTCGGATATGATGGCTGAGGGACCAGAACGTTTCTCTGTGAAGCCCCCACCAATTTTCTCAAATTCTTTTGTTACATGCCAATTTTGGAAGAACAGCTTATTAACAGATGACATTAATTACCGAGATTTTTATTTTTACCCAAAAAAAAAAATATTTTAATATAATTATCCAAATTTTTGAAAAATTTAAATTTTTACCCAAACCGTAAGAATTTCTTACGGTTTGAATTCGGAATTCAAACCGTAAGAAATTCTTACGGTTTGAAAATCTTTTTTTTTTTTTTTTTTTTAAGAGAAAAATAGCTAAAATGCTGAAATGAAATATAACACAAAAAAATCGAATTGTTTTTTAAAATATTTGTTAGAAAATACGCTACGAACAGAGCCGATTTTGTGCTAAAATACGGTAAATTACAATAATTATGCCAAAAGACGGTAAATTTACTAAATTGCTGAAATTACAATAATTATGTAGAATTATGCTAAAATACGGTAAATTACGCTAAATTACGTATGAATTGGGCCGATTTTCTGGCATCTTTCATAAATTTACTAAAAGGAGCGTAACTTTTGATCCGTCCGTCGGATCGGGCTGAAATTTTGACAGGAACTCCACAACCCAAAACCCGATCCGAAACCCATCTACGATCAGTTTCGCCCATTTGCGGGCTCAGATTCGCGATCCGAGTCTTCCTTCATGGACTTTTGAACATTTCTTTATAATTTTAGAGTTTTTAGGGTCTTTGATGTATCTTTTATATATATTTTCTGTTTTAGGGTTTGTATTTAAACAGACGTCATGTCTTTTGGCATAATTATTGTAATTTACCGTATTTTAGCACAAAATCGGCTCTGTTCGTAGCGTATTTTCTAACAAATATTTTAAAAAACAATTCGATTTTTTTGTGTTATATTTCATTTCAGCATTTTAGCTATTTTTCTCTTAAAAAAAAAAAAAAAGAGTTTCAAACCGTAAGAATTTCTTACGGTTTGAATTCGGAATTCAAACCGTAAGAAATTCTTACGGTTTGGGTAAAAATTTAAATTTTTCAAAAATTTGGATAATTATATTAAAATTTTTTTTTTTTGGGTAAAAATAAAAATCTCGGCATTAATTATATTGTACTTACAAAAGAAATTTAAAAGAAAACGAAAGAAATGTACTGACATAGGTAACCAATCAGGAATTGATTATTTTTGCAAAATGGAATGAAATTGACCACTTTGTCCCCTTTAGTCCAAATGGACTAAATTCAATGAATGTCTTTTCAATTTATGTTTTTTTTTTTAATGTTTTGTATTTCCACTATTATTCAAATCATAGACAGTGTAATTTGATCAATATATTTGACAGAAACTATAATGTTAAAATTAGTTACATATTTTTTTAAAGGTTGGAAGTCAAACTACTTAACTATTTAATATCTATAAATGAGTGTCTCTTTTGAATTTTGAACCTGCAATCTCTCACATAGAGAGTATTGCTTTTGCCACTAAATTAAAAGCCGGTTCTCAGATTAGCTACATACCTACAGGCGTAAATATATATAATTATTCAATACTTTCAAAGTATAATTTATTCTGTATTATTGATTAGCCAGCTGATTGCACTACAATTAAGTATAATTTCAATCAAGAACTGAGTTGCCAATATCTATATTTTTTCAAGAAAAATTGTCAGATAAACATGAATCCTATATATATATATATATATTAATTCGTAGCCTCGTAGGTAGCAAAGCAACATCTATAGAAGCAAGTGGAGCAAGTGGGTTCTCACATCGGCAATAATTGAGCAACTGGTTTAAATTTATGTGTTAAGATGCACTCATAAATAATTTGTAGGGCTATTTTTTTGTTGAATTATTTCACCAAGGGTCCAAGATGAGAAAATTGAACTATGCTTATATCATGATATGATCTGCTTCTGCATTAGACATGACGACCTCTTTACTGGACTAATTAATTTTAAGCTAGATGAGAATCTTGACTAAATGATCTTTCTACTTTAAATCTATAACTTCTCTTTCACCAAAAGATAGAAAATTAAATTTGAAAATTTTGCCATTTCCAAGCATCATGATATTTAATTAAGTGGTATCAAGCAAGCCATTCTATCATTTGCAAAACAGGAATGTAAAGTTAGAAAACATAAATAGAATATGATTATTGTTAAAATGTCCCATTGGTTTTGTGCTCCGTCATGCTCCAACATCAAACCTAGATAATCGATCCGAACCGTTCAACTTTATCTTCATACTAAAATGTACTTAGATAACAAATTTTTTAATTTTTTATAATTTTTTTACTAATTTTTTAGAGAGGTACAAATCACTATTTTTGAATGGTCCAGAATCTTCTAAAGGCAATGATTTTGTACCTAACTTTAAAAATAACAAAAAAGTTTCAAGCACATTTTAATATGAATATCATATTGAGCGATTCGGATCGATTGGTTAAACTTTAAAAATAAATATAATAATGTTGGAACATGATGAGGCACAAAACCAATGGAGTATTATTTTTTTTTTTTTTGATAAAAGGCTTTTGAGCCCGTTTCATTAAAGAAACTACTATCCATTGCAAACCAAAATAAAGGTGTGGTACTTAGCACACCTTAATCCTAATGTTGTTGGTATATGATATTACATGAACCTAAAGATTCCAATTTAACTATCTCTTTCAAAAAGATGAAAGAGGTATAGGATGGCTAGAGTAATATTTGTAGGTGATGATATCTTTCCATAAGTGAGAATTAGTATGATTCTTAAATTTTCACCACCATTTTAATAAGAGTGCAGTATTCATTTGCCTAAGATTTAAGATACCTAATCCTCCATATTCTTTAGCCAAATAGGCTCTATGTCAGTTAACTTATGAGTATTTTTTTCCTAGTATATCCTTGCCATAAGAATCTTCTCCTAAGCTTATCTACCTGTTTGAGTACTTATGTAGGAATTCTATGCATGGATAGTGTATATAATGGAATTGAGAATAAGACTGAATTAACTAAGGTAAGTCTCCCTCCAATGGAAAGCCCAATAGATCATTTTAACTCTACTCATATAATATATGAAAATTTTAAGTTTAAAACCACAAGTCTAGCTAGCACAGATGATGATAATGTACCTTGATACGGAGAGATGTATATATTTCATGACTTAATTCATATGATTCAATTATTAGTTATTTCTATTACTTTCTATCTGATTTAATTTATTTGTCCTTATTTATTTATTTTTATTGGAAGAGTCTTGTATGCATGCATGATTGTATTTATGCATATGTATTTGAGGTATTTGAGGTATTTAAAGGGATGATAACCACTTTCTATAAATTGAAAATTTTCAGTTTTGTCCTTTAAATTTTTTAATTTTTATAAAAAATATATATATTGTTAGTCCCTCATAAATAAAATTACAGAACAACCTCTCTTATTTCAATTTTCTGATTCCACCCTGAGTGTAATGAAGATAGAATGTTGGTATTAGACTGACATGTGGCCGAATTTTTTATTTATATCCAAAAAATAAATTAAATTACAAAAAATAACCATTTTGGTGTTGAAATTCGAAATCTACCCAAAACCGGCAAAAAAATTTCCGGATTCAACATCTAACTCCGGAATTTTTTTTTCCAGAAACTCAATTCTAAATCCGGAAAAAAAATTTCCGAACTTAACAAATTTTTTTTAGAGAAAAATAGCTAAAATACTGAAATCTAACACTAAAAAATCGAATTGTTTTTTTTAAATATTTGTTAAATTAATTTAAAAAATTTCAAAATGGTGTAGAATAATTTAGAAATTATCAAAATAGCTAAAATACTGAAATCTAACACTAAAAAATCAAATTGTTTTTTTACTACAAATAGGGCCGATTTTGTGCTAAAATACGGTAAATTTACTAAAATGCTGAAATTACAATAATTATGTAGAATTATGCTAAAATACGGTAAATTACGCTAAATTACGTATGAATGAGGCCTATTTTGTGGCATCTTTCATAAATCATAAAAAATAGTAAAAAAAATTCCAAAAATAATAAAAATTGGTATTCTAAAAGTTCATTACATAACTAATTTACTGAGCTACGTAGATTGAATAATATAAATTAAAGTCTTAATCGGAAACTTCAACTGAAGTTTTGAGGCTCTTCCCTTTGTTTTTTGGCGATTCTGAATTTGGAAATCTAGTGAAGTAGTTCGGACGCATGCGCATTTTCGCAAACTTTTCAAAAAGTGGTCATTTACTGAAATCGGACACTCGAGCGCCGTTTTATGGCCGTTTGAAGTTTCGTCGTCGTTTTTCGCCTTCTCAGTGAAGATATCATCCCTATTCGTACGTAATTTAGCGTACTTTACCGTATTCTAGCATAATTCTACATAATTATTGTAATTTAGTGTAATTCAGCATAAATCAAATAATTTAGCGTGTTTTAGTATAAATATGCTAATTATATATAAAAAAATGTAATATAGCAAATATTTAAAACTAAATTCGATTTTTTAGTGTTAGATTTCAGCATTTTAACTATTTGTCTCTTAAAAAAAAGTTAACATAATTTAAAGTAATCTAGTGTCAATCAGCATAAATTAACATAATTTCAAGTAATTTAGCGTATTTTAGTATAAATATGCTATCAAAAAAAGTAATCTAACAAATATTTAAAAAAACAATTCGATTTTTTAGTGTTAGATTTCAGTATTTTAGCTATTTTTCTCTAAAAAAAAAAAAAATTTGTTAAGTTCGGAAATTTTTTTTCCGGAATTAGAGTTGAGTTTCTGGAATTTTTTTTTCCGGAGTTAGATGTTGAATCCGGAAAAAAAATTTCCGGTTTGAGTAGATTTCGAATTTCAACACGAAAATGGTTATTTTTTGTAATTTAATTTATTTTTTGGATAAAAATAAAAAATTCGGGACATGTGGTGTCGTAAGTCTTAGATACAAACGGAAAAGTTTAAAAAATATTTAAGGTAGAATTAATTTAACTAAAGAGTCATCCGTTTGAATTAATTGCTAAACGCCAATTAGAACCTTTGGATTTAGATATTTTTGTTTGATTTGCACTGTGTTAATTAATTCGATGAATCTTGTGGTGCGGTGCGTAATTAATTTTGATTTTGGCACATAAGATCTATGTGGTTGATGAAAGAGCTTTCACATATTAAATGTGCGTGTATAAAAGTCATGTGGAAAAGATATTTGCATATATCGATCTCTTAAATTAATCCCTTAGCTTTCAAATTTTGTCGTTTAATTGTGTTGAATCAGAGACATTTACAAGGAGAAATTAAGATTGTTGAATTGTTGGTGAGAATTCACACACACATTTAAATAAACAAACAAATAAATGCATGTCAGCCTCGACCGTGATTTTTATTAATATTCAAAGTCAATTACAAATTAATAAATATACCCAACAACTTTGAAAATTTATAAAACTATCCATACTAGCCATTTTTTGGCCGATTTTAATTGTTTTCGGTACCGGCTATTTCTGGCCGGTACTAAATTTTTTTTTTAGAGAGACAAATAGCAAAAATGCTGAAATCTAACACTAAAAATTTGAATTTTTTTTAAATATTTGTTAGATTACTTTTTTTTTTGATATATAATTAGCATATTTATACTAAAATACACTAAATTACTTGAAATTATGTTAAATTACGCTGAATTACACTAAATTACGCTAAATTACAATAATTATGTTAAATACGCATGCGTCAGTAAATTAGTTGAAGTTTTCGTCAGCAAATGACCACTTTTCAGAATTGCCAAAAAACAGAGGGATGAGCCTCAAAACTTGAGTTGAAGTTTTCGATTAAGATTTTCATTTCTATTGTTCAATCTACGTAGCTCAGTAAATTAGTTATATAATAAAATTGTAGAATACCAATTTTTATTATTTTTGGAATTTTTTACTATTTTTATGATTTATGAAAGATGGCACAAAATCGGCCTAATTTAGCGTAATTTACGGTATTTTAGCATAATTTAACATAATTATTGTAATTTAGCGTAATTTAGTGTAATTCAGCGTAATTTAACATAATTTCAAGTAATTTAGTGTATTTTAGTATAAATATGCTAATTATATATCAAAAAAAGTAATCTAACAAATATTAAAAAAAAAATCGAATTTTTAGTATTAGATTTCAGCATTTTTTCTATTTGTCTCTCTAAAAAAAAAAAATTAGTACCGGCCATTTTTTGGCCGGTACCGAAAACAATTAAAACCGGTCAGAAAATGGCCGGTATGAATAGTTTTATAAATTTCCAAAGTTGTTGGTTATATTTATTAATTTGTAATTAACTTTGAATATTAATAAAAATGTCGGCAGCCTCGATCAGCCCTCAATTAACTTCCCCAAGTATTGCGTCGCACTAATAGGTATATATACATATAATAATAACGATTATTTTGACAATTTTGAATACTATATATAGTCATATAATTAAATTTTATAAAATTGAAGTATGATGCATCAAAAATCATTAATTTTAAATTTTACAACAAATGATTTCTTTCATCGATCTGGGTTTCGATCCCATGTAGGTCTGTAAATGTGTTGAGTCAACTCGTGCTCAGCTCATTTAGTTAATAAGCGAGTCAACTCAATTTCCTTAATTATAGTTATGTACTAGTATGAGTTTATCTAAACACAAACAATTCAAACATAATTAACAAGACAACTAACAAAACAAACAATCCAAGCAGCAGCTAAGGAGTCATTTAGAAGGGCATGAGATTTATTGTGACGAATTTTGTGTAACTCGAGTTGTTAATGAGTGAGTTGGGGGTATGCTGATCGAACTCAGCTCATTTATTAAATGAGTCAGCCAACTCGAGTTGTAAATGAGTGAGTTAAAGCGAGCAGTTAGCGAGCGAGTTACGAGTTTGAGCGATTTTGTACAGCCCTAATCTCACGACCTCCTATATCAGATATCATGTGTCATTGCTACTAAACCAAATGCTAGTTCTGAGACATGTCAAGTCATCAATAATTAGATCAATTATTAATTATTATCAAATTTGAATCATATGACTAAATTTATTAATTATTTTTAATAATAAATATTCATCAATGTTCGGAATATATTTAAATTTTATATAGAAAAATTAATGAGTGAGGTTATACTATTATGCGAATATATACTCATTTTAAAGAGCATCAAACAAAATACTTCTCTTTTAAAATTATTAACAAAATATCTCTGTGGTTCTCAATTTTTCACTCACTTCTCCTCCTTTTCTTCTCCCTCCCATTTACTTCTTTCCCTCTTTTCTTTGTTCTCCTAATTTTAAATTACAAATGCTTTAAAGCCGGGACAGCTAGTGTATCCATTTGTGATGAAAAGTACCTATTAGATAAAAGTGTATAAAAACGATATAAAGCACTTTTTGGAAACGATATATTATTTAATAGTATTTATTTCAATTAAATTTTTTTTTTTGCTCCGATACGTATATTTATTTTCAAAATGAAGCTAAAAAATAGTCTTTTTCAAAATTTAAGATTGTTTGGTAAAAAAAAAAATGGAGTCAAATAAAGCAAGGTAACTGAGTTTGGTCTCCCAAATGGGTAGCTTTCAATATCTTGAGTTTTGAAAATTACTTGATTGGTTAGAATTTGTCAAATAAGTTGGGTTGAAAATTATTTAGGGACACACCATCCACAAATAATAATAGAAAATATAATAAAAATAAAATAAACTAGTCAAAAAGTATGATAAATACATATGGCAATGCATGTGTTTCTTAATTTCTAGGAAATAAAAGTGCTTTTTTTTTCTTTTTTTCCTTTTTGTCAACAGAGAGGCGATGACAAAATGCATTAGACAACCAATTAGAATTTACCTTCTGGATTGCTTACATTTTGGGGCAGAATTAACCTCTCTCATCTCCAGTTCAAACAACTACTGGAGACCTCCCTAATTAGGGCCCAAGACTATTTTAATTAAGAGTGAGGCTATGGTGCTATGCATAGCACGGATGGCTAGTGTACTACGGCTCAATATGGTACTTTTTAAAATCCTAACGGTCGATCCGACCGTTCAATGTGATATCCATATGAATATGTACTTGCAAACTAAATTTTATATTTTTTCGAATTTTTTTACTATTTTTTTAGATAGGTAGAATTTTGATGGTCCAAAATTTTCAAAAAACACTGATTTTTCTACCTACCTGAAAAAATAGTAAAAAAATTCGAAAAAATATAAAATTTAGTTTGCAAGTACATATTCATATGGATATCACATTGAACGGTCGGATCGACCGTTAGGATTTTAAAAAGTACTATATTGAGCCGTAGTACACTAGCCATTGGTGCTATGCATAGCACCATAGCCTCACTCTTTAATTAATGTTTAGATTATCATATAAAGGAACATAATTTAATTTGATTGATTTAATGGAGAAAGTGGGAGAGGATCTGTAAAAGGGCGAAAAGAAATGAAGTTCTATTTTGCCTCCTCATGTTGATAACTGTTACTTGGCTTCTCTTCTCTAATAAAGGTCTCTTTCTTTCTTTTTGAATATTATATATATATATATTCTTCTCTCTAATGAACGTCTCTATCAATTTTTACCTCATAAGATGCATCAATCAATGCATGCCCCTTCGCACAACCGGACCTCTCCTCTCTCATTATTTATTTATATATATATATATCCAGCTTTGAAATTTTATTATCTAATTACTGGAGATATTCTGTTTGATTGCTATCTTGTATTATAGTAAGCAGGTCATTTGCTTATCTACAATTTCAATCAATTCAAATTTGGAGGAAATAAATCCAAACAAAACATTTATATTATTATTATATTAATATATAAGTGAGACCCACCCACATATATATATCTGGACCAATTATTATTTAGGGACCATATATGCAAATGGATTTTTGTTTGTTTATTATTATACAAATATACAATATACATTAATTGATGAAATTTGAGTTAAATATAATTAGGTGCCTGAGCCTGATACATAAATTGGTCTTGTTTGTTCAAACTGCATGTATAACATGCTGTTTTAATTTGAAACATGAAAGGTGGGTTAAATTAAAAACCAAATTAAAATACAGCGGTTGGTTAGAGAAGCTGGCCCCATTAATAAAGGGAAGATGTTTGAAAGTTCCATGGCCATGACGCCATACCCACAACAATTTCAAACAATGATGCTTAATATAATATAATTAGGAGAGAGAGAGAGAGAGAGAGAGAAAGGGAGATTAAGAATTAATTAATTAGGATTTAATGGAGGCACCGCAGGGGCCAGTCTTCCCAATCCCACCTGTGTTGATTTTTGGGAATTTGTACTTGAGACTTAATAGTAGGATACTTTTGACCAAAACAGGCAGCCTCAGAAGATGCATATTTGCAAATTGGCAATAGCATGAGATGAGCCACCTTTTCATTTCAGACAAGGCCAAGGCCAACGCTGCATCAACCAAGAACCAACCCTAAGCAGCCGCTTTTTTATTTATAAAAAATATCAATTAAAGGTCCCCCTTTTTTCATTTACACCCTTCAAGAACATTTATTTTTTTCATTTTTACCCATATGCACAAGTTCAAGATTAAATTTCATTGATAATCATAATATGAAATAATTTTAAGAGTTGAAGAATATATAAAATATATTGAAAAAATAATGGAAAAAATATTAAATAGAGCAATATTTGAAGGATGTGTATAACATTAATAGTGGAGTCGGTCTGATTTCATGGACCTCATAACTAAATATCATGAACCCCAATAAATGCACATATTCTATTATTGTAGAATGAACATTTAGTAGTGTAACATACACACTTGGCATCTAAAGAAATCATACATTCATATTTTAGTTGAGACAGTCGTGCAAAATTCTCAAACATTTTGGTCAAGTCAGCAAACTTTGTCTAAAAGTTCCTGACCCATCATCCAACCCCTAAAAAAATGTGCATGCCTAAAAAATAATGCAAACTTTTGGGTGTTGTAAATAACGGTATGCGTTCGTCGGACAGATAGGGTACCACCAAGCGATTATTCGGGAATAATCAGGCATAATCGGAAATAATCGGCCGATTATTTGGAAAAATTTGTGACGGTTTGGTCACCGCCAACAACTAATCGGACGATTAATCGGTCTAAACAGATGTTTTTTACAACACTGGGTGCTACAAAATACACACTTTAGTTATTACAAAATCACAATTGTTGATTTCATTTTAGATATAATTGAACAATCATATATTTTGACAGTTGTCATTAATATTTTACACTAACTCACATATGAACCCTAGCTCTAAAATATACATTTGCCTATTACATAATGCACACTTCTATTTTAAACTTTGAGACTCATTGTTCAAATCATCCTAAAATGCACACATAGTTGTTGTATAATGCACAATTGGATAATACAAAATGAACTCTGCAATTTGTGTTTTCAATCAATAAATTTAAACTTCTCTATGTATGCGGTGCTTATAAAAAATTGCATAGTTTTGATCCTATTTCAATAACTTTATTTTATTCTATTAATATGTTAGTTTTGATGCATACTGAAATAAAATTCCAAACGACATAATTTTTTATGCATAATATGTATAATATATTAAATACTTAAAAAAATAATTGTATGAAATTTAATATTCTTAGTACTGATTAGATATCAAAAGTTCAAAACTATTGTCTAGAAAATATGAAGATGAATTAGAAAATTTTGGCTAAGTTCACATTGAAATGTTTGCGGTGACATATAAACAAATAAAGAATGATTTAATAAATTAGGCTCCAAATAAAGTGGCGGAGCATGTGAGCCGTGCTGTTGGCCAGCGATCCAAGATGATCATTTCTACATTCTAATTAGAGTTAAAATTATTTAATTAACGATAAAAGTGAATAAAAGTACTGTTTTGGGCATCTCTTCTTTTAATATTTAACATAATTTAAGTTATATATGTTGATAAAATGAATAAAAGTACTAGTAATTAATGGCTGCTTTGGGTACGTGTGATCTCTTCCCTATTTAATTTAATCAAATTTAAATTATGTCTATAAAATGAATAAAAGTACTAGCAATTACTCTTTTGGGTATCTCTTCCGTCAATATTTAATTAACATGATCTAAGTAACATTTGTAAAATAAATATTATTTCGACGTCTCTTCTCTTCGGTCAATATATGAATTAGTGAGTGGCTACTCTACTTACATAAGCATATGAGGGCATATGCTTATAAGTCGTTTTTGTGTTTTCGAAGTCCAAATAGTCGATCTAAAGCGCTCAACATGTTCTCCATATTAGAATGTGCTTGGAGACCAAATTTTACATTTTTTGAAATTTTTTTACTATTTTTTTAGAATTTTTCAAAACAGTGTTTTCAGATTTTTATTTTTTATTTTTTTTGTCATGTTAAAACACTGTTTTGAAAAATTCTAAAAAAATAGTAAAAAATTCCAAAAAATGTAAAATTTGGTCTCCAAGCACATTCTAACATGGAGAACATGTTGAGCGCTTCAGATCGACTATTTGGACTTCGAAACGTAAAAACGACTTATAAGCATATGTCCTCATATGCTTATGTAAGTAGAGTAGCCAACCTCTATGAATTAACATGATTTAAGTTATGTCTGTAAAATGAATAATAAAAATACTAAAAAATATATAGTTATATATTGATTATATTTCGACATTAAAAAATGAGCGATTTTTCCTAAAAAATATAAAAATATGTTATTTTTCAAAGTAAATTTTATATTGACTATTTGAATTTATAAAAAATTGTCTCCTGTAATATAATTAATTATTATTCTTTACAATATCCTTGGAAAAAATTTCTTAATAAAAATCAAACTTTGCGTCGTGTGAACCTCCGCATATCATATCTAGCGAGCACTGTTGCTCAATCTGACCATTTTAGGATCTTCTGTGAAACTAGTTGTGTATTTTTATGTGCAACTTTATTCAGGCATGCATTATTCTTCTTTCCTTTTTTTTGCCTATATTTTTATATACCGAGATCCAATTAGGCACTTTTAAATCGTAAGAAATTACTCTTACTCACTTCATATATATATATATATATATATATATATATATATATATATATATATATATTATGTGTCTGCTTCAACAGCTCTCCGTGTTATATATAAAACGCCACATAAGATCCAGACTCAACTTTTCATTTTTACATTTTAAATGGAAAGAAATTGACAACCGCAGTGATTATTTATAGGACAGCGGTTCAAATGAATAATTTATGTATTAAAAATATTAAAAATAATAAAAACGAAACAATTACAGTAATATCATTGGAAATAAAAAAAGTAAACGAAGGTGGATGATCACAATGCTCAAAGAAAAATGATCCCTCCATAACTTGTCATAATATATAAGATTTTTTTTTTTTTTTTACTTTTTGAAATGATATAAGCTTAATATATAAAAATGATGCGGCATGTAAAGTGATGTGAAATCTTCATCTTTCAAACACTTCATGTGTACGCGTGTGTAACTAAATAAAATGTAAGATTGTTTTTGTTTTAAAGGAAAAGTCAATATAGAGTATGACTAGTATGACATCAGTGTCATTTCAGCCTATATAACATTAACTCCAAAACCTATCGAATTGACTTCAAATGGTGAATCCAAACCGTTTAAACCGATCTATTTCAATAGTTGTGTGTTTACATGCAAAATTTATAATTTTTCGAATTTATTTAGTATTAAGTCAAGAGGTCAAATGTGTGAGTTTTTAAGTTAATTTTAATGCATTCATTTTTCAATATTATTTACCGCCTGACTTGGTACTAAAATAACTCGAAAAAAATATAAATTTTTCATGTAAACACATCACTCATAAAGTAAGTCGGTTTAAATTCGTCGTTTGAAGTGTATCAATAAATTTTAGAGTTGGTGTCATATGACATTAATATCATACTATCCGGACTCATCATGACATTATTAACCAAAAAAATATCACAACATATTAATGAATACATAGAAATTATAGTAAAGTGCCATAATAATGAATACATGATCTAGAAATTTTTTTGAAGAATCATGATCTAGAAATTAATACATAAAAATGATGTAGTAACATGACACTGAGGGTTGGACCTAGGCATTGTTGATACAGTAAATATAATTTATTTAATTTAAGTTTGTCTATCCTTAGGATAGGATTGTATCTTAGCTTTGACAATCAAAATCAAAGTTTGTCTAGTTAATTTACTTGTTTCAAGATTGTTTCCTAGATCCTAAACATGCTGACATTGAAAGCGCAGTCATGCATTTTGTTCTAAGAATGCACTATGCACATGATCAGGTTCTCTCATCAGACGCCTATTCAATATGAGTGAGGCTATGGTGCTATGCATAGCACCAATGGCTAGTGTACTACGGCTCAATATGGTACTTTTTAAAATCCTAACGGTCGATCCGACCGTTCAATGTGATATCCATATGAATATGTACTTGCAAACTAAATTTTATATTTTTTTGAATTTTTTTACTATTTTTTCAGATAGGTAGAAAAATCAGTGTTTTTTGAAAATTCTGGACCATCAAAATTCTACCTATCTGAAAAAATAGTAAAAAAATTCAAAAAAAATATAAAATTTAGTTTGCAAGTACATATTCATATGGTTATCACATTGAACGGTCGGATCGACCGTTAGGATTTTAAAAAGTATCATATTGAGCCGTAGTACACTAGCCATCCGTGCTATGCATAGCACCATAGCCTCACTCATTCAATATACATGGCTTTAATTAATGTACAAAATTGAAAAATAGGATAAGAGGTTCTCTTTTGGGTGATATCTTGGGTAGGCGCAGCATTGTCCCTATTCATTGATTCTCCTATGCTATGACCTAGTCCTAGTGGCAATTGCTCAATAATTCTCTCTTAGAATAAATTCAAAATACGGCGCTGGGCCCCATGCGGTAGGAATATTAAAAAAATATATGCATAAACAAACTTTTACTCTGCAGTTTACACCTCTCTCTCTAAAGTAAGTCTCTATTCCAACTTTTTCAAACTAAAAAGTTTTAATTTTTACCTTTCAATTAACACATATACAAATCAGATTATGAAAACATGGTTGGTTTGGCTGTTTATTTGTTCCGGTTCAGTCCAAAGCCGAACTGACTCGGTTCGGTTCAGGTTGAACCTAAAACTGTGCATTATTGGCACGGGAGTGGAGAGAATCGAATCACCTGATCCATATCTTAAAATATTGCGACAGTTCATTGTACTCTACCTGCCTTTAGCTCTTTACAAAATTGTGTTATTATTATTCCTCTTTCTCTTCAAACATTTCTACCAATTAATTGATTAAAATAATTCTGGATGAAGGACCCCAGTACCCCACGGAATTCGTATCCTCTGCATTAACTCAAAAGGAATCTTTTGAGTTAATAAATCTCGACTGTCCGATTTGTTTTAAAATTCGTGCAAACTAAATCTGCACTAATATTAAAGGGCCTCTTGTGTTATAGGCACGAACTGGATTGGCTCCGTTTAAAATCAAACGGTTGAAATTCATCAACTCAAAAATTTCCTTTTGAGTTAACGCTGAGGATACGGATCCGTACCCCACGGGGCCCACGCCCACGGTGTTTTGGGAAGTCAAAACTCAAATAGAGGGGGCCGGGGGAGATATTTTTAATGAGCCCGAGCCACCACGGAAGCCAATCAGAGAGTGCCAGGTAGGCTGAGATGGCGCGCGCACCAATTCTTCCAGGGTTACCGGCATATACCGGTAATTAGGGAGGATTAACGGGAAGTAACCGGTTAGAAGATGGACGCTCGCATATAAATTAGGAGGCATTGGCTGCCACCGAAGAATCCACTCTCTGCGTTTTCTCTGCTCCTTTCTCTTTCTCTCCTTTTCAATCAATCCATCGGACTCCCTTTTTATCTCCTCTCTACAGAGAGAGAGAGAGGCGTGTGTGCATGCTCTCGCTCTTTCTCTACTTCTGATTTTCAGCTAGAGATTGAAATTGAAATTGAAATTGAAATTGAAAGAAGAGATGGCGGAGAAGGGGGGATTGGGTCTCGAACAGATCAAGAACGAGACTGTCGATTTGGTTAGTTAGTTTCTCTCTCTCTCTCTCTCTGTTTTTTTTTTCAATTTAGATCCATCTTTTAACTTCAAATTCAAGCAAATTTCTCCTCGAGAAGTGAAATAATTTTTAGCTTTGACTTGTCATGCAAATTTCTCCTTTATTGCAATTATTTATTTATTTAGTTATAAAAGGAGAAAAAGAGGAAGAAATAGTAAGTATTTTTTGTTGCCAGTTATACGATATGTACTAATTATATCTGATATATCTAATTAAGTAAATAAACCAAAAAGGAAAAAATTGACAGGTAAGGTAAGCTCTCACAAAAATTTGTTATATTATAATATAATAGTAGAATACAGTGTCAGGCATGACCAATAATTTCCACTCTTCTAAAGGTAAGGCCTTTCAGTTGTGATGCTCATCCAATGGTTGAGCTTTCATCTCAGACATTTCCAACGGTTTGTGCTTGTCCGGGCCAACTTTTTTTTTGAAAAGGGAATTTTGGCCTTTGTGGGGCCCTTTTCTGCATAAAAGTAAAATTATAATTAAATTAAATGGCACATCTCTCTCGGATGCCACCCACACTCTCTTTCCTTCCTTAATTCCTTCCAAATATTAATTTTGACTTGTATCCAACTGCAATTATTGTGTAAATTATGATGATAAATACTTTATATTTTTTGTTTGGAAGAAAATCGTTCAATATCTCAAAATTAAAAATATATTTCTTTTTAAAGATGTTATCTGAAATCCAGGCTGTATTATTTTTTGTTCTTGACAACTTGCTCAATTATGGCTCAAGAATCAAATATGCTTTTTTAGTTTCTTCTCCTCTCCTTTTCTGAAACTGAAAGGGTATTATTATTATTATAAGTTATTTTTTTTTTATATTTGCATGTCGCTATTTATACAAATTCATAAGGCATCAAATATATAATCAAGCTTTAAAAATAATATCTTTAAATTATATGCCTACTGTGTCAACCACTACGCCGATTTAAAACAATATTATTTTGTAATTTTAAATAAAAAATATGACAAAGTCCAAAGTGCCCCTCTGGTCCCAGAGAATATGAAAAGGAGTGGGTGAAATTATATGATATTATATTATATATAAAGTGCGTATACATCAACAAAGTATATATCTATATATATTATAAAAACAAATAAGGAAATTTTGTGATGGAATTTCTTGAAACAAGCATTTTTCTCATTAGTCATCATATTGGGAGTTAGGGACACACGTTGTAGCCAAAAGTCATAAGTGCTAGCTATAATTATGTGAAATAAATGTATAGTAGACTTTTATAAAGCGGGTCATTCTTACTTGGTCCTCTTTGTGACTTGCACGCTTTTCTATAGAGTGAAAGTGACAAGAGATCCCAATTCCAAGTGGCAGTGACAGCCACTTTCACAATATTTTTTCCGTCTAGTACCACACTAGCAGTAATGGGGAATCACCTAACTTCGGCCTAATTTGGAGTGAGGAAAAGAGTTTTTGCATGATATATTTCTATATTAACAAAAATATATTAGGGGTAAAATGGTATTTTAATATAGTTTTATTTATTACTACAGTCTACAGGAAGTTCGACAGATAGATAATATGGGCATCCTTGTAATTTTTTGCACGTTGAAGGGATAATTTAGATATTTCATTCATTCTAACTAAATGTCTAAATCCAATGTAAAAAGACAAGTGACCACTTGGAACAACATGGCAAAAAGTGGTGCGTTTTGCATATATCCAAAAAGTGGGGTCCTGAAAGAAACCTTACTCAATACAATTCCATATTGGGCCGAGCTACATTTTTATCACTTTTCTCAATTTTGCATAATACATCTCTACAGAGGAAAAGTAGCAGTAAACTGTGCACCAATTATCTTTTACTTTCTGAATTTCATAATCAGACAACTAAATTTCATTTTTTTTTTTTGTGATTACAGGAGAGCATTCCAATTGAGGAGGTGTTTGAGCAGCTAAAATGCTCGAGGGAGGGTCTGCGTGCCGAGGATGCGGCAAACCGTCTGACAATCTTCGGGCCAAACAAGCTCGAAGAGAAGAAAGAGTCGAAGATTCTCAAGTTTCTCGGGTTCATGTGGAACCCGCTTTCGTGGGTCATGGAGATGGCGGCCATCATGGCCATTGCTCTGGCAAATGGTGATGGCAGACCTCCTGACTGGCAGGATTTTATCGGTATCATTGTCCTCTTGGTTATCAACTCTACCATCTCCTTCATTGAGGAAAACAATGCCGGCAATGCCGCTGCCGCTCTCATGGCCAACCTCGCCCCTAAGTGCAAGGTACTTAGAGATGGAAGGTGGGTTGAGGAGGAAGCTGCAGTTCTAGTACCAGGTGACATCGTCAGCATCAAGTTGGGAGACATTGTACCAGCAGATGCTAGACTCTTAGAAGGTGATGCTTTAAAGGTTGACCAGTCAGCCTTGACCGGTGAATCATTGCCGACAACAAAGGGTCCCGGTGACGAGGTATTCTCGGGGTCCACCATTAAGCAGGGTGAGATTGAAGCCGTTGTCATTGCTACTGGTGTTCACACTTTCTTCGGCAAGGCTGCTCATCTGGTCGACTCCACCAACCAGGTCGGACACTTCCAGCAGGTTCTAACTGCCATCGGTAACTTCTGCATAGTCTCAATTGCACTCGGTATTGTTATCGAGATCATCGTGATGTTCCCGATTCAACACCGCAAGTACCGTAGCGGAATTGACAATCTGTTGGTGCTTTTGATCGGTGGTATCCCTATTGCTATGCCAACAGTGCTGTCAGTGACTATGGCTATCGGGTCCCACAAGCTGTCTCAGCAGGGT
This sequence comes from Carex kokanica, assembly GCA_025461125.1. Taxonomy (NCBI): domain Eukaryota; kingdom Viridiplantae; phylum Streptophyta; class Magnoliopsida; order Poales; family Cyperaceae; genus Carex; species Carex kokanica. Next base: position 1,137,128 of record JAJGRX010000675.1, on the reverse strand, counting down.
GCTATCACCAAACGTATGACTGCCATTGAGGAAATGGCCGGTATGGATGTGCTTTGCAGTGATAAGACCGGTACTTTGACTCTGAACAAATTGAGTGTTGACAAGAATCTAGTTGAGGTGTTCTGCAAAGGAGTTGACAAGGATTACGTCCTGCTATTGGCTGCATATGCTTCCAGAACAGAGAATCAGGATGCCATTGATGCTGCCATGGTTGGTATGCTTGCTGATCCTAAAGAGGTAACGTACCAGTACCCTCCTTAGTTGCAACAAATGATTAATATGAAACAACAGTTGGTTCAATTTCACTGAATTCTATTTGTTTGAGCAGGCAAGAGCAGGAATTAGGGAGGTTCACTTTTTGCCGTTCAACCCGGTTGACAAGAGAACCGCTCTGACATACATCGATGAACAAGGCAACTGGCACCGTGCCAGCAAGGGAGCACCTGAGCAGGTACCAGAATGAGTGACATTGTGTTGATTAGATTTACTCATGCTATAGTAGCAAACAAACAGATTCAATATACTAATTTTGTTTTTATTGTCATACAAACAGATTCTTGACCTGTGCAACTGCAGAGATGATGTTAGGAAGAAGGCTCTTGCTATAATTGAGAAGTATGGTGAGCGTGGTCTCCGTTCCCTTGCCGTTGGCAGACAGGTGAATCTCTTAACTTACCTGACAAACAATCTCACAAATAATGTATCATTTTGTAAAGATATTAATTAGTCTTGCTTATATTTAATCATTTATATTAATTAATTATGCAGGAAGTTCCAGAGAAGTCAAAGGATAGCCCTGGTGGGCCATGGCAATTTGTTGGGTTGTTGCCTCTCTTCGACCCACCACGTCATGACAGTGCTGAGACCATTCGCAAGGCTCTCAACCTTGGTGTCAATGTCAAGATGATTACTGGTAATTTTACTCTCTTTATCCTTTTTCAATTTTTCAACATTCTGTTACATGGTACCTTTTTATGTTGTTCAGTTGTAATTGATTGTTCAACATTCCTACTTTTTTACAAGAAAAATTGTATAGATTATATTTGCAAGAGAGAAGTATTTATCTATACCCTTGTACCAAATTGAGAGAAGAACACCCTTAGCTGGAAGATTGTATAAAAAGGTCTATTAAAACGTAAACAATTAAACTTAAATTGCATATTACAAGGCACATTGGATTGGAAGCTGTATATTAAAATGATATCTCCAGAACCTTGCTATAAGATTTATTTATTATTGCTTACAATGTTCTTGTCGAAATTGAAAAATTCAGGTGACCATCTGACGATTGCAAAGGAAACGGGAAGAAGGCTTGGAATGGGTGTAAACATGTATCCTTCTTCAGCTTTGCTTGGCCAACACAATGATGCCTCCCTTGAGTCTATCCCTGTTGATGAACTTATTGAGAAGGCCGATGGCTTTGCCGGAGTCTTCCCTGGTACCAACACTTCCGTTCTTTATCTTTAACAAATTTTAACTTTTCTCTGTAATTAATTTTGACAACACTGGAAATTAATAATTATTACAGAGCACAAGTATGAGATTGTGAAGAGGTTGCAAGAGAAGAAACACATTTGTGGTATGACTGGAGATGGTGTGAATGATGCACCGGCTTTGAAGAAGGCTGATATTGGTATTGCTGTTGCTGATGCAACTGACGCTGCCAGGTCAGCTTCTGACATTGTTTTGACAGAGCCTGGTCTTAGTGTTATTATCAGTGCTGTGCTCACCAGTCGTTGCATCTTCCAGAGGATGAAGAACTATACTGTTAGTCACTCTCTCTGTCTTAGTGTTATTATCAAATGAATTATTTAATGTTTTAGCACATCATTAGCTAATTTATTTTGCTCTCTTAATTTATAATGCAGATTTATGCTGTCTCTATCACCATCCGTATTGTGGTGAGTATCTATCTGATTGTCAAGCAGTATATATATATTCGGTTTCTTTCTTTTGTTCGGTTTGAGGCAAATCTTCCCTTAGCTAATGAATTTTTTTTTTTTTTAATATTTTTGAAGGTTGGGTTTATGCTGATTGCGCTGATATGGAAGTTTGATTTCTCACCTTTTATGGTTCTTATTATTGCCATCCTCAATGACGGTAACACTTCTAATCCACTTAGAAATTCTCATTTAATGTTTAGTTTAGTTTTTTAGTTACTTAAAAAAGAGTTGGTGTTTTGAAAATACAGGTACTATCATGACCATTTCAAAGGATAGAGTGAAGCCATCACCTCTGCCTGACAGCTGGAAATTGCCCGAGATCTTTGCCACTGGTGTTGTTCTCGGAGGATACCTTGCTATCATGACCGTTATTTTCTTCTGGGCTGTGCACGAGACTGATTTCTTCTCTGTAAGACTTCCTTCTAATTTTGAAAAGAAGAATATGAAGTCAGATCATATCATATCAGTTGAACAACACTAATCTTGTTTTATGGTTCATGTCCTTGGTGTAGGATAAATTTGGCGTGAGGTCATTGAGAGGAAGTGAGTATGAGGAGATGGCAGTATTGTACCTCCAAGTCAGCATTGTCAGTCAAGCACTGATCTTTGTTACCCGGTCCCGTAGCTGGTCCTTTTTGGAGCGCCCTGGTCTCCTCCTCGTCGGTGCCTTCCTCATTGCTCAACTCGTAAGTATTTTTTTACTGTTACCTTGATTTTCTTAATTAAGTGATGAATATATTAATAAAATGAATTGATGAATGGACAGGTGGCGACCCTGATTGCGGTTTATGCGAACTGGGGCTTTGCGAGAATAAAGGGATGTGGATGGGGCTGGGCAGGTGTAATCTGGCTATACAGCATTATATTCTATATACCCCTCGACCTCTTCAAATTTGCAATCCGTTACATTCTCAGCGGCCGTGCATGGGACACCCTCCTTGAGAACAAGACGGCCTTCACCACCAAGAAAGATTACGGGAAAGAGGAGCGTGAGGCCCAATGGGCCTTGGCCCAGAGGACTCTCCACGGCCTCCAGCCACCTCAGGCCAACCCCATCTTTGATGACAAGAGCAGCTACCGTGAACTCTCTGAGATTGCCGAGCAAGCCAAGCGCAGAGCCGAGATCGCCAGGTAACTAACATTCATGCTTCCATTTGTGTTTTCTTTTCTTTTAATGTGTTTGTTTTTGCTAAGATTACTTACCTACCTATTATAGGCTGAGAGAGCTGCACACACTAAAGGGACATGTTGAGTCAGTGGTGAAGCTAAAGAATCTCGACATAGAGACGATCCAGCAGCACTACACCGTCTAAGAGAAGAGCATTTTATTTCAGATAGACGACATCGACTATATCTCATTATGATAATGATGATAACGAACAAACCTTTTGCAATTTTAGTACTATATTATTATTATTATTATGGATGAATTGTAAAGTACAGGTCTTCATATTTTCCTAGGGTATGCTTATGCTACTTCCCTGCTATTCGATCGATGGAGCGCTTGGTCACAAGCAGTTTTTTTCTTTTTCTTTTTGTTTTAATTTGGTTTTGTTCTGTTATGCTAATTTTCAACTTTGAGCTTTGTGAGAATGCATGTGACATGGAAATAATATGCAACAATTTGCAACTGCTCTACCATATATAATCTTTCTTTTTTCCTTAATTTGCTTGCTTGCTTGTAATCTTATCTTGTGATTGTGTTAATTGATGCGACATGAAGAGTTCTTAATCGTCTTCTTTGAATATATAATTAGTGTATATGGCAACAAACAAATCCATGGGCTGCAGAGATTTGATTTCTTCTGAGTTGCTAGTACAAGTACACTATTGATGCCTCACATAACACCAAAATATTACAGCTATTTATTTGATTTCTAGCAGTGAAAAAGAGAGAGAAACACTACTTGAGTTCATCCAAATCCAATATGATACAAGTACAAGACAGGGACTGTGCAAATGCAAATAATACAAATGCAATGTAACATCCATGAACAATGCTCTGGTGATGTGGATCATTATAGTACACATGAAATCAGGGGCCTCTGATTGGATACCAAACTCCAAACAAATTTGCATTCAAAGCTCTCCTCTTCTGACACCAAAACAAGTAGAGGGAAAACTTTGTTTGAGCTCTCCTCTCGGATAGACATCGATCATATATTAACACGTGCTAATTACCAGTATATTTCCTTATTACGTACTATGCTAAAAAGATAAACAGGAAAACAAAAATTTACAGTCTCACATGATGAATTCAGGGGCCTCATACTCGGACTCAGATCTTTCTTTTCTTTTTTCTTTTTTTCATCATGTTCCATTCATTGCCTTGCGAAGAATATAATACACAAAGTTGAATGGAATATGCTAAAGACTAAAGAGCGAGGCTCTGGTAATATGCATATTACACAAAAATTCGCATTATGGACTCATATTTCCGTTAATATGATTTTTATATGAAAATATACTTGCAAATTAAATTTTACCTTCTTTGAATTTTATTATTTTTAGATATATAGAATGAAAATTCTGGACCATCTAAAAGCAGTGGTTTTCTATCAATCTAAAAAAAATTCAAAAAATTTCAAAAAATGTAAAATGTGGGGTATGCATGTACATTTTCATATGGAGATTATATTTAATGGGTAGGATCGACTATTTGAGCTTTAAAAATAGAGATATGGATCTATAGAACGGGTTGATCCGTAATATGCATATTACCATAGTCTCACTCATATGCTAATATGTAACTTTATTTGATAACTGTAGTAAATGATGTAATATTTAATAAAAAAAAATTAAAATTTGAGATATCATCTATAAATGATTTAGTCAAAGCAGTTATTAAATGACCAGCCTGCAGTATATATAAAAAGAAGTAATATATGGAATTACATTAATTATTTATTTGATTGGATGGTCGTTATGGAAAATTTTCTCATAAAGATATTGTTGTAATTATATATTACCATAATATATGACGAAAATTAAGGATTGCTATACATGAAGTGTTTCCTATTATCATTATATATATATAAATCTTAAAATAAAATTTTAATAATTTCTCCATTATCACAATTTTGTTACAAAAGTGCAATTGATTATATTTTATTTTCTGATATTTTTTATCATGGATTATTGGATATTGGTCACAACTAATTTCAAATAAAATTTTCTTCACTAAAGAGTGATATAGTATTAGAGCAATTCTCTCATTAAATTTGTTTTAAGTACTTGTAAGTAATTAAAAGAGAACGAATTGGTCATGTATGTATCTAGAGTGGAAAACGTGCCGTGCCGTGACCAAGTTAATTTTTCACGTGCCGTGCTGTGCCGTGACCAAAATGTCAAGAGGTGATCACGGCATACGAATGGTCACGCCACGTGAGTCACGCCGTGTCTAAACGTGCTATGACCATACGTGACTCGCGTGACCATTTAATTATAATTTAGGTTAGTTTATTCAAGATTCACCACTAAATTAATATCTAATGGTCCTAATTACACGTGACTCGCGTGACTACGTATCGTGCCGTGCCGTGACTAAATCTTTCACGTGCCGTGTCAAAGTTTCAAAAGACGAACACGACACGCGAATGGTCACGACACGGAACACGCGAGTCACGGCGCGTAACTGACACGCGTGCCGTTCCGTGACAGAGCCGGCTCCGCTGTGCCATTTTTCCCACTCTATATGTATCCATTGACTGAATATTTACAGCCCTTTATTAATTAATTGTTTGTGAAAATATCTGATTAATGAAAAGAAACAATTGTAGTCAGAGCTCAGAGGCCATGGATGATGGATCACACGTGACATGTGAAACCTTTATTTGATGTACATAAACTCCAAAAAACAAGCTTTGCTAATCCGGACAAAACATCACTGAGCCCATGCATGTGACTATGTATTGTTACCTCTCACACACAAACTCACCAAATTGACTCGATCGAATCAGTTAACAGCCCTTTTTTGAATTCAAAATTGCCAGACCATACCAGACCAACTGGCAACAAACTAATTTTCTTACAAATACTATACTATTATTAATTTTTATTGTTAGACAAAAAAACTCTGTCGTATCTCAGAAGGGAATCCAAGTAAGATCTGGTAAGACGAAGTTTATTGGAAGTTAACATATATAGCAATCATTATCCCAATCATTATTTTTTCTAATTATCATTAATTGTGCATAATTACCAAGATAGTTTCTTTTTGTTGTTCTTCTTCTTCTCCTTATTCTAAAATAGATACGGCATAATTTAAAAAAGGTATCTTACATATTAGATTATACGGATTCATATGATCTGTTCGTGTTGTAAATATACAATTAATTATAAAGTTTGGAAACGAATTTTTTTTTTCCTATTTATTAAAGAACTGAATATTTTTAGAATAAGAGTCTGAATATGGTATGTATATATTGTCAAACATCCCAGCACCCACTACTACAAAAACAAAAGGGGCTGAGTATAACGCACGATTCAAAAATGGAAAATTACACAGTTTTGCAACCGTGTCCGTGGACCTCGCGGTTGTTTTTGCAAAAAAGTTCGCTGATTTTTTCACCAAAATATATCATACACGGTTTTAAAATAAAACCTTGTATGAAAACACCAATTATACACAGTTTTAATTAAAAAACCGTGTATAATTCATATATATATATTTCTAAATTCAATGAAACCCTACATCTGAATTCAAATTAAATAGTACATTTTACCAATATATATAAAAAAAAACTATGAATTTAGACACAGCACATACTAAAAACACTACATTGACCAATATAAAAAACATTTACAATTACATAACAGATTATTAGTTACATGAATAACATTCTAACTAAAACAAAAATAGAAAAACAACAAATAACTCTAGATCTAAGACTTTATACATTTCCATGAACAATGCTTAAGAAAAAAAAATGGTAAATGAGTACAAAATCGAAAAGAAAGGAAAAAACTTAATCGGAAATTTCAACTTGAGTTTTGAGGTTCTTCCCTTTGTCTTTTGGTCCTGAAAAATGCGGTTATGTCTTTTGGGGATAAATGTTGTAGATCTCCTCGTCAACTTTCCAAACTAGGGTCATATGCTGAAATCGAACACTCAAGTACCGAGTTATGCCCGTTTGAAGTTTCTTCAACGAAGATCCTCTGCTAGGTGAATATATTGTCTCCCTTTCCTTACCCTTTTGCCATAGCGTCACATGTTTGGAAGAGATATCTCAGAGAAAAACATGTACACGAAAGAGATGCTTTAGAAATGAGAGAAATGCCTTAAAAAAATGTAGATATAGATGCATTATAACAGAAAGACACAGATCCATGATGTGAACATATTTGTATTTCTTTCATCACACACTAATCATGCAATAAAATCATGTACAATTGTTGGAGCAATTCATATACGCGCGTCCGAAAATGCGCTACAACATTCATACACAATTTTTAATAAAGAACCGCATATGAATGTTTATATTTATACATTGTTCTTTATTAAAAACTGTGTATGCATATTGGAGCAAATTTTTGAAAGCACGCTTTCTTGCTTTGGACACAGATTTCATAGAAACTTTTAGAACATGTGTATGATGTACAATGTATAATTAGCATTTTTGTAATATATAGTGACCTCTCTTATTTTTAAATTTATGTCCCAAATTAAATTTATTATGCAATGGATATTGCACATGCAGCTTAGTAACTCACTACACCTTCTGACCCAGAATTCTTCATAAAAGAAAATCCGGATGGATGACTTTAATTCGACCTCTAGCTAGTCTCCTAGGAATTCAGATCCTCCCCGGTACCCTAATAGGGAATCTTTTACAATTACTGAATCGGGACCGTTCTTTTTAACTTGGCACGAATCTCAAAGTCCAATAATACTGCCCCAACACAAGCCCGAATCTCAAAGCGGGTGAGAGTTAATCTCAAACCGTAAGTGACAGGAATCTTTTACGGTATTGGAGAGGATACTTATCCGTTTCCTAGAGCATGGGAGGCCACTAAATCCATATATATATATCAATCAGAGCTATAAAATAACATTGTATATGGGTTCTAATAGTTATTCTATGTATCATAATTTAGCTGGCGCCTGGCATGCAACCTTTATATATATATAGTAATTAACATTTTTGTAGGTTAAGAGCAAGCACTTGATTTAGAGGATGACAAGTGATGATGAGATTTGACAGTAGATTGTCGTTTTCTTTCTATTGACAAGTGATGATGAGATTTGACATGCAATTTCGTAGGACCAATATTCAAATTAAGATAGGTTAATTTAGACTATCTGGCAATATTACCGACATAAGCTAATTTTGTGTGTGAATCTGTGTGCAAGTACGTGTGTTGTTTGGGAAGAATCAAATATCTCCATATATATATATATATATAGAGACTGGCTAAGCTCAAAACGTTTGCACCAAGCCCTTGGTGCAAACGTTTTGGTTCTCCTATTTGCAAAGTCCAAACGGTCGATCCAAACCGTTAGATATTTAATCCATATTAAAATGTGCTTGGAGACCAAATTTCACATTTTTTGAAATTTTTTTACTATTTATTAAGCCACTTTGAAAGTTGCTGATCCGGGTGAACAGTAAAAACAGTGCAATCAAATTCTGGACCGTGTGATCAGCAACTTTCAAAGTGGCTTAATAAATAGTAAAAAAATTCCAAAAAATGTAAAATTTGGTCTCCAAGCACATTTCAATATGGAGAACAACTTGAACGGTTCGGATCGACCGTTTGGACTTCGAAAATCCGAAAACAAATCGTTTGCACCAAACCCTTGGTGCAAACGTTTTGAGCTTAGCCACTCACTATATATATATATATATATATATATTAAAACATTTTAATTCAACGCTCAATGTAGTACCTAGAAAAAAATAAACATAAAGATCCATATGCATTAATGCATGCCGTGCCTGCAGGATTTCAATGAAATTTTAGAGAATCAACGTTTTTTTTACTAGAAAATTAAGAATTCAAAGGAGGTCAATATTTCAATATTTTTTAGAATTTAATTAATGTAATGTACGTCTTTGCCTATTTATTTATATATATATGTATTGCACCCAAAATAAAAAAGGATGGCCGTTACAAATATGCAAAAGTGGACAAAAATTAAAGAAAAACTGCTTGTCCAAAGAAATTATAATTAGTAGATGCATTAAGCAATTAACACATATAAGTGCATGGATTGGGTAGGGATATATATATATATATATATATAATCTGTGTTTTGGTGGCATTTAAATGTTGGCGTTGATGTTTTTGTCTTGTCAATTGCACATGGACATGAAGAGGGACCGGTACTCTTTGTGTTGGTATTAAATGCATGGCAGGTTAGGAGAGAGATATATAGACATACATCAGCTATACATCCATGTGCAACCATGTGCTTCACTACCATTCATTCATAATTTCATACAATACCTTGGGTTCTGTTATCGGGTCGGATTCCTGCCTTCTACCCGATAGAGCTAATATATGGATCTTTATATTTATATATGAGAAGGGAGAAAGGTACCACTTACAACATTTGTAAGTTATAACATCTTACAACAATTTGATTTTGTAATTTTAAAAGTTCAAACAGTTTAACATGATCTCTATATTAAAATGTGTTGGGAGATCAAATTTTACATTTTTATGAATTTTTTTACTATTTATTAAGTATTGTTTTACAAAAATGTTGTTTTTAGACAATTCTGGACTACTGAAAAATAACAGTTTTGTAAAATAATTAATAAATAGTAGAAAAATTCAAAAAAAATGTAATATTGATCTTTAAGCACATTTTAATATAGAGATCATGTTGAACAGTTTGGATTGACTGTTTGAATTTTGAAAATTACAAAACCGTATTATTGTAAGATATTGTAACTTATAAATGTTATAAGTAGATCCTTCATCTCTATATGTATATACAGTTGTAGGAGTAGAAGAATATAATATCTAATTTGTTCTAATTAAATCACATCCTACTAAAAGTTCATCTCTGCTTCAACTTTGGACAACATAGATATATATCCTAACAAAACAAGAGGAACCAACCAAATTAAGCGACTAATTAATTAATATGAGTATCATGTTGGATAGGTCATACCATGTTGGCCTTTTTTTTTTGTCTGTTTATTAATTGTAATATTAGTACCCATCCTTTGACTGATCTTCTCTCTTAATATAAAGAATTTTATATGCACTTTAAGCTGTTACTTGACTTGATGAGTCAACTCATGAACTTATCCCAAACCCTAATCCAAATATATACATAGATGTATGTGTATATGTATATATATGTGTTGTGTATATGTATATGTATATGATCTCAATGATTTGCACGGTATCAAATGATGAGCTTACTATGAGCTGGCCTCCAATAATTTGTCAAGAGGACTATCTGAAAAGGATGATATATGCATGACCCATTTATTTTGGCCTTAATGGAACACTGGCAGGAGAAACCTTTTGGTCTTTTCTGCTCTCTCTTCTGCTTAAATATTAGAGCTCACCACTCACACACTCATTCGATTGTCACTCACTCACCACAACTCACATAATATTAGAGCTCTTTGTTATCTAGGTAAGGCCAAAGAGCTATAGATCCTGATCTCAAGTGTTTTCATTTGCTTTAATTTATTTTTTCTGATGAAGTTGTAACATGACCGTATGATGCGTGCTCGATCCGTTTATTCTATTTATTGCTTTAATTACTACCAACCAACCATTAAGATGTATATATTGTGTATGACATATTTCATAACCTTTCTTTTGCACAAAGTATTTATATCTTCATGTGTATTTAATTATATCTGTCTACTTATATATATGTTTTTTGGTATGTTTTGGCATAATAGTTTCTTTTTTTCTTTTTTTTTGGGTTTAGAAAGCTGTGTTCCAAAACCATGAAATAACATGTAATTGGACGTGCAATCAAGTAAAGTGATCAACTACTTGCATGCAGCATAAACATGCATATATACATATACCTCTCTCTAATCGTATTATATATTTTTTTTGTCCTTCTAGTTATGAAAGAAATTATGGCAATGAGCAAGAGGAGAAGGGTGGTATTCACTTCCTTTTATGTCAAGTACTTGGCCTACCTCTTACCCGTTCTGATGCGCATCAAAATGTCGACCGATAGAAACGACCAAGGAAACCAAAATCTAGATATAAAAAAGAGAGTGAGGTTTGAGATTGACATGGCAATGGTAGTATCAGTGGGCACACATTTTAAATGGACACAAGACCTGAAACAAAAACTAGAACTAAATTCCATGTGTCAATGGAATTGGAAGGTACCCATAATTACAAGTGTTATAGAAATGAGGGAACACCAACCAATATATTTCAATGTGCCCAGCTCTGTGAATTATAATATTTCAAGTGTAGAAATGAGGAGAAGAGAGAGAAAGAGAAGGATAGAAATGGAGGCAGGAGAGAGAGAGGAGATGAGACAGTGCATAGAGTTGTTAAGAGAATTGGTGCCTATAGGAGATAATGAGGCATGTAGCATGAATGAGTTGATGGGTGAGGTGGCGAGTTACGTGGCATGTCTACAGTTACAGGTTGGAGCGCTGAGATCTCTCTCTTCATGTCTCTCTTCAGAAACCCTTGCTTGAATATAAAGTCAAATTGGGCTTGTTCAAAAGTGAAAAAAATATGGCAAGGATGTTTTGGGTTTTTATTATTTCTTTCAACTTTGGCAAGCCCTCCTCCAATTAATTAGGTAGACCTGGCATATATACTATTAGTGGGCTGCTCCTCTATTTCTATTACTGGGCTCATTTTGGGCCTACATATTTACTGGGCTCATTTTGTCCCTCAATGGAGCAGACTGCGATGAATGTGGCCTTTTAATTAAAAAATAAGTTGATCATTTCACTCATCTTGATGATATTTTCACTAGTTCTGTTTTATTTGATCCGACTTGTATGTGAAATCAAAGAAAACAAAATCATTCCCTGTTTATTTGAGTTTTGAGCCCATAAAGTTATTTTTTAGGGTTCTATTGGTTGGCTTATTTAGTGAAAGGAAAAAGGAAAAAAAAAATATTTAAGACGGAATTTGAACGTATAAAATTAATTATTTGGTAAATCGTAATTGCATATGCTATCATTTTAAATTACTTTGCTATTTTTTCTGCTTTCAAGAATAAATAATAATATAAGGGGGGGTATTTCATGTATCCCCTCAAAAGTTCCAACATTGCGTATTTCTCCCTCCAAAATTAGTAATTACATATTTATTCTTTAAAATTGTAACAACTCACGTATTTATCCTGTATAACTCTACAATATCATTTATATCCAAAAACAAAAAATAATGATATTTAAGACTCCAAAAATAACTTATAGACCATTATATTTATACCCTTTCCTTTCGCTCCTTCTTTCCTTTCTCTCTTTCCCTCCATCTAAGTGAAAAAATAATAGATAAGAAAAATTACCGCACAAGTGAATTTGGACCATCATTTCTTTCTCTCTTTCTCTGTTTCTCTCTGTATTATAATATGGACCATTATTTTTGTTAAAGTAGCATAAACTGGACATCAAAAGTTGAACTATTTTTCAACTTTCATAGCCTAAAATATGTAATAAAGACAGTTGATATCTCATTTCACAAAAAAAAAAAACAAAGCAATTAAAAACCTTCTGATTTGTTCTAAAAAATTAAGGAATTACAAATGTTTGACCAAAACCAAATTGTACCAGCAATGGTGTATACTAACATGTGCGTACCAGCCATTCCATAAATTATTATACACCCAATTACCCAATTAGAAGGGGAAATAAAAGAAGGGTAAAATGGAAATTAATATAAAGTTAATGTTAAATATGATAGAATGGACAAACTTGTGAGTTGTTACAATTTTAAAGGATAAATGTGTAATTTTTAATTTTGGAGGAAAAAAATACATAATATTGAAACTTTTGAAGGGGATACATGAAACTCTCCCAATATCTATATATATATATATATAGAATTTTGCTATTGTGCTTCATGAAGTAAAACCAATATTTTACTTCACGCCCATACACTCATTTCCAAAATCCAAATCGTCGATCCGACCGTTCAAGTTGTTCTCCATATGGAAATGTGCTTGGAGACCAAATTTTACATTTTTTGGAATTTTTTTACTATTTATTAAGCCACTTTGAAAATCGCTGATCCATTGGTCCAGAATTTTTTACTGTTTTTTACTATTCACAATGGATCAGCGATTTTCAAAGTGGCTTAATAAATAGTAAAAAAATTCCAAAAAATGTAAAATTTGGTCTCCAAGCACATTTCAATATGGAGAACAACTTGAATGGTTCGAATCGACGATTTAAATTTTGGAAATAGGAGTATGAGCGTGAAGTAAAACGAAGTTTTACTTCGCGAAGTACAATAGCCCTACTCTATATATATATAAATACTAATTTCTTAATTCATACATAAATCATGTCAAATTGGATCATAAATCTTTTTATTTACCAAACGGATCCGTTAACCCTACCCGATTTGGGATGACTTGTCATCCTCACTGGATGTGGATGTTATTTCCAGTTGTTGATGCACAGCGCAGCCTCTTAATTTGTGGCTCGGATCCCATGTGACCCTTTCATTGCTACTCTTTAGTTCAAATTCCTATACCATGGGTCCAATATGTCAAATTACTAATCATATATATTTTTTAATATTTCTAGTTGACATAGTACAAGTTATTTTGTTTAAGCTTTTATTCCAGATATTTTGTTTTATATTCTCCATTATATTAGGTTGGTTTTTATCGTTGGACATGTAGTGAAAACATAGCACTTTACCAATAAAATTCAACTGTAGTTGATGAATCTTTTATTCAGCGAAATTTTATTAGTGTAAGATTTGCATTTAGATTGGTTTGGCTTATATTACTGAAGTAAACATTTTTTTTGAAGTAGGGAAAAGTAAACATTTAGTGTGTGAATATATATATATATATATAGAGAGGTTGGCTATTCTACATATATAAGCATATGATGATATATGCTTATAAGTCAATTTTGTGTTTTTAAAGTTTAAATAGTTGATTTGAAGCCTCAACATGTTCTCCATATTAAAATGTGCTTGGGGACCAAATTTTACATATTTTGAAATTTTTTTACTATTTTTTTAGAATTTTTCAAAATCACTTTTTTTGAGAATTATTTATTATTTTTCTGAATTCTTATAGCATATTGAAATACTATTTTAAATATTTCTAAAAAAATAGTAAATTTTTTTCAAAATTTATAAAATTTGGTCTCCAAGCATATTTTAATATGGAGAACATGTTGAGCGCTTCAGATCGACTATTTGAACTTTAAAAACACAAAATTGACTTATAAGCATATGCCATCATATGCTTATATAAGTAGAATAGCCAACCTCTCTCTCTCTCTCTCTCTCTCTCTCTCTCTATATATATATATAGAGCTGGGCTATGGTGAGTTGTGAAGTAAGATGTCATTTTTACTTCACGCTCATATTTCTATTTTGAAAATCTAAACAACCGATCCAAACCGCTCAACATGATCTCCATATTGAAATGTGTTTGGAGACCAAATTTTACATTTTTTGGAATTTTTTTTACTATTTATTAAGCCACTTTGAAAATCGCTGATCGAATGGTCCAGAAATTTTTACTGTTTTTTACTGTTCACTCAAATCAGCGATTTTCAAAGTGGCTTAATAAATAGTAAAAAAAATCCAAAAAAAATGTAAAATTTGGTCTCCAAGCACATTTCAATATGAAGATCATGTTGAGCGGTTCGGATCGATGGTTTGGATTTTCAAAATGGGATATGAGAGTGTGAAGTTTTACTTCACAACTCACCATAGTCTATCTCATATATATATATATATATATATATATATATATATATACAGAGAGAGAGAGAGAGAGAGAGAGAGAGGTTGGCTAATATCAAAACGTTTGTTCCTAGGTTGTGGAACAAACGTTTCGGTTTTTACATTTTAAAGTTCAAACAATCGATCCAAACCGTTCAACATTCAATTTATATTAAAATATGCTTGGAGAACAAATTTTACATTTTTTGGAACTTTTTTACTATTTATTAACTCAGTTTTAAAATCGCTGTTTTCAATGATCCAATTTTTTTTCACTGTTTATTAAAATCAGCAATTTTAAAACTAGCTTAATAAATAGTAAACAAATTCTAAAAAATGTAAAATTTGGTCTCCAAGCACAATTTAATATATAGATCACATCTAACGGTTTGGATCGACCATTTGAACTTTAAAAATTGAAAAACTAATTGGTTGCACCAAGGCTCCGGAACAAACGTTTTGATATTAACCAATCTCTCTCTCTCTCTCTCTCTCTATATATATATATGACCACATAGAGGTAAACAGAATATTTGGCCACATCTAGTCTGGATTGAAGCAAAACACAGTGGTACAGAGACTGTACTCCCTGTGAAAGCTGGTTAAGAGGTTAAAAGCTAAGGTAGATACAAATAAAAATAAAGAAAAGATAGGTAGATTGATAGGCTGCTGGATGGATTGAAGCAGTTACTATTTGAGGCACTGAGCGTCGGACGTGTCATGTTTCACTTGACTAGTTTCCTAAAAAAAAAAAAAAAAAAAAATTTGCTCAGTGGGGGCCTATCCCATAGCTCGACACGTGTGCTATTTCCTGGGACCAGTCCCACGTGGAAATTTGGTACCGTTGTTGCATCGTTGTTAAATTGATACAATAATAATTACAGTAATTACGGCGACAGGCAGAGTCATATTTAAAGTTATGAGATCAAATAAACGAGACCGGAGTAACTACTTTTGAATTCAATCAGCTCATTCGTTTTAAAATCTATACGTACAAAAATTAAAACAAGTACATACAATTTTATAATAGAGTGTACACATCTTAAAGCGGATTAAACAATGGTTAAGTCCATCAAACCAAAATAGGTCTAATGGGCATCGAACCTACTCTTCACTGCAAACAAACACATATTAGAGATCAGTTGTATAAAATTTTCAAACTAAATATAAAAATAAATTTTATAGTACTCATAACATTATATTTTATATTATATGAAAAATCATGTATAAACACATAAAAAAAAATGACCATCATATTCACTCTATTTAGATCCGTCTCTAATTATGGTTGTCATTACCAACTGAATCCTCATTATTTAAAGCACAATATAGCTAGCTGGCTACTTCCCAATTCGAATCCTCTCGCACAGCCTGTACGGAGGTATTACTGGCAAATGGGGGTCAAGTGACCCTCATTTTTTTTCTTCAATTTTCTTTCTATATTAGAATAAAATACTATGGATACTATAAAATTGATCTCCATTTCACAGCCTAAAAAAACTATATAATTGTTCCTCATAGTTTGAAGGTCTGGGGCAGAGCCCCAGCTCCCACAAGCAATTCCAATGGTTTTAATGCTTATCATCATCATCATCATTATCATCTTCATCATCATTATTTTTTTTGTTTATATTATTATCTACGTCAACCCTAATTGACAATTGCAGCAACTGATAAAAATTAGTTATCAACATCTTAAAAAATTAAAATTACACATGTATTTTCTATAATTTAAATATGTTATTTAATTTTAAGTTATCAACGATTCTCAAAATATATCAATTTTGACACAAATTTTACAAAGCATGCATGTCTACATTTTCATTTTGATTTGTAAGCAAATAGGTTATCAATATACTTTTTTGATAGTAACAAATGAGAAATCCAATTTTCTAGTGATTTTTAAAGCATATAGTAACTCTAGCAGAATTTTTGTAAGTATATATATGCTTTCTTTTTTAGCCAAATTTCTGGATGATTATAAATATATAGTACTACACCAACATGCAAGTTGAATTTTGTTAATTACAATCCTTAAATGTATGATGACAATATCTTTAGTCGTTTTAAATTTTTGACAAATCTATATCTATTTTCTGAACGCATACGATCACAAACATCTAAATGCATGTATTCGTGCCTTCTCATTCATCAATTATTTATACTTTTTCTTAAGTTTGAAGCTTAAGATTTGTAGATTTATTTGTTCACAAAAATATATATTTAGTAGTTACAGCGACATCAACTTTCTCAAACAATTATTAATTAGTTGAATTTCGATGATATTTTAATTAATGACCAATTTTAATAAATGCTCTATATTTTAGTGATGTATAACGCATTTTACAGTTTTAGTTTTAATAGTATTTCCCAAGATGTCAAATTAATATACTATGCATTATTTTTTTAAGATCAACACATAGAATATATTTTTTGTTGTTAATTAAGTTGGGGTTAATAGCAGTACATCTCAAACTTTAACAAAAGTGTCTAATGAAAGGAGGCGCTCGCGCGAATATGAGCTCCAACATACACACACGGTCTTTATAATAGAAACCGTGTAGGAAAAGTACCAACATTAATTTGTACACGGTTATTTAATAAGAAACCGTGTAAACTCATATACAATCATACACGGCTTTTACAGAAAAACCGTGTATGATTCTGTTCAATATATCTGCAAACACATTTTTTTAGAAACCGTGTATGCGTTCGCGCTCTCTCAACCAATCCTGCTCAAAATTAATTTTTTGATGAAACGCCCCCTCGCTATGCGCGCCTCTTCACCTTCTCCTTCAACCCAATTTAAATATCATGCTTCTTCCATTTTCTCTCTTCATTTTCTCAATTAAGTGCATGTCTCTTCAATTTCTTTGTTATCCCTCTTCTTCATTTCTTACTTTGGTAGGGAGATTTATCTCAATTTAATTTTGGTCCACTATCATGATTTAGGTATCTTGATGGCGACCAAAGTCAAAATGCGACTAATCTTGATGATATCTATGAATTGCTTGATTGTTTTACATTAAGAAATCTCTCTCTTACGTACTCGGTTAAACCATAAAAGAACGTCCAATAGTTAATCGACCCAAATGATAGGAAAGCTGAAATCCCCCATAATTCCTTCTCTAATAGTCCCACCTTTTTTTTATTTTGTTTACTTTATTTACTTTCCAAATCTGAACTGTTACCAAAATCAACTTGAACACCCCCAACTTTTAGTCTTAATTTAGTTACTATAGTTTTGATTCATATTGACCATTGTTTCTGTGGATTGATACCCAATTACTATACCAATTGGTTGTGCGCTTGCAACCAACCTCTCAATTAAGATATTTAGGATTTTATATATTCCAAAAGCGAAAAGCGTATTAAAACAACCTAAAATATTAATATTCAAAATACACAACAATAGACATTAATAATTATATGTATATATGGTACTCTGGAGAATTATCTGAAAACGATTCTTTTCTCCGTATAATTGTAAATGTGTTTTGTTAATAATTTAGAGTGATTCTATGTGTTTTGCTAGTTGCTACTAAAGCCTACTTTATACTAGATATATATGACTTTGTAAGTTAGTCTTATTTTGTGATGTGATGTCGTCTATGTTTTGTTTGAATAGATAGTTTACATGTTTTCTTTTAGATCTCTTTAAGTTATGGCTTAATTTGTAAATGTACTTGAGTATTTGGCAAATTATGATAGAGAACAAATATGGGCATGGATCTATCTAAGGTTGGAGTAGTGTGAAGCCAATAACACTTCTTGATTTTCTCAGCCGAAACACAGAACTGGAGGAAGCTGGCCTGAGACGGGCACTACGTACGTGCAAGGCTAGAACACCGGAAGCTAGTACAAATGAGCTAACTAACGCCTTGTTGACAATTGCAATTACTCTCTCCATGTAAGAAGCTGGAGATGGAAAAGACGTCAGGTTTATGTGTTTCGTTTTTTTAGTTCTTTTTTATTTTTTATTTTGGGTTAGAAGCAAACCATGCCTGTGGTATATGGAAGCTTATGGTTGCTAAATACTCTTCTTACACAACTCATTTTGAAAATAAGTTGTGGAATACTGTTTTTTTGTGTTGAAATGTTCAATATTGAATATTGTTTGCTGTATATTATAAATATTAAATATTTTTTGAATTATGGATGTGTAACACTGTATATTTAATAACTAGCAAATGTGGATGCTATCCAGTTATAAAAAAATAAGAAGTAGAAATCATATATGGTTCTTAAAAACAAACTGTGTACAAAGAGTAACATACACGGTTTGTATTTACCAGTCGTATATGGTTTTCAAAAATCATACATAGTTCTCTTGTAGAGACCGTGTATATAACTCTTGTTATAAGACACGTTTACTATGACAGTGTATGGATCTCCAGTTTTAACGTCTTTTTTTGGAAATCGAACATGGTTCCCTTGTAGGAATCGTGTATGTTAATTCTATATAAGCATAGTTCCGTAACTGTGTACAATGTATCGACTTTACTATAGAGAATGCGTGCGGATACAGATGCGGAACCGTGTGACATTAGTTTTTTAACCGTGTATAGTTGTCTTTTTTGTAGTAATGTTTTTTTTAAAAATTAATGAGGAAAAAAAAGTATGATAAAATGAGAAAGATAAATCAAATAAAAATCGGATGGATGTGATGTGAGCGAGTGATGTGATATGACTAATAGATTTGAAAGTCTAATCATGTTTTTGTAGTATAGATTAACTAAGAAGGTGGTAGATATTTTTGGCGTCTTTCAATTTAACGCAGTACGTTAATATGATGCTTTGTTGATTTCAGGGCACAGAGGGGCCGAGGATAGAATGCATCCAGTCTCAAAGATATACGTTGTAATTTAATATATATACAGCTAGCCGGCCGCTTTGAATATTTCATTCTCTTTTCTTTTTTCTATTTTGATAAATGATGACTGATACAGGCCGTTTAAATTTTTGAAGGACTTATCTACTTTTCTCATAATATTTTGCTTTAATAGAAGTAGCCTGTTAGCTAGCTAGCCTCCTAAACACAACGAATAATTGTGAGATTATGATACGTCATTTTCTCATGCATGTCATGTGTTAATTTATTTCAAAATAAGTAGGAGTGCAGATTAAAAGTTTTGAATTTTTTTTAAAAACCATAATTAGGAAAATGATTGTTAGGGAACCAACATGATTACTCAGTTTTTTACAAAAACCATAAGAACCGAGATTGGAATTCGGTTCCAAGTTTTTTTTTTCCTGGAACCGAATTGCAATTTCGGTTCCAACCCCAATTTCACAATGTTTCTGAAAATTTGGTGTGGCATTCGGTGTGCAGAGCAAAACCCGAGATCTCTGATCGGGTTTTTTTTTTCATTTGGAACCGAAATTGAATTTCGGGTTTTTTTTTTTTTTTGATGGAACCGAATGGTACATTCGGGTTAGGCTTGTATTTTTCTTTTTTTTTGATGGAACCGAATGTACAATTCGGGTTAGACTTGTTTTTTCATTTTTTTTTATGTGGTGTGTTGAAGTGTGGCACGCGATTCCCGGTAGGATTGATTTTTTGTGACATCATAGATGTGAGAATCCGTGTGATATATATATCTGGTATCACATTATGCATCTCATATAGGCTTTCCAATTAAATTAATGCTTTTCTAATAAACAACCAATTTTTAAGTTAATATTTTCTCATCATTGATTTGAATAAATATATTGCTGTTTAATTACATAATAATCAGTAAAATGTTCTCAAATTACTTCACAAAACCGCTTTTTTTATATTTGCACATCGTTATTCACACTCACAGATGCCACAAGAGAACTAGGCAGAGACCAACATATGAAGTAACTTTTGGATTCTGGATAATATCATAATAGAAAAAATTTAGTACTGTCGTGTCATGGTTGGGAAACAAAAAACCGAAATTAGGATTCGGTTCCAATGTCAAAAATAAAAAAACCGAGTACTCATTTCGGTTTCAGGTGCAAAAAATAAGAAAACCGAAATCCTATTTCGGGTCCAAACTTATTTTGGATTTTCCGTGGCAGCTCTCACGAAAAATTGTGAAATAGGAGTTGGAACCGAAATTGCTATTCAGTTCCAGGAAAAAAAAAACTTGGAACCGAATTCCAATCTCAGTTCTTATGGTTTTTGTAAAAAAATTAGTAATCATGTTGGTTTCCTAACTTTGATTATTCTAATTATGGTTTTTAAAAAAAATTCAAAAGTTTTCATATACGATGAAACAGAGGACAGCTATATATATTTCCATCATCCAACTACAAGTACATGACATGCACGTGTTCCTTATACTTTTTTTAGTACGGTTATTTAACATATGTCAGGAGCCTTTTTCTCTTTCCACAACATACTTCAAACTTTTTATGACAGGACACATTCATAGAATCATAGAATACATCAAACTTTTAAGGTTAATATATTGAAGCTGTTAGTTAATACTCTAGACTAGAACTAGGACGTTTTTTTAGTTCACCAAGCTATTTTTTAAATTCAACTCTAAAATCTATCGGATTAATTTTAAATAATGAATTCAAATTGTTGAAACTCATTTACCTAATGAGTGATAAGTCTAAATGAGAAAATTTTAAACTTTGTATAAATTTAGTATCAAATCAAGTGGTAAAAAATAGAAAGTTTATAAATTAACTTTAATGCATTCATTTTTTTGACATTTTTTTACAACTTGACTTTATACAAAATGAATTCAATTTTTTTTTATTTTCACATGTAAATACATCATTTGTATGGTAGATAAGTTTCAACGGTTTAGATTCGTCATTTGAAGCCAATCCGATAGATTTTAGAGTTAAGTTCACAAAATGATTTGGTGAACTTAAGAATACCCTAGTTCTACTCTAATATTCTCAATATACTGAGAACCAACATTTGGTCTAGTGACAAAGACAATGCTCTCCGTGTGAGAGGTTATAAGTTTGACCTGATAGAAAAATCTTTTATGAATGTTAAATAGTTGGGTGACTTGACCTTCAACCTTTACTAACACACACACACACCCCCACCCCCAATAGAGCCTTAGGATGTGCTCCAGACGGGGGTACAGGAAGTGAGGGGAAGAGATGAAATTGTTGTTGTAAGCAATCTTTTGTGCTGTTTGACAAATTTGCAAAACATATAACAATCGAATTTTACAGTTTCTCTGTTTGAGATATGTGCAGGTTTAATAGTTATGATCAAAGGTCAACACAAATCAACGATTCATATCATGACAAGTTAGCATAACAAGTCGCGTCTGAAAGTCAAAGAAAGTAAATTAAAGTGCATATCATGACAAGTCGGAACGTGACAAGCTACACAAGATAATCTGTTGCATGATCTCCTCGAGCTACAAGGAATGATTTGATACATATGATATGATAGAAGATTCACACAAGCCATATGGTCGGATATTGATGGATGCTGATGTTGGGGAATTTGCTGCTAAATATTAGGAATTTACCGGTAAATTCTGTTTAGGCTTATGGTGCGGAAAGAATGCAAAATAAAAAATTTTACTTCTGCCAAAAGCCAAGGATCTACTCCCTGATTGATTTCTAAACTTAAATTTATTTAACATTTAAATAAATTAAAACAATATTTGTACCTTATTCCAAATTCGAATTGAAAGTGAAGTTTAACTCTGATTCGGAGCACCAGACGTCTGATGCCTCTATCAGTATCCACCAAGAATAACCGGAGAGCTGGTATTTCTTTTGCCAGAAATACTGTACCAACGGTATTTGAAAAAGCACTATTCACCATAAATACACTATTCACCGTAAATACGCTATTTTCTGCAAACACATTATTCACAACAACTATTTTGTTCTTACAAGAATATATGTGGATTACGTTATTTTCTGCAAAACACTATTTGAGAAGAAAAGATGTTCGAATCGAATCGGATTTTTTTTTCTCTTACCCTTCACCCCTATTTATAGTGTTTTAGGGTCGGTTTCAAAATTACCAAAATACCCTTTCAAAGTCGGTTTTGGGACATTTACCAAAATGCCCTTCGAACCATAAGCCCAATTTGCAATTGATTCAATTTGGGCTTTTGAATTAAATTCTAAATTTAATTTAGGCCCAAATTAAAATGGGCTTTTGGCCCAAAAAATATTAATTCATAATTAATATTTTAATCCATTAATTATATATATAATTATTCTGAATAATTATATTTCTTGCGTATGTTGTTGTGATAAATTTATACGACGTGTCATACACGTTATAAATTCAATCTGGTTTAAGTTTGTCATCTCTATGACATTTATTTTTATTATTAATTATAACACTTTATAATTAATCATAAAATTCTCTGATTACTTTCCTATTGGTGTGACCCGATAGGATCTGTGTTATGTTGGCAATAGAACTAAAACTCATTTTAATTCTACAAATCATAAGCGGCATCTGGCAGAATGCATTATGACTACCTAATTGACACATATGATCTTGTACAGTACAATATCACGATCCAACAAACAATTTACTCGTGTTTATTCTTTTGTCACATGGTATCAGAATAATTTCAAGGTAGATTTGTGTCATCCTAGCAAACTTATTTTTTTCTCGATCTTAAGTAGATTATCAAATATGATTAACTCTTTAATCATATCGCGCACTGATAACCCTACTTCATCAAGAGGCTTAGTGATACAATAACTCGTATTAAATACGAGAGACAATAGTAGTCTTGGTGAACATCTCCCCTCCGCATAAGTTATGCATACTGAAATGTCATATGTATAGCTACTTTTTACGGATAGCGTTGAACAACACTCATGAATACACACTTCTTATGTAGGAAAGACGAATACCTCATACTTTAGAACCTAACACTGAATGAAACATTAATGACAAGAAAACAATCCATTTAACGTTTCATGTAGGGGCTGTCAAATACCATGTTCTCTAACATGTATCTATATGATTAAAATGACAACTCTTTGTCTATGGTTTGTAAAACTTAACTATCATTTAATCCACATACTAACATTTTAATGGTCAATTAGTGTTTCTGCTAATTACCAAGGTTAGAGACTATTAAGAATATTTATTATTTGTATTATGGAGTTCTACAATTTCAAGTCTTTAACCCAAAATGATCTATAATTCAATAAAACTCAAGGAACAAAATGATATCCTTATTAATGATCCAATTCATGAACAAAACATATAGAATACAATTCCTATGATTGACTTCTAGATTATTACACTAACAACTGAATCATGAAGATTACGGAAGATCATATGAAGATCAAGATTATGAAGATCATGAAGATCATACTTTACCTTTTGCGTTGTTATTTTTATTTATGTCCAAAAGTATGGTAAAATAGATTTGAGATTCAGATCACCCGAGTCTAGTCGTTGCTTGGCTGGATATCAAATTCAAAATTCAAATTACCGGGTATAATCAATACTGGAAACTTGGGAACAAGCAAAATAGGCTAAACTATTATGTTGTAGATCTTGTGATTTACAAAGAGCCATTGGCTCTCCTTTGAATTCCACTATAAATAGTGGATTATGTCTCATGTCTCATTGACGAGAGAATACCCTCACGAATCTTACACTTTAGAATCTTTTTGAGAGGTTTAGCCTAGTCCATTATTGCTTGTGCTCAAACTTCAATTATCTTTCCAGCAACCCCAAATATACTTCACCTAACTTGATCCATTGTGAGATTAGAGTGAAGTCAGTGATTGTCTGGACTTAGAGCCTATGAGCTCGCTTATACCCAAGCCTATGTACTCACCTTTCTTCCCTTTGAGCTGTTGTACTCAATCTGTCGCTTGTGTGGACCACATGAGTGTTGTCTCATACTGGTCACAACTTGTATTCATGTCTTTATTGGGTAATAGAAAGGTGCGCCTCTTAAGGTTGCGTTGCTCCGAAGACGTAGGTCATTCAGTGACCGAACTTCATTAACAACTCCTGTATCACATTCTCTAACTCTATATATTTACTTTACTGCACTTTAATATTTATTTAATTGTTGTTTAAATTACAAGTTCTTGATTTCGTCAAGAACTTACAGTAGATAGATTAGTTAGAACTTGTTTATCCGACCGATAGTTACAAGTTGTAGGGGTTAGATTTTAATTAGACCTATTCACCCCCCGCCCCCCCCCCCCCTCTAGGTGCCATTAGGGACAACGGAAACACTATGCGGAGGTGAGAGCTTGTCAGACTACACCTAACCGGGCAAAGTCACCTGCTTCAAAAAGGGGGGAATCAAAGAGGGAGCGGAGGGGAGCGAATTACTGTGCGAAGGGGAGCGTCACGTAGAATTTTGACGAAATCTGTCACCCCAAGTCGGAGTGTAGGTTTTACTGTTAGAAAAAAAATATACAACGTTCACCTTCCTCCCCTTCTGTTTCCCTTCTTCTACGACGTAGAGTTGTGGAGCACAACCTTAACATGTAGTGTACACTAATTTGCTCGAAATATTGAGGTGTTTTGTTTTGTCTTGTTTTGTTTTTTATTCCTAAAAAAATGGATGTCATGTGTGGAAAATATAGGATATTTCATAAAACAATAAATCATAGCAAAGGATCCAAGCTAGTATCCAACAAAACAAACAGCGTAATTGGGCAAAAAGGAACTTCTAAGACCACTATACCTCGTCAATACCAATAGTAACAACTAATTAATAGTCACCTACGGTAAAGGAATCTGTCTCTCTCTCCTCTCCCCTCTCCTAGGAAACCCCAGATATATCTTAAAGCCTATAACCAGTTAACGATATTGAAAATATAATATAAAGAAATTATTAGTTGGTCTCAGTTAGTCTCATCCACATATACAATATCATTGTCATTCCTATCTATGTTGTTATCCATCTTAAAACTATAAATCTTGAACCTAGCTCATTTCTTATATATCTACTCCTTCAAGTATGAACAACATGCTAAACTCTACTGGATCATACAGCTCTTCTTATATGCCTTTGCTCGACCTATCCATGCATCGAAATGAAGAAATATCCTCAGAAGTGGATCACAACACACAACAATTGCAATTATGCTCCTATAATTCAAGCTCCAACCTTAATTCCTCCTCTTTCAATTATCACCCAAATCAACAATTTCTTGATCTATCATACCCGCCGATCACCTCAAATAATCAACTTGTACTAGCCCAGAATTACGCCTCGCAGCATCCCATTCATCAGCCGTTATTTCCAGAAAATGATTACTCAAACCAATTAGGGTTAGGGTTAGACATAGGCAACCGCATGTTATACCCTTCAAGAGAATCTTCATGGGCTTTAATGCAGTATTTCCGGTCAAGCGGGCGTTATTATGGATTCGGGAACCAGCTGCCGAGATGCCAGGCCGAGGGGTGCAAGGCAGATCTAACAATGGCAAAGAAGTACCATAGAAGGCATAAGGTTTGTGAGTTCCATTCAAAGGCTGCCTTAGTGCATTTGGGTGGAGGCAATATGCAAAGGTTTTGTCAGCAGTGCAGCAGGTGACATTCAATCTTTAATTAGTTCTTATAAGGTTATAATTTCCTGCCAATTGCCAATGATGTTTTATTTTATTAGAAAAAAAGAAAAAAAATGTATGTGCCATTGATGATTTTTGGAATCTTGCTCTAAAAAGAAAGAGTCAATATGCAACCTTTTGGTACGTACTTTCTGATGTACACAGTTGAAACTCACATCCTACTTCGTGCTATAGGTGAAAGAGATATGACATATGACAGCCTTTCACTCATACAAATGATTTGCCAACCAATAATTTTAGAACACGAATTAGGCATACAATTTCACCGAATTAAATACAACAAAATTTCTGTATCATGACTAGCTAGTTAGATTCCTGAGCACAGTCTTATCACTGGTTGCTAAACAATCAATTACTTTCTTTCACCAAACTGGAATTATTGTTGCGTTAATTTGTTTAATTTGATGATCTAGAATTTGGCAGAGAGAGAGAGAGAGAGAGAGGGAGACCTGAAGTAAGAGATTTACAAGTGCTACCGAAAATTTCTAGAGACACTAATTTCTTTCTCAACTCAATCACACATTGTTGAATTTTGAGAGTAAAAGAACTAATTTTATTGATTTATGATATTATTGCAATCTCTTATATGGTGTCTATTTTTAGACCACATAATTTAAAGAGCCATTACAATATTTTCTAATTACGTAATTTTCTATACCTACTAATTAATACTAAGTGATCGCTAATTGATGTCCTATCAATGTAATTGATCTCTAATTCATTATTTACTTTGAACACTCCCTCTCAAGTTGGAATGGTAGAATCCGACTTGCGTGTAATTCATTTTACCGATTCTTTTCTCAAGCTAGCTAGTTTCATCAAACTTTGCCGCTTAGGTGGCCTTTCTTCAACTCTTTTTCAAACTAGCATATATCTCTGCATCTTTGGTACTTGGCTGGTCGTTTTGACTCTCCCATAAGATGGCTTATTTCTATTCTCCACTTAGATAATTGGGCCAATTACACACTTAGAAGCTTGGATTAGTTCTTTAAACTTGGGAGTGTTGAAGAAGAAAAAACGTCTATGATTGTTGTTCTTTTCAGATCTAACTTTTTTTTTTTTTTTTCCTTCGTTTTCTTCTTCTTCTTGAGTCGCTCTCAGGGATTGTATCATGCTCTCATATCATGTTCAATATTAGGAGGAAAAGAACTAATACGGTGCCTATTTATATACTTCATAATTTAAAGAGCCATTACAATGTTTCTTAGTTACGTGCACGTGAAATTAATACTAATTGATAGCTAATTGATTTGCTATGTATGTAATTGATCTCTACTTGATTCTTTTTCTTCAACACACATATAGTATTACATTCATGTTTACATATTTAATGAATTTGTAATCATAATTATGTGCGCTTAGTAGGACATCATAATTAACATTATGTTTGAATTCTCTAACATTTTCCAAATTTTGTCACCATATTTGCATAATCCTAGCCCACTTATTTCGCATAACGAAAGCACAAATAGTAACTCAAAAAACATATTTTTGATAAATCATCGGTAACTAAATTGAATCCCACAGATGTACATACCAATAACTAGGGGCGGAACCAAGGCAGGGGCCAGCCTAGGCCCTGGCCCCCCCTTGGCCCCAGAAAACATATAACGTCCCTTTAATAAAAAAAAAAAATTGGTTGGAGATTACGATTGATTTCTAGTTCCTGGCCCCCCCTTACCGATTATTCCTGGTTCCTGAGCCCTTAGGCCCCCCCTACCGATCATTTCTGGTTCCGCCACTGCCAATAACCCACTCATTGCACATAATAAATAAATAAAAAAACAAATACTAAACATAAACACATAATATATCAAATGCATTGATTTATTTCAACAATTATAAAGTCGTCTTCCATGCTTTGAATTATATCAGGAAGCTAGCTAATTCAACTATATATTGTTCAGAAAATACACACACAAGCGTGCGTGCACACACACACACACACTCTCACAAAGACTAATGAATTAATTAAAGTGGTATAAACTTGTGTATATATTTTTTCTTTTTCATCAGTTACTGTTTAATAAGGTAACTAATTAATTAGTTTCAACAAAATATACAATAACCAGCCTTTGGTCCAGTGGCAAAGGGCAACACCCGCTGGTGAGAGGTCATTATAAATCCAAATAGGAGATTCTTTATGGACATTAAATGAAAGTTGGCAGGTTAGATACATATATATAAAAAAAACAAAATTTAATTAAATAAACCTCATTTGTTTTACTGAAGTTGATATAACTAAAATTTTACCAGCGCATTCTTCATTATTTTTCCCAATTATCTAATGTATAATTCTTTAATTTCCTCTGAGTTTAGGTTTCACATATTGGATGAGTTTGATGAGACGAAGAAGAGCTGCAGAAGGCGCTTGGCAGACCACAACCGCCGCAGAAGAAAACCAAAGCCTAATTTATCTACACCTTCTAGCTCAGCTATTCCCATCAATACAACCCCAGCAGAGAAGCAAGAGCAATGCACCGCGCTACATTTGACAAATACTGGTTATATATATATTTCATAATTTCACTTAAACTTTTCAGAGAAACATGATGATCTGTAAGCTGCAGTTTAAAGTACATTTATTAACATATACATATAATTCCTTTAATTTAAGTATATCCACAATTTTCTACTACAAGTTTCAGGTTGGAACAATATTAATTGGTTTAAGCAAAGATCTAGTTAGATATCTAATTAACCAGCATATATTTCAACAGAAAATGCAAGAATAGAAGAGGTGCAACATGATCAAAACAGCGAAACAGAAGATATCAACACTAGCTTTCAGGCCAATCTAAACCAAGAGACAGGCAGGGTTCAAGCATTTACAGTAGCATATCAGAACATGAAACTGTGACATGATCTGTTCCTTTTTCAGGTGCTCAATTTAACTGATCTGTTATTGGTACCTTAGACAGCAACAATGTACTTTATTTAGGTCAAGCTATATTATTGAACTCAACTATTTGATCCAATCTCTCTCTCTCTCTCTCTCTCTTTTGTTTTTGTTTTTTGATTTAATCCTCTCTCTCTCTGTTTTTTTTTTTTTTGAAAACTTGACAGCGGCTGCTCTCTCTCTCTCTCTCATTTTGAAAGTGTCTGCTCTCTCTCTCTCTCTCTAGATCTCACAGGTGTGGGAAATATCATGCATTGTTATGATCTAGTAAATTGAGATGGGAGGATGATACTTTTTGTTAATTAAGTTTCGGGCATTTCTAGAATTATGTTTCAGTTTCGATAAAGCATCTCTCTCCTTCAGAATTGTCAATTTTATAATGCTTTGATTTAGTACAAGGGATCCCAAAAATGTATGCTGAACTCTATGTTTGATTAATTTCATGTCTTGCAAAATTACATTCATAGCAGTTTGCAGCACTTGCTATAACGTTTAATCTGAGATGATAAACCTACGGCACCATGGGTTTTTGTTAATGTTTAGAATCCAGTTATATATGTTTTTCTATTTTTTTAAGATATTAATTAATGAATAATTTTATTAAAACCTACCTACTATTTAATTAGTCTGTAATTATTAAAGAATATATGTTTCATTGTTTTCATGGTCTACATTATCTCCTTTCTAATTTTGATCTATGATAATTATTATACTTGGTATAGTGGTTTACTTCTATTCTAAAAAGGTGTATGTATTGATAATTAACCATCTTTATATCTGATAATCTACTTAATTGTTATCGGAATTTTTTTTTTTAAAAATAATAGTATGTTCTATACAATTTACATAAGCTATGTATTATTAATTTTGGTGTAAAAGTTTTGTAGCAATTGCTAATTTTTCTAACGTTTAGATGGATGAGCAAATTGGCATTTTTATTGACCAACTATTAAATAATAGTTGAGGTCATATATATATATATATATATATGAATTTTGCTATTGTACTTCTCGAAGTAACGCCAATGTTTTACTTCACGCTCATATTTCCATTTTCAAAATCCAAAATATCGATCCGAACCGTTCAAGTTGTTCTCCATATTGAAATGTGCTTGAAGACCAAATTTTACATTTTCTGGAATTTTTTTACTATTTATTAAGCTACTTTGAAAATCGCTGATCCATTGGTCCAGAATTTTTTACTGTTTTTTACTGTTCACAATGGATCAGCGATTTTCAAAGTGGCTTAATAAATAGTAAAAAAATCTCAAAAAATGTAAAATTTGGTCTCCAAGCACATTTCAATATGGAGAACAACTTGAACTGTTCGGATCGAAGTTTTGGATTTTATAAATGAAAATATGAGCGTGAAGTAAAACTTTGTTTTATTTCGTGAAGTACAATAGCCCTACTCTATATATATATATATATAGGTGTCTGGACTTTTAAACAAAAGATTTAACAACGGCTTTATTAAATTTTTATCAGGTGTTTATTTAAACCAACTATTTTCTTAGCTCGTAAATTAAAACTTAAGAAATTTTCATCAAACAAAGAAATAAATAAAGATTTTTCTTCATCATCTGCATATATATTCTCCAATGTGATTTTAGTAGGATACTTGCTAAATTGGAATTTT
This sequence comes from Carex kokanica, assembly GCA_025461125.1. Lineage (NCBI taxonomy): Eukaryota > Viridiplantae > Streptophyta > Magnoliopsida > Poales > Cyperaceae > Carex > Carex kokanica. Next base: position 1,106,240 of record JAJGRX010000675.1, on the reverse strand, counting down.
GATGTAATAATTCTTGAACAGTTCTCTTTATTTGGCAACTGTTATAACCGACATAATAAATACCTATCAAAATAATTAAAATTTTAATTAAAAAAAAAACATGTTTCCTATGATTTGATTAGAACTGTTATAACCGATCTCAAGTGCAATTTGAAATTATTAATTTGTTCATCATTGTCAATAAAGCACAAGTACTTATCAGTAATCACTGGGTGGATGATAGATCAGTTTTAACAACCATATTACGGCATATCTAATCATAGAATAACATGTTTCGAAATAATTCTTTCCAAGTTGATGACAGTTGTTTCAGTTGTTACGAGAAAATTGATTTACGAGAAAATTGATTTATATATTTTATTTGACAATTAATTACTTATTAAACATTTCGTTATTTGTTATCTTAATATATAAAAGGTTATGGTATGAGTACGGCTAAAACTTAACGGGACGGTAAAAGTTGAGTATATATGGATATATAAGACTGATTCTATACAAACATGGGTAAGAAAATGTCTCCACCTGAGCTGTACTGTACCCATTGACACACCTAGGAGTCACATGACCTTTATTTTTTGTTTTTTGTTTTTTGGGAGATATTTTCCATAATTTTTTATGACCATTTTCTGTTCTTAATTATGATATTTTAAATGTTAGATGCAGGCAAATTTATCGTAAAAAATACAACAGCAAATCAACAAATAGTATCGGGCAATAAAATGAAAAATCTGATGGTTTATTTAAAAGCCAAGAGAATGGTCAGGTCATTAAAAAATGCATGCCTCACTAATCAAGATCGAACAGATAGACCGTAATATACAGTTTTAGAAGTCAAGTCATTCAATTATTTAATATTTGTAAAGAATTTTTTCATTCTAATTTTAAATCTGCAATTTGTCAAACAAAAAAAATATTATTATAGTTGTTACTAGATCAAAATTGGTTCTCAAGTATATAGCTGAATTTTTGCTATGCATGTTGCATAATTGACAACACAACAAATGTAGACAGATGTGATAGCATCCACAAATTAATGTCGTTTCAGAGTCACTCCAGTGTACAACTTTGATTAACTCTTGATGGGAAATAAATCTGCTGTTATTTCAAGGGAATAACAGGTTTCGATTTAAACTGTTGATCTTTGTTGTGAGTCATGTATGAAAAAGTTCCTTCGTTGAAATTCACCAGTGTTCTAAATAGCGCGCTATAGCGTTTTTGGACCCCAAACGCTACGCTATGTCATCAAAATGCGCTATTTGCGCTACGGCCGCTACAGCGCTATTTGCGCTATACAATATGAGTTTTTTTTTATGTTTTATTTTTAAGCAATTTATATGGGTTTTAAATAAAGATAAAAAAAATCTCAAACCGAAATTGAATTTGTTGCTACTTGCTACAGATAAATCAATTTGAAATTGGAAATAAAATTAAAATTTGAATAGAAAAAAAGTCCAAACTGAAATTAAAATTTGAATAGAAAAAAAAAATAGATTATGTCATGAATCATGATGCTTAAGATATTTTTAATAGGAAAAATCGATAGTTTATGATATTACTATGGATATTTTGAACCGCAATTTGGACTTTGTACGGGTTCAATATGAATATTATAATTTCTTAATTACTTTGGTGTTATTTATTGTTCTATGAGACTTTAGATAATGTTGATATTTAGTACAAATATTGAACATACGAAATGTAAAAAAAAAACGCTATTTGGAATAGCTTCCGCTATAGCAACGCTATTCGCTATAGCTTTTTTTTTAGCCTTCCCGCTACGACGCTATAAACGCTATTTAGAACATTGAAATTCACACATTGAAAAATTTGAACGGTTGAAATCAGAATAACAGTTCCTGTTGGAATAACAGCTGATGCCCACCCATATTAAAAGCAAAGCTACATATAGAGGCCACAATTAATGTTTGAGGCCTAGTTGCATGCTTTTATCTTTTTGGGCTGCTTCTATTTCTTATTTTGATAAGTTTATCAGGCCCACAATGTTTGAGACCTCAATTGTATTCACAAAAGGACCATACATCAAAATTTGTGTTTCTTTTTTGTATTTTTGTTTCTAGTTTTGCTTGTTCGCAAACTAAATAGCCCAATAAGGTCAAATAGAAAATGAATTTTAACACAGCAATAATACCACCAAATTTTAAAACAGTAAACACCAATCAATTGATTCTTGTTCTTTATTTGTCTCTTCTGTATTTGTTTTTTTTTTTTAACCTTAATTTACTTGAATAAATGACATTAATTTAAATTCAAACCCAATATCGATCGATCGTACATGCTTTTATTTTTCATAGAAATAAACATAACTGCTATAATTAACATAAGACATGTATATAATATGACGTGTTAACTTTAGTACTTGAGTAAATACTCTAACCACCTTCAGAAATATTTTAACATCAAATTAAGAATCAATTAACAGCAGTACAAACACGCCGAATCTCGCCACCACTTCCGGTTTTGACCCCAACTTTGCCGAGCTTCGTAATAGCGGCCACAAACGCCTCTTCAAAAGCCGTCTGATTTGCCGCAAACAGATTCACCGTGGCACGTGACCGTCTATCCGCAAAAAGGACCTGATCGGAAGCCAACAACCCCATCTGCCTCTGTAGATTCTGATAATAGGCATTGTCAAACTTGAACGGTGAGATCGGGTCGAGGTTGGCGAATGATGACTGTTGGTAGCTCGTGGGGCAGGTTTGCCGGAGTTGCCGAAGGAATGTTAGATTCATTGGGGGGTTGTACGGCATCGGGTCTTTGAATTGGTAAATCCGTCGGATGAACTTGTCGCAATGCGAGATTCCGATTGTATGAGCTCCGGATAATGCGATCATATCGTTTTGGGTTAACCCATTTGCAGAGAATAATGCATTGAGCTGGTCAAGGTTGAAGCCGGGTCCGGGAAGGCTGTACTTCACAGCGGCTCGTGTGGAGACCTTGCCGTCGAGCCGCCCCAACTCCACCTCATAGTAGGGTCCTCCTGTCTGAGACCAGATAAGCAAATTAATGCTATATATATAGCTGTTTATTTTTTTCTAAAACAAGAAATAAGCGAGAGATGTAATTTATATAATCAATTATAATCATATTTATATAGTTAGTGTTGAATAAACATTGACTGAAATGGAACTAATTACCAAGGACACAACGTCTCTGGCAGCCAAGGCGAGTATGTCAGCACAAGAGACCTTGTTGCTGCACTGTGGGTCCCCTTCTACAGCCTCCTTCGCTTTCTTTATCGTGTCAACTGCATCCGGAGACAATGTCAGGTCGGCCCCGCTGTGATTTTCATCGTCTCCAGTTGACGAGGTCAGCAACACCGACGCATCACAGCCCTACAACAATTAATTAATCCATCATGCTTTTAACACATCAAATTAAGAAGATAGATAGATATATAAATATGATATCTATATAATTATGAATATAAGTAAAAATGTTACCCGAACGAAGCAATCGTGAAAGAAGAGCCTGAGAGTGCCGGGACCAGCCGCCATGCTCTGTTGCACTTTGAGAGAGACAGCGGAACGAACGAGAGACTGGACATTGGGACAGGAGGTGGCGTAGTAGTTTTGGCTGAGCTGAGCATTGCTTATGGGGGAGAGAATGGAGAGAGTGATGAGAAAGAAGAAAGAGAGAAGAGACAAGGGGCAGCTCAGGCTCAGGCTCAGGCTCTCCTCCATTACAAACTTAGTATATTTTGCTTGACCTAATTAATTAATTGGATTGATTGAAGCTTGAAGGCGCTTGACCAGTGATAGAGTGCCGCAACTGAGAAGGCTTAGTTAAATGGTTAAATATATAGCAAGATCGAGAGAAGGGTATTTTAATCATTTAATGTTTAATTAAAAAAAGTTACCTTTTCGGCGCTGTCGTTAGCGCGTCCGTGAACCTCTGTCAATTCAGTATACTGTATACGTACGTACGTATAATTTGTCATAATTTTGCTAGCTAGTTACCTTAATTATCGATTTAAGAAATGAGAAATTATATAGAATGTTTTTCTTTTGTATGAATTATATTACATTTAATTAATACCCCTACAAAACGGTGCCGTGCCCTAGCTATGTTTCCATGATATTCCTACTTTTCCATGGACATTTATATACATTGCCTCGACAATAGGCAATGCCTTTAATTAGTGACCTCATGTAAAATATCAGTGTAAGATCAGTACGTAGGTAGCGTATATATCATGCAGTAAATTAGGTCAGTAAAAATTATGAGTGATCTGTAAATTTGTATTAAATATATATATATATAAAAATGAAAAATACTAATATGCTACGCGTAACACAGAGGGCCTCTGTGCTACGGCTCAATATTTCAGGTTTTCCATTCAGATCAAGTAATTTTTTACCTATCTAAAAAATAGTAATTTTTTTTTTAAAAATGTAAAATTTGACTTGCAAGTACATATTCATATGAAAATCACGTTGAACGGTTCGGATCTACCTTCAGAATTTTGAAAACTCAAACATTAAGCCGTAGCACGGAGGTCATAGCTCCATATATATATCAGAGAAGACCAAGAGTATCTGAAGCAGACTGGCGACTGGTTGGTGAGGACATGAGATGCCAAATTGTTGATGGGTTTCGTGTACTGAGATATTCTTATCGCAAGTTACAACATGGTAGATATATTATATGTATATATATATAGGCAGGCTGTCAGAATTTGTATGATCACCACTGTACTGATCATCACGAGACAACATCAATATAATATATAATATATATGAAAAAGAAGCAGGCCATATTTTGTCTTTTTCGGTTCTTTTATTACACACGTTTACCTATGTATATATATATACATATAATATACATAGGAGGTGTTCGTGTGAAAAAAGGCTTCAACATGTACACACGGTATGAAAGTTTTGAACTGTATACGAAAATCACCTTTATTTGTACACCGTTTAATAATAACGAACAGTGTACGGTTGTACTACTTTATACAATTAATTGCTGCTGATAAATTAATATAAACGAAAAAGAAAACAAAGAAATTTGAAAAATATTTGTAGCTTTTTCAATTTTATTTAGTACAAATTTAATTGCCCGTGGTCCACAAATGATGAAAAATTATTGCATTAAAATAATTAATATTTTTTTTTATCAATTGACTTTGTATTAAACAAATTTAAAATTTTATAAATTTTGCGTATAAATGCATATATCACGTGTGAAATAATCGGTTTGAAGATCGAGTTTGATTAAATATTTGTTGTTTGAATTCAAAATGAATAAATTTTAGAATTAGCTTACAAAATAGCTCGGTGTTCATCTAGCTTAATTTTTACGCATAAATTAAGAGCTAGAGATAGTTAAATAGAATATTAATTGCTTAGCCAAAAAGCAAAGTTTTCCGGAAAACTTGTGCTCCATTTCCACAGGCAGCTCCTCCGGGAATAAAATGAAATTTTTTTGTTTTGTTTCTTTCGAACATTCATGTTTTATTATTATTATTTTTTAATTTAGAATAGTAATATGGAGACAAAGGAGGATTCAACGAATGTAGCAGTAATCTCGTATTGGGCCGACAATTTGAAGGCCCAATAATACTTAGCAAAGTGGGCCTACGACTCGAGAAGAGGGTATGACGTTGACGAGGCAGGACAGAGCTGCGACACACGAATTGACACATCAATTAATGCCACAAGAATCCAAAGCATGCTGAGCTGCATTCTCACGCAAAGCACTCACTAAATCTTTCTTGACTTCTTGGCTCCCACTAATTCACTAATAAACAAGGAAAGAAAAACCTTAAAACCAGATCCCATTTTGCTATTCTGTTATAAACTGTGTGACAAGTCATTTAACTCATAACTACACTTAGTTTGACTCGCTACACGAATAGAGATACAAATTAGTACACTAAGGATTCACAAAAATTTGATAGGCCAGTAAATTTTAATGAAAAAAGAGAGTTATATATAGTTAGATCTCCAGTCTCCAGTCGATTTCTTTCTCTTGGAATTCCTTTCCCTTTCCTTTATTTTTCGGATTATAATTGATTACCGTTACTACTAAATAAATAAATAAAAGAGAGAGAGGAGAGAAGAGAGAAGAGATAAGAGAGATGGCGGTCGAACAAGTGAAGGGATTGAATGGATTAGAGAAGGTGTTGCTCAAAGATTCCACTGGTTGCTCTGCTGAGGTCAGACTCAGATCCATCAATTCACCTATGGATCTTTTACCAAATTACCAAATTACCGAACCCAAATTTGTGATTGTAGATCTTACCCAAATTTGTGATACGTAAATGAATTTGAAGAAAGATTTCATCTTTTGGGTTTTGGTTTCCAGGTGTACCTGTATGGAGGTCATGTCACCTCATGGAAAAATGAGAAAGGAGAGGAGCTTCTTTTTCTTAGCAATAAGGTCCTTTTTCTTTTGCATTTTTAAATTATGAAATTTCAATGTTGACTAGTGAGTTACCAGTGAGTTACCAGTACATTTTACTATACTTGGTTTGTTAAGTATTCAATTGTTCATTTAAAACAGGCACTCTTTGAGCCACCGAAAGCTATCCGTGGTGGTATCCCAATATGTTTCCCTCAAGTATGAACATTTACTGTATTTTATTATTTTATGAACATTTATTAATAATTTTGAAGACTATTCTTCAAATTTGAATATAATTTTGTTTTGTTGCTTTAGTTTTCCAACATTGGACCTCTTGTGGCTCATGGATTTGCAAGGAATAGGATCTGGAGAATTGATACTGATCCCCAAATTGTTGCTACTCCCAACTCCAGTGGATCTTTTGTTGATTTGATTTTAAAACCTTCTGAAGAGGATTCAAAAATATGGCCTCATAGGTTTGGACTTGATCCCAGTACCTGCAATTTCATTTATACATGTTTCTAATGAAATCTTATATCTACCTTGATATTTTGTAAATATGACTTGGCTAAATTGTGAATTGTCATCCGGCAATGTTTGAGTTTGATCCTTATACATGTAACGAATACTGGTAATAGCATCTGTAAATTTGGGCAGTACTATAGTTAGGCATTCTGTGTTAACCACACACACACATATTTCATAATCTTTTTCTCTTGCGATTTAGTTTCAATATGTGTTTTGTAGTTTTGAGTACCGCCTGAGGGTTGAATTGGGGCCCGGTGGGATTCTGACGCTGACATCACGCATAAGAAACACAAATCCTGATGGGAAGTCGTTTTCATTTACTTTTGCTTACCATACCTATTTTTCCGTATCTGATATCAGGTAAAGCTATTACAAAATGAAATTTTTTTGCTTGTTCTGATAAAATTTTTTCCCTGTGATTATCATTTTTTTGTGAATGAAAGAAACTTTCAATAGAATCTGTTGGTTATTCCATATTTCAGACCTGAATCATGCATAAATCATTGGACATGCAAAATGTCAAATATCTTATGTATCCACCAGAGCATAAATATAGCACATACCCTAGTAAAGATAAACTGTATGAAAAATCATGATGTGGGTGCTATCTTGATTTTTGTAAGGGCATAACTGAAATTATAACCTTCTAATTATATTTGTTTTTACACTATGGTATCACTCATACCATGTATGGGCTGTAACTTGTTATTTTTTTAATTTTTTTGTAATTATATTAGTGAGGTGAGAGTAGAAGGGCTAGAGACTCTAGATTACCTTGACAATTTACAAGAAAGAAAGCGTCTCACTGAGCAAGGTGATGCCATTACTTTTGAGGGAGAGGTAAATATATAATTGTTCTTATTTTACTTTTTTACTACGAATTGTTGTACAATTACCAGAATCCCAACACCAGACCTGAAAAAATACTTATTGACCAGGCTTTATTTTCTTCTTTTTTCCGAATGACAAGCTCAAATTTTTAATATTGTGGTGAAATAAAATGCAGCTAGACAGAATATATCTTCAGGCCCCGCGAAAGATAGCAATCTTAGATCATGAAAAAAACCGAACATTTGTTGTGATCAAAGATGGCCTCCCTGATGCCGGTCTTATTCTCATTCCTATTTATTTCCTTTTTTTCTTAATTTGATATTTACCAGATCGAAGCAAAAACAACTCAAAATTTGACACAAACCCTTGAAAATGAAAAAGCACTGAAACATAATAGGTTTATTTATTGATTGGTACAAGTGTTTTGTATATTTTGTTGCTTAGTATTTTATTTATTATAATTATCACAAATAGTTGTGTGGAATCCATGGGACAAAAAGGCAAAGGCTATGTCGGATTTTGGAGATGAAGAGTATAAACATATGGTTTGTGTTGAAGCGGGCGCCATAGAAGATCATGTTACTTTAAAACCAAGTGAGGAATGGACTGGACGCCTCCAATTGTCTTTGTTACCTAATACTCATGTCGGTGGATCACTTGACTTACCAAATGCTCTTTAATCAGCAAAGGTATTTTTTTCTTTTTTTTCTTTTTTCAAACTTTGTTTGAAATATTTTGTTCATAACTTTTGTGGTCCAATGTGGAATGTTTTTATTCTATGAAGCAGCCATGCCGTCGCTTATTGAGCTCGATGTTTTGCATTATGGCGAAGAACATAGAACTAATTAATGTGCACAAATAATGTTGAAAGTGCTATTTTGAAGCATATTTTTTAGCTTCATTTTATGTTTTATTCTTTTTGTAAACTTCTGCATGAAGTATGTGATCGATCGCATTCTCCCGAAAATAATGTAGAATTCGATATGTTTAGTTAAAATATTGGAATTGGGATACAAATTTTGTTTAATTTTGAGCAATTTGATCTTTCTTTTTTTGTTTTTTGTTTTTTGTTTTTTTGGCGAGTACAAAGTATTCCTGTATTAAATTTCTTATCATTTTCTAAACAGTTAGTCTTATAGTTACAGATTCCTTCCTTCTTTGAACATTTTTTTTCCCTTGGATAATCTTAAAAATAGTGGGGATTTCATGTATACCCCTCAAAAACTGTGAAACTATGTATTCCCCCCTCTAAAGTTCATAATATCACATTTACCCTTCTAAATTTCAAAAACTCACAAATTTACCCATTTTACTTTCTTTTCTATTAAAACTCATTTTAAATTCACAAAATTCTCATTTTACCATTTATTATAAAAAGAAAAAAAAATATGTATCATGTTTTAGAAAAATGTCAATATTCTAATTGATTGGTTTCTAAGGACAAATGCGTTATTTTTCTACTTTTGATGTTTATACAGTAACATTTAGGTATATGCTTGTGTAAGCGTTAGAAGTAGAAAAATTACTCTTTAGAAAATTTTAAAAATTAGAGAATTGTGATATCCCCTAAAAATGAGAGAAGTTAAATGAGACGTTGATATCAACATTCTTTGTTATCGTACAACAACAATTCCTTCACTTATCACATATTTTATGTGTTGGAATAATTTGGTAGAGATCTAAAATTTATGGAATTAAACTGTATCTCCTTATTAATACTATGCCACTTTCACTATCAAAGTATCAATTGTACGATCTACTTCACCACTTTTAAAATGATCATAATATTATTATATTTATCAAGGTTCTAAATAGCGTTTATAGCGTCGTAGCGGGAAGGCTAAAAAAAAAGCTATAGCGAATAGCGTCGCTATAGCGGAAGCTATTCCAAATAGCGTTTTTTTTTTTTTACATTTCGTATATTCAATATTTGTACTAAATATCAACATTATCTAAGGTCTCATAGAACAATAAATAACACCAAAGTAATTAAGAAATTATAATATTCATATTGAACCCGTACAAAGTCCAAATTGCAGTTCAAAATATCCATAGTAATATCATAAACTATTGATTTTTCCTATTAAAAATATCTTAAGTATCATGATTCATGACATAATCTATTTTTTTTTCTATTCAAATTTTAATTCCGGTTTGGACTTTTTTTCTATTCAAATTTCAATTTCTATTCCCAATTTCAAATTGATTTATTTGTAGCAAGTAGCAACAAATTCAATTTCGGTTTGAGATTTTTTTTATCTTTATTTAAAACCCATATAAATTGCTTAAAAATAAAAAAATAAAAAAACTCATATTGTATAGCGCAAATAGCGCTGTAGCGGCCGCTATAGCGGCCGTAGCGCAAATAGCGCATTTTGATGTCGTAGCGTAGCGTTTGGGGTCCAAAAACGCTATAGCGCGCTATTTAGAACACTGATATTTCTGTTTCTCTCTGTTCATTTAAAATGAAAAATGTGGATTTTATTTGTCTATTTCTTTTTTTTTTTGGCGGAACTGTCGGTAGGTTTTTATTCAAACATTTATATAGTACAAAATGCAGATTCACAAATACAAATGCAGAAAGAAAAAACAAAATTACTCATTAGTAATATATGAGCTAACTAAATGCCTTCTGTCCTGTTCATATTAGTTGACTGGTGGACTACTTGGTTTTCTTTCCGTCTAACATAGATTTCGTGACCGCGTTTGATGAGTATATGACACTCAGATCCAAGGCCGGCCCTTACCCAGGATACCCAGGGCGATGGCCCTGGGCCCCAAAAGCCCAGAGGGCCCCCCAAAAAAAAAAAAATTATACCGTAGAAAAAAAAAAACCTAGATTCGCAGCTGTCGGCTCAGTGTATACAGTAAAACCAAAAAAATTATCTGCTCTCCGCCTCTCCGTTTCTTATTTGATTAAAGCAACCTATTTTGATAAAGGCATAGAGCACTTTTTTCTTGATTGAGAATTTGAGTCAGAGAAGCTATCCGAAGTCAAAGGTATTTGATTAAAGCAATTTTTTTGATTAAATCAATTCCTTCTTTTAAAAAGTCAGCGGCTGGTCAAATTTAGGATTTTTTATTAAAGCAATTCTTTTTTGTTTTTACAGCGAAGATCAAATTTAGATAACTCATAGTTGGATCTAAGTCAGTGGCTCAGCGCTGTCTTTGTGTCTCATTACTCAAGGTTGTATACTTCTATACCTCTTTTTTTTTTTTAAAACAATGTTTCCTAGAAAATATGCATCAGGTAGCGAAAAAAGAAATAGAAAAAGAGAGGGAGAAGAAAAACTAAAACCTCAAAAAGGTTCTATTCAAAAACTTTGGAAAAAAATTAAACCGCAAAATGAGTCTATGGAAAACCAAGTTGAAACTGAGGTACACGACAACACAAGATATGTATCTGAAAACGAAAATGAGATAAATGAAGATGAGTTAAATGAAGAAACAACAAATGTGTCTGATAATGAGAATGAGGTAAATGAAGAACTAACAAATATGCTTGAAAATGAGACTAGTGAAAAAAATGAAGAAATTAATCATGTGTCTGAGTGCTTAGATTCTTCTTTATCTATGAATATATATGATCCTAGAGTGTGGGATGGTTTAGATTCAAAACTGAGAGATTTGCTTATTAAGAATGGCCCTATTAGAGATTCTAATATTAATTTTCCCAAGGATAGTTACAATAGGGGTTTCTCCACATATTATTTTGATCAAAAATTAAGAAATTGAGAACTTATTGATAGAAAATGGTTGGTTTACTCAAAAGAATTAAATAAAATATTTTGTTTTTGTTGTAAAGTTGTAAGACATGTTCGTTCTAAAAGTCAAATAGCAACTATAGGTGTTGATGATTGGAAACATCTAAGTGAAAAAATTAAACTACATGAAGATAGTAGTGAACATTTTACCAATCTTAAAGCTTGGGCTGAACTAAGAGTTAGATTAGAAACAAATCAAACTATTGATAAAGAATTACAAGAACAAATCAAGAAAGATACAGAACATTGGAAACAAGTTATGATTAGAATAATTTCCGTTATTAAGCGTCTTGCAATGAATAATTTGGCATTTCGTGGAACAAATGAAAAAATTAATGAGGGTTCTAATGAAATTTTTTAAGCTTTCTAGAATCTATTGCTGAGTTTGATCAAACAATGAAACATCATTTTCGACTCATTCAAGATAAAGAAATTCATTATCATTATCTTAGTCATAAAATACAAAATGAATTAATTGCCATGTTGGCATCAAGTGTTAGGAATGCAATAATAAATAAAATAAAAGATGCTAAATATTTTTCTGTGATTCTTGATTGCACTCCTGATGCTAGTCACACAGAACAAATGACTTTGGTAACTAGATGTGTTGATGTTGCAAGCTGCCCAATAAAAATAAAATAGTACTTTTAACAATTTTTAAATGTAGAAAACACATATGGGTTGAGTCTTTTTGGTGAATTACAAGCTGCTCTTAATTTTCTTGATTTAGATATTAATGATGTAAGAGGACAAGGGTATGATAATGGTTCTAATATGAGAGGAAAACATTAATGTGTCCAAAAAAGATTGCTTAACATAAATTCTAGAGCTTTTTATATGACATTGATTGTCATTATCTTAATTTAGTACTTTCTGATATGGTAAATTCTTATTTAAAAGAAAAATATTTTTTTTGAGCATGTCAGGTTTTGTATAATGTGTTTGCTAATTCAACAAAACGATGGAACATTTTACTTCAATATGTGGATGATTTAACTTTGAAGTCTTTGTGTGTAACAAGATGAGAAAGTCGTATAGAAAGTGTAAAAGTAATAAAATATCAAGCTCCCAAAATTAAAAAGGCTTTAATAAAATTAGCTGAAGTTTCTGATGATCCAAAAATAAGTTGGGATGCTGAAAAATTAGTATTAAGTGAATTGTCCAACTTTGAATTTATTTTGAGTTTGGTTATATGGCATGAAATATTGTTCAAAATAAACTTGGTGAGCAAAAACTTACAATCTGAAAATATGCATCTTGATGTAGCTATTGAAAGTTTGAAAGGGTTAGTTTCTTTTTTTCAAAAATATAGAGAAAATGGGTTTACTTCTGCTATGATTGATGCTAAAGAGATTGCTGATGAAATGGAAATTGAACCAGTGTTTCAGGTAAAACGTAGAGCTATAAGAAAGAAACATTTTGATGAAAATCCTGATACAGATAGAGAGCAACAATCTGCTCAAGAAAATTTTAGAACATACTATTTTCTTGTTTTAGTTGATATGGCAATTTCTCAATTGAAAATCAGATTTGAACAAATTGAACTTTTTGAATCTATATTTGGTTTCTTGTTTGATGCATCACGGTTAATTTCATTAGATGATGAAGGAATGAAAAATTATTGTTTGAAACTTGAAAATGCATTGACACATGGTGAGAACTGTGATATTGATGCACAACGTTTATTTGCAGAATTACAAATATTGCAGGTAATGCTACCAAATGAAGCGTGTCAAGACAGAAATGCGTGGAACTCCATTAAAATTATGGAGTTTGTAAAAAGGATGGACATGTTTCCAAATATTTTAGTTGCTTATAGAGTTTTACTAACTGTACCTATTACTGTGGCATCTGCAGAAAGAAGTTTTTCAAAATTAAAGTTGATAAAATCTTATTTACGGACAACTATGACTCAAGAAAGGTTGAATGGATTAACAATATTAAGTATTGAAAAAAATATGTTAAAAACTATTGATGTTGAACATATAATTGATGATTTTGCTTCTAAAAATGCAAGGAGTCATTTCAGATGAGATGTGATTAGATGTGTTTTTTGTGCAGGTACAACATACAAGTGTTCAAAATTGGTTTATCAAGAAGCAAGCAAAAAACAAGCAAGAAGCAAGGTGTGGGTATGTTCATCATTGTATATGTTTTATTTTGAAGGGTATTGGTTTTATGTCCCTCTCTATTTTGTATGATATGTCATATTAATAAAAAAAAATTGTTTACATAAAGGTTCAAAATTTTCTCCCGCCCCGGGCCCCAAAACCAACATGAGCCAAAAAATAACACACCTTTTTATATTGCTGGAGCTCGTTTCATACTTACAGAGTGTTTACATTTATTGAGTCCCTATTCAGAGTGTTCAAGACTATTTCATATATATTTGTAGAAATTTTCCGCAGCTAATTGTATTGTACTATATTGTACATAGTTTCTAATGTTATTAATTTGTGCATAGTTTTAGCATTAAAAAAAATTCAAAATTTGAGGCATGCAAAATTTTCTGATGAAAATTACCTTATTTTAAAATTTAACAATTCCAAGAATTTCTCTTTAATAGTGACAAAAATAAGTTATTTATGTAAGAGATTGTAGGTTTGAAATTCAAATATTAGTATTTTACGCGTATTGAAATTTGAAAATTTAGAACTCTATCTTTCTCTAAAAAGAACAAAAAAAAAAAAATCCTAGTAAGAGATAATGCTATATTTAACAACCAACCCTTTATGTAGTTACTTGATAATATATTTTGACCAAGTTTCTGTTTATATAGAAACCAAATGTGTACCAACCCCGCTTCTCCTGGGTAAAGATTTTAACAGAGCAGTTTTGGCTTCTTGCAGCGCACACGAACTATAGAGTCAAAACAATTCCATTCGAGAGAGAGACGTGAGAAGTGAGAAGTGAGAAGTGAGATCCAAAGAGCAATTCGATTAAGAAGATAGCAGCAAAGAGCAATTCGATTCGTAGAAAGAGGTCTTCAGTAATAATTTCTCCAATCGTAAGTTTATTAGTAGAAACAAAAAAAATGAGATTTCCACGATGGCGCATTAGCTGTGAATTGCGACGCTTTGCTACTGTTCTCTGTAGAAAGAGGCACAAACCCTAGTTTCACCTCAAACCCATAAAGGATCACTATCCAAAAATTCAAAACCCATTACCAATTTTCATTCCTTTTATGGGTTTTTCTCAAAATGGGTACTAGTATTTAATCCAATTTTCTTTTTGGTCAAATTTCGGTCCAACTCGGGTAATTTGATGGTCAATTTAAGGGAAATCAAGTTACAAATGGAAAAACAGGTCGGGTTGGCACCGACCCGACAGTACTTCTCATACCTTAACGGGTTTCTCTCTAGAAAGTTAACCAAACCCGAATTCGATAAACTTTGCATCTTGACTCTTGGTCAAGATAACCTCTTTTTGCACAACCAATTAATCCTGTCAGTGTTTCAAAATGCGTGCCAGTACCGGGTCGGTAGGCCTGACCCGTCTCTGGAACCCGCTACTCCCATTTGTTCTAATGAGAGTGATTTGAATAATTTTGTTAAGAGACAGAAGGTAGAAGAGAACACTGTACCTGTACCAGTACCAGTACCAGTTTCTATAAGGAAGGTTGGTTCTTCTAGAAGTTTTTGTGAAACTGATTTTCTTCTGAGTAATGAAGAATTGAAGAGGAGACTAGATGATATAGCTCGAGAGAATGGGTTGGAAGGTGGGGCCACATCGGAATGTGCCGAATTGTTAAATACCGGGTTGGATTTGTATCTGAGACGGGTTATCAGGTCATGCTTGGATCAAATAAATGGTACCAGAAATGGTACCATTTCGATTCATGATTTCAGGATAGCAATGGAGATGAACCCTCAACAACTAGGCCGAGATTGGCCCTTGCTCCTTGAAAAACTTTCTTGTCTTTGGTTTGAAGCCAAGGACTGAACTGTAATTCATTTAAAAAGTTTTGGGCCTGGAATGAAAAATTCTTATATTGATGGTTGCACTGGACATGAACCATTAATAAGTTAAAATACTTCTTACCTTTTGCTTAGAAGGACTGGTTTATAACTTTCTAAAAAAATTTGGGCGGGTGTGAATAATCTGATTTTAGACAAAGTGTTGGGGTTAGGAGGAAGTAATTCTATTTGGGAAAAAGAATCACTCCACAGAAACAAGGCTAATTTACATTATTTTTTGGGCCCGACTCGGTTCAAATAAAATTGTGTAGTGGGATTCATCAGTCAGTGACAATGGACCCACATGATGATTGTGTTGTATAACTTTGTCATGTAATTTTTTATTTTTTTCAATTTCCATTTTTGTGTTCTGGGCCTCTGAGGTAGAATTTTGTATTAATTTGATTTATCCATTTGAAAGGTTTGAATGTCAGTTGTAATTTATTTGACAATATGTAGTTCAGTAAATATCTGAGCTTTCGAGTTGTACATGTGCAATTTACATCAGGAAGTATTATGAGGTTTGGTACCAAGTACTGGTACTAATATCTGATACTGGCAGTTTAAGTGCAGGGTCTATCTCTGCAATTGTGGGGCCCAGTGATCAGTAAGGGTTCTTATGGTGACATCTGATTTCCAACAACAGGGGTCCCTCCTTGCATATTTCCCAAGTAACTCTGGAAACAGTTGTTGGATGTGTAATTGTAGCTTGTATGTATTTTGACTAGAAATACTGGTATTTGGTCTGAGTTTATTACATGTGCTGGTTGATTTTTTTTTTTTTTTTCATATATAGATTTCTGTCTTGTAGATTATTTGTGTCATTTTGATTTGTGTCATTTTTTCATTTTTTGCTTCCAGTAATGAATGCTTCCATTGTTTGCTGCTCAACAAAAGCAAAGAAATTCAAAAAATGAAACACAATAATGTATGTATAAAATTGTAACATCAAGTTAGACATAGTAATATCCTATGTATCTCTTTTTCATTTACCTGAAAATTACCAAACTACCCTTCAATAGTTATTTCAGCAAATAATTGTCAATACTGGCTCATGACAGAATCCATAGGAATTAATTAATTGTAAATTATATTTAAAAACAAAAAAATGGGATTAAAAGATTACATTGGTTTGGAAATGTGCCAACTATGCATAAAACATCATCTCTTAAAATACCATCTTAATTTTGTATACATCCGATGAACTATGTTTACAATTATTTTATTGATTATTTTCATCACAAAAGTTACATTTAGATACAAGGTTATGATAGTAATTTGTTACAGAGGGGCATACCAGTAAAATTTCTCCATGCGTCCGTCTCGAATGAGGGGAGCATATAGTTTCCGGTTTCAATTTATGAGTGAGGCTATGGTAGAAAACCACTTGAAAATTCTGAACCATTCAAAAACAGTGATTTTCTACCTATCTAAAAAAATAGTAAAAGAAATTCGAAAAAATGTAAAATTTGGTTTGCAAGTACATATTCATTTTATAATCATGTTGAACGGTTCGGATCGACCATTAGAATTTTGAAAACTCAAATATTGAGCCGTAGCACGGTCCAATCTGTGCTATGCAGTGTTCTAAATAGCGCGCTATAGCGGCGCTATAGCGTTTTTGGACCCCAAACGCTACGCTATGACATCAAAATGCGCTATTTGCGCTACGGCCGCTATAGCGGCCGCTACAGCGCTATAGCGGTCCGCTATTTGCGCTATTTGCGTTATACAATATGGGGTTTTTTATTTTTTATTTTTTTAAGCAATTTATATGGGTTTTAAATAAAGATAAAAAAAATCTCAAACCGAAATTGAATTTGTTGCTACTTGCTACAGATAAATCAATTTGAAATTGGGAATTGAAATTGAAATTTGAATAGAAAAAAAGTCCAAACCGAAATTAAAATTTGAATAGAAAAAAAAAAAAGATTATGTCATGAATCATAATGCTTAAGATATTTTTAATAGGAAAAATCGATAGTTTATGATATTACTATGGATATTTTGAACCGCAATTTAGACTTTGTACGGGTTCAATATGAATATTATAATATCTTAATTACTTTGGTGTTATTTATTGTTCTATGAAACTTTAGATAATGTTGATATTTAGTACAAATATTGAATATACGAAATATAAAAAAAAATGCTATTTGGAATAGCTTCCGCTATAGCGACGCTATTCGCTATAGCTTTTTTTTTTAGCCTTCCCGCTACGACGCTATAAACGCTATTTAGAACCTTGGTGCTATGCATAGTACCATAGCCTCACTCTCAATTTATATATAAATTCGTTCTAGAATGAATCTTAATAAATTTATATATAAATTCATCAATATTTTATAATTTAGGTATTTATTCATTTAAACCTTTTAAATAAATTTTTTTTTCCAATCCAATCCCCAAGGCATATGGGCTGACACCTTACGGCAGTTATATGGCATCACTACCATTTCTCAACTTGCGACTCAGGACAACCTTTCTTTTTTCCTTAAGGGTCTCAAAGCTCTGCTACCCTTCTACCGGGTATCAATCATAACACAGGGTGCGACCGCTATGTGGAAGTGGACGGCTACAGGGTCTTTCTCCACCTCCTCCACTTACAAAATACTGCAGCAAACGGGCATCACGTGTCGTTATTACAGGAACCTTTGGAAGATTCCGGCTCCCTCCAAGGTCCGTGTCTTCCTCTGGGTTATGCTACAAGACAAGCTTTTGACAAAAGAGACATTGCTCAGGAGGGGATGCCAGGTGGACCACGGATGTGTCTTATGTTTCCATCCGGCACCTCATGTGGTCATGCCCATATTCTATGGCTCTGTGGCGAATTTTGCTCATCACTTCGGGTTTGGGCATCATCCCACCGAACTCTGACTCACACATTCAATTATGGCTCTCTAATCCGTTTTCGGGACAACGGGCACGGGCATGGACTACAACTTGGGCGGCCGGTCTTTGGGCATTATGGCGTGAACGAAACCGGCGAATATTCGCACATAAATCAAAACCGGTCATGACCTTGTCAGCTGACACGGCGCTCGAGGCTCGACAATGGGGGTTACACTGTGGAGGTTTCAACAGATTAACATAGGTCCCCCAGTGATCTCTGCGGGACCAACTTAATAAAATTCGGTGCTTGTAAATATTCAATCTGAGGCCCGGGGTGGGGCTGTGTAAATACTTTTCTTATTAATCAAAATCCGTAAGATAGCAAGTCGCCGCCTTACCCTAAAAAAAAAAAAAAAAAATTATTTTTTCATCTAATTTATGTCTTTTACCAATATTCCTTATTTGACATTTTATACCAAATTAAAATTATTAGAAATATTAATAAAATTATTATGTAAAAGGGAATCGACAAATATATATTTTTAGTTTTTACTACATGAGTTCAAATGAAAAAAAAAGAAGCAAATTACATGTAGGGGTATCAATGACTCTTTTATTCGTTTACCCAACCTGTACTGTATTCAATAAGATAAGTACGGGCACAGATAAGTTTTTTTCGTTATCTGAACGAAATAAGGATCTGGGTAAAGACTATTTTTCATCTGTTACCCGATTGGATAAATATAAACAAAATTAAATTATATATATTGATGAACAATGAATTAATGTCCATTCTCGACTTGGACAATTGAGTGTCTTGTGTTACAATTTATTAACCATTAAAATACATAAATGAATCTCATTCTTAAAATTATTCTAGAAGATTTTGTTCAAACTCATTAGTCTAAAGAAGACATAATTAAAGAGTGTTAAGGAGGAATTATCAAACATCTACAAAATGTTCTTGAAAAATATCTTAGAAATGAATAAAGATAGAAGTAGGAAAATCTAGATGTTCTTGTATGAAGTGTACAAGTCTAAAATATTCTTAGAAGTAGTATAAATATTTTTAAAAGTATAAAAGTAGTATAAATAGAGGTGCCATGAACTCGAGATATTACCAACAAATTAAGAAGAAAATAAGAACAAGTTTTTCAAAAACAATTTTGTATATATCTCTCCTTCGTATGCTACTTCAAAATCAACTAAACACATAAACTAAATTATGATAAATTATTATGTCTTTCATTATTCAAGCTATCTTCACATCTTGCAAATCGATCTGAATGTATCATTATTATTGTTTTGAGATTGTTAAATTAAAATCCAATTAGAACAACATAAACTAGTAAACTTTCATGTGAAATTAACAACAAAAAAAGACTAAAAAAATAAAAAAATTAACAAATAAAATTAAAAAGTTTAAACACTCTTTATCAATTCACGATCTGAGTGAGTGGGACCCACGTGGAGATCGCACTCGCGCATGAATCTACTTTTGCTAACCCAAATTCAGAAATTGACAAATTCACAACAAAAGATAAGAACAATATTATATATAATAATAGAGACAGATCGATGGAAACTGAAACTGGTCCTTATTTTGTCTCTGGCTCTCTGCTTCTAACAAACTAAAAGTTGCCATTGCTGCAATTCTCTTTCACTTCACACTCCCCATCTATCTTTCCATTGATATATTACCATTATGTGCATGCATGTGAAATTGGTAATCAAAATTTAATTTATCTCTTTCCTATTTTTAGAAAATTGAAAAAAAAAATTGAAAAAAAATTGAAATTAGGATGTATAAACACATTGCATAGCTTAGCTAAGTTAGTATTTCAACATTTAGTTTCTCCATGCATGAATGGAAACTTGATAACCCGTCATTGATCGATCCTAGCTTCTTATATCTTGATCCTTCATCTGTTAATTTTGAAGACAATTAATTAAATTGATACTTATATTATACCAAAGACAACTTAATTCCTACTCAAAGAGAATAAATTTAACTATTAGATCAAAAAATTATATTTTTTGTGTTAATTAAACATAAGTTCATCATCTTTCCAATTAAAACTCACAAATTAATTAAGTAGAGTCTTACAAGAAAGAAGTTTAAAGTGAAATAAAATAAAATAAATAAATGCATCACCTGATTTCCTATGACCAATGGAATGAATTAATTGTGCAAAGGATTGGGGCCTGTAGGTGCTCTTCGCTTGTCTTCATCAATAGAAGCAGAAGCAAAGCTCTCATTTCTATTCTTCTTCTTCTTCTTCTTCATATCATTTCTATTATTTGCATGAGAGATGTAATTGTACCAATAATAATTACCAGTATTGGCATGTACAAGCTGCTCATGCTTTCTGGTGACATCTCTTGCACTGTTCACATAAGAAATCAATATACTTACTGATACTATGAACATGAACATGAATACCAGTACCGTTGCATGAACCCATCTCCATCTCCATCTCCTCCTCATGTTGATCTCTTCTCTGATCCTTAATTTTCCTACTGAGACTGATATATATATATTTCTTCAGAGATAGATTCTCAAATCCAGATGAAAATAATATATGAGATTGTGGGCCAGGGATAGAATACGGTTAGAATTTAAAGGTCGGTGCACTCGCTTGTTGCTAATTCCTTTTCTTGTTATATATAGGTGTAGAAAGGGTTGTCAAGAGACTAAGCCAAGCTATATCTCTCTTTCTCTCTCTTAGACAAAGAACAAAAGAGAGAGAAATAAAGAGTCAAAGTGGGCAATAACATCGGTTACCTTGGAGTACAGTTCTATGTAATAATGGGAGGTACTGTGACACTCTACAATTGTATAAATTGCTTTATCTATAATTTGTTATGATTGTAATATTTTATAGGGGGGAATTTCATGTATACCCTACAAAAATTTGGAAGTAATTGCCCCTCTAACATTCATAATATTATATTTCCCCCCCCCAAATTTTAAAAACTCACAAATTTACTAATTTTATTTTCCCTCTAATCTCCCAATGAGTATATTTCTAAGAGCAAATGAATCATTTTTTTACTTCTGACGCTTATACAAAAACATGCCTAAATGTCATTGTGTAAGTATCAGAAGTAGAAAGATGACTTATTTGCCATCGAAAACCGTCTAATTAAAAGACTGACATTTTTCTAAAACATGTTACATTTTTTTAATTAAAGGTAACATGATTATTTCATAAATTTAAAATGAGTTTTATACTTCCATAGAAAATTTAGTTAGTAATGAAAAATTAAATAAAACTAATTAAGATATATTTTTTTTACAAAATTATCAGATAAATAGGTATCACATGATTAACATACAAGAAACAGAACACCACCTATGTTTTTTTCTTTTTTCTTTTTTTGCAATGAAAAAGAAAATTACATTTTCTGATTTGAATGTTTAGTTAGAAAATATTGTTTGTGTTTATCGGCCATGAAATTATGAATAAATGAGTTTGAATACTTTTTGAGTAAAGCACATTTTTAACAATCACAAAATTATGCGCGATAAGCTCTTATAGTATAGAATTCAATAATGCAATTAGTGAAAAATATAGTTTCACAACAAAACTATATTTTATTAAAAAAATAAAAAATATTTGCCTTTTCTTTTTAACCATCAATTTAAATGAAAAATGAGGATATTAGAGACTCAAATTAAAGTTTGAGGATTGCATAAAAAAGTATTACATTAATTGCAGAGGAAGGACTATAGAGTCATAATCCATCTGCATGCATCTTTCAATTAATGGCTGTCTTCCACCGAACTGCATTTAATGTCGATCCTCTTCAATTGCCCAATTTTGAACGAAATTTTTTATTGGTAGAAATTAATAGAAAAGAAGAGAGAGAAATAGAAAAGAGTACATCAGTTCTTATATTGGTAGAGAGATCGGTAAAATTCTTACTGATCCAAAAATCAGTTTGTTTTTTTTCTTTCATTTTTTCTAGTAAAATATAATTTTTTTTACAAAAATAGATAGAGTATCTTAAAATTTAGATATAATAGAAACATTCTATCTATTTTTTGAAAAACTTTTCATATTTTACTAGAAATCTAATATAAGAATTCCCTCCATCTATACATCAGATTTAAAAAAAAAAAAAAAACTAAGTTTGGATCAGTATAATTCGTACCGATCCAAACTTCTTGATTTTTAGGATCGATAGAAATCCTACCGATCTTTCTACTAATATAAGAACTGATGTACTATTTCTATTTCTCTCTCTTCTTTTCTATTAATTTCTACCAATAAAAAATTTCCAATTTTGAAACTCCTATATATCTCTCTTTGAACTTTGATTAAAAAAACATATTATTTTTTTTAGTTTAAATATTACCTTTCAAGATTTGAATAGAATAGAAGTATCAAAGAAAAAAGTACGCAAGAATTACTCTTTGTATATATATAACCAATTAATGAATGCAGGAATGATCATGAGAAATAAATTTTTCATTTTTCCAATAACTGATAAATTTTTTCATTTTTTCATGAGAAATAAATTTTTTCATTTTTTCTCGTCTAAACCGCACATATATCACTTTGTAATACTAAGTAATTATGGTAGGCTACTATATATGTTGAAGTTTGTAATTATATGGGTGGATGACTTTAATTTGTTTTTAATTTCTTTATCTAAAAAATATATATTCTTTTTGAAAAATTATATTCTTTCCTTTTGGAATTTTTTTATGAGAGTGAGGCTATGGTACTTTGCAAAGCGCATATCGATCCATACTATGAATTTATATATTTGTTTTTAATGTCTGAATAGTTGATCCGAATTGTTTATCATGATTTATCGATTTACATATGAAAATGTACTGAAGATCAAATTTTACATATTTTTAGTATTTTTTATAATCAATAGAAAATTACCTAATTTGAAAATTCTAGACCATGTATGAGAGCTCAAAACTTTGAAATCCGGATGGAAGATCCCTAATGATTTCCAACCTATCTAAAAAATAGAAAAATAATTCTAAAAATAAAAAATTCGGTCTCCAACTATATGTTCATATAGAGATCATATTAAGTGATTCAGATCGACTGTTTGATCTTCAAAACATAGTTATGAAAACATATTATGGACGTGTCGCGCTTTGCAAAATACCATGCATGTTCTTACTTTATTTCGGTTAAACAGTTGGCAATTGAAAGTGATTTTTAACTACCTACTCAGAAATAGCATTTGGTTTGGTTTGAGTAAGATTAAAATGTTGGTGAAGACTCGAGGGAACGAGATAAGTGCTTTTTAATTATCAAGTATTTTGGTGAATTTAACTAAAAAAATGTTGGATTGACTTTAAACTAGGATAGGCAAAAAGACTCGTAGCTCATGGATTAGTTTGTGACTCGTTCAGTAACAACTTGATTGTTACTAGCTCATGCTCAAAATGAGCCAACTCGTTAGTGGCTCGGTCTAGAATTAGTGAGTTCGAGCTAGGTCTCTGCTTGCTCGTTAGTGAATTTATATGAATTTGTGTGAATTTTATGTTGTTCAACTTGGTTCAGCTCAGTCCTAATTGTTTGTACAATTTATTTTCTTCTTAAACTCGGTCCATCTAGGTCCAACGAGCTAATACGAGCCAGTTCGATCCAGCTCGTTGGTAACTTGGCCCCCTATCCATCTCACTCAGTTCCTACTACAAGCCAATTACGAGCTGAGCCTAGCTCGGTCCGAGCCAGCTCATTGTCACCCCTACTTTAAATGACGAATCCAAACTGTTGAAATCAATCTAATTCTCAGTGATGCATTTGGATGTAAAATTTATAAATTCTCAAAT
Source organism: Carex kokanica (assembly GCA_025461125.1). Classification (NCBI taxonomy): domain Eukaryota; kingdom Viridiplantae; phylum Streptophyta; class Magnoliopsida; order Poales; family Cyperaceae; genus Carex; species Carex kokanica. Next base: position 1,082,154 of record JAJGRX010000675.1, on the reverse strand, counting down.
TAATTTAGTTTAAAATTAAGCGATCACAAAATAATGAAAAACAAACATATTAACTTATAAACCTTCTTCTTTTGACCTCTTGACTTTACACTAAATTAATTCTGTAAATTATAAATTTTATATGTGAACACATCACATATGAAGTAGACCAGTTTTGATAGTTTAAATTCATTGTTTAAAGTCAATCTGATAGATTTTGAAATTGAGCTTAATTAAGAACACCCTAGTTTTACTCAAAAATCATAATTTATATTTGGTATTTTTGTTTTTCATTGTAAGTAGAGCTGAGAAGTACTAGGGAAGGCAAATAAGATGGGTGTGTTGAGAACAAGGTTCTAAATAGCGTTTATAACGTCGTAGCGGGAAGGCTAAAAAAAAAGCTATAGCGAATAGCGTCGCTATAGCGGAAGCTATTCCAAATAGCGTTTTTTTTTTACATTTCGTATATTCAATATTTGTACTAAATATCAACATTATCTAAGGTCTCATAGAACAATAAATAACACCAAAGTAATTAAGAAGTATCATGATTCATGACATAATCTATTTTTTTTTTCTATTCAAATTTTAATTCCGGTTTGGACTTTTTTTCTATTCAAATTTCTATTTCTATTCCCAATTTCAAATTGATTTATTTGTAGCAAGTAGTAACAAATTCAATTTCGGTTTGAGATTTTTTTTTATCTTTATTTAAAATCCATATAAATTGCTTAAAAAAAAAAAAAAAAAAAAAACCCATATTGTATAGCGCAAATAGCGCCGTAGCAGACCGCTATAGCGCTGTAGTGGCCGCTATAGCGGCCGTAGCGCAAATAGCGCATTTTGATGTCGTAGCGTAGCGTTTGGGGTCCAAAAACGCTATAGCGCCGCTATAGCGCGCTATTTAAAACACTGGTTGAGAATGAAATTATTGTTGATTTCTCGTGATAGAATCATTGTGCCTAGCTAGGCATGCGCTATCTCAGTACTTGTGCCTGAAGCTGAAATGGGTGGGGGGTCCAGTTAACAGCAAATCCATTAACTCTGGTCAAAAGATTGATTATTTATTGGTCCTGTTGATGTAAAGTTAACAGTTGGCTGCACAATGTATGGATTATATGGCAAACATTGGTCTCCTTGATCTATAGTCGGACAATCTTTAGGTGGGGCCATTAGATCAAATTAATTAGAGGAGATGAGAAGAGGAGGAGAGATTTGAGAGATCATCGGCCAAATAATCAAATTTGAGATAACGGTCATTTAATATGTCCTAATGAAGGAATGCAATGGAGGTGAAATGTCCATTTCAGTTTTGTTGGAGAATGGAGATGTCCATTTAATACTGGACTGGGCTGGGCTGGGTTGGGCTGACTTGTGATACCTCTTGAAATTAATATATTGGTTAATATCATTGAAGTTTGCAATGCAGATTATATTCACATGAGTTTTTTCTATAAGCAGTAGTTAATAAGTTGGAGTTACACATTTATTGCCTCTGTCACGAAACAGAGTAAAGAAAACAACCTCATCTATTGAAATGTTCATGGCATATGATGAATTTTGCCTTTATAAAACAATTACAAATCATGTGTTGGTTATATATATTATGCATCATTTGGAGGTTACACAGTATATATATCAGAGGAATCATTCATTCATTCATTGATTAGGTGTTTAAGCCAAAATAGTGATGGTTCACATGTTACAGAAAGGAGCTATTTTGAGTATATCATTAACACCCCCTAATAAAAGATTTTGGATTAATTAGTATTCGATCAGTGGCCATGATCCATGTGGCATCAATCTCCACATTAGTCGGAGCCCTTCAAGCTCGATCTCTACCTACGCCTCAATCAATCGACATACATACATGTATAAATAGCCCTTCAAGTCTTCATTCAGTCTCAACCACACCATTAATTAATTCCATCAATTAAGAAGAACACAAATCCAGTTCCTTAATCTCTTACTTGAAAAAGTTTCCAAGATCACCATGTCAAACGAGCAGGCTTTCAACTCTGGCAAGACCATGGGCAAGGCCGAGGTATGCCAGTTTGATTAGTTCAATCTTAATATCATTTTTATATAATTAGCAAGCACACATTGATCATCAATTGATAAACTTGGACCTAACTAATTGATATATTAAATAATTGATTTGTGTAGGAGAAGACGGATAATCTGATGGGCAAAGCCTCCTCAGCCGCATCCAGTGTCACCGAATCAGCTACACAGGCATGCTTCGATTAATTACTTGCTTCATTAATAGTTTTTTAATTTACCATTAACTGATTCCCTCTTGAGTTCTTAATTAATCTTACTTGAAAAGAAGGATCTGATCATCTGATCTTGGTTTTATTTCATGATCATTCTTTATGTTCAGCTTTATAGTGAAGGATATTGTGCTGCAAACTTTAAATAATATATATATAAAATTAACCATTTGTATTTTCAGAAGGGAGAAGGAATGAAGTGCATGGCGCAAGATGCAGCAGGGACAGTGAGCGACAAGGCATCCAGTGCAGCGGATTCCATCAAGAGCAACTTCAAATGATAAAATCCAACTTGAAGAAGAATTTAATTCCAGGGCTTTTTAATTGCATTTACATTTACATTCTGCTTTTGCTTCAGTAATTTTGGTTTCGAGTTCATTTGCATTAATTTGTTTGCATATATGTGAGCCTTGTCCTTCCTTTGGAAAGTGAAGTGAATATATAATTTTAATTTTTATCCATTTCTTGATGATGTGCAAGCTTGGGGAATTAACACAAATTTTTATGAACTGGATAGCATTCAATTTAATTTAATTATTAAAGAGTATGTACTCCTAAGCAGGCAGAAGGGGCTGCTTAACAACAAAAACATGAAATTATAATTAGATATAGAGTGCCTCTAACGTACCCCTGAGAGACATAATTATTACAAAGCAAACAACTGATAACATGAAAGTGACAAAAAAATGCCAGTTCTCAAAATAAAAAACAGGGACTTGAAATCACTTAAAAATAGCAAATGAACTCTGGACAGATACAAAGTTTCTGGACTAGTGGTGGTTGTCTAGGTCTAACTTGGTTTTTGGGTTTGGGCCTTGAAAACAAATTACAAAATATAATATGACCAGAGATGTTATTATACATATTACAAAATATAAAGAAAACTAGTTAAAATATTTATGAAAACAATACTTTTGTTACAAATGACCAATTTAATAATAAAAACACACAATTTCATAAGAGCTTTAATATAAATATATGAAATATCAAAGTAGAACTGAACTGTTCTTAAGATCACCAAGTTTAACTCCAAAACCTATTGGATTGACTTCAAACGACGAATGAAATTGTAGAAACCGATCTATATACTTCACGAGTGGTGTGTTTTCATATCAAATTTATAAATTTCTGAATTAATTTATTATAAAGTCAAGCGGTAAAAAAATGATTAAAAATGAACATATTAATTGAAAAATGTGGATGCTTCTCTTCTCTCTCAGTCCAATTTCAATTCAAACTCTATGCTGGTTATACCTGTCAGTTGTTCTTGTTCCAAGGACAAATATCAATATATATAATGTGACTTACACCGTTCCATCTGACAATACTAATGCTTTTACCATAGCAAGCACCATGTTTAAGGTAATTATTTTGGTGTAATTGTTTTCCTTGATGCTCAAATTTTAATTGCAGAGATAAACATAAAGAAGGGGCTAGTCTCCCAGTCTCCCCGTAGTTACAATTAGACAAATATAATAGCATGACATTCATAACTCAATGAATGAATTAAGTGGCTAGGGTGCAAGTTGCAAACTTCTATTAGGGAATTAGGATCACTAATTTGGATACCTTTCACCACTATTCAGTTGACAACACAATTCTTTGCTTAATTGAAATTTTTTATTCTGTTATTTAGTTGTAAATTGGAACTTATTTAAGTTATACTTATCCATATATTGTACCTGGTTTTAGCTTTCCTTTGTGCAAGCTTCTCCAGTTAGATACATGTACCATAAAACTTGTAATTGTAACAATAAAAAAGTAAGATAATGTGATCAATCGATAACTAATTCAATGCATTGTATCATAATATGTGAAAAAAACTGTTACTTGTGTTTTACCTTGTAATCAATATTCAACATTGAGTAGATTTTTAATTTGTTTGTGAGGGGAATAAGCTAGTCAATGTTGAATATTGATTCAATAGATGAGTTAGTCGAGTCGTCCATAATTAGAATTTTCTATAATTAGCATTTCCAGCATAGTGCACAGCAGGGGTATTTTGGGTAAAATAGATGTTATATTAGATTAAACTGTATTTTTAGAAAGCAGTGGGTGGTTATTGTTAGGTATAGAGTAGTGCTTTAAATACATATGAATTTCTAGAATTTTTGGCAAGAGAAGATACAATTGAGAATTTCTCAGAAATCTGTTTCTTTATACAACCAGTTTCTGTTCACCAGTTCGCAGTACAGACTACAGAGGGTTAAATCCTGTTTTTCGTACCAGTAAGTTTACCAGTAGGTGTACCAGAAAAGGCTCCAGAATACAGTCTCTACTTATTTCGTACTGCACAAAGACAGCAGCGGCACGAAGAACAGCAGCACAAGCAATTTTCCAACAGTTAAATGGTAGTTTTGGATCAATTGCAACTAACAAGGTAGAATCAATAATGACTAAATTTATTTTTGGCAGGGAGCTTTGCCGGATCGAAAACAAATAGCAGCCAAAAGACTTGCAGGATGGTCAAAGCAAGGATTCCTCGAGTTCAAAAATGAGGTGGAATTGCTGGCAAAGCTGAAACATAAGAACTTAGTGAAGCTGCTTGGCTATTGCTTGGAGAAGAATGAGAAGCTTCTTTGTTATGAATACTTGCCTTGTGGAAGCCTGGACGGGATTCTCTTTGGTATCTGATCATCACTTGGATCCCTTCCTTAAATTGCAATCAATTTCTACAATCAGACACAAACACACACACACACACACACAACACACATATATACTATTATAATTAGGGAATTCATTGAATTGTATATTGAATAAATTTCTCATACTTTACATCATGTACATGATCTCAATTTATAGTATAAACATTTGCTGGATGAACATATGAATATTTTTTCAATCACATATAGTCTAAACATTTGTCCCTAATTGTTGTAGCAAGTGATGAAATGAAGAGAGAAAAGCTGAGCTGGCTTACATTACCTCCATCAAGAATCTGGTTTGAAAATTGTACACAGGGATCTGAAACCTAGCAACATTTTGCTGGATGAACATATGAATCCAAAAATATCAGATTTTGGTCTTGCAAGGCTTTACAAAGATGACCAAACCCATAAGGAGACATCCATCATTGCAGGAACCTAGTGTTAGTAAGGCTTTAATTTCATTATTTTCTTTAGAAACTTAAATTTGTATCAAATATTTAATATATAATAACTCATTTTCCTCTTTTACATCCCCAATAATCTAACCTATTGTTTTTATTTTAGGGTCATAAACAGTGGCTACATGGCACCAGAATACGCCATGCATGGGGTGTATTCAGAGAAGTTAGATATTTATAGTTTCGGTGTTTTGCTTCTGGAAATAGTAACTGGGAGAAAAATCATTTCATTTTGTGACAATCAGCTTGCTTCCAACATAATAAGCTATGTAAGCATGAAATTTACTGCTACCAAATTTACACATCTATATAGCAAAAAGGGCCTCATATATCAATAAAAGATTAAAAGGTAGTGATCGATAAAGTATTTTCAACTAGAAAGGATAATCATTTTTTTTGTACCTCAAAAGAGAAATAAAATATTGAATTGTTATGTTTTGTTTTTCTTCAATTCGAATAAACCGAATTGTTGCTTCATTTTTCTGTGATTTTTGTTGGTTGAAAATTTTATGTGGTGACTTCATATTCAACAATGCTGATTTTGGTGTTAGTGAAAAAAAGTGACAAAATGAAAGTTGTGGAACAGGTTATTAATTCTTTTGGAACAGGTTATTAATTTTGATATAACGAGGGAAACAAAATTGGTGGTGGATTTTGTTTTTTCCTATTAATTTATTTCTTCATTTCTTTCGTTGACCCAGGTAAAAATCTTGAAAGTAAAAAAAGGCAAAAAGAATACAAACAAAAAAAAAAAACACAGAAAGACAGTTTACAAGACAAATTACGCTAGTCTAAACATTGCTTAGCCGTATTACTAAACAAAATCCACCATACAATCTCAATTACATCAGAAAAATATATATATTTACATAACAGACCCTCATTTTTTCAAAACCCAAAACTGCATTTTTCAACTATTCATTATTCATTAACAATAGTACAACATCTAAATAATTAAAATTAACAAAACTACTCATGTACTCCAACTTCATCAAGCCAAGCAACCACCTGTTTAATATCGGGTCTCAATTTCGGGTCCGAGTTTATACATCTACATCCAATTTCAAGTACACTCATAAGTTCTTTCTCATACAAATTATGTCTTGTGCTCTGCTGTATGAATCCCAGTTGCATGTAAGTGGAGTTGCAGTTACCGGAAGTTCACTTACATAAACCCCAATTTCCTTCATAACTTGAATACGAAAAACTGACAATCAGTCGTCACTATTCCCTCTAAGTGGCTTTATATGTGCCACACTAATTAACTTAGACAAAAATGTAAGTTTGCCGGAATGGTGCACAAAACCAATGATGCATTTTAACTCTTCTCCTTGTTTGTTACTTAATTTTGTTTGCCGGAATGCTATTATTTTCGTAATTTTGTTTGTTGGAATGTTGTTTTTGTAAATTCTGTTCGGATACTACTATTTTTGTAATTAAGTTAGCTGGAATGCTGTGCGTAATAAAATATTAGGTCATACCAAACTGTTTTTTTTCTTATGATTTCTTGTTTTATCTCTCCTCAAGTTTTATGCATTAATTAGTGCTCAACATCAGATTAATTGTACTTGTTTTTATACTTACATCTGAATATCATAGAAATTACTATGATATAAAATTACTTAATTTAATTTTTGTAATTTATAGTAAAATTCTTTTAATTATCGAAAATCATAATAATTTTTTCCATTAATTTAATATCAATAAAATTTATTTACTCGGCTAATGAAGGAGACAATTTTAATTTATATCAATAAAATTTTTGTTATATGTTAATTATTAGACATTAAATTATTAGAATTTATAAAAACAATTAATCAAAATATTAGTATTGATAAAAAAGTATTTTAAAAAGAAAGAAAATATAATTTTTCTTGAATATATTTCTCAAATTATATTTTTCCACAGCAATTCCCACAGTACAATTGAACATACATCGGTAGGCTTTGAGATCCCTACAAAGAAAATTAATCACTGGATGGAGAAGCTGTTTGTTTTTAACTTTTCTGTCTGTTTCTGATGGGTGAAAATCGTAGCTAATAAAATTTACAACCAAATATTATAATCAATCTTATTACAAACGTATAATCCTACCGATGTAGTATAGTATGGGTGTCGATCCGTAGAGAATAATGTTTTTAAGTCTTGAACAATCAAATCACAATCGTTCAATTGTCCAAACCTAACGAAATTTTGAGAGTTGTTTTGAATTCTAATTTGAAGAAAATTAAATTTAAAAGCCTGATCAATTAAAGAGAAATTAATGTTAAAAATAATTTATAGGATTCCGTCTACCATAATACTTTTGTTAATTTTATTCTAATTAGAGTACATTCTTACTTTTTTTTTTTTATTATAATTGAAGATTTATGCATATATAGTAATAGAGGAGGGATCCGATTACACCACTTTTGAGTTACCACAGAGTTACCCTCCTCATTTTCTACATTTTCAAAGTCCAAATAGTCGATCCAAACCGTTCAACATGATTATCTAAATGAAATGTGCATGCAGATCAAATTTTACATTTTTTTGAATTTTTTTACTATTTATTAAGTATTTTATAAAAACTAGTCAAATTAAGACCATTGAATTTTGTACCCATCTTAATAAATAGTAAAAAATTCAAAAAAAATGTAAAATTTGATCTGCAAGCACATTTTATTTAGATAATCATGTTGAAAGGTTTGGATCGATGATTTGGACTTGAAAATGTAGAAAATGAGGAGGGTAACTTTGTGGTAACTCAAAAGTGGTGTAATCGGATCCCTCCTCATACTGATATTAGTATATCACCTGATGTACTAATTAACAATCTAAATCATACTTTTGTAATCCAAACAGTTGATTCTAGCCGCTTAATATATAAAACTTTAATATTAAAATCTTGTAGAATGCCATATTTTATTAATTTTAGAATTTATTTACTATTTTAGAATTTATTTAAAAAGATAAATCTAAAATTAATAAAAATTACTAATACTTACATATCAAATAGGTCATATTTAAATATAAAAATATAATTTTAACTGTCAGTATATCCGTCCAAAAAGATAATAACCATAATAATATCATAGTAGCCTCTATTTCCGCAAGCTTAAATTTGTTACATTAATTGTGTGTAGTTATATGTCCAAAAAGATTTATGCACTGAAGTGGTATATAACTTGTTAAAAGGAAGGTCAACCCCAACCTAAAATAGAGGATAAAAATATTCATTACCTATTAATCTAAGTCAGGAGGTATCAAATCCTTGCTATTACTAATAAAAAAAAATAGAAATCCTGGTCTCTGTTCCATCAGCAAAAAGACAGAACAAAATTTGCAGATGCTTAGCTAGCTAAAAGATAGCAGCCAAAAATTTGATAGACATCACAACAATAATGGATACTAACCAGACCATAATAGATCATTACTGTCATATCACATCAACAAACAGAAACTACAATAATTATACCTCCATAAGAAAATTATCCACGACAAGTCAGCAATCCGACTCCCAATTAATCATCGGGTCCAATAATGGTTGATATATGTTTGACTTTGTCCCATTCCTCCCCCGACTTGTTCTTAATTTTTGACTGGAGTTCTTCATCTATCCTCAGTTCCTGTAGGGTGGGCACAAACTGTAGGTCGGGAAGAGCACGTAAATCTTTACAGGATGTAATACAAAGGTACTTGAGCACAGGCAATGCTCCATCCTCGACCTTCCATTCCTTCATTTTTGAGACACAAGAGAGTTCCAGAGTTTGCAGTCCAAGGAAACCTCCATTCGTGCAAACTATGGTATCCTCCTCCATTATAATGTCAAACAGCCCCAGCCACTTCAAACCACGTAATTTCTCTAGTTTTGGCATTGGATCGTCATTCAAATGATAGCCCGCTAGCATTAGCTTGGCTAAGTTTGGAGGCATTTCTGCAATGTGAACAATTGGACCGTCTTCGAGTCTGGACTTCAGGTACCCAGAGAGATGCATGGTGTGTATGTTTTGATAACTTAGTGAGGTGCTGAAATCAATTATCTGTCTTGGAGGATAAAATTTATAAAAGGCCACTGAGTGGAGGTGGTTCAACTTGAACATGAGGTTATGTATCAGCATGCCTTCATTCTCGTCATCACAGTATAGTCCCAACGCACGAACACCAGGGAAGTGAGGGATACTTTTCTTCCATGATTTTGGAACCTGGGAAAATGCAAGGGTTCTTAGGTTAACTAGGTTTGCAGTTGATGGTGGTCCCACTGTTGATGAATTGGATCGAACATGCCTCAAACTAGTGATTTTTCAGAAACTTTTTGGTAACTGTTGGATCTCAGTATTTCTAATATCAAAGGTCTGCAGATTTTGCAAATGACCAATCCATGATGGAATTGCAGTTACATCAGTCCCTCTAAAACCCAAATATCTCAAGTGGATCATGTTCTTCAAATCAGTCGGTAGGTTTTTTATTTGTGCATTTCTTAGTTCCAAGACTCTGAGTAACAAAAATCCTGTACCAAAGGCACTGGCTCCTTCGAAATTTATGAATGTTCGAAGTTTGGGCATTTTGATCCTTTTGAGATCCAGATCCTCATCCATCTTTTCGTGAAATGCCACTCGTCGTGTCATGCTTACATCCCCCTTTGCATTTTCTTTCTTCCAGATGAGAAGGAAATCATTTTCTGTGGCTTCACCCAATGCAACTTCACGCAAAAGATCGTGTACTCGGATAAACACGATGGCACCATCAGGAGACCTCTTAACAACTTGAACCAAACATCTGGATGTTTAATAGTACAAAAAAATGGGTTAAAAACAGAAAAAAAAAAAATGATGTTCTATATCAGTTAGCACTGTCTAACCACTGTAAATTATCAATTAAGTAAGGTTGCAGCTACCAGTACTTGAATACCAGAGTCAGCTAAAATATGCTAATAACGGAAACAATGTTCTTTTTTTAAGAATCCTATTTAGGCTCTGTTTTGGTTACTTGCATGTTAAAAGTTGTTATCAATACAGGGTGAAGTGAAGGACTACCCTCTACACATTAATTTAATTAATAAAAATTAAGTATGGGGTAATGCTGCCTAAGTTGTTTGAACTTTCGAATTTGAAACTCATTTAATTACCTTTCCAAATAACACATTTACTTTTACTTTAGCTCTTTCCAACAATTGATCCTTGGGTGTTAAAATTTATGTTTTTTTTTTTCATTTTGAGGCAAAATAATTTCTTCTGTGTTTGAATGATATATTTTTGTTACTAAGAGATTAACAGTATATAATCATTAACTTTTTATACTTTCATTTTATATGATATAATTTTTTTTCTATAACAAGCCGTTTCAGTCGTTTAAAATTAATAAAAAATGGTATACTGACTTGTTAATTAACATAGGAAAAAGAAGTTATAAAACCTCATAACGCACTTTCAATTTCCAATACAAAAATAAAATTACAGGGGTAGGAGTTTAGAGCGGTGTTCGGCTATGGGAACCGGTTGCATCCGACGGGTTCCTCAACCGTCCGATCTGCTTTGAGATCCGTGCACATCACTTCAATATTAGTGCGCATTCACCTCAATATTAGTGCACGGATCTTAAAGCAGATTGGACGGTAGAGGAACCCATCGAACTCAAATTTGAGTAATTTGAGTTGGATGAGCGTCGGATGCAAATTTAATTTTACAAATGAAATGGGTTAAAGAAAACAGAAAAAATATATATATATATATATATTTCATAACATGGTTTGAAGTTCCAATACAAAAATAGAAGTACCAGGAGTTTTATAGACATTTGAAGATCAAAAACTGAAAGTTTAGAAAGGTATTCTGCTATAATATTCATATATTTATTAAAGACTGATAAACCAAACTACAAGTAGCAGAGGTATTCAACTGTAATATTCGTATATTTATGACAACAGTACCTTTGCACAAGCTCCTCCAAATAATCTTCAGCATAATCCTCTAATTCCCCTTTATTTCTGGCCTCTATTAAGCCTTCAGCTATCCACATATTCATAAGCTCTTTCGCCTTAATTGTGTAGTCCTCCGGGAAGCAAGCTAAGTACCTGAAACATGCAACCAGCTTGATTCATATATAGTTTGGACGGCTGAAGTACTTTGTCTCAAATAAAAGATGGAGGTCAAATCTTCAAAATTTCATTTTAGCAAGAACAAGGAATTAACAAATAGTGATCCAAGAACCGAAAAAACAAAACCAAAAAATAAGAAACAGAACAAGGACTGATTAGTAAGAAACCATGATCTCTGAGAAATAGCCAGCGTATTGACTTATTAACGAAGATATTATGACTCCAAATTCTTACAAAAAATAAATGATCCTTAATTAAAAATTACGTGTATGACTTGAGAACATACCGGAAGCATGACTTGAGAAGGTACGGTAAGTCATCATAGCTGGGGGCTAGAATTTTCATGCATTCTCCTCGGCCAACGGCATGCCAATCCAACCTCTGGAGCACTCCACACCATTCTCTGTGCGTACAAGGTTTACTTGACAAGAGGCCACCCAACACAGTGAGAGCCAGTGGCAAGCCATTGCATCTCTGAACTAGCTTTCTAGCAAGATCCTTCAGTTCTTCCGGACACTCCGGCGAGGGATCGCTGCTTCGAATTGCCTTCTTTAGGAAAAGCACCAAGCTTTCTTCTTCGTTGAGCCAACGAAGATGATACACACCTCTATGATCTGCGTAATTTGCTACATTAAGGTTACGGGTCGTCATTAGCACCCGGCTCCCGTTCCCGACATCGACGAGGCCGGTCTCGAGCTGGGTAAAGACATGCTCAGTCCACACATCATCTAACACAATTAGGTATTTCTTCTCTTTCAACAATGTGTTGACTTCTCCTAATAGAAATACGATCTGATCTTCTTGGTGTATTTCTTTTAATAAACCAAGAACGCGCTTCCACTCTGTCTCATTTGTAAGTTTCTGGTGTATTTTCTTTAATACATCAAGGAGATTAAAATCTTGGGAGACAGTTATCCATATGCAAGAATCAAAATGATTCCTTATATTTGGACAACTATACACCTTCTGAGCAAGAGTGGTCTTTCCAAGACCACCAGATCCGACAATGGAAACCACATACCGGCTTTGGTCGCTCAGCCCGTTCAACAACAAATTGATTATATCTCTCTTTTCAGCCTCAAAACCGACAACTTCACCGTTATCGACATCAGGGAGCACACGGCGTTTAAAAGAATTAGGTTGTGTTTGGAGAAGGCTTTGAGAGTGATCTCCGTCTCCACTAAGATCTTGTATCCCGAAAGTAGTTCTACCTTCAGAGATTACACGGAGTTTGGCTTGGATCTCAGAAATCTTCCCACCAAGAGCACGACGAGCTAGCAGACTGTTCTGGATGAAACCGAGCCTCCGACGGTTGGCTTCAACAAGGAATGTGTCAATCGCATCCTCGATCTCATATGTGACACTCCTCACATCACGCACCCATCCCTTGATCCTCTCATCACCTCTCTTCTTCGTGGATTCTGCATCCTTTAGAAAGCACTGCATCTGACCCAGTTGAACCTTCACCTCGTTCACTTTGCTGTCTACTCCGCGCAGGGAGCGGACTTCGTCTACAACTAGGTCTGCTAACTTATTTACCACAGCGGAGACGATCGCCTCAGTCATCTTGCTCTATTGTAATATCTCTTTCTAGCTCTCTCGCTCTTAATTTGCTCTGGTAAGATGGAAAGCGCATTTGCAGGTATTTAAAGTAAGAGAGTATTTAATTTGGGACTAGGAGATGGTGAACAGATCAACATGGTTTTTCACTTTGTTGGGAGATACTTGGGGACACTTAACATAATCAACAACAGTTGTACCGATTAATTGGACCAAGAACACTTTAATAATACTCTTTGGCTCACAAAGTCGAAATATCATATTTTCATACAATTCGAAATGTTCAAGCAGCAGTCGATATTTACACAGCACAGTTTTAATAATTCGAAATTCGAAAATAAAAAATCAAGTAAACTGTGTATATGATATTTCGAAATACAGCTGAAAGAAGAAGAAAAAATTATTTTAGGGCACTAAAAAATGATAAATGGGGATAAAACATGGGATCATTCATTTTATTTTGTCTTAATAAATAGTAGTTTTGTAAAATACTTATTAAATAGTAAACAAATTCAAAAAATATAAAATTTGATCTCTAAACATATTTTAATATAGAGATCATGTTGAACGATTTGGATCGACTATTTGGACTTTAAAAATCATAAAACCGAATTGTTGTAAGATGTTGTAAGTGATCCATCCTCTCTCGATATATATATATATGGCGTATTTCCAAAGTGCGTTTGATGAAAAAAAACAAAAAAAAAAGTGCGTTTGTAAGAGTTAATGACATATTTAGACTGCCACTACTTTTTTTCTTCTCATCTCCATTTCGGTCCTCATTGGACCATCCATTTCTACAGTTTTTTGCATTTTTGTAATTGCTTTTTAATTGTCTTTTCATGTTTTTTTCCTCTTTTTTATTTCCATTTCTTCATTTATTTTTCTTCTATATATCTATTTTTTTGGAATCAAAAGTATTTTAAACCATGCTTATGTCAAAAGAATTCGAGTTTCTGATCTAATTTAGCCAATTCCATACTTAAATGACCGATTCCGATTTCATAGTCAAGTTACCAATTTCGATTCTGATTTTGCGAACCATACTGCTCTTGCTAGCAATTGGACCCTACGAGTACTTACACTGTGTAACTATTTTCGAGAGAGATGTAAGTCTTACAAGATTGACCTGGCAACTCAGTTCTGTTCCTCATTTCCAAAACAAAAAAAGAACCTCAGTTCAACATCATGTTGTCAGAAAAAATAAAACTCAGTTCACTTCCCCGCACGTTGCAGAACAATCCTTCAATTTGGCTTCAATTGACGTCTCTCTCTTATGCTTTATACGAACTATATATCTGAATTTTTGTTTGCATGTTATACCATATGATTGCAAATAGGAAAGTTAACTCCTTGAAAAAATTATATGAGATACCCAGAAGATATTTGGGAAATGTAACCTTCTGGGACATCATGTTTTCTGGGTCATGTATATTTGGGAAAGTTATCTCCTTGAAAAAATTATATGAGAGACCCAGAAGGTTACCAAAAATACAGTTTACTGGGAGGTTGAGTGAGAAATAAGATATGAGCCATATTAATTAGTTTAATAATTCTAATTTTCCAAAAAAAATATTTATACCATATTTAAAGAAAAAAATAAACCAAAACACCTCAAATTATGGGGAATTCAAAAAATACTAGGGACTCCAAACCAATATGCGGCTCTATTCTTGGAGGGGCCGCAAATTGACTTGGTGGCCCCCAAAAACCTAAATAATGACTGTAATATTAAATATATTTAGGTTTTTGAAGGACCTCCAAACCAATCTACAGCTCCCAAAAAATGGGGCCGCAGATTGGTTTGGAGGCCCTGGTATTTTTCAAATTCCTCATAATTTGGGATGTTTTGGTTTTTTTTTTTTTAAAGGGTATAAATAAAAATTTCGTTCTAATTTTATTATATGACTTGTAACAATTAAATATTTTCTTTATTTTTGACATATACAATGTGTATAATATAGCTACTACCATGATATCTTTAATTTGCACATAAGTCGATGTTATTTCTCATTGGACTTTATTATACTAATTAACTTTTAATTTATAATTTATAATTAGGATATTGTTGAATATTTTTTTTCATTGGTCTATTTTTGTATGAGAATTTTTTTATGTTTTATTATTGTATGTTCCGTTGCAACGCACGGGCACGATATTAGTATATATATAGGATTGTTAAATTTTTCAAAACAATTTTTTTTTTGTTAAAAAATTTAAAATGGAGATGGGCAAAGTTAATTCGGCAAGACTAAATTCTTCTTGGTTCGCTCCTTATTAATTTGATCAAAATGAAAATCAATTTTTTTTGTTACTATGTAGGAGAATATGATTGCGTTCCTCTTCAATTGTATGAAATTCTTAGTCCCTACAGATTGATTTTAACACTTAAATAAGTACAATTCTCATCCGACGGTACAGATGAAAAGAAAGAATTAATTAATTAAAATGCTGAAGTCCTCAGTCCTCTACTGTGCTGTGGGGTGTCACGGTTTTGAAGAGAAGGAATCATACGTTCTGTTCATTAGTTTGCCGACAATGTTTTATTAGAAAGATGCAAAATAACGTATATCCCTTCTTTCTATGCAACACGGATGAGGTCCGAGGTTCAAGAAACCAAGCATGCATTCACATGGACATGGTGTTGTAAGTCATCTCTAGGCACGCGGATCCGAGGTGTATTCATTTTATTTTGTTTAATTAATTCAGTGGATCTCGAGGTCTACCGAATTCATTTGTTTAATTTCGTTGATTTAATCGAGTTCAGATCCAATATCTGCACCAAGCTCCTCATGTAGTCATGTGTACCTAAAAAAGAATAGGAAATTATTAACATAGAGACGGAGTATCATGCATGCATATATGTGCTTTCATCAGATCTTATTGAGTTATGATCCTTTTTATCATGTAAACAAGTTTCAAAGTAGATGTATATTAATTTACTAAAAAGAACAAAATGAAAAATAACTTTTAATACGGTGTGGTTTTCAAGTAGTAAATAAAAAACCTTAACGAATATTAAAAGAAGTGGCGACTATTGTGTTTAATTTTAATACATAAATTATTTATTTTCTCTGATTTTATAAATTTGATAATATGATAGACAACACGATAAATAATGGCCAGCTGTGTTATCTCTATTTAATTAGATATCTAATTTGTTCTAACTGACAAGATAATGTAGGTTCAGTTGTCATTTTCATCATCACAATTGAGATAATATATATAAAAAATGCGAGATCATTATCAGAAAAATAAAAAAATGTATTTGGTTGGATCCACGACATTAGGATTACGTCAAGATAATATATATATAAAATGCGAGATCATTATCAGAAAAATAAAAAATGTATTTGGTTGGATCCACGCCATTAGGATCACGCCAAGATAATATATATATATAATGCGAGATCATTATCAGAAATTAATTAAATTAATTCTTGCAATTTGACTTAGCATCAGTTTGCTTTCCGAGGGACCATGGCCCAAACCCCAGAGTTTGCAAATCATGCCGTCCATGAATGACAATTGTTTTACTTCACAACTCATCATAGTCAATCTCTCTCTCTCTCTCTCTCTCTCTCTCTCTCTATATATATATATATATATATATATAGTCTGGCTAAATTGTTTCCGGAAGCACTTCGACCGAAGTGCATACGGGATCAAATTTTAGTATTTGATGTTCAAACAACAAATCTAAACCGTTAGATTTTCAATCTATATTAAAATGTGCTTGGAGACCAAATTTTATATTTTTTGGAAATTTTTTACTATTTATTAAGCCACTTTGAAAATTGCTGATCTTGGTGAACAGTATAAACAGTGCAACCAAATTCTGGACCATGTGATCAGCAATTTTCAAAGTAGCTTAATAAATAGTAAAAAAATTCCAAAAAAATTTAAACTTTTGTCTTCAAGCAAATTTTAATATAGAGATCAAATCTAACGGTTTAGATCGACCGTTTAGATTTTGAAAATCCGAAAACGACTTGGTTGCACGAAAGCCTTGATGCAAACGTTTTGATATTATATCACTATCAGGATGCGTTGTATTGCAAACAAAAAAAGCAAATATGACTTCTTTCTCCAGAATGATGCAGTACCCTTCTATCGAGCTAATTAATAACGATAATACATGCATAAATACATAGTGTTTCATTGAAGATGTACGTAAATACTACAACGAACCGAAACAGACCGGTAACCTAATAAAAATTATACTAGGGATCTGCCAATTAACGACTATTAGTTGGACATATATATCAGTAATTTAACGCAGGACTTTTGTATGATCAAGATGGTTCGCTTTGAAACCATGCTGATTAACTGTGGAGAAATGATGATTCTTTAATGTGGCATATCATGCCTGGGAAGAATGCAACATAGGTCTATTCCGGGCCCTAAATGTGTTAATGTCGAATTATATATGCATTATACCGAAGACCTATAAGATTAACGAGTTAGACCTAGAGTTGTTGAAATAGTAAATTTTCATATACATATTTTAATTTCCAAAATATTTAAATTACATGTCTTAATTTATCTAAAGCACATTGTATTATATTTATCTATATAAAATATAAAAATTGTAAAATTTATCTTTCTAAAATTTCACAGAACCAATATTTGATCTAGCTAGTGATAAAAGCTACGTCCTATATGTGAAAAATTACAGATTCAAAATCTTGAGAAAATTTATTATGGATATTAAACAGTTGGGTGACTTGAACTCCAAACTTTACTCGATATTTTTTTTTTTCAAAATTACTTGGAGATTTTCTAATAACCTTTTGGAATCCACTCATTTGTACGAACTGCACGGAATAGTTAGTTTATGGCGTGAACAATTCAAGGAAGATTGTATATATAAATTTTATTTTGTTTAATTAATTTAGTTGATCACTTGATAGTTTTTTATGGCGCACTGCCAACTGCTCATTTGTAGGTATTTAATTCAATGAGTTCAATAGTCAAATTCAAAGGCAGATCTCGAGGTCTACTAAGTTCTTTTGTATAATTCAGTTTATTTAATCGTGGTCAGATCTATCTGCATCCAACTCCTTATATGTACTCAAACAGAATATACAGGAAATGACTAACTAATTGCGAAATAATGAATTAGTTAAGTACTTCCTAACTTATTATGACTACCAAAATCAAATACATTTTGGCATATTGTACCGTCGTGAAGCCTATTTGATCAGATTTTACCGTAAGTAAGCCTATTTGATCAGTTTTTACCGTAAGTAAGCCTATTATTTCCGTTTTAAGCATAATTAATCTTATTTTAGCTGTTGTGAACGTTATAAAGCATATTTAGCGGTTTTTAGCATAGTTGAGCCCATTTTAGCGCTTTTTACCGTTATTGAGTCTATTTTGAACGTTTTTAGCGTTATTAATTATACTTTATTCTTTTTTAGCGTAATTAAGTCTATTTTAACAATTTTTACCGTTATACAGTCTATTTTAGCAGTTTTACCGTTATTGAGTCTATTTTGAACGTTTTTAGCGTTATTAATTATACTTTATCACTTTTTAGCGTAATTAAGCATATTTTAACTATTTTTACCGTTCTAAAGCCTATTTTAGCGCTTTTTACCGTTATTGAGTCTATTTTGAACATTTTTAGCGTTATCAATTATAATTTATCCCTTTTTAGCGTAAAAGCCTATTTTAACTATTTTTACCGTTGTAAAGCCTATTTTAGTGCTTTTTACCATTATTGAGTCTATTTTAAAAGTTTTTAGCGTTATCAATTATACTTTATCCCTTTTTAGCGTAATTAAGCCTATTTTAACTATTTTTACCGTTATAAAGCCTATTTTTGCAGTTTTACCGTTATTGAGTCTATTTGAAACGTTTTTAGCGTTATTAATTATACTTTATCACTTTTTAGCGTAATTAAGCCTATTTTAACTACTTTTACCGTTATAAAGCCTATTTTAGCGGTTTTACCGTTATTTAGTCTATTTTAAACGTTTTTAGCGTTATTAATTCTACTTTATCCCTTTTTAGCGTAATTAAGCTTATTTTAACTATTTTTACCGTTGTAAAGCCTATTTTAGCGGTTTTAACCATTATTCAGTCTATTTTAAACGTTATTAGCGTTATTAAGCATATTTTAACCGTTTTTTGCGTAATTAATCATACTTTATCCCTATTGAAGCGTAATTAAATTAATTGAACTTAATCTAAAAGAATTTAAACTATTTAAAACTAATTAACATTAATTTTAATTAAATTAATTAACCTTAATTACAATTAATTACAAATATTTAAAAATAAAAAATAATTAAAATAATTAAAAAAAAAATTACCTGTGAGGGCGCTGCTGCCTTCAGAAGTTGTGGAGAGGGCTGTGTTTTGGGGGTTAATATAGGGGCTGAAACAGTAAAAAGTTATTAAAGAACGAGGCCGGCCAATAATTGGCCAGTTTGGCTTTTTAATCGCTACTGGCCAATTATTGGCCGGTTTGACTTTTTAATCGGTACCGGCCAATAATTGGCCGGTATGGGTATTTTTAATAAAAATTTGGGACCGTGAGTATTTTTAATAATTTATATTTAACTTAGGGTATTTTTAAAAATGTCGGCGCAATGAGTTCTAACTCTATTTCTTATATTAGAACTGTTACTTTTAAAATGTATCTGAAATAATTGAATTCCAAAATACTCTGGGGTCATCCTCCTTTTTTATGTACTGGGCCATGACATGTCCACCTGTGCTGACCACTCCAGGCTCTCAGACCTCATGCAAAGCCCAACTTACTCAGCCCGCCCCCACAAAAGGGCCCTGGATGACAAACCCGACCCTAATACCGAGATCCCCTCAAACAGGTTGTAATTCGGGCTTTAAAAGGCAACACTCACAAACCAACCCACCAGAATGGCAAAATCCAACAAAAAGGAAGCAAGGGAAATTGTGTGCGAACGGCTGGATAGGGCTTTAGGGAAATTGGCATGGACTGTTAATTACCCGAACTCGGCGGTGTACCATATCCCCTGGTTCAACAGTGAGCACCTCCCAATCCTAATTCGCCCAACCCCGGTCAGGAAACCATCGAGAGCCCCATTTCGGTGTGAAAATTGGTGGTCTCTTACAAGCGACTTTAAGGAGGTATGTGAAAGAGCAACCTCAGATCGGGACTCTTCATGGTCAGAAATGCAAACAAAGTTTAAAACGGAGGTAAAGAGGTGGGTAAAGAAGAAAAAATCGCCTGACCAGATGTTAAAAGAGATTGAAGGGCAAATGGGTGCTCAATTCCACCCAACCTGACCAGATGTTAAAAGAAATTACTATGATATAAAATTACTTAATTTAATTTTTTTTAATTTATAGTAAAATTCTTTTAATTATCCAAAATCATAATAATTTTCTCCATTAATTTAATATCAATAATATTTATTTACTCGGCTAATGAAGGAGACATTTAATTTATTATACTTATACAATTTTATTTTTTACAATTTTGTTATATGTTAATTATTAGACATTAAATTATTACAATTTATAAAACTATTAATAAAAAATTAGTATTGATAATAAGTATTTTAAAAAGAAAAGAATATATAATTTGTCATGAATATCTTTCTCAAATTAGAGTTTTCCACAGTAATTCCCACATTACAATTGAACATACATCGGTAGGCTTTGAGATCCCTACAAAGAAAATTAATCACTGGATAGAGAAGCAGTTTGTTTTTAACTTTTCTGTTTGATTCTGATAAGTGAAAATCGTAGCTAATAAAATTTACAACCAAATATTATAATCAATCGTATTACAAGCGTATAATCCTACAGATGTAGTATGGTATGGGTGTCGATCCGTAGAGAATAATGTTTTTCAGTCTCGAACAATGAAATCACAATCATTCAATTGTCCAAACCTAACCGAAATTTTGAGAGTTGTTTTGAATTCTAATTTGAAGAAAATCAAATTTAAAAGCGTGATCAATTAAAGAGAAATTAATGTTAAAAGTTATTTATAGGATTCTGTCTACCATAATACTTGTGTGAATTTTATTCTAATTGGAGTACAGAAAGCTTTGTTCTTACTTTTTTTTATTATAATTGAAGATTTATGCTTATATACTAATATTAGTATATCACCTGATGTCCGAAGTAACAATCTAAATCATACTTTTGTAATCCAAACAGTTGATTCTAGCCGCTTAATATATAAAACTTTAATATTAAAATCATGTAGAATGCCATATTTTATTAATTTTAGAATTTATTTAAAAAGATAAATCTAAAATTAATAAAAATTACTAATACTTACATATCAAATAGGTCATATTTAAATATAAATATATAATTTTAACTGTCAGTATATCCGTCCAAAAAGATAATAACTATAATAATATCATATATGAGTGAAGCTATGGTGCTATGCATAGCACGGATGACTAGTGTACTACGGCTCAATATGGTACTTTTTAAAATCTTAATGGTCGATCTGAACCGTTCAATGTGATAACCATATGAATATGTACTTGCAAACTAAATTTTATATTTTTTCAAATTTTTTTATTATTTTTTTAGATAGGTAGAATTTTGATGGTCCAGAATTTTCAAAAAACACTGATTTTTCTATCTATCTAAAAAAATAGTAAAAAAATTTGAAAAAATATAAAATTTAGTTTGCAAGTACATATTCATATGGATATCACATTGAACGGTTCGGATCGACCGTTAGAATTTTAAAAAGTACCATATTGAGCCGTAGTACACTAGCCATTGGTGCTATGCATAGCACCATAGCCTCACTCATCATATATAGTAGCCTCTATTTCCGCAAGTTTAAATTTGTTACATTAATTATGTGTAGTTATATGTCAAAAAAAAATTATTCACTGAAGTGGTATATAACTTGTTAAAAGGAAGGTCAACCCCAACCTAAAATAGAGGATAAAAATATTCATTACCTATTAATCTAAGTCAGGAGGTATCAAATCCTTGCTATTACTAATAAAAAGAAATAGAAATCCTGGTCTCTATTCCATCAGCAAAAAGACAGAACAAAATTTGCAGATGCTTAGCTAGCTAAAAGATAGCAGCCAAAAATTGGATAGACATCACATTTTATTACAAAAATTAATATATACATATGCTAAAATTTGATAGACATCACAACAATAATGGATACTAACCAGACCATAATAGATTACTGTCTCAGATGCTATCATATCACATCAACAAACATAAACTACAATAATTATACCTCCATAAGAAAATTATCCACGACAAGTCGGCAATTCGACTCTCAATTAATCATCGGGTCCAATAATGGTTGATATATGTTTGACTTTGTCCCATTCCTCCCCCGACTTGTTCTTAATTTTTGACTGGAGTTCTTCATCTATCCTCAGTTCCTGTAGGGTGGGCACAAACTGTAGGTCGGGAAGAGCACGTAAATCTTTGCAGTCTTCAATACAAAGGTACTTGAGCACGGGCAATGCTCCATACTCGACCTTCCATTCCTTCAATTTCGAGACACAATCGAGTTTCAGAGTTTGCAGTCCCGAAAAACCTCCATTTGTGCAAACTATGGTATCCTCCTCCATTATAATGTTATCCAGCTCCAGCCACTTCAAACCACGTAATTTCTCAAGTTTCGGCATTGGATCGTCATTCAAATGAAACCTCGCTAGTGTTAGCTTGGCTAAGTTTGGAGGCATTTCTGCAATGTGAACATTTGGACGGTCTCCGTGTTCAGACCAGTACCCATAGAGTAACATGGTGTGTACGTTTTGATAACTTGGTGAGGTGCTGAAATCAATCATCCCTCTTGGAGGATAAAAGTTATAAAAGCTCACTGAGAGGAGGTTGTTCAACTTGGACATAAGGTTATGTATCAGTATGCCATCATTCTCGTCACCACAGTGTAGTCCCAACTCACGAACACCAGGGAGGTGAGGGATGCTTTTCTTCCATGATTTTGGAACTAGGAATCCACCAAGGCTTCTTAGGTTAACTAGGTTTGCAGTTGATGGTGGTCCCACTATTTGTGAATTGGAATGAACATGCCTCAAACTAGTGATTTTCCAAAAACTTTTTGGTAACTGTCGGATCCTTGTATCAGCAATATCAAAGGTTTGCAGATTTTGCAAATGACCAATCCATGATGGAATTACAATTACGTTAGTATCTCCCAAACCCAAATATCTCAAGTGGATCATGTTCTTCAAATCAGTCGGTAGGTCTCTTATTTTTGCCATTCCTAGTTCCAAGACTCTGAGTAACAAAAATCCTGTACCAATGACACTGCCTCCGAAATTTATGAATGTTCGCAGTTTGGGCATTTTGATCCTTCTGAGATCCAGATCCTCATCCATCTTTTCGTGAAATGCCACTCGTCGTGTCATGCTTACATCCCCCTTTGCATTTTCTTTCTTCCAGATGAGAAGGAAATCATTTTCTGTGGCTTCACCCAATGCAACTTCACGCAAAAGATCGTGTACTCGGATAGACTCGATGGCACCATCAGGAGACCTCTCAACTTGAACCAAACATCTGGATGTTTAATAGTACAAAAAAATGGGATAAAAACAGATAAAAAAAAATGATGTTCTGTATCAGTTAGCACTCTCTAGCCACTGTAAATTGTCAATCAAGTAAGGTTGCAGCTATCAGTACACGAATAACAGAGTCAGCTAAAATATGCTAATAACGGAAACAATGTTCTTTTTTTAAGAATCCTATTTAGGCTCTGTTTTGGTTACTTGCATGTTAAAAGTTGTTATCAATACAGGGTGAAGTGAAGGACTACCATCTACACATTAATTTAATTAATAAAAATTATGGGGTAATGCTGCCTAAGTTGTTTGAACTTTCGAATTTGAAACTCAATTAATTTACCTTTCCAAATAACACATTTACTTTTACTTTAGCTCTTTCCAACAATTGATCCATGGGTGTTAAAATATATGTTTTTTTTTTTTTCATTTCCAGGCAAAATAATTTCTTATGTGTTTGAATGATATATTTTTGTTACTAAGAGATTAACTGTATATAATCATTTACTTTTTATACTTTCACTTTATATGATATAATTTTTTTCTATAACAAACCGTTTCAGTCTTTTAAAAATTAATAAAAAATGGTATAACCGAATTGTTAATTAACATAGGAAAAAGAAGTTATGAAACCTCATAACGCACTTTCAATTTCCAATACAAAAATAAAATTACAGGAGTAGGAGTTTAGAGCAGTATTCGGCTATGGGAACGGGTTGCATCCGACGGGTTCCTCAACCGTTCGATCTGCTTTAAGATCCGTGCACATCCCTTCAATATTAGTGCGCATTCACCTCAAGATCTGTGCCCATCTAGCGTGCACGGATCTTAAAGCGGATCGGACGGTAAAGCAACCCATCGAACTCAAATTTGAGTAATTTGAGTTGGATGAGCGTCAGATGCAAGTTTAATTTTACAAATGAAATGGGTTAAAGAAAACAGAAAATATATATTCATAACACGGTTTCAAGTTCCAATAGAAAAATAGAAGTACCAGGAGTTTTATAGACATTTGAAGATCAGAAACTGAAAGTTTAGAAAGGTATTCTGCTATAATATTCATATATTTATTAAAGACTGATAAACCAAACTACAAGTAGCAGAGGTATTCAACTGTAATATTCGTATATTTATGACAACAGTACCTTTGCACAAGCTCCTCCAAATAATCTTCAGCATAATCCTCTAATTCCCCTTTATTTTTGGCCTCTATGAAGCCTTCAGCTATCCACATATTCATAAGCTCTTTCGCAATAATTGTGCAGTCCTCCGGGAAGCAAGCTAAGTACCTGAAACATGCAACCAGCTTGATTCATATATATTTTGGAGGTCAAATCTTCAAAATTTCATTTTAGCAAGATCAAGGAATTAACAAATAGTGATCCAAGAACCGAAAAAAACAAAACCAAACATTTTTTTCTAGAAAAAAATGCCAAAAATAAGAAACAGAACAAGGACTGATTAGTAAGAAACCATGATCTCTGAGAAATAGCCAGCGTATTGACTTATTAACGAACATATTATGACTCCAAATTCTTGCAAAAAATAAATGATCCTTAATTAAAAATTACGTGTATGACTTGAGAACATACCGGAAGCATGACTTGAGAAGGTACGGTAAGTCATCATAGCTGGGGGCTAGAATTTTCATGCATTCTCCTCGGCCAACGGTATGCCAATCCAACCTCTCGAGCACTCCAGACCATTCTCTGAGCGTACAAGGCTTACTTGACAAGAGGCCACCCAACACGGTGAGAGCCAGTGGCAAGCCATTGCATCTCTGAACTAGCTTTCTAGCAAGATCCTTCAGTTCTTCCGGACACTCCGGCGAGGGATCGCTGCTTCGAATTGCCTTCTTTAGAAAAAGCACCAAGCTTTCTTCTTCGTTGAGCAAACGAAGACGATACACACCTCTAGAATCTGCGTAATTTGCTACATTAAGGTTACGGGTCGTCATTAGCACCCGGCTCCCATTCCCGACGTCGACGAGGCCGGTCTCAAGCTGGGTAAAGACATGCTCAGTCCACACATCATCTAACACAATTAGGTATGTCTTCCCTTTCAACAATGTGTTGACTTCTCCTAATAGAAATACAATCTGATCTTCTTGGTGCATTTCTTTTAATAAACGAAGAACACGCTCCCACTCCTTCTCATCATTTGTAAGTTTCTGGTGTATTTTCTTTAAAACATCAAGGAGATTAAAATCTTGGGAGACAGTTATCCATATGCAAGAATCAAAATGATTCCTTATATTTGGACAACTGTACACCTTCTGAGCAAGAGTGGTCTTTCCAAGACCACCAGATCCGACAATGGAAACCACATACCGGCTTTGGTCGCTCGGCCCGTTCAACAACAAATTGATTATATCTCCCTTTTCAGCCTCAAAACCAACAACTTCACCGTTATCGACATCAGGGAGCACATGGCGTTTAAAAGAATTAGGTTGTGTTTGGAGAAGGCTTTGAGAGTGATCTCCGTCTCCACGAAGATCTTGTATCCCGAAAGTAGTTCTACCTTCAGAGATTACACGGAGTTTGGCTTGGATCTCAGAAATCTTCTCACCAAGAGCACGACGAGCTAGCAGCCTGTTCTGGATGAAACCGAGCCTCCGACGGTTGGCTTCAACAAGGAATGTGTCAATCGCATCCTCGATCTCATATGTGACACTCCTCACATCACGCACCCATCCCTTGATCCTCTCATCACCTCTCTTCTTCGTGGATTCTGCATCCTTTAGAAAGCACTGCATCTGACCCAGTTGAACCTTCACCTCGTTCACTTTGCGGTCGACTCTGCGCAGGGAGCGGACTTCGTCTACAAGTAGGTCTGCTAACTTATTTACCACAGCGGAGACGATCGCCTCAGTCATCTTGCTCTATTATTGTAATATCTCTTTCTAGCTCTCTCGCTCTTAATTTGCTCTGGTAAGATGGAAAGCGTATTTGCAGGTAATTAAAGTGAGAGAGTATTTAAGTTGGGACTAGGAGATGGTCAACAGTAGCAATCTGTCTATATCGGGTCTACAATCGAAATACAGTTCAAAGAAAGAAAGAAAATTATTTTAGGGCACCAATAATTGACAAATGGGGATAAAACATGGGATCCTTCTTTCCAGTGTAATCCATATATACCAAAGCCTTACCATAATCCACTTTATTTACCAAAGCCATACCATAATCCACTTTATTTACCAATATATAGTCTATATAAATTGAAATTTCGGTGTCGGTGATGATTAGAGGATGAAAATGTCCGTCAATAATTCCGCGTGGTCTTCTTGTGCCTGTGGGGTCCATTCCACGTGGTACATTTATTGATTATTAATGCTTTTGAGACTTATTATGTGCCTGTGGGGTCCCTGCCGCGTGGTGTGTCTCTGCGCTGCAGTCTCACATGTCGAACTTGTAAGCCTTTTTCAGACTGTTTGCATCATTTACTTTCAAGAGCTACTATATATGGAACAGCACGGATTGGTGGTTGGGTGGCCTCTGATACCATTCGTATAGAACCTTTATATCAATTTATTTCTCTAATTTGTTGGTCATTTTTCTTTGCGGGTGTGTTTGTGTTTTGATGAATGTTTGGGTTTGTGACAGTAATGAGTTAACTCAAATTTGAGATAGTCATGAGTTAATTTAATTTTTAGTTGGATTAGTAGAATAATATGTTAACTCATAAAAAACAAATAAAGAATAATTTCTTTTTGCTAACACAAAGACATCAAACACTATGCTTTAAAATTTGTATGTTTCTGAAAGTGGATCAGATGATTTTGGAGCTCATTGGACCCAAAAGTAGGTTCGATGGGAATCGGACCTACTTCGTTCTAAAAAAACATACCCTCCCAGCATCTCCGAATCTTCTGCATTAACTCAAAAGATTATTTTTTGAGTTTAATACATCTCAGCCGTCTGATCATGATCAAAGCCAATCCAACCCACGTCTATGACGCACGAGGTCCTTTAGTATTGGTGCAGATCTCAATTGGACGGTCCAGATCTATTAACGCATGTTCTATGTTTGGTTGCAATCTTAGAATAGTTAGAATAACCAAATTAACATTTGTCTTATTAGAATAGCTTGTTCTAACTTTTTGTGAGAATAACTTGTTTTAATAAGACAAACAAGTTTGATTCTCTATTTTGCTATTCTAACCTAACCAAACACCGAATAACTTGTTCTTAAAAATAGTCAATTTTTTTCTCTTTTTTGGAGGAAAAGCTCGGAGACGAAAATAGTTTATTCTCAATCAAACCAAACATACTTCAGCATCTCCGTGACCCTAAACCCTCATCTTGTACTTGTGAGGTGCTTTCCACATGGTACATTTATTAATGCTTTTCCAGACTTATTATGTGCCTGTGGAATTTTTTTAATAAATCATAATTAAAAAAAATACTTTTACGAAACCAACATGTTACTATTTTTTTTATAAAAACCACAAGAGCCGAAATGAATTTCGGTCCATTATTATTATTTTTATTCCGGACTGAAATGACATTTCGGTCCGTATTGGTTTCACAAGTTTTTAGATCAGCCGTCACAAAAAATCCAAAAGGGGACTGGACCGAAATGGCATTTCGGTCCTGTTCAATTTATTTTTTTCCAACCCGACAACAAACCCTAAAAAAAAAAAAAGTTCGGACCAAAATGGCATCTCGGTCCATGGGTGTTACACCAACGACTTGTTTTTTCTGAAAACTTGTGAAACCAGTTCGTACCGAAATGTCATTTCGGTCCGAAAAAAAATAGCAGACCGAAATGGCATTTCGAGTTTCTGGTTTTTGTAGAAAAAAGAGTAATCATGTTGGTTTCATAAAAATATATTTTTTTAATTATGGTTTATAAAAAAAGTTCGTGCCTGTGAGTGTGAGGTCCCTGCCGTGTGGTGTGTCTCTGCGCTGCTGTCTCAATTATCAACTTGTTTCAGACTTATTAATTTACGCTGCAGTCTCCGCGTGCTGTGTCTCTATAATTTTTTTTATAAACCATATTTAAATTTTTTTTGTATGAAACCAACATGATTACTTTTTGTTTTTTTATAAAAACTATAAGAACCGAAATGTCATTTCGGTCTGTTATTTTTTTTTATTTCGGACCGAAATGACATTTCTGTCCGGTCCCCTTTTTGAATTTTCTATGGTACTGGTTTCACCGAAATGGCATTTCGGTCCCGAATAAAAAAAAATAACAGATCGAAATAGCATTTCGGTTCTTATGGTTTTTGAAAAAAAAAGAGTAATCATGTTGATAAAAATAATTCGTGTCTCTAAGCTCATAATAATAATATTATAAAAAACTTGTAAGCCTTTTTCAGACTGTGGCATCATGTTCTTTGAGGATCTACCATTATGCATGGCATAGTAACAAATGAATTATTCGGGTTCGGTTCGGCTAGGTCAAAAATTCGTGATTCGGGTATAATTCGGGTATAATTCGGGTATAATTCGGGTATAATTCGGGAATAATTCGGTACAACAAGAAAGCAAAAAAAAAAATTCCAAAATTCAAAATTTAATTTATATAGAGCTGAATTCGCATCCTCTGAGATATCTCAAACTTTGAATGACTTTTTGAAAAATCTCAACCGTTCAATTGCATTCTGCAGTGGGCCCCTGCGCTGCCCCCAATAGTCACCGTACAAGTCATGCAAAAATTGAGATATCTTGAGAAATGAGAATAGCACTTTGCCTCCTCAGCCCCACGTGGCTACAAAATTCGAAAATTTTTCCTCAGCCCATGTGCCTCAGCCAACTCTGCCTCCGAAATTTTCAAAAATTTCAATGCGCGAATTTTTCGAATAAAACGCGAATAATTCGTAAAAAACGTTTTATTCGCGTTTTATTCGCGAATAAATCGGTAAAAGTTCGGTCAACCGTTTTATTCGCTGTTCGGTTCGGAAATCTCAAAAAACGTTTTATTCGCGTTTTATTCGCGAATAAAACGCGAATCATGTTTCTATGATGCATGGCACATCACGGATTAATTGGTGATTGTATGACCTCTGATACCTTGAATTTTTTTTAAAAACCATAATTAGAAAAAATAAAGTTAGCAAACCAACATGATTACTTCTGTTTTTACAAAAACCATAAGAACCGAGATTCCAATTCGGTTCCAAGTTTTTTTTTTTCTGGAACCGAATTGGAATTTCGGTTCCAACCCCGTTTTCACAATTTTTCCAAAAATCAGTGTGGCATTTGGTATGCAGAGCAAAACCCGAGATCCAAATTCGGGTTAACATTTTTTTTATTTGAAACCGAAACTAGCTTTCGGTTTTTTTTTTTTTTTTGATGGAACCGAAAGTAGGTTTCGGGTTCAACCCTAATATTTCCATGTACAGTTCTTTTTGATGGAACCGAAATGCATTTGTGTGGTCACAATAAAAAGCATGCATTTGTGTGGTCACAATAAAAAGCATGACACTAAAGGAAATAAATAAAAATGATAAAAATAATAAATAACTGTCTGATTCTATCCAGATTAGGGCTGCAAACGAACCGAACCAAATCGAATCTGCCCTAGTTCGAATTCGAATTCGAAATAATTTCGAATCAAATCCAGTTCGAAATTGAAATAGATTTCGAACCTGAAAGGCCAGTTCGAATTTGGTTCGGTATAATTCGAACTAGTTCGATTTGATTCGAAATTAGTTCGAAATTCAATGTAGATTCGAAATTCAAGGCCTAAACAGAGATTAATCTGGGCCATACATACAGATCACAAATTAGGCTAATCTGGGCCGTCGGACAAATGATTCATATGCAATTGACTTCTCGAAAAATAATTTTCGCCGGGCTCAATAGAGCGGTGCTTCGTAACCTCAGACACCGCTCGCAGGGGGCTGCCGCCCCCTGCCACCCCTCGCATAATCCTAGAATCAGGCCCACATATATGACAATTCGAAGTTCAGTTAAACTAGGCTGCATATTTTTATACATATGCTTTTCTTGAGGCAATTCAAACTTACTTTTCTAGATCTATCCAACAATTCGATTCAAACTTGGCTGATTTCGAACCTTCAAAATTCGCGAACTATATCGAATCAAACCTGGGCAGGTTTGAATTCGAAATTGAATTAATTTTGAATCGAACTGGTTTCGAATCGAATTTCTTTCGAACTTTTTCGAATCGAACTCGAATCGAATCACGAATCTCGAATTTTTTGTGCACCCCTAATCCAGACCCAAAGTATTGAAGCTTGGTCCAAGAGAATAGATTAATATTTAATCTGTCCTTGTAATTATCAGGCCTTGTAACTAGACTAGCAGATCTTGCTCCTTTTTTTAATTAGTCCAAACTATGGCAAACAAAAAACCGAATTTAGAATTCGGGTGCAAGGTGAAAAAAACAAAACCGAATTTAGAATTCGGGTCCAATGTGAAAAAAATAAAAAACCGAATTCTAATTTCGGTTCCACGTGCAAAAAAAAAAAAACCGAGAACTGATTTCGGGTCCAGGCCTGTTTTGGATTTTCCGTGACGGCTCTTCGGAAAAATTGTGAAATGGGGGTTGGAACCGAAATTTCAATTCGGTTCCAGGGAAAAAAAACCTTGGAACCGAATTAGCATCTCGGTTCTTATGGTTTTTGTAAAATCCGAAGTAATCATGTTGGTTTCCTAACTTTGATTTTTCTAATTATGGTTTCTAAAAAAAATTCTGATACCTTGGTATATAGGACCTTTATATCAATTTATTTCCCTTTGTTTGGTAGAAAGTCTGTAGGCGATCTTCGTTCGTCATTTTTTTTGTTATATTAATTTAGACTTGTCATGCTATCAAACGATTGATATTTTATAAATGAAAAAAGAATTCAAATATTATAAATGTAATTAAGTTGCTAGCTTGAATACAGAAAAGGAGTTTGCCAAAAAAAAATTTCTTGGGTCTGTTTTTTTCTTTTCCCTTTTTTTGCTGGCATATTAAGCGATCGAATTAATTAATGAATCATAATGTTACTTATGATTTTTTCCTGAGATGTAAACTATACGGTACGGGTTAGGCATATATATTTTTATACTTGTACCCATTTTGGAGTTAAAGAGTTAACCGTACCATTGCATTAGACTTGTATATATTCTACTATTAATTATGAGAAGGGTTTAAATGCTTTTGCCTTTTGTGTTTCCATTATGTCTTCATTTGTAGAACTACAATAACTTAAAATTTAAAACTTAAATTTCTAAATAAAACCGTTAGATATGATATATCATTTTCTCTATGCAAAAGTAAAAGATCTCGACATTTCGACTTTATTTTGATTAGAATTACAAAAATACACTGATGTGGATAAATTCTGGACGTTTATTTTTCAACTTATACACAGGGATCTGAAACCTAGCAACATTTTGCTGGATGAACATATGAATCCAAAAATATCAGATTTTGGTCTTGCAAGGCTTTACAAAGATGACCAAACCCATAAGGAGACATCCATCATTGCAGGAACCTAGTAAGGCTTTAATTTCATTATTTTCTTTAGAAACTTAAATTTGTATCAAATATTTAATATATAATAACTCATTTTCCTCTTTTACATCCCCAATAATCTAACCTATTGTTTTTATTTTAGGGTCATAAACAGTGGGTACATGGCACCAGAATACGCCATGCATGGGGTGTATTCAGAGAAGTTAGATATTTATAGTTTCGGTGTTTTGCTTCTGGAAATAGTAACTGGGAGAAAAATCATTTCATTTTGTGACAATCAGCTTGCTTCCAACATAATAAGCTATGTAAGCATGAAATTTACTGTTACCAAATTTACACATCTATATAGCAAAAAGGGCCTCATATATAAATAAAAGATTAAAAGGTAGTGATCGATAAAGTATTTTCAACTAGAAAGGATAATCATTTTTTTTGTACCTCAAAATAGAAATAAAATATTGAATTGTTATGTTTTGTTTTTCTTCAATTCGAATAAACCGAATTGTTGCTTCATTTTTCTGTGATTTTTGTTGGTTGAAAATTTTATGTCGTCACTTCATATTCAACAATGCTGATTTTGGTGTTAGTGAAAAGAAGTGATAAAATGAAAGTTGTATCTATGCGTAGGCATGGCAACATTGGGCAAAGGAAGAAGTTGAGGTTTTGAAGGACCCGGCACTAGACCACGTATGCCTTAACCAACTCTCGAGATGCATCCACATTGAATTGCTCTGTGTGCAACAGAATCCGATAAATATGTGGCTAGTTATGCTCCGAAATGAGTCCATTCCGATTCCAGCTCTACCAGTGCATATATATGAGCAGAATGGGATTTTCACTAATTGAAGACAGTATAAGCATAAGCAGTAATGATGATATGACTGGGCAGTCATAGTAATTCAAAATGAATAATTTAAATAATAGAGTATCTTTTAGATTTCTATATATATAGATATAAAAAATAAGTATCAGAAAAGAGTTTACTTTATGGAAATTGTGAAACCCATCTAATCTTGTATGAACATCTTAAATAAATTAACAAATTGCTGAAGTAAAAATGGGCTTTGTCAAGTGCCGGAAGAAAAATGGACTTAATTTGTCAATACTCCCTCAAATTCATATCACCTGAACATTATTTTGTGATCGAACGTTCAGAATCTAAACTCAAGTATTATGTTACTTTAGAGTATAGAGCATTATTTTTTTTTCCCTCGTCACGCATATACTCTCCAATTATAGCTGACCATGTGATATGATTTCTCTCTCTCGGGCATTTTGTCAAACACCTTCCGTGCATCCTCCAAACTTCTGACATGTCTGTTAACAACATGTTCTGTTAACGGGTTGGGGTCGGGTTATGCAAATTAATTCTTATTTTTATTTTTTTGGGATACGTACTTGCACTCTCTTCAAAAATTGTAAAATTATATATTTCCCTCTCCTAATTCTATTAATTAAGTATTTACCATCTAAAATTTTAATAACTCACATATTTACTCAAATTTATTGACTGCACGAAGCAGTAGACTAGCCACTAGTTGTTGTGCCATGGACCCAATTGAGATTAATTAAACCTAATTAATATCAGTATTCAATTAATTGGATAAGTCTGTGAGTTATTAAATTTTTTAATGGTAAATACATAATTTTATAGTTTTGGAGTAGTATATCTGAAATTCTCCCACAAATTAATTCTTTTGGAACAGGTTATTAATTTTGATATAACGAGGGAAACAAAATTGGTGGTGGATTTTGTTTTTTCCTATTAATTTATTTCTTCATTTCTTTCGTTGACCCAGGTAAAAATCTTGAAAGTAAAAAAAGGCAAAAAGAATACAAACAAAAAAAAACACAGAAAGACAGTTTACAAGACAAATTACGCTAGTCTAAACATTGCTTAGCCGTATTACTAAACAAAATCCACCATAAAATCTCAATTATATCAGAAAAAAAAATATATTTATAAAACAGACCCTCATTTTGTCAAAACCCAAAACTGCATTTTTCAACTATTCATTATTCATTAACAATACTACAACATCTAAATAATTAAAATTAACAAAACTACTCATGTACTCCAACTTCATCAAGCCAAGCAACCACCTGTTTAATATCGGGTCTCAATTTCGGGTCCGAGTTTATACATCTACATCCAATTTCAAGTACACTCATAAGTTCTTTCTCATACAAATTATGTCTTGTGCTCTGCTGTATGAATCCCAGTTGCATGTAAGTGGAGTTGCAGTTACCGGAAGTTGACTTACATAAACCCCAATTTCCTTCATAACTTGAATATGAAAAACTGACAATCAGTTGGCACTATTCCCTCTAAGTGGCTTTATATGTGCCACACTAAACATAGACAATAATGTAAGCTTGCCGGAATGGTGCACAGAACCAATAATGCATTTTAACCCTCCTCTTTGTTAGTTACTTAATTTTGTTTGCCGGAATGCTATTATTTTCGTAATTTTGTTTGTTGGAATGTTGTTTTCGTAAATTCTGTTCGGATACTACTATTTTTGTAATTAAGTTAGCTGGAATGCTGGTTTTGTGAATTTTAAATGCTATGTTAATTTGTAAATTTTGTTATTCATATTTGTGCAAACCAGTGCCTTTATTCTGGCTATATATATACGTACAAAGATTGCTTCTATAAGTTTGATCTCTTGACTGTCGTACGTACTTTCTACAACAATATATCAGAATGGTAACATCAGTCATGTAAGTTGCCAGTATCATGATCTCTGTTTAATTATGCTTATACTTTTCAATATACCATGCTTACTGTTAGGCAATTCATTTTTTGTGGTTTTTATAAATTCACCCTACTTACACATAGCATGCATCACTTTTGAAATTGTTCACATATAATAATATACATAAATTGCTCCAAGCCTCCATGTACACATAGAAAAATAATTTTAAACAATAATTCCTAAATTATGCTCATCAATGGATTTTAACAAGTTCTTGATCCCTATTTATCAAAACTACATAAGAAAAAAATGACATAATTTGTTGCATGTTTGCATAGAGAACATGATAATGGCCACATCTACTAGGGAAATTTTACAAATTGCCCTACTTTCCAAAATTTTCAAACAAAATACCCCTCCTCTAAAATAATTAACAAAATGCCCTTGTGGGTCCCCATTTCTCCCTTCTTCCCCCTCTCTCCCCCTCCCTCCTATTTACTCTCATCTAATTTTAGCATCTCTCTCATTTAGACTTTAATGAGCACATAACAGGCAACAACAATTTTGTAGACATGCAACAAATTTTTCAATTAGATAACTAATATATGTTTTTCAATTAGGCAACAACCAATGCCAATCAAGATAAAATACATAAATTGCAAATGATAAATTATTGTACTAACAAAATAAAAGAGTACAAAACATAAAACATGGATATAAATTGTAAATCATAAATTTAACGGTTTCTGTAATCTACTATGCCCAATATTGTTAAGCTTTCAAAATTCCTGCAATAAAAACAAATATTTAGAAGTAATAAAATAAAGTGAACAACTTTAAATTAGAAAAAAGTAACCAAGTAGCAGTTAATAAAATTTAAACCCGAACAATCTCACATTAGATTAAGGATAGTGCTAAACATACTTCAGTTTTTAACGGAAGATGATATCTCAAGTTGTGACACCTACATATCATATATAATTTTGGTTAGAAAAAATAATTAATATTTGATACACATACAATGGCAAAATGCATGTTACCTCTAGTTTTTGTGAAGCTGTGGACATCTTTTTTTATAATAAACCTAAAATATTTGGGAATTTATCGAAGGAATTTACACCATTAATTCTTTTTAAAATTGGTTGATTAAATGCTCTAAACCCTAATTTCTTGAAATTCATAAAAAATTGGGCAGTGATTTTCATGAAACAAAATTCATGGTAAAATTCTTCATAAAAAAGCATGAATTTTTATATAAAGACTCAAAAAATCTTCAAACGGTTGATTTATTATGAATTTATCAAGGTCTGGAGGTAAATAAGGGTGCAATTTGGGGGTAAACTAACAAAATAAAATAATTCCTCTCGGTGCAATCTGGAGCCGCAAACCAGTCGCCTGTCAATCTGAGCCCCACATTTCAGCGGCAGAGAGACAATTTGCGCTGAAGTTTTTAAGGATTTAGACAGACTTGTCATACTGCGGTCTAGGTGGACCAATTAGTGAGATTTTAAACTCAATGAAAAACTTTTTCACGAACCGTTCGGATGGTTGTTTTTATAGTATGATATTGGATCATTTTTTTCATCTTTATTCTCATTTCTTTAGAAATATGTGCGAAATAAAATATTAGGTCATACCAAACTATTTTTTTCTTATGATTTCTTGTTTTATCTCTCCTTAAGTTTTTCAAATAATATGTTGAATGCATTAATTAGTGCTCAACGTCAGATAAATTGTCCTTGTTTTTATACTTACATCTGAATATCATAGAAATTACTTAATTTAATTTTTGTCACTTATATTAAAATTCTTTTAGTTATCGAAAATCATATAATTTTTGCCATTAATTTAATATCAATAAAATTTATTTACTCGGCTAATGAAGGAGACAATTTTAATATATTATACTTATACATTTTACTTTGAGTTTTTTTGTTATATGTTAATTATTAGACATTAATTTATTAGAATTTATAAAAACTATTAATAAAAAATAGTATTGATAATAAGTATTTTAAAAAGAAAAATGTATAATTTTTCATGAATATCTTTCTCAAATTAGAGTTTTCCACAACAATTCCCACAATACAACTAAACATACATCAGTAGGCTTTGAGATCGGTACAAAGAAAATTCGTTGGTTTGATGGAGAAACTGTTTGTTTTTAGCTTTTCTGTCTGTTTCTGATGGGTGAAAATCGTAGCTAATAAAATTTACAACCAAATATTATAATCAATCGTACTACAAGCGTATAATCCTACCGATGTAGTATAGTATGGGTGTCGATCCGTATAGAATAATGTTTTTAAGTCTGGAACAATCAAATCACAATCATTTAATTGTCCAAACCTAACCGAAATTTTGAGAGTTGTTTTCAATTCTAATTTGAAGAAAATCAAATTTAAAAGCGTGATCAATTAAAGAGAAATTAATGTTAAAAATAATTTATAGGATTTTGTCTACCATAATACTTGTGTTAATTTTATTCTAATTAGAGTACAGAAAGCTTTGTTCTTATTCTTTTTTTTGGATTATAATTGAAG
The DNA here is from genome assembly GCA_025461125.1 of Carex kokanica. Taxonomy (NCBI): domain Eukaryota; kingdom Viridiplantae; phylum Streptophyta; class Magnoliopsida; order Poales; family Cyperaceae; genus Carex; species Carex kokanica. The sequence continues at coordinate 1,044,959 of JAJGRX010000675.1, read as the reverse complement.
AGTTATGCTAATATACTAATATTAGTATATCACCTGATGTACTAATTAACAATCTAAATCATACTTTTGTAATCCAAACAGTTGATTGAAGCAGCTTAATATATAAAACTTTCATATTAAAATCTTGTAGAATGCCATCTTTTATTAATTTTAGAATTTATTTACAATTTTATAAAATTAATAAAAGATAAATCTAAAATTAATAAAAATTACTAATATTTACATATCAAATAGGTCATATTTAAATATAAGAGTAGAACTAGGGTGCTCCTAAGCTCACCAAGCCCTTCGTGAGCGCGACTCTAAAACCTATCGAAATGACTTCAAACGACATTTACAAACCGTTAGATGTTCAATCTATATTAAAATGTGCTTGGAGACAAAATTTTACATTTTTTGGAATTTTTTTACTATTTATTAAGATGGTTTGAAAATCGCTGTTTTTATTAAAATTCTGCACCATTGAAAAACAGCGATTTTCAAACCATCTTAATAAATAGTAAACAAATTCTAAAAAATATAAAATTTGGTCTCTAAGCACATTTTAATATAGATTGAACATCTAACGGTTTGAAAATGTTGTTTGAAATCAATTCGATATGTTTTAGAGTCGCGCTCACGGAAGGGCTTGGTGAGCTTAGGAGGACCCTAGTTCTACTCTAAATATAAAAATATAATTTTAACTGTCAGTATATACGTCCAAAAAGATAATAACAATAATAATATCATAGTAGCCTCTATTTCCTCAAGCTTAAATTTGTTACATTAATTATGTGTAGTTATATGTCCAAAATGATTTATGTACTGAAGTGGTATATAACTTGTTAAAAGGAAGGTCAACCCCAATCTAAAATAGAGGATACAAATATTCATTACCTATAAATCTAAGTCTGGAGAGGTATCAAATACTTGCTATTACTAATAAAAAAAATAGAAATCCTGGTCTCTATTCCATCAGCAAAAAGACAGAACAAAATTTGCAGACGCTTAGCTAGCTAAAAGTTAGCAACCAAAAATTGGATAGACATCACATTTTATTACAAAAATTAATATATACATATGCTAAAATTTGATAGACATCACAACAATAATGGATTACTGTCTCAGACGCGATCATATCACATCAACAAACAAAAACTACAATAATTATACCTCCATAATTAATCATCGGGTCAAATAATCGTAGGTATATGTTTGACTTTGTCCCATTCCTCATCTAATTTCTCAATTTTTGACTGGAATTCTTTATCTATCCTCAGCTCCTGTAGGGTGGTCACAAACTGTAGGTCAGGAAGAGCACGTAAATCATCGCAGTTTTTAATAGAAAGGCACTTGAGCACGGGCAATTCTCCATACTCGACCTTCCATTCCGTCAATTTCGAGACACGATGGAGTAACAGAGTTTGCAGTCCAGGGAAACCTCCATTCGTGCAAACTATGATATCCTCCGACATTATAATGTCATAAAGCCCCAGCCCCTTCAAACCACGTAATTTCTTAAGTTTCGGCATTGGATCGTCATTCAAATGATAGCCCGCTAGTATTAGCTGGGCTAAGTTTGGAGGCAGTTCTGCAATGTGAACAGTTGGACGGTCTTCGGGTCTGGACTTCAGGTACCCAGAGAGATACATGGTGTGTATGTTTTGATAATTTGGTGAGGTTCTGAAATCAATCTTCCCTCTTGGAGGATAAAAGTCATAAAATCTCACTGAGAGGAGGTTGTTCAACTTGGACATAAGGTTATATATCAGTATGCTATCATTCTTGTCATCACAGTATAGTTTCAAATCACGAACACCAGGGAGGTGAGGGATGCTTTTCTTCCATGATTTTGGAACCCGGAAATATGCAAGGGTTCTTAGGTTAACTAGGTTTGCAGTTGATGGCGGTCCCACTATACTCTGAGAATCACGGGAAACAACATGCCTCAAACTAGGGATTTTCCAAAAACTTTCTGGTAACTCTCGGATATTTGTATATCTAATATTAAAGGTCTGTAGATTTTGCAAATGACCAATCCATGATGGAATTGCAGTTACCTCATTCCCTTTGAAACCCAAATATCTCAAGTGGATCATGTTCTTCAAATCAGTCGGTAGGTCTCTTATTCGTGCCATTCCTAGTTCCAAGACTCTGAGTAACAGAAATCCTGTACCAATGACACTGCCTCCTTCGAAATTTATGATTGTTCGAAGATTGGGCATTTTGATCCTTCTGAGATCCAGATCCTCATCCATCTTTTCGTGAAATGCCACTCGTCGTGTGATGCTTACATCCCCCTTTGTATTTTCTCTCTTCCAGATGAGAAGGAAATCATTTTCTGTGGCTTCACCCAATGCAACTTCACGCAAAAGATCGTGTACTCGGATAGCCTCGATGGCACCACCGGGAGACCTCTTAACAACTTGAACCAAACATCTGTATGTTTTATAGTACAAAAAAATGGGTTAAAAAACAGAAAAAAATGATGTTCTATATATGTCAGTTAGCACTCTGTAACCACTGTAAATTGTCAATTAAGTCAGCTAAAATATGCTAATAACGGAAACAATATTCTTTTTTTAAGAATCCTATTTATTATGTTTAATAGAACATTGTGTAACAAAGGCTCTGTTTTGGTTACTTGCATGTTAAAAGTTGTTATGAATACAGGGTGAAGTAAAGGACTACCATCTACACATTAATTTAATTAATAAAAATTAAGTATGGGGTAATGCTGCCTAATGCCTCTAGACTCTCTGAGTTGTGATAAAGTTTGAACTTTCAAATTTGAAACTCATTTAATTTACCTTTCCAACTATAGATTTCAAATAACACATTTACTTTTACTTTAGCTCTTTTCAACAATTGATAAAATAATATAGTATCCTTGGGTGTTAAAATTTTTTTTTTTTTTTTCATTTTGAGGCAAAATAATTTCTTATGTGTTTGAATGATATATTTTTGTTACTAAGAGATTAACTGTATATAATCATTAACTTTTTATACTTTCATTTTATATGATATAATTTTTTTCTATAACAAACGAAATGGGTTAAAGAAAACAGAAAAAAAAATATCACTACAAAAGACAGACACTTTTCGCGAGGATAAAAAGTGACTTTTTGCGACGGAGTACCGTCATAAACGTGCTTTTTCTTTTGCGACGGTACTTTTAGCGACGAAGTTCCCTCGCGAAAAGTGCCTACTTTGTTGTTGTGTATATATATATTTCATAACATGGTTTGAAGTTCCAATACAAAAATAGAAGTACCAGGAGTTTTATAGACATTTGAAGATCAAAAACTGAAAGTTTAGAAAGGTATTCTGCTATAATATTCATATATTTATTAAAGACTGATAAACCAAACTACAAGTAGCAGAGGTATTCAACTGTAATATTCGTATATTTATGACAACAGTACCTTTGCACAAGCTCCTCCAAATAATCTTCAGCATAATCCTCTAATTCCCCTTTATTTTGGGCCTCTATTAAGCCTTCAGCTATCCACATATTCATAAGCTTTTTCGCCTTAATTGTGTAGTCCTCCGGGAAGCAAGCTAAGTACCTGAAACATGCAACCAGCTTGATTCATCTATAGTTTGAACGGCTGAAGTACTTTGTCTCAAATAAAAGATGGAGGTCAAATCTTCAAAATTTCATTTTAGCAAGATCAAGGAATTAACAAATAGTGATCCAAGAACCGAAAAAAAAAAAACCAAACATTTTTTTCTAGAAAAAAATGCCAAAAATAAGAAACTGAACAAGGACTGATTAGTAAGAAACCATGATCTCTGAGAAATGGCCAGCGTATTGACTTATTAACGAAGATATTATGACATTATGACTCCAAATTCTTACAAAAAATAAATGATCCTTAATTAAAAATTACGTGTATGACTTGAGAACATACCGGAAGCATGACTTGTGAAGGTACGGTAAGTCATCATAGCTGGTGCCTAGAATTCTCATGCATTCTCCTCCACCAACGGCGTGCCAATCCAACCTCTCGAGCACTCTACACCATTCTCGCTTAGTACAAGGTTTACTTGACAAGAGGCCACCCAACACAGTGAGAGCCAGTGGCAAGCCATTGCATCTCTGAACTAGCTTTCTAGCAAGATCCTTCAGTTCTTCCGGACACTCCGGCGAGGGATCGCTGCTTCGAATTGCCTTCTTTAGGAAAAGCACCAAGCTTTCTTCTTCGTTGAGCAAACGAAGATGATACACACCTCTAGAATCTGCGTAATTTGCTACATTAAGGTTACGGGTCGTCATTAGCACCCGGCTCCCGTTCCCGACGTTGACGAGGCCGGTCTCGAGCTGGGTAAAGACATGCTCAGTCCACACATCATCTAACACAATTAGGTATTTCTTCTTTTTCAACAATGTGTTGACTTCTCCTAATAGAAATACAATCTGATCTTCTTGGTGTATTTCTTTTAATAAACCAAGAACGCGCTTCCACTCAGTCTCATTTGTAAGTTTCTGGTGTATTTTCTTTAATACACCAAGGAGATTAAAATCTTGGGAGACAGTTATCCATAAGCAAGAATTAAAATTATTTCTTACAGTTGAACTATTATACACCTTTTGAGCAAGAGTGGTCTTCCCAAGACCACCAGATCCGACAATGGAAACCACATACCGGCTTCGGGTGCTCGGCCCGTGCAACAACAAATAGATTATATGTTCCTTTTCAGTCTCAAAACCGACAACTTCATTGTTATCGACATCAGGGAGCACAGGGCGTTTGATGGAAGGTTGTGTTTGGAGAAGGCTTTGACATTGACCTCTATCTCCATGAAGATCTTGTATCCCCAAAGTAGTTCTACCTTCAGAGATTACACGGAGTTTGGCTTGGATCTCCGAAATCTTCTCACCGAGTGTGCGACGAGCTAGTGGCCTGTTGATACCGGGCCTCCGACGGTTGGCTTCAACAAGGAATGTGTCAATCGCATCCTCGATCTCATATGTGACTCTCCTCACATCACGCACCCATCCTTTGATGCTCTCATCACCTCTCTTCTTCGTGGATTCTGCATCCTTTAGAAAGCGCTGCATCTGACCCAGTTGAACCTTCACCTCGTTCACTTTGCTGTCTACTCCGCGCTGGGAGCGGACTTCATCTACAACTAGGTCTACTAACTTATTTACCACAGCGGAGACGATCGCCTGAGTCATCTTGCTCTATTGTAATATCTGTTTCTAGCTCTCTCGCTCTTAATTTGCTCTGGTAAGATGCAAAGCGTATTGCATTTGCAGGTATTTAACTTGGGACTCGGAGATGGTCAACAGATCAACATGGTTTTTCACTTTGTTGGGAGATACCTGGGGACACTTAACATAATCAACAACAGTTGTACCGATTAATTGGACCAAGAACACTTTAATAATACTCTTTGGCTCACAAAGTCGAAATATCATATTTTCATACAATTCGAAATGTTCAAGCAGCAGTCGATATTTACACAGCACAGTTTTAATAATTCGAAATTCGAAAATAAATTTTTTAGTAAACTGTCTATATCGGGTCCACAATCGAAATACAGCTGAAAGAAGAAGAAAAAATTATTTTAGGGCACTAAAAAATGATAAATGTCTATAATATTGTTGAATATTTGAGGGCACTGTATAATGATAAATACAGCTGGAACTATTTCATGAATATTGTTGAATATTTTTTTTCATTGGTCTATTTTTGTATGAGAATTTGTTCATGTTTTATTATTGTATATTCCGTTGCAATGCACGGTCACGATACTAGTATATATATAGGATTGTTAAATTTTTCAAAACATTTTTTTTTTGATAAAAAATTTAAAATGTAGATGGGCAAAGTTAATTCGGCATGACTAAATTCTTCCTTGTTCGCTCCTTAATTATTAATTTGATCAAAATGAAAATTAATTTTTTCTTTTACTATGTAGGAGAATATGATTGCGTTCCTCTTCAATTGTATGAAATTCTTAGTCCCTACAGATTGATTTTGACACTTAAATAAGTACGATTCTCATCCGACGGTACAGATGAAAAGAAAGAATTAATTAATTAAAATGCTGAAGTCCTCTACTGTGCTGTGGGGTGTCACGGTTTTGAAGAGAAGGAATCATACGTTCTGTTCATTAGTTTGCCGACAATGTTTTATTAGAAAGATGCAAAATAACGTATATCCCTTCTTTCTATGCAACACGGATGAGGTCCGAGGAGCAAGAAACCAAGCATGCATTCATAAGTCATCTCTAGGCACGCGGATCCGAGGTGTATTCATTTTATTTTGTTTAATTAATTTAGTGGATCTCGAGGTCTACCGAATTCATGTGTTTAATTCGGTTGATTTAATCGAGTTCAGATCCAAAATAGTGTTTTGAAATTACCCGGGCGGGTCAAACCCGGTTCGGTCCGCCCGTGATCCGTACCCGTCCGGTCCGGACCGTGTCCGGATTTGACACGGGTCTACGGGTAACCCGGGTAAGGGTTGAAAAGAGCCGGATCCGGCTTTTTGCCATTTAACCCGTGATAACCCGGTCCGTTTCAATTCCGGACCACCCGGTCTGGTTCGTGTACCGGCCTAACCCGTACCCGTACCCTATCCGGATTTGACCATTTTTTTCTTAAAATTCAAATTTCATTCTCATTTCCCCCCAAAACTCTACTCGGATTTGACCATTTTTTTTTTCAGATTTTTTTTAAAAATTCAAATTTCATTCCCCCCAAACAAAACTCTTTAAATACACCTCCATCCCTCACAAATTTTCACATCTCAATCTCAATATTTTCCTTATTCTCAATTTTAAATTTATTGTTAAAAAAAATATAGTTGTACAGTTAATTCATTCTACAAATACGCAAACGGAATTACGAAGGTATTGAAATTACGAAGTTCGGCATCTCCCGCGAGATTTTTCCGCGAGATTTAAAGGTTACATTTATTTCATGTTAGATTAAATGTTGTTAGATTGAAATATTGAATGTTAGATTTATTTTTTGTTTCAATTAGTTTAACTTAAATTTATTTTTGTTAGATTTTGTAGAGAATGTTAGAATTTAAATTGAATGTTAGATTTATTTTTGTAGAGTAATTTAAAATTTAAATTTGATGTTAGATTTATTTTTTGTTAGATTTATTTTTGTAGAGAAATTTAGAATTTAAATTGAATGTTAGATTTAGTTTATGTTAGATTTATTGAATGTTAGATTTATTTTTGTAGAGTAATTGGACTAAAAAATTGAATGCTAGTGGATTGGTAAAAATGTTAGATTTATTTTTGAATATGTTAATTAGATTTATTTTTGAATATGTTAGATTTTATTTTTGAAATTCGGATTTATTTTTAATAGGTTAAAAAAATAGGTTAGATTTATTTTTTGGAAATGTGAAGTAATTAGATTTATTTTTGAATATGTTAGATTTTATTTTTCAAATTCGGATTTATTTTTAATAGGTTAAAAAAATAGGTTAGATTTTTTTTTTGAATATGTTAAGTAATTACATTTATTTTTGAATAGGTTAGATTTTATTTTTCAAATTCGGATTTATTTTTAATAGGTTAAATAAATATGTTAGATTTATTTTTTGAATATGTTAAGTAATTACATTTATTTTTGAATAGGTTAGATTTTATTTTTCAAATTCGGATTTATTTTTAATAGGTTAAAAAAATAGGTTAGATTTTTTTTTTGAATATGTTAAGTAATTACATTTATTTTTGAATAGGTTAGATTTTATTTTTCAAATTCGGATTTATTTTTAATAGGTTAAAAAAATAGGTTAGATTTATTTTTTGAATATGTTAAGTAATTTGCATTTATTTTTTTGAATAGGTTTAAAAAATGACAACTCCTCATCGCGAATCGGTGCAAGAATCCGTCGCGAGAATGTCCCACGATTTATTTGACATCGATATGTCAACTATTTATCCACAAAATTATCAAAGAAGGGACCAAATGCTACAACCAAATTATCAACAAGCCCCCCAAACGAGTGCACCGTATTATCCTAACGATCCAAACATATTCATTCCACAAGAAACACATCAATCGACACCACTATATGCATATGGAGGCACTTCTTCCATAGCATCGAGTTAATTCACTTCTCCTATAGAAGGTACTCATTCGACAAGTGTCCCTAAAATTCAAGCTGAAGATGTCCCTCCTACAACAAGTGTCCCCCCAAGAGCACCAGCAGGAAAGAAGAGTAAAGAGCTCCCGAATACAATGCGGATTGGTTGCCCTGGTATGACGTGACCTACCTGGAGGATGACACCATACAATATCTAACTTGTAAGGTAAAAGGTTGCAACAGACCGAATTTTGAGTATAAAAAATATAGTAGTATGACTCGCTTTAAGAGACATGTCGGCGCTCACAAAAAAAGGGTGATGTTCCACAAAAACATGCTGACCCGAGACAAATCCAAACCCTTATTAACCTGGATAGTACTAGAACACACCAGAAATATGATGAATCGGTAATGCTTACTGAATTGGCCCGATACATTACCCACAAAGAACAACCAACAAGTATGGGTGGTTGCATGAGTTTTGCCCGGTTGGTCATTTCGGGGTGTGGTCAACCAATGTACAAGAGGTTCCATCATAGAAAGATGGTTAATGAAATAAAAAACCAGTTTATCAGTACAAAAAACGATCTACGAGCTATATTTGCATATCAAACCAATAAGGTCTCAATTACCTCTGATATCTGGACTATGTTATTTGCATAAAAAAGTTAGAACTCCGCCTATGTTATTTTACATAGCCGGTTCCAAGCCCGGAATAAAGGAGGAGGGTAACTTTTATTTTTTAATCTATTGTTTTAAAATAATTCATAATTATTTTTAAAGTAATTGATTTAAGAAATTTTTTATTTATATTTTATTGTTTTAAAGTAATTGATTTAAGAAATTTTTTATTTATATTTTATTGTTTTAAATTTAAAGTAATTGATTTAAGATATTTTAAAGTAATTGATTTAAGCACATTGTTTTAACATAATTCGTAATTTTGATTTATATTTTATTATATTAAAAATTATTGAGTTCAAATATGCAATCATGTCAAATGAATTTTGATTTATATTTTATTGGTTTAAAAAGAAAAACAGCAAAAAAAAAAAAAAAAAAAATTGGTCCGGACCCGGACTGTGCAACCCGCCTACCCGTGCTACCTGGGGGGTTGAGCCGGGCCGGGTAGGGTTTTTGAAAAAAAACCCGTGCTACCCTACTCGTGTCGCCCGTGACCCGTGTTGCCCGTGCCCGAGCCCGCCCGTTGCCCGCCACGGGTTTTACCCGACCGGGACCGTCCGGCCCGTTTGCATAACACTAGATCCAATATCTGCACCAAGCTCCTCATGTGTACTAAACAAGAATAGGAAATTACTAACTAACAGACGGATCAGTATCATGCATGCATGTGCTTTCATCAGATCTTATTCAATTATGACCCTTTTTATCATGTAAACAAGTTTAAACTTGATGCATATTTAATTTACTAAAAAGAACAAAATGAAAAATAAATTTTACTATGGTGTTTTTCACTTATAGTAAATAAAAAACCTTAACGAATTAATATTAAAAGAAGTGGTGACTATTGTGTTGAATTTTAAAACATGTATTATTTATTTTCTTTGATTTTATAAATTTGATTTGTAGTAATTAATATTGTTAATAGCTACAACTTGCAAAGAATTTGTTGTGTACTTTGGTATTTTTTCATTTTATCAAATCCGTGGTTTTTTTCAATTATGATATAAGAAATCTATCACCATGATGGTAGAGAATATCATAACAAAATTTAAATGCAAAAAATAGCATAATAAAATTCTAAAAATAATGTCAGAAAAAGTGGTGTCTTGTCTTTCAAGATGTATATATACTTTGTTAAACGAATTTAATTTTTTTTGTCAATTAAATAAAAAATAGTTGCATATCGGCAACTACAGAATCATGGAGTACATACGGTTAGAAAATAGCTAGGGTGGTACATGGTTTTGAAACTGTGTCTGCGGGTATCGTGTATTAAGGTGTCAGTAAATTGTACATGGTAGTAGAACCATTTATATATATACTTTACATACACAGTTGCTAAAAGAGAACCGCGTTAGATATCTCGCATACACTACTAGAAATATAGCATTTTAAAGGCATTTAACAACGCCACAAAATACACTGAAAAATGCCTTTATTTATTGTATATAACTAAGGCGATTAAATTAATGGAACCAAATCAAACTAAGTTATTATGCGCTATTAATATGTGAGCCAATCCAACTATAACTAAACAAAAATCAAACAGAAATTTTAAAGATTGAAAACAATGTAAGCCAACCGGACCACTTTCTGCTTAGTTAGAAAATTCAACAAACAAAGATGGTCAACATTGAATTTTTAATCTTGCCATTATTCGGAAGTTGCAAAATACGGTTTCTAATTTATTACTTCACTACCAATTAATATTGAATACTACAGATGTCATGGCAAGTTGAAGTTGAATTATTTTCTTTATGTTTTCTCTTCTTTCGAAATAAATGTGCAGCTAGAAAAGAGAGAGAATGACTATGCAATTAATCTTTTGCTTAGCTCGGTTAATGAATCAGTATCAATGTTATTTGGTGATAATTAAAACAACTGCATGCTAAAGAAATATAGGGCATCCTCATAAATCATTATGAAGGAAATGACCAAATGAAAAGAACCAAATTAATTGAATTGGAAACCAAATTATGAGATTGTTGATGAAATGTATTATAGGTTGACTACCATTCAACATGAATTTATTGGATTAGGAGAACTTTCTAACGATAAAATTGTAGAAAAGATGTTGCGAGTTATGTTTAGGAGACCTAGATAGAAAAGTCTAGTGGGTGCTCTAGAAACAATGCATGGCTCTTAAACCACATTTAAACCTAATGACATCTTGTTGAGAAAAGGAATAATAACCGTCAGACCCGTTTAGGATATCCATCATAGGGTTTAGATCACTACTACAAAAATGGTAATCGTACACTGCACATCGTACACGGTTTTGCCAATTTTATATAAAAACAGTGTACCAAATTGGTTTTTTGAAAGTCCGAAAAATCTGTGAGAAGCCTACACGGATATTTATTAAAAAATCCGTGTAGAATTGTTTGGAAAAAAAGACCGTGTAAAATTTATTAGAGAGCTACACGGATATTCAACAAAAATTCATGTAGGAATATCTACACGGATTTTTGATAATAAATCCGTGTAGAAAGATAAGAATTGTACACGGATTGTTTTTATAAATAGCCGTGTAGGAATGGTTAGAGAGCTACACAATTTTTGATCAAAAATCCGTGTAGAAAGGGTAATGCTACACAGATTGTTTTATAATTAACCGTGTATGAATTTTTAGAGAGCTCAACGGTTCGTATAAAAGATATCCTAAACGTGGAGGCGGCCACGTTTGAAAAAAAATTGAAATTCGAAAAAAATTTGAAATTTCAAAAAAATTTGAATTTTGGAAAAAATGGGTGCCCTCAATGGTTCGTATAAAAGATATACAGATTCAATTAATTTATTCTCTATTATGCATGCACATATATGTTGATCAATGTATTTTATTGGAGTTGAAATGTTGGAGACCTTTAACCAAGATGCATCATGTCATGGATCACATAGGCACTCTTCTTTTTTATATGTTGGATCTAATACAACTAGTTTGTATGAAATTTTAGTCCAAACTAGATCATAACCAAGAGTTTTGGCAACATGAGCTCAACTTTGTGAAAATTGGGCCAAACCTTGATCACATGGTTACTAAGTGGTAAGGACATAACTTTTATACAAACATTGTATTGGATCTTAATGAGTATATGTTATATGGATCACATGGGATTGCATGTGTACAAAAGACAATGTCTATATATTGATGCTTTTATGCTTTTTTTTTGTTATATATGTTGATATTTTTATGCTTTTATGCTTTTTTGTTAGAGTGAGGCTATGGTGCTATGCATAGCACCAATGGCTAGTGTACTACGGCTCAATATGGTACTTTTTAAAATCCTAACGGTCGATCCGACCGTTCAATGTGATATCCATATGAATATGTACTTGCAAACTAAATTTTATATTTTTTCGAATTTTTTTACTATTTTTTTAGATAGGTAGAAAAATCAGTGTTTTTTGAAAATTCTGGACCATCAAAATTCTACCTATCTGAAAAAATAGTAAAAAAATTCGAAAAAATATAAAATTTAGTTTGCAAGTACATATTCATATGGTTATCACATTGAACGGTCGGATCGACCGTTAGGATTTTAAAAAGTACCATATTGAGCCGTAGTACACTAGCCATCCGTGCTATGCATAGCACCATAGCCTCACTCTTTTTGTTATATATGTTGATATTAGAATTTTATGCTTTTATGGTTTCGATTAGAATTTTGTAATGATAAATATGGCTTTGTATAATTTTGTAATGCTAAATATGGATTTGTATAATTTTGTATAATTTAGTGTACATGAATTTTAAATTGCTATCTGAAAAATTTAAATACTGGCTAGCAAAACAGGAGACTAGCAAAAAAAAAACAAAAAAAAATATATAAGACAATCCTACACGGATATTTAACAAAAGTCCGTGTAAGAAGAGTAATTTATAAAATAATCCGTGCACGAATACATTTCTACACGGATTATTTGATAAATGTCCGTGTCGGATTGTTTCCTACACGGACATTTATCAAATAATCCGTGTAGGAATGTATTCGTGCACGGATTATTTTATAAATGTCCGTGTAGGATATTTAAGAGAGCTACACAGATATGAAATAAAATGTCTGTGTAGAAAAAGATATCGTACACGGATATTAAATGAACAGTCCATGTAGAAAGAGGAATCGTACACGGATATGAAATTAAAAGTCCATGTAGAAAGAGGAATCATACACGGATGTTTAGGTAATATCCGTGTAGCTCGGTTACATGGAGAGCGACACAGGCAGGTGTTCGTACACGGCTGTTTATAAAGTAATCCGTGTAGAAATTGTTACAATCGCACACGGGTAAATATCCGTGTGTAATTATTTACCGATTCGTACACCCTCACAACCTACACGGTAGGAAATCCGTGTAGCTCCTCCATTTATGTCCGTGTGTAATCTATTTTTCTGTAGTAGTGGATATACAAAAAAGAGAGCTACTGTTTATAAATAAAAGCAACTCAATCTTTATGTACAGTGTTTTTGTAAAGTTACTGTTTAAACTTTTGTATAGAGTCAGAACATAGGCAAATAGGCAACCGTTACTTTCTCCATATAAATAGGATATACTGTAACAAAGAGAATACATGAAATACATTTTCTTTCTCATTCAAACTCTCTGTTTTCAATTCATAATTTCATCATGGTATCAGAGTAGGATTAAAATCCTGACTCAAGACAAAAAAATTAGCAGCAGTACCAGCAACTGCAACAAATACAGATCAGCCTTGATCTCACTAGAAAAACAAACCAGCATACCAGTAGTGTTGTTCTTTACCAGAAAAAGCCAGAAAAATCGCAATGGCACAAAATAACGAAAAACTCACAGGAGTGATGCTCAATGGTAAAAATTACCAAGTATGGGCAAGACAAGTCATCTTTGCCTTAAGCGGCCGAGAAAAAAGTGATCACATCAACGTAGAGGGCAAGGCTCCCAAGCAATCACACCCTCCAACTGAACCAGAAAAAAGGGCATTAGCAAGATGGAAAGTAAGCGATCATACCATGCTCCATGAACACCCGGTACCCAAGTACTTTTGGGCCGAGGCAGTCAATACGGCATACTGCGTGGTTAATTGCTAAGGTGGTCATGCTCGATTATCTAAAGGAGGTTTAATCCATAAGTAGAGACTAAGAAAACTTAATATATATATATATATATATATATATATATATATATATAGGAATTGGCTACGGTGCTACGCGTAGCATAATGGGCCTCCGTGCTACGGCTAAATATTTGAGTTTTCAAAAACTTAACGGTCGATCCGAACCGTTCAACATGATCTCCATATGAATATGTACTTGCAAACCAAATTTTACATTTTTTAGAATTTTTTTACTATTTTTTTAGATAAGTAGAAAATCACTTGATCTGAATGGTACATAATTTCCAGATCAAGTGATTTTCTACCTATCTAAAAAAAATAGTAAAAAAATTCTAAAAAATGTAAAATTTGGTTTGCAAATACATATTCATATGGAGATCACGTTGAATGGTTTGGATCGACCGCTAGAATTTGGAGAACTCAAATATTAAGCCGTAGCACGGAAGCCCTCTATGCTACGCGTAGCACCGTAGCCAATTCCTATATATATATATATATAGAGATAAGCTATTGTGATTTGCAAAGTAAAGCCATCGTTTTACTTCGGCTTACTTTTTGGATTTTCAAAGTCCAAAACGTCGATCCGACCGTTCAAGTTGATGTACATATTGAAATGTGCTTGCAGACCAAATTTTACATTTTTTGGAATTTTTTTACTATTTATTAAGCCACTTTGAAAATTGCTGATCACATGGTCCAGAATTTTGTTGCACTTAGAAAATCACTTGATCTGAAAATTTTGTACCATTCATATCAAGTGATTTTCTACCTATCTAAAAAAATAGTAAAAAAATTCTTAAAAATGTAAAATTTGGTTTGCAAGTACATAATTCATATGGAGATCATGTTGACGGTTCGGATCGACCGTTAGGATTTTGAAAACTCAAAATTGAGCCGTAGCACGGAGGCCCTATATGCTACGCGTAGCACCGTAGCCATTTCCTATATATATATATATATATATATATATATATATAGAATGGCTAAGCTCAAAACGTTTGTTCCTGGGCTCAGGAACAAACGAGTCGGTTCTCCAATTTCCGAAGTTCGAACAACAAATCCAAACGTTAGATGTTCAATCTATATTAAAATGTGCTTGGAGACCAAATTTTACATTTTTTGGAATTTTTTTACTATTTATTAAGCTGGTTTGAAAATCGCTGTTTTTATTAAAATTCTGCGCCATTAGAAAACAACGATTTTCAAACCAGCTTAATAAATAGTAAAAAAATTCCAAAAAATGTAAAATTTGGTCTCCAAGCACATTTTAATATAGATTGAACATCTAACGGTTTGAATTTGTTGTTTGAACTTCGGAAATTGGAGAACCGACTCGTTTGTTCCTGAGCCAAGGAACAAACATTTTGAGCTTAGCCATTCTCTATATATATATATAGAAAATAGAGGTGTTTTAAGAACCGGACATAAGATTAAAATTTCGACCTAAATAATATATATATTTGCTCCTTGTTGACCACATACATATTCTTTGATGTCCATATGCGTTGAGACCACTTTATGGCGATCTAAGTAAAATAAAATGATAAATTAAAACAGTAAATAATTGAAAATAGCTAACGAATTGTGTTCTCACGTACATTAATTATACATTGTAGACATCGTGCTAATTTTTTTTTGATTAAAACCCGTAGGTATGCATTTTATTGAAATTAAATCTAACTTACAACTTTAAGTAGATTGACAGTAATAAAAACTGAAATAAAATCTATCCCTAGCTGGAAACAGTAGAAAAAACAACCTAAGTAATTACATGCTGAAAAACTAATGTAAAGAGGTGCAGGTCTTTGCTTAAGGCAGTGCCTACAATGTAGCAAGAACACTTTGTACGTCCTTCACCAGTGAATTCCCCTGTGTTACTGTGATCGCTTGAACAGTGACCGATTAAGGCCCGATTGTAAATCAGCCTTTTCCACCACCGCTGCAGGTACCGTTCCGGTTCATGATGTATTTGTGGAGCGCGCCCAATTTGCCAGTGTGTGCGGCTGTCGTAGCAATTTCCTGCTTACATGGTTTAAGGTCACCCATTCTTTTAGCTTGAGGTATAGTTGAGACATCGTGCTAATTAAATAAACATTCCAATAATATGATAGACAACACGATAAATAATGGCCAGCTGTGTTATCTATATTTAATTAGATATCTAATTTGTTCTAACTGACAAGATATATAATGTAGGTTCAATTGTCATTTTCATCATCACAATTAAGATAATATATATATATATATATATATATATATATATAATGCGAGATCATTATCAGAAAAAAAAAATGTATTTGGTTGGATCCACGCCATTAGGATCACGTCAAGACAAAAGGTAACAAAAAATTAAAAGAACAAAGTCAACTGCCAGTTAAGGATGATGGGAAATGATTCAAAAAAAAAAATCTCAGCACCAAACAGGCATTTCAGAAATTAATTAAATTAATTCTTGCAAGTTGAATTAGCATCAGTTTGCTTTCCGAGGGACCATGGCCCAAACCCCAGAGTTTGCAAATCAACCGTCCAATGAATGAGAATATTTTTTAATGGATCAATGTACAAGCTGATTAATGAAAATTAATTCAACGAATGAGACTAATTAATTCATCAACGAAGAAAAAGGTGCTGGAAACAAGTGGATGAATTTTTTTTTTGTACAACTGATAGCCTCTACCAGTAATTCAAAAAAAAAAATTCATCCACTTGTTTCCAGCACCTTTTTCTTCCTCCATGTTCGGTTTGTTCTTATCTGCAAAAAAAATCACACTGGTTAATGATGTCATACTTTTAGCTATATTTTTCGCTCTTTTTCCATTTCTTAGTATCATTTTAGAGCACCAAATCTCGTCGTTGCTTCCATTATATTAAAATAGTGCACGTATTCTTTTTCCTCTTTCTTATATTACTAGTATCGTGCCCGTGCGTTGCAACGGAATATATAATAAGATAACAAAAATAAATTCTCATACAAAATGATAAATTTTCATAAAAAAACAAAATTAGAAATATATTATATATTTATTACAGTAATATGTATAGAAATAAGGAACTACATAAATAAGAAAGTGAACAAAAAATTGATTTGCATTGTGATCCGCCGTATAAAAAATTTCAATTGGAGAGGGAGAAATAAGGAAACAAATAAATAAAAAAACGGAGAATTATATAGCTAAATTTTAGAGTTTGTTTAATTTTAATTGTAACGCATCGTGTGGCGAGTATGTTTGTAGCTAAATTTAAACTTCTACACATAAAACAGATACACTTAATCAAAAGAAGATAGATTATGTGATTGGAGAGCTGAGATTAAATCCAAAATTAATCTTTCAATCATAGCCGTTGGCGGATCGGACACCCAACGTGCTTAATAATGGAATGGAGATTCCGAATAGCTCTATTTCTCGTTTGGATTGTCCTTGTTCCGAATAACAATGCTATTCTAAGAATAGTGCTATTCTTAGTGCATCCAAACATAGCCTAAAGGAACGATGTATGTACCTGCATCTCCTACATGCATAATCCTCTCACATTTAAACCGCCTGGCCCACTTATCATGCTCTGCTATATCATCCCTGATATATTAAATTTGGTCTGGTCATACTTAATTTTAAATTTCAGTTATTAGGAAAGTTGTCCAAAGATCACAATTAGTTTCCTTATTTGATCATACTTATGAGTAAGGGATGATAGAAATATATATGTTTCTATTCAAAGGCTGGTAGGCACTCATTCAATAACCAAGTGCGCTTACAGTAGTTTTCTACCTCAACTTTCAATGGGAAAAAAAGAAGTGAAGAAAAAGTACTTAAGGCCCTTTGTACCAGGAAAACTTATACACCCACCCTCAATTTTTATAATTTACATGGAATCCCTTTTGGAAGGAATAATTTACATGTAAGCCCTTTGCAGTTGTACCAGGGACCCTTATTTGTACCAGAAAACCTGATACACCCACCCCTAAATTTACAATTTACATAGAAGCCCTTAGGAAGGAAGAATTTACATAGTTGTAGCAGGGAGAATTTCTCTATATAATCATGATCAAAATTCACAAAAGATGATTATATAAGAAGTATATGGCACAATCTAATGATAAATGAGCCTTTTCGTAGTTCACACCAGGCTTGATGTGGTAACAGTAATGTATTAAAAAAAGAAGATGAAGATGTTCTAAATTTACAACGGTTGTACAAGGTAACAGAAAATATTATGGTCTGAAATTCAACATTAATAATTCAAGCTAGCCCAACAAAGATCGAACCTGAAATGTGCAACAGCACGGTCTAAGAAAATTAACCCGATTTTCTGACAACCACAATGCATGCTGGCATAATATTGCGTACATTGATCAATTAATTTTCTGATACTATTACAAATACAATTATCTTCTTGAACCAGTTCCATATATGCACTATGCTCAAGATATAACCTCTCCGTAAGGGCCTTTAATATGCGTACCACTTTATTGAACATATAACCCTCTTCAACTTAATTATTAATTATATATAGCAGTTACAACTTCAATTATCAATTTGTATGCTCAGAAACATATATATATTCAATAGAAATATTCTTTTAACAGGTCTGTCTTTTCATTCAATCAGTTTTGACTGACCTTCGAATTGAACAAATTCAATTGGAATGATGCAGTTTCTTGGTCCTCCAATTCCTGTAAAAGAAATAAAATAAACAATTACGTACAAGGACAAATAAAGCCACGTAATAGGGAAATTGGTAGCAATCCAAAAAGATGAAATTTATTTATCAAACCTTTGGGATTTTCTTCAAAGCTCAAATTCAAATGAATCAGAAAATGTACTGTTCAGAAGGTAATTGTATCTAAATGTACAAATACCTTTTGGACATTATACATCACAATTTCACAGAGGAGGGGAGGATCACGGAAACGGGGAGGAGAGGAGAGGAAGAGAGAGCAAACCAACAACTGTTGGGGAGTGGGAATTTTTTCATTCTACGGATTTGTACAGAAACAAACAATGAGATAACTTCATTTAAGGAAAAATTTTATGAATTTCCATTATTCTCAATTGAAGAAGGAGAATAAGGAAATATATCTTTATTGTCTGCACATTCGGTGTAGGAGAAATACGGAAACATATTCACACAGAAAAAATTTCCTAAAAGACTGAGTCGGCTTAAATTTAATTGTAACATTTAGTGTGGCTATATATGTAGTGAGTCTTATTTTAACTAAATTTAAACTTCTACGCATAAAACAAATGTATTTAATCAAAACAAAACAAATTATGTGATTGGAGGGCTGAGATTAAATCCAAAATTTCATCTTTCAATCGTAGCCGTTGGCGGATCGGACACCCAACGTGCATAATAATGGAATGGAGATTAGAACTGTTAATTTTCTCATAGTGCATATTTAAGAGTCCTGTAGATACAAAGACATCACAATTTTAAGGTTCCCTTGAAATTTACAAGAAAAATAAATAAATAGAACAGCTTTTTATTGGCTTAGATTTTAAGAACTTGAAAAAAAATGGTCTCTATATTAATTATTGCATTATTATATGCTGATGCTTCTTTTAATTATCTTTAAATTAAAGTATATGATGTTTTGACATAATTTTTGTCATTAAATTAGTAAAATTCTCTTTAATTTCAAAATCTAAGGAAAAATGCTGATAAATCACTGATTTTATTAAAATTCTGCACCATTGGAAAACAACGATTTTCAAACCATCTTAATAAATAGTAAAAAATTCCAAAAAATCTAAAATTTGGTTTCCAAGCTGATTTTAATATAGATTGAATATCTAACGGTTTGGATCGACTGTTTGGACTTTGAAAATCGGAGAACCAAACCATTTGTTCCATGGCTTAGAAACAAACGTTTGTATCTTAGCCAACATATATATATTTCCAAAATGTAAAAATTACGTATGTCTTTATCTAAAGTACATTATATTATACTTATATATATAAAATATAAATTCTAAAATCTAACATTTTAAAATTTCAAAGAACCAACCTTGGATCTAATGATAAAAGCTATGTTCTTCATGTGAAAGATCACATGTTCGAAATTCTGAGAAAATTATGTGGATATTAAACAGTTGGGTGGCTTGATCTCCAAATTTTACTGAATTTTTTTTCTTTTTCAAAATTACTTGGACATTTTTGAATTACCTTTTGGAATTCACTCATTTTAACGCTACTGCACTCTATACTCATGCTGCGCTACAAAAGATCTGAGGTGCAAGAAGCCAAACAATCGCATCACATGGACTGAACAATTCAAGGAAGATAGTAACCGTGTATAATAACTAGAGTTATATATACGGTTTCTACAAGTGATTCATACACAGCTAGTTAATTCGAACCTGTGTGTGTTACTATGTGTACACGGTTTTGTTTCTATGAACAGTGTATGATTTATTTTATTTGATTCATAATTGGCTTGTATTCATATTTGCTAGCCATTAGACATACAATATTACACATCTATAATTCAATAAATTTTTCAACATTTACAATATACATAAATTAATGATATTCATTTAACATACAACTTTATAGTAAACAAAATTCAATATTTCACATACAACATAGTAAACATGTTACATATACATCAACAAAATAATTCAACAAACATGTACAGTAAAACATGGTACATATACATCAACAAACATGGTTCACAAACTTACATCAACATACATATACATCCATTTCGTTGGAACTAATTTCAGATAAAACATGTTATAAAAATTAATATAAAAAACTAAAACCCTAACTTTTCATATACTAATTACTTGCCCAGATTCAATAAACACTCAGAACAACAAAATCGAAATTTTTTTTTGCCAAGAGCAAAATTGAATGAAAAGTAAAGGAGACAGAACCTGACATTCTAGCCTTTATATGGTTCTCGTATCGGGTTTTGCTTTCAGCTGGGCTGATCAAGAATTGTCCTCGGCTTCATTATTTCCTCTCAGAATTTGCAAAGTAAATTCAGATTATGCAACAAGCATTGTATTATGACAAGAAATATTTTTTTAGTTAGAATGTTACTCATGTAACTAATAATATGTGACGTAATTGTAGTTGTTGTTTATATATTGGTAAATGTAGTCTTGTAGTGTTTATATTTGAAATTTAGTTTAGTGTTTTTGGTATTTAGATCTAGGGTTTAATTTGAATTCAGATCTAGAATTTAACTTGAATTCAAATGTAGGGTTTCATGTGATTTTTTTTTTCAAATTCTTAAATTATATGTGGTTTTTATTAAAAACCGTATAGGATTTGTGTTTTTATATACGGTTTGACTTTAAAAACCGTGTATTATAACTTTTGGCGAAAAATCGGCGAATAAAAAATTTGGATTATACACAGTTTTTAATAAAAAAATACCGTGTAGGATTAGTGTTTTTGTACACGGTTTGAAAACCGTGTAAAAGTCTGTTTTTACGGTGGTTAGTAGCGTTTCTGTACTAGTGACATATCCATTAAGTTACATGACGTCTCTATTTCTACTAATATTAGGAAAATTCTAATATGGACACTGCATACAAAATATCTATATATTTTTTACTTATATCCTTATTTATTTTCCTATACACAGATATTTCTCCAATTTTTTAGAATACTCTTTCTCGTAAATATTACCATACACATTTCGACATCTTCATTTTTTTTCTTTTTAGAAAATTCTAGAACCTAGATATTTAACTAAACACTAAATTAAGTTTCTGCATTCCACAATTATTGGAGTCCCTACACATTTCATTTTGCACTTGGTATGATTCCCATCCGACGGTACAAATCAAACAAAGAAAATGATGATCGAAGTCCTCTAGTGGGCCGTCACGGTTTTCAAGACTACGAATCCTTCTTTTGCTAAAACCATGCTGATTAGTTGGGCATGCATACCAGTAATTTAACGCAGGACTTTTGTATGATCAAGATGGTTCGCTTTGAAACCATGCTGATTAACTGTGGAGAATTGATGATTCTTTAATGTGGAGAATTGATGATTCGGTATAATGCATATATAATTCGACATTAAGACATTTAGGGCCCGGAATAGACCTATCTTGCATTCTTCCCAGGTATGATATTAAACAGTTGGGTGACTTGAACTCCAAATTTTACTCAATGTTTTTATTTTCAAAATTACTTGGAGATTTTCTAATAACCTTTTGGAATCCACTCATTTGTACGAACTGCACTGAATATATAGTTAGTTTATGGCGTGAACAATTAATTCAAGGAAGATTGTATATATAAATTTTATTTTGTTTAATTAATTTAGTTGATCACTTGATAGATTTTTATGGCGCACTGCCAACTGCTCAATATCGATCCAACTCCTCATATGTACTCCAACAGAATATACAGGAAATGACTAACTAATTGCGAAATAATGAATTAGTTAAGTACTTCCTAACTTATTATGACTAGCAAATTGGAGACTAACCAATTATGTAAATTTAATTATGTAAATAAAAAAACCCTTCCTCTATCGGTACATAACATATGAACAGTAGAAAAAGAGCCTTTTACTCTATTGGTATGTTATCCATTACCGATAAAAATATAAAATTTCTTATATCGGTAATGGGTATTCCACACTGACAGAATAACGTTTATATTCTATCGGTACAGAGCTGATATAAAACCTATATGATCTTCTATCGTGTTGATCTGTACCGGTAGAGAATCCGTTAGCAAATTCAGTTTAAATAATCCAATAGAAGCAACAGTTATGTAGTAGTGTTTCAAATGTGAGGTCAATGTCGAAACAAAACAAAAAAAATTAAAAGATAAGGATGAAAAATGATTCAGGAAAAAGTAATACCTACAGAAATGATCATATTTTAAAATTAATAACATTTTGCGCAGCAAATACATTACTTTTTCACAATATGAATTTCCGGTCGGTATGCGAACATAAATTATTTTTCCGTCAGCATACCTGTGGTATAATTTTTTTTTTCAAATAATGAAGTCAGGACATATTCCGATAGGTATTTACGGACAAAAATAATTGCAATTAAATATAAAAATTTCTATTCGTTGCTTGACATTATAAATAAGTGAACTAACGAAATAACTTTAATTTATTCTGGCGCTAAACGCGGGCAACAAATCTACCGTCCATGATAGTTAAACGCATGAGATTAATTTAGTTCAGCGAAGATGGGCTGCCCAACTAATATATTTCTTATATTAGAACTGTTACTTTTAAAATATATTTGAAATAATTGAATTCCAAAATACTCTGGGGTCATCCTCCTTTTTTATGTACTGGGCCATGACATGTCCACCTGTGCTGATCACTCCAGGCTCTCAGACCTTATGCAAAGCCCAACTTACTCAGCCCGCCCCCACAAAAGGGCCCTGGATGACAAACCCGACCCCCTCAAACAGGTTGTAATTCGGGCTTTAAAAGGCAACACTCACAAACCAACCCACCAGAATGGCAAAATCCAACAAAAAAGAGGGAAGGGAAATTGTGTGCGAACGGCTGGATAGGGCTCTAGGGAACTTGGCATGGACTGTTAATTACCCGAACTCGGCGGTGTACCATATCCCCTGGTTCAACAGTGAGCACCTCCCAATCCTAATTCGCCCAACCCCGGTCAGGAAACCATCGAGAGCCCCATTTCGGTGTGAAAATTGGTGGTCTCTTACAAGCGACTTTAAGGAGGTATGTGAAAGAGCAACCTCAGATCGGGACTCTTCATGGTCAGAAATGCAGACAAAGTTTAAAACGGAGGTAAAGAGGTGGGTAAAGAAGAAAAAATCGCCTGACCAGATGTTAAAAGAGATTGAAGGGCAAATGGGTGCTCAATTCCACCCAACCTGACCAGATGTTAAAAGAAATTACTATGATATAAAATTACTTAATTTAATTTTTTTTAATTTATAGTAAAATTCTTTTAATTATCCAAAATCATAATAATTTTCTCCATTAATTTAATATCAATAATATTTATTTACTCGGCTAATGAAGGAGAATTTTAATTTATTATACTTATACAATTTTATTTTTACAATTTTGTTATATGTTAATTATTAGACATTAAATTCTTACAATTTATAAAAACTATTAATAAAAAATTAGTATTGATAATAAGTATTTTAAAAAGAAAAGAATATATAATTTTCATGAATATCTTTTTCAAATTAGAGTTTTCCACAGCAATTCCCACATTACAATTGAACATACATCGGTAGGCTTTGAGATCCCTACAAAGAAAATTAATCACTGGATAGAGAAGCTGTTTGTTTTTAACTTTACTGTCTGATTCTGATGGGTGAAAATCGTAGCTAATAAAATTTACAACCAAATATTATAATCAATCGTATTACAAGCGTATAATTCTACAGATGTAGTATAGTATGGGTGTCTATCCGTAGAGAATAATGTTTTTCAGTCTCGAACAATCAAATCACAATCGTTCAATTGTCCAAACCTAACCGAAATTTTGAGAGTTGTTTTGAATTCTAATTTGAAGAAAATTAAATTTAAAAGCGTGATCAATTAAAGAGAAATTAATGTTAAAAATTATTTCTAGGATTCTGTCTACCATAATACTTGTGTGAATTTTATTCTAATTAGAGTACATAAAGCTTTGTTCTTACTTTTTTTATTATAATTGAAGATTTATGCTTATATACTAATATTAGTATACATCACCTGATGTACTAATTAACAATCTAAATCATACTTTTGTAATCCAAACAGTTGATTGAAGCCGCTTAATATATAAAACTTTCATATTAAAATCTTGTAGAATGCCATATTTTATTAATTTTAGAATTTATTTACTATTTTATAAAATTAATAAAAATTACTAATACTTACATATCAAATAGGTCATATTTAAATATAAAAATATAATTTTAACTGTCAGTATATCCGTCCAAAAAGATAATAACTATAATAATATCATATATAGTAGCCTCTATTTCCGCAAGCTTAAATTTGTTACATTAATTATGTGTAGTTATATGTCCAAAAAAATTTATGCACTGAAGTGGTATATAACTTGTTAAAAGGAAGGTCAACCCCAACCTAAAATAGAGGATAAAAATATTCATTACCTATTAATCTAAGTCAGGAGAGGTATCAAATCCTTGCGATTACTAATAAAAAAAAATAGAAATCCTGGTCTCTATTCCATCAGCAAAAAGACAATAAAATTTGCAGACGCTTAGCTAGCTAAAAGTTAGCAGCCAAAAATTGGATAGACATCACATTTTATTACAAAATTAATATATACATATGCTAAAATTTGATAGACATCACAACAATAATGGATACTAATCAGACCATAATAGATTACTGTCTCAGACGCGATCATATCACATCAACACACAAAAACTACAATAATTATACCTCCATAAGAAAATTATCCACGACAAGTCGGCAATTAGACTCCCAATTAATCACCAGGTCCTAAAATTAATGGTTGGTATATGTTTGACTTTGTCCCATTCCTCCCCCGACTTGTTCTCAATTTTTGACTGGAGTTCTTTGTTATCTATCTCCAGTTCCTGTAGGGTGGGCACAAACTGTAGGTCGGGAAGAGCACATAAATCATTGCAGAATGTAATTTGAAGGTACTTGAGCAAGAGCAATGCTCCATACTCGACCTTCCATTCCTTCAATTTGAAGACACGATGGAGTTTCAGAGTTTGTAGTCCAGGGAAACCTCCATTCGTGCAAACTATGGCATCCTCCTCCATTATAATGTCATACAGGCCCAACCACTTCAAACCACGTAATTTCTCAAGTTTTGGCATTGGATCATCATTCAAATGAAAGCCCGCTAGCATTAGCTTGGCTAAGTTTGGAGGTAATTCTGCATTGTGAACAATTGGATGGTCTTCGGGTGAGGACGGGAACCAAGCGAGATGCATGGTGTGTATGTTTTGATAACTTCGTGAGGTGCTGAAATCAATTATCTCTCTTGGAGAATAAAAGTTTTGAAAGCTCACTGAGAGGAGGTTGTTCAACTTGGACATAAGGTTATGTATCAGCATGCCATCATTCTTGCCATCACAGTATAGTTGCAAATCACGAACACCAGGGAGGTGAGGGATGCTTTTTTTCCATGATTTTGGAATTATGAAACATCCAAGGCTTCTTAGGTTAACTAGGTTTGCAGTTGATGGCGGTCCCACTATACCCGGAGAAATAGAGGAATGAACATGCCTCAAACTAGGGATTTTCCAGAAACTTTCTGGTAACTCTCGGATATTTGTATATCTAATATTAAAGGTCTGTAGATTTTGCAAATGACCAATCCATGATGGAATTACAGTTACATCAGTCCCTCTCAAACCCAAATATCTCAAGTGGATCATGTTCTTCAAATCAGTCGGTAGGTTTCTTATTTTTGTCCTTCCTAGATCCAAGACTCTGAGTAACAAAAATCCTGTACCAATGACACTGCCTCCTTTGAAATTTATGAATGTTCGAAGTTTGGGCATTTTGATCCTTGTGAGATCCAGATCCTCATCCATCTTTTCGTGAAATGCCACTCGTCGTGTCATGCTTACATCCCCCTTTGCATTTTCTTTCTTCCAGATGAGAAGGAAATCATTTTCTGTGGCTTCACCCAATGCAACTTCACGCAAAAGATCGTGTACTCGGATAAACTCGATGGCACCATCAGGAGACCTCTCAACAACTTGAACCAAACATCTGTATGTTTAATAGTACAAAAAAATGAGTTAAAAACAGAAAAAAAAATGATGTTCTATATTATTTAGCACTCTGTAACCACTGTAAATTGTCAATTAAGTAAGGTTGTAGCTACCAGTACTTGAATAACAGAGTCAGCTAAAATATGCTAATAACAGAAACAATGTTCTTTTTTTAAGAATCCTATTTATTATGTTTAATAGAACATTGTGTAACAAAGGCTCTGTTTTGGTTACTTGCATGTTAAAAGTTGTTATGAATACAGGGTGAAGTAAAGGACTACCATCTACACATTAATTTAATTAATAAAAATTAAGTATGGGGTAATGCTGCCTAATGCCTTTAGACTCTGTAAGTTGTGATAAAGTTTGAACATTCAAATTTGAAACTCATTTAATTTACCTTTCCAACTATCGATTTCAAATAACACATTTACTTTTACTTTAGCTCTTTCCAACAATTGATAAAATAATATAGTATCCTTGGGTGTTAAAATTTATGTTTTTTTTTTTCATTTTGAGGCAAAATAATTTCTTATGTGTTTGAATGATACATTTTTGTTACTAAGATTAACTGTATATAATCAATAACTTTTTATACTTTCATTTTATATGATATAATTTTTTTCTATAACAAACCGTTTCAGTCTTTTAAAAATTAATAAAAAATGGTATACTGAATTGTTAATTAACATAGGAAAAAGAAGTTATGAAACCTCATAACGCACTTTCAATTTCCAATACAAAAATAAAATTACAGGGGTAGGAGTTTAGAGCGGTATTCGGCTATGGGAACGTGTTTCATCCGACAGGTTCCTCTACCGTCCGATCTGCTTTGAGATCCGTGCATGTCGCTTCAATATTAGTGCGCATTCACCTCAAGATCCGTGCCTATCTAGCGCACACTGATCTTAAAGCGGATCGGACGGTAGAGGAACCCATTGAACTCAAATTTGAGTAATTTTAGTTGGATGAGCGTCGGATGCAAATTTAATTTTACAAATGAAATGGGTTAAAGAAAACAGAAAAAAAAAAATTTATATATATATATATGAGATGGGCTATTGTGCTTTGCAAAGTAAAGCCATCGTTTTACTTCGGCTTACTTTTTGGATTTTCAAAGTCCAAAACGTCGATCCGACCGTTCAAGTTGATCTACATATTGAAATGTGCTTGCAGACCAAATTTTACATTTTTTGGAATTTTTTTACTATTTATTAAGCCACTTTGAAAATTGCTGATCACATGGTCCAGAATTTTGTTGCACTGTTTTTTCTGGACCATGCGATTAGCAATTTTCAAAGTGGCTTAATAAATAGTAAAAAAATTCCAAAAAATGTAAAATTTGGTCTGCAAGCACATTTCAATATGTAGATCAACTTGAACGGTCGGATCAACGTTTTGGACTTTGAAAATCCAAAAAGTAAGCCGAAGTAAAACGATGGCTTTACTTTGCAAAGCACAATAGCTCATCTCTCTCTCTATATATATATATATATAGGGATGGGCTATGGTGAGCTATGGAGTAAAACAAGTTTTTACTCCATGCCTCATTATGTCTATTTTGAAAATTTAAACAACCGATCCGAACCGTTGAAGTTGTTCTCCATATTGAAATGTGCTTGGAGACCAAATTTTACATTTTTTGGAATTTTTTTACTATTTATTAAGCCACTTTGAAAATCGCTGATCCATTGGTCCAGAATTTTTTACTGTTTTGCTACTGTTCACCCGGATCAGTGATTTTCAAAGTGGCTTAATAAATAGTAAAAAAATTCCAAAAAATGTAAAATTTGGTCTCCAAGCACATTTCAATATGGAGAACAACTTGAACGGTTCGGATCGGTTGTTTGAATTTTCAAGATGAAAATATGGTGTGAAGTACAAACTCGTTTTACTCCATAGCTCACCATAGCCCATCCCTATATATATATATATATATATATATATATATAGATGGACTTAGCTAAGCCATGGTGTAAAACGACTTGGTACTCCACGTCATATTTTCATTTTGAAAATCCAAACTACCGATCCGAACCGCTCAAGTTGTTCTCCATATTGAAATGTGCTTGGATACCAAATTTTACATTTTTTGGAATTTTTTTACTATTTATTAAGCCACTTTGAAAATCGCTGATCCGGATGAACAGTAGCAAAACAGTAAAAAATTCTGGACCAATGGATCAGCGATTTTCAAAGTGGCTTAATAAATAGTAAAAAAATTCCAAAAAATGTAAAATTTGGTCTCCAAGCACATTTCAATATGGAGAACAACTTGAGCGGTTCGGATCGGTAGTTTGGATTTTCAAAATAAAAATAATGAGGCGTGGAGCACCAAGTCGTTTTACACCATGGCTTAGCTAAGCCCAGCACTATATATATATATATAGAGTGAGGCTATGGTGTTATGCATAGCACCAATGGCTAGTGTACTACGGCTCAATATGGTACTTTTTCAAATCCTAACGGTCGATCCGACCGTTCAATGTGATATCCATATGAATTTGTACTTGCAAACTAAATTTTATATTTTTTCGAATTTTTTTACTATTTTTTTAGATAGGTAGAAAAATCAGTGTTTTTTGAAAATTCTGGACCATCAAAATTCTACCTATCTGAAAAAATAGTAAAAAAATTCGAAAAAATATAAAATTTAGTTTGCAAGTACATATTCATATGGTTATCACATTGAACGGTCGGATCGACCGTTAGGATTTTAAAAAGTACCATATTGAGCCGTAGTACACTAGTCATCCGTGCTATGCATAGCACCATAGCCTCACTCCTATATATATATATATTTCATAACACGGTTTGAAGTTCCAATACAAAAATAGAAGTACCAGGAGTTTTATAGACATATGAAGATCAGAAACTGCAAGTTTAGAAAGGTATTCTGCTATAATATTCATATATTTATTAAACACTGATAAACCAAACTCCGTGATTTATATTAATATCCAAAGTTAATTAGAAATTAATAAAAATGCCCAGATTCGCTAGGAATTATTAAAAATGTCCATACCGGTCAGAAAATGGCCGGTTC
The DNA here is from genome assembly GCA_025461125.1 of Carex kokanica. NCBI lineage: Eukaryota > Viridiplantae > Streptophyta > Magnoliopsida > Poales > Cyperaceae > Carex > Carex kokanica. Next base: position 1,015,399 of record JAJGRX010000675.1, on the reverse strand, counting down.
CTATTTAAATAGGGTACCAGCTAGAAAATGGCCGATTCCTATTTAAATAGGGTACCGGCTAGAAAATGACCGGTACTAAATAATTTTTTTTTTTTTTAGAGACAAATAACAAAAATGCTGAAATCTAACACTAAAAAATCGATTTTTTTTTAAATATTTGTTGGATTACTTTTTTTTTAATATATAGTTAGCATATTTATACTAAAATACGCTAAATTACTTGAAATTATGTTAAATTACGCTAAACTCCACTAAATTACGCTAAATTACAATAATTATGTTAAATTATGCTAAAATACGGTAAATTACACTAAATTACATATGAATATGGACGATTTTGTGCCATCTTTCATAAATAAATAAAAAAGGAAAAAAATTTCAAAAATAATAAAAAATTGGTATTCTACAAGTTTATTATATAACTAATTTACTGAGCTAAGTAGATTAAACAATAGAAATGAAAATCTTAACTCAAAACTTCAACTGAAGTTTTGAGGCTCTTTCCTTTGTTTTTTGGCAATTCTGAATTTCTAAAGCTGGCATCATTAGCACTGACGCATGTGTATTTTCACAACCTTTCTGAAAAGTGGTCATTTGCTGAAATTGGAAACTCGAGCACCGTTTTATGGCCGTTTGAAGTTCCGTCGTCGTTTTTCGCCTTCTCAGTGAAGATATCATCCCTATTCATACGTAATTTAGTGTAATTTACCGTATTTTAGCATAATTTAACATAATTATTGTAATTTAGTGTAATTTAGTGGAGTTTAGCGTAATTTAACATAATTTCAAGTAATTTAGCGTATTTTAGTATAAATATGCTAATTATATATAAAAAAAAGTAATCTAACAAATATTTTAAAAAAATTCGATTTTTTAGTGTTAGATTTTAGCATTTTTGCTATTTATCTCTAAAAAAAATAATTTATTTAGTACCGGCTATTTTTTGTCCGGTATAGACATTTTTAATAATTTTCAGAGAATCTGGAAATTTTTAATAATTTTCAGAGAATCTGGAAATTTTTATTAATTTCTAATTAACTTTGGATATTAATAAAAATTACGGAACCAAACTACAAGTAGCAGCGGTATTCAACTGTAATATTCGTATATTTATGACAACAGTACCTTTGCACAAGCTCCTCCAAATAATCTTCAGCATAATCCTCTAATTCCCCTTTATTTTTGGCCTCTATTAAGCCTTCAGCTATCCACATATTCATAAGCTTTTTCGCCTCAATTCTGTAGTCCTCCGGGAAGCAAGCTAAGTACCTGAAACATGCAACCAGCTTGATTCATAGATATTTTGGAGGTCAAATCTTCAAAATTTCATTTTAGCAAGAACAAGGAATTAACAAATAGTGATCCAAGAACCGAAAAAACAAAACCAAACATTTTTTTCTAGAAAGAAATGTCAAAAATAAGAAACAGAACAAGGACTGATTAGTAAGAAACCATGATCTCTGAGAAATGGCCAGCGTATTGACTTATTAACGAAGATATTATGACTCCAAATTCTTACAAAAAATAAATGATCCTTAATTAAAAATTACGTGTATGATTTGAGAACATACCGGAAGCATGACTTGAGAAGGTACGGTAAGTCATCGTAGCTGGTGGCTAGAATTCTCATGCATTTACCTCCACCAACGACGTGCCAATCCAACCTCTCGAGCACTCTACACCATTCTCGGTAGGTACAAGGTTTACTTGACAAGAGGCCACCCAACACAACGAGAGCCAGTGGCAAGCCATTACATCTCTGAACTAGCTTTTTAGCAAGATCCTTCAGTTCTTCCGGACACTCCGGCGAGGGATCGCTGCTTCGAATTGCCTTCTTTAGAAAAAGCACCAAGCTTTCTTCTTTGCTGAGCAAACGAAGATGATACACACGTCTAGAATCTGCGTAATTTGCTACATTAAGGTTACGGGTCGTCATTAGCACCCGGCTCCCGTTCCCGACGTCGACGAGGCCGGTCTCGAGCTGGGTAAAGACATGCTCAGTCCACACATCATCTAACACAATTAGGTATTTCTTCTCTTTCAACAATTTGTTGACTTCTCCTAATAGAAATACAACCTGATCTTCTTGGTGTATTTCTTTTAATAAATCAAGAACGCGCTTCCACTCAGTCTCATTTGTAAGTTTCTGGTGTATTTTCTTTAATACATCAAGGAGATTAAAATCTTGGGAGACAGTTATCCATAAGCAAAAATTAAAATTATTTCTTACGGTTGAACTATTATACACCTTTTGAGCAAGAGTGGTCTTCCCAAGACCACCAGATCCAACAATGGAAACCACAGACCGGCTTTCGTTGCTCGGCCCGTTCAACAACAAATTGATTATATCTCCCTTTTCAGCCTCAAAACCGACAACTTCACCGTTATCGACATCAGGGAGCACACGGCGTTTAAAAGAATTAGGTTGTGTTTGGAGAAGGCTTTGAGAGTGACCTCCGTCTCCACTAAGATCTTGTATCCCGAAAGTAGTTCTACCTTCAGAGATTACACGGAGTTTGGCTTGGATCTCAGAAATCTTCCCACCAAGAGCACGACGAGCTGGAAGACTGTTCTGGATGAAACCGAGCCTCCGACGGTTGGCTTCAACAAGGAATGTGTCAATCGCATCCTCGATCTCATATGTGACACTCCTCACATCACGCACCCATCCCTTGATCCTCTCATCACCTCTCTTCTTCGTGGATTCTGCATCCTTTAGAAAGCACTGCATCTGACCCAGTTGAACCTTCACATCGGCCACTTTGCTGTTGACTCCGCGCACGAAGCGGACTTCGTCTACAAGTAGGTCTGCTAACTTATTTACCACAGCAGAGACGATCGCCTGAGTCATCTTGCTCTATTGTACTTTTATCAAAAAAAATCTTGCTCGATTGTAATCTCTTTCTAGCTTTCTCGCTCTTAATTTGCTCGGGTAAGATGGAAAGCGTATTTGCAGGTAATTAAAGTGAGAGAGTATTTAACTTGGGACTAGGAGATGGTCAACAGTAGCAATCTGTCGATATCGGGTCCACAATCGAAATACAGTTCAAAGAAAGAAACAAAACTATTTTAGGGCACTAATAATTGGCAAATGGGGATAAAACATGGGATCCTTCATTCCAGTGTAATCCATATAAATACCAAAGCCTTAATATTCAAACATAATTTGTTTGAGAAAACATTCACATATAATTTAGTGAACACTGCCCATGGAATGGTTAACATTCCTCCGTATGTACGTATGAAATATCGTTTTCAACTTTCCAATATGGATGCATCAGATTAAAATTATCAAAATATAGATATATATTGATAGTTCAAGTCATGATAAAATAGATTTTCGTCTTAAAATAGGAGAGAAAGAAATTAAATCGTCGAAAAGTGAAACCTAAATTTCTAATCTAATTTGTAATTGTTGTTCGTTAACGAATTCGCTCATAATTTTTAATCTCCCTCTCTAGCTCGCTCGCTCTTAATTTTCTCTGGTAAGATACTAAGATGGTAAGCATATTGCATTTGCAGGTATTTCAAGTAAGAGAGATTATTTAAAGAAAAACCTTCAAAGATAATTTAGTGAACACTGCACATGCAGTGGTTAGAATAGGATGAGAGGATCTGTCACCATTTTGCTCTATTTGACATTTCAAAAATAATACAATAAGTATGTTTTATGTGCAATTTGGATTTCTATTCAAATCTGACACACTCCATAACTAACATTACTCAAAAATACAGATGTGCAAATCTTAAAATCTGAATCCAATACACACACAACAAATATATTAGAATTTAGACTTTGTATTTAAATTAAATGAATCAAGGGTTTATTGTGAAAAATAGACAAGGGAACCCACATGACATGTTAATCTTTTCCTTTCTTTTTCTTTATGTGGAAGGGATCGCCTGCTTTTGCCTTTCTTTTTTAGTGGGAGAAGGGTCCTACCTTCAACAGACACCACTTACCTCCCATTTGGGCCCACTCGGGAAACTTTTTTCCCTTGTTCCGATTTTTATGTCAGGGAATCTCTTTTTTCTTTCCCTTCTTTATTTCCTCTACTGTCCGAGACTCGATCGAGAATTCTTAGTTCTCTGAATTGCAAAGTTCGATAATCATTGAAACCAACATGTTTTAAATTTGGGGAAAAATTTATTTTCTCTCGTTTATTCTCTAATCATTAATTATCTGGAATTCACAACTTCGAGCACAAAAATACAAAAGAAAAGGCGTATCAATCATTAATTACGTAGGAGACTGCTAATTAACTGGGGGACAACTTATATTTGAAAATTTTTACAACTAACGCGCGCAAATATGTATACTTATATACGTAAGTATTAACATCTAATATATCAAGTATTCATGTGTAAGATATCAACTATTTCTTTAATAAAATGGACATCAATTTTATTTTATCTCTCTCATCACATATTCATCTTTTACACATTTTTAGAAGTGAGTTTTTTTCTTCGTTCAATGTCACCTATATTTCAGACAATCTGTGAATAATTTTGCGAATCTAACACAAACATCTTCTATGCAATTTTCTCTTTCAAATGAGATCCATGATGAAGCACTTTTGATTTATATCGCGCAAGTATTCATAACTTGTTGTGGAAGTATTCATACCTTGTCGTGCAAGTATTCATACCACGTCGAGCAAGCATTCATACCTCGACGAACAAGTATTCATATCTAAAATATCAAGTATTTCAGAAAATGAAACTGGATACATCACATGCCCATCTTTTATATGTTTTTAGAGGTGAGTTTTTTTTTTCTCCGTTCAATCTCACCAATATTTCTAACAATGGGTGTGTGATGTGTCTTGTTTTTTTTTTCCGAAATATTTAATATCTTAGGTATGAATACTTGCTCGATGAGGTATGAATACTTGTTCGACGTGGAATGAATACTTGCACGATGAGATGTGAATACTTGCACTACGAGGTAGCCCACCTCTAAAAACGTGTAAAAGATGGGTGTGTGATGTGTCCAGCTTTTTTTTCCGAAATACTTGATATCTTAGGTATGAATACTTGCTCGACGAGATATGAATCTTTGCACTGCGAGGTATGAATACTTGCGCAACGGAAAACCCGAAAGTATGTCATCATGGATTTTATTTGAAAGAGAAAATTGCGTAGAAGACGTTCGTGGTTTTAGATTCGCAAATTTACTCACAGATCGTCAGAAATATTGGTGAGATAGAACGGAGAAAAAAAACCCACCTCTAAAAACGTGTAAAAGATGGGTGTATGATGTGTCCAGTTTTTTTTTTCCGAAATAATTGATATCTTAGGTATGAATACTTGTGTTCAGTTTTGTATTTTAGCAGTGAAAGTTTTGTATCTTAGGTATGAATACTTGCATCCAGTTTTGTATCTTTTGTGGCTCTTGTTAACAAATACTTGTGTCCAGTTGTGGTCCCCCTCTTAATTAGTGATCAACAAAAACAGTTATTGACCGGAAGATGAATAAGGAAAATGAAATGAGGGATAGTTAGTCGGTCCCTTTAAATTTTAACATTCTGTTTGGTTCCCTTTTAGGTGTTATTTATGATCGTTTCATTCGATTTTTATTTTTACCTAACCGAATGAATAAATTGATCCCGATTAAAATATAAACACTTCTATTTTTTGAATGCAACGATAAAAAAAAATGGAACAGGTTGACTGACCTGAATAGATCATCATGCCAATAATTAAATTTGTACTTGAAAAAAAGGTACTATTCATCTATCCTGATTAAAATATAAAACCTATTAATTTCTATAAATTTTTTGTAAATTTTGCAGTTCCAAATTACAATTACGTAAGATTTCTATGATTAAAATTTCAAGAGAAATAATTATAGTACAGGAATCATTCAAAAAAGCCACCAATAAGAGAAAATAAAGCAACTTTTAATAAATTATATCTTAGAAAAAGAAACACACCTACTCCTCCATGCATGTTGCTTGTCACTTGTCAATTATTTTAAAATGGATGATATGGACAACCAAAAGAGCAAAATAGCTAGAGATGGATTGGTTATATATGCTTATCACTTCACTTGTCAATTAAATTTTCCCTTGATTGATTGGTTATGCTTATTTTGTCCTTAAATATGCACCACCTAACGAGTAATGGAGTGCAACCTGATAGCCACTATCTGGTTTTTACAAAAAATAATAATTATGGAGTACAGTAGCCACCAATTAATAAATAAAGCAACAATCAATGGGTTATATATTAGAAAAATAAGCATACCTACTCTGTTCACTCTTTCACACCTATCCAAGGGAATCCCAATTATTTTAAAATTGGATGATATCAATTATCAATATATGGACAACCAAAAGAGCAAAATTGAGTGTCCATTCATTCATCTTTAACTGAATCAATCAAGGGCAAATCCAATAAAAGGAACTAAAATAATCAATTGACTCTTTTCCTTAAAAAAATCACTATTTTATGTAATATTTTAGATAAATATTATAAATACATTTAGTTTACTGATGTACTTTTTTTGTAATTATTTCAAAGACAGGAATTCAATATATAATTTTTTTTATATATATTTTTAATTAGTACTTTCTTTATATGTTAACACTCAAAATAAAAAATCATGTCTTTGCTAGAACAACATGTTTCAATAATTTAGATAAAAAAAATTTCAGTTTAACATTCATCAGTTCGATTCCCATTTTTAGTGTTATTCAATGTCTATGATCATTTCATTCGATTTTTAGTTTCCCTGACCTAATAAATTGATCCTGTTAAAATAGAAACCCTTCTAATTTTTTAGAGCAACAATTGATAGATCACAATGACTATGAGTTTGTACTTAGAAAAAATATTATTCATCTATACATGTACCTACCAAATCTAACAACTGGTCTTTGTGAAAATAAATATTTCTGAACTCTTTTTTTTTTTTCTAAATAATGAATGGAATCTTGTATTTTTTCTGCTCTAACACAAAAAATAACATATTAAATCAAATTTAAAGAAGAGAAGCAATGACTGAAAGGGTAGATGAAAATCCTACGTCAGTCTGATTTCCATAACAATCAATGATTAGCCTTATTAGATTTTCAATTGTCACTCGTTTCCAATTAATCGAAATCTGTTAACCTTTGTATTAATCTATTAATTTTCCTGATGACGTATGAAAAAAATAAAAAAAATAAATAACGATTCAATTTTTCCAAAAGAAAAATGAATTCTTTTGGATACGTATTATGAAAAATTTTAAAAATTTAAAACATGCATGTTCACTTCAGTACCGTACAGTTATCTGTACCCGCACTCGTCTCTCCCCATTAAGAGAATGCTAAGAATGGTGCATCGCATTATACTCTACTTCCAACAAGAAACAAAAATACTATGAAGTAGAAATGGAAGTAGATGAAGAAGCTATTCCTCAAAAAAACAAGGTCATCGGGACAATGCGACTAGAGATGATGTAATTCGTTGTAATGGAACTGAGGCGCTACAAAAGAGTGATGTGGCCAAAATCGACAAAAAGGAATTCAGTAAAATCAAACTTGGACGAGAACCAGGTGGGTGCAGATTGTGAATTTAGTGCAGGTTCGGATCAGATGAGAGCAGTTCGATCAAAAGGAAGAAAATTGGTGTCGTGTCTAATGTTATGGAATCAACCTAATGCATTTTTTTTAGTGAGCTCATTTCTTGAGATTAGAAATTTCTAGAGGTGATTGTTATTATAGTGCATGTAACTATTGCATGTTTTCCCAAAAAATAAAAAGGCGGGAAAGGGAGAATTCTGTGTCCCGTTATTACTGACTAGATATTCTCAAGTGATAGGTAAGAAACATAGCGTAGCAATTGAGGATTTTATGGGTGTCTTTTGCCACTAATAAGGTATGGTTAATTACACGAACAAACAGATAATTAGGTCATGAAGCACTCCATAATTTTCTTAAAAATTAAAGTACATCATATATTTTAGAGAAATTACTAGTTAAGTTAATATGATCCATACTAGTAATATCAAACTGGTATAACAACTTGAAATAAAATCCATATCAAGACTACTTGCTACGGTTTTCAATTATGTGTCTATTAAGAGGGTGGCGACACCAGTAGATCCAATTTGGTGGTATCAAACTTCTCTGTTTCATGGAAAGGATCTGATGGTATTAAGACACTAAATTAGGAAAAGGATGGATAATTGAAATGAGATTAATTCACACCAACACTATGAACCAGCTAGAAAATAAACTTATATGTGATGTTTATCCCTCAGCGCCACGGCCCATTCGATCCGCTTAGGCCCAGATGATCCGCTTAGACTCTGTTTGGAGGACATCAAACCATGGTAATCAGTGAGATTTTAACTCAATGAAAATCTTTTTCCCGAACCGTTCGGATGGTTGTTTTTATAGTATGATATTGGATCATTTTTTTCATCTTTATTCTCATTTCTTTAGAATAGGTGCGAAATAAAATTTTAGGCCATACCAAACTATTTTTTTCTTATGATTTCTTGTTTTATCTCTCCTCAAGTTTTTCAAATAATATGTTGAATGCATTAATTAGTGCTCAACGTCAGATAAATTGTCCTTGTTTTTATACTTACATCTGAATATCATAGAAATTACTATGATGTAAAATTACTTAATTTAATTTTTTTAATTTATAGTAAAATTCTTTTAATTATCGAAAATCATAATAATTTTCTCCATTAATTTAATATCAATAATATTTATTTACTCGGCTAATGAAGGAGAATTTTAATTTATTATACTTATACAATTTTATTTTTGAAAATTTTGTTATATGTTATTATTAGACATTAAATTATTATAATTTATAAAAACTATTAATAAAAAATTAGTATTGATAATAAGTATTTTAAAAAGAAAAGAATATATAATTTTTCATGAATATCTTTCTAAAATTAGAGTTTTCCACAACAATTCCCACAATACAACTGAACATACATCAGTAGGCTTTGAGATCCGTGCAAAGAAAATTTGTTGGATGGAGAAACTGTTTGTTTTTAACTTTTCTGATGGGTGAAAATCGTAGCTAGTAAAATTTACAACCAAATATTATAATCAATCGTATTACAAGCGTATAATCCTACCGATGTAGTATAGTATGGGTGTTGATCTATAGAGAATAATGTTTTTAAGTCTTGATCAACAATCAAATCACAATAATTCAATTGTCCAAACCTAACCGAAATTTTGAGAGTTGTTTGAATTCTAATTTGAAGAAAATTAAATTTAAAAGCGTGATCAATTAAAGAGAAATTAATGTTAAAAATAATTTCTAGGATTCTGTCCACCATAATACTTGTGTTAATTTTATTCTAATTAGAGTACAGAAAGTTTTGTTCTTACTTTTTATTTTTGGATTATAATTGAAGAGTTATGCTAATATACTGATATTAGTATATCACCTGATGTACTAATTAACAATCTAAATCATACTTTTGTAATCCATACTGTTGATTCTAGCCGTTTAATATATAAAACTTTAATATTAAAATCTTGTAGAATGTCATATTTTATTAATTTTATAATTTATTTACTATTTTAGAATTTATTTAAAAAGATAAATCTAAAATTAATAAAAATTACTAATACTTGCATATCAAATAGGTCATATTTAAATATAAAAATATAATTTTAACTGTCAGTATATCCGTCCAAAAAGATAATAACTATAATAATATCATAGTAGCCTCTATTTCCTCGAGCTTAAATTTGTTACATTAATTGTGTGTAGTTATATGTCCAAAAAGATTTAATTGTGTGTACTTGTATGTCCAAAATAATATTAAAGGTCTCTATTCCATCAACAAAAAGACAGAACAAAATTTGCAGACGCTTAGAGGATACTAGCCAAAAAATTGGATAGACATCACATTTTATTACAAAAATTAATATATACATATGCTAAAATTTGATAGATGTCACAACAATAATGGATACCAACCAGGGAATCAGAGTAGGTCCGATGGGCATCGGACCTACCTTGGTTCGATGGGTGTGATGACCATTCGATCTGCATCAAGATTCATGTGCTCTGTATCAAAATCCGTGCAAGTCTGTATCAATTTCCGTGCGCATAGATCTTGATGCTAATCGTACGGTTCTAGAGCTAATTGAACCTAAATGTAGGTCCGCTCGGACCTACTCATATCTCACCAACCAGACCATAATAGATTACTGTCTCAGACGCGATCATATCACATCAACAAATAGAAACTACAATAATTATACCTCCATAAGAAAATTATCCACGACAAGTCGGCAATTCGACTCCCAATTAATCATCGGGTCTAATAATTAATGGTTGGTATATGTTTGACCTTGTCCCATTCCTCCCCCGACTTGTTCTCAATTTTTGACTGGAGTTTTTCATCTATCCACAGTTCCTGTAGGGTGGGCACAAACTGTAGGTCGGGAACAGCACGTAAATCAACGCAGTTTTTAATAGAAAGGCACTTGAGCACGGGCAATGCGCCATACTCAACCTTCCATTCCTTCATTTTTCGGACCCAATGGAGTTTCAGAGTTTGCAGTCCAGGGAAACCTCCATTCGTGCAAACTATGGTATCCTCCGCCATTATAATGTCAGACAGCCACAACCACTTCAAACCACGTAATTTCTCAAGTTTCGGCATTGGATCGTCATTCAAATGAAAGCTCGCTAGTATTAGATTGGCTAAGTTTGGAGGCATTTCTGCAATGTGAACAGTTGGACAGTCTTCGGGTGCGGACGTCAGGTGCCCAGTGAGATACATGGTGTGTATGTTTTGATAACTTGGTGAGGTTCTGAAATCAATCATCCCTCTTGGAGGATAAAAGTTATCAAAGCTCACTGAGAGGAGGTTGTTCAACTTGGACATGAGGTTATTGATCAGCATGCCATCATTCTCGTCACCACAGTATAGTTGCAACTCACGAACACCAGGGAGGTGAGGGATGCTTTTCTTCCATGATTTTGGAACAAGGAACGGTCCAAGGCTTCTTAGGTAAACTAGGTTTGCAGTTGATGGTGGTCCCACTGTTGATGTATTGGATTGAACATGCCTCAAACTAGGGATTTTCCAGAAACTTTCTGGTAACTCTTGGATCTTTGTACCCGATACATTAAAGGTCTGGAGATTTTGCAAATGACCAATCCATGATGGAATTACAGTTACATCGTTCCATCTCAAACTCAAATATCTCAAGTGGATCATGTTCTTCAAATTAGTCGGTAGGTCTCTTATTCGTGCGTTTCTTAGTTCCAAGACTCTGAGTAATAGAAATCCTATACCAAAGACACTGCCTTGATTGAAATTTATGAATGTTCGAAGTCTGGGCATTTTGATCTTTGTGAGATCCTTTGATTGGTTTATGCTGCTACTCTCATCCATCTCTTCGTGAAATGCCACTCGTCGTGTCATGCTTACATCCCCCTCTACATTTTCTTCCTTCCAGATGAGAAGGAAATCATTTTCGGTGGCTTCATCCAATGCAACTTCACGCAAAAGATCGTGAACCCGGATAGACTGGATAGCACCATCAGGAGACCTCTCAACAACTTGAACCAAACATCTGTATGTTTAATAGTACAAAAAAAAGGTTAAAAAACTGAAAAAAAAATTGATGTTCCGTATCAGTTAGCACTCTGTAACCACTATACATTGTCAATCAAGTAAGGTTGCAGCTACCAGTACTTGAATAACAGAGTCAGCTAAGATATGCTAATAACGGAAACACTATTTTTTTTTAAGAATCCTATTTATTATGTTTAATAGAACATTGTGTAACAAAGACTCTGTTTTGGTTACTTGAATGGTAAAAGTTGTTATGAGTACAAGGTGAAAGGACTACCATCTACACATTGGGGTAATGCTGCCTAATGCCTCTAGACTCTCTGATTTGTGACAAACTTTGAATTTGAAATTTTAAACTCATTTAATTTACCTTTCCAACTATCGATTTCAAATAACACATTTAATTTAGCTCTTTCCAACAATTGATAAAATAATGTAGTATCCTTGGGTGTTAAAATTTATATTTTTTTTGTCTAATTTTGAGGCAAAATAATTTCTTATGTGTTTGAATGATATATTTTTGTTACTAAGAGATTAACTGTATATTTTACTTTTTATACTCTCAGTATATATGATATAATTTTTTTCTATAACAAACCGTTTCAGTCTTTTAGAAATTAATAAAAAATGGTATAACTGCAGTGTTAATTAACATAGGAAAAAGAAGTTACGAAACCTCATAACACACTTTCAATTTCCAATACAAAAATAAAATTACAGTAGTAATTTAGAGCAGTATTCGGCTATGGGAACGGGTTGCATCCCTCTACCGTTCGATCTGATTTAAGATGTGTGCATGCCGCTTCAATATCAGTGCGCGTTCGCCTCAAGATACTGTCAATCTAGTGCGCACGGATCTTAAAGTGGATTGGACGGTAGAGGAACCCATCGGATCTTAAAGTGGATTGGACGGTAGAGGAACATACATACAGATCTTACAAATGAAACAGGTTGAAGAAAACGCAAAACAAAAAAGATGGTGCAATTATTTCATAGCACGCTGTTTCTTGTTCCAATACAAAAATAGAAGTACAAGGAGTTTTATAGACATTTGAAGATGAGAAACTAAAAGTTTAGAGATGTTTAGAGAGGTATTCAATTGTAATATTCGTATATTTATGATAACAGTACCTTTGTACAAGCTCCTCCAAATAATCTTCAGCATAATCCTCCAATTCCCCTTTATTTTTGGCATCTATTAAGCCTTCAGCTATCCACATATTCATAAGCTCTTTCGCCTCAATTTCGTAGTCCTCCGGGAAGCAAGCTAAGTACCTGAAACATGCAACTAGCTTGATTCATCTATAGTTTGGACGGCTGAAGTACTTTGTCTCAAATAAAAGATGGAGGTCAAATCTTCAAAATTTCATTCTAGCAAGATCAAGGTATTAACAAATAGTGATCCAAGAACTGAAAAAACAAAACCAAACATTTATTTCTAGAAAAAAATGCCAAAAATAAGAAACAGAACAAGGACTGATTAGTAAGAAACCATGATCTCTGAGAAATGGCCAGCGTATTGACTTATTAACGAAGATATTATGACTCCAAATTCTTACAAAAAATAAATGATCCTTAATTAAAAATTACGTGTATGACTTGAGAACATACCGGAAGCATGACTTGAGAAGGTACGGTAAGTCATCATAGCTGGTGGCTAGAATTCTCATGCATTTACCTCCACCAACGACGTGCCAATCCAACCTCTCGAGCACTCTAGACCATTCTCGGTAGGTACAAGGTTTACTTGACAAGAGGCCACCCAACACAACGAGAGCCAGTGGCAAGCCATTGCATCTCTGAACTAGCTTTCTAGCAAGATCCTTCAGTTCTTCCGGACACTCCGGCAAGGGATCGCTGCTTCGAATTGCCTTCTTTAGGAGAAGCACCAAGCTTTCTTCTTCGCTGAGCAAACGAAGATGATACACACTTCTAGAATCTGCGTAATTCGCTACGGTAAGGGAACGGGTCGTCATTAGCACCCGGCTCCCGTTCCCGACGTCAACGAGGCCAGCCTCGAGCTGGGTAAAGACATCCTCGGTCCACACATCATCTAAGACAATTAGGTATTTCTTCTCTTTCAATAATGCATTGACTTGTACAAATAGAAATAAAATCTGATCTTTCTGGCTTTCCCCTTCCAATCGTGAATTTTGTTCAAGTTTCTGGTGTATTTTCTTTAATACATCAAGGAGAATAAAATCTTGGGAGACAGTTATCCATAAGCAAGAATTAAAATTACTCCTTACAGTTGAACTATTATACACCTTTTGAGCGAGAGTGGTCTTTCCAAGACCACCAGATCCGACAATTGAAACCACACACCGGCTTCGGTTGCTCGGCCCGTGCAACAACAAATCGATTATATGTTCCTTTTCAGCTTCAAAACCGACAACTTCATTGTTATCGACATCAGGGAGCACAGGGCGTTTGAAGGAAGGTTGCGTTTCAGATTGACCTCTATCTTCACTAAGATCTTTTATCCCAAAAGTAGTTCTACCGTCGGATATTCTGCTGAGTTTGGATTGGATCTTAGAAATCTTCTCACCGAGTGCGCGACGAGCTAGTAGCCTGTTCTGGATGAAACCGAGCCTCCGACGGTTGGCTTCAACAAGGAATGTGTCGATCGCATCCTCGGTCTCATATGCCACACTCCTCACATCACGCACCCATCCCTTGATCCTCTCATCACCTCTCTTCTTTGTGGATTCTGCATCCTTTAGAAAGCACTGCATCTGACCCAGTTGAACCTTCACATCGGCCACTTTGCGGTCGACTCCGCGCAGGGAGCGGACTTCGTCTACAACTAGGTCTGCTAACTTATTTACCACAGCGGAGACGATCGCCTCAGTCATCTTGCTCTATTATTGTAATATCTCTTTCTAGCTCTCTCGCTCTTAATTTGCTCTGGTAAGATGGAAAGCGTATTTGCAGGTAATTAAAGTGAGAGAGTATTTAAGTTGGGACTAGGAGATGGTCAACAGTAGCAATCTGTCTATATCGGGTCTACAATCGAAATACAGTTCAAAGAAAGAAAGAAAATTATTTTAGGGCACTAATAATTGACAAATGGGGATAAAACATGGGATCCTTCTTTCCAGTGTAATCCATATATACCAAAGCCTTACCATAATTTACCATAATCCACTTTATTTACCAATATATAGTCTATATAAATTGAAATTTCCGTGTCGGTGATGATTAGAGGATGAAAATGTCCGTCAATAATTCCGCGTGGTCTTCTTGTGCCTGTGGGGTCCATTCCACGTGGTACATTTATTGATTATGAATGCTTTTCAGACTTATTATGTGCCTGTGGGGTCCCTGCCGCGTGGTGTGTCTCTGCGCTGCAGTCTCACTTGTCGAATTTGTAAGCCTTTTTCAGACTGTTGGCATCATTTACTTTCAAGAGCTACTATGGAACAATCTTTTAATAAGTTAGAATAGCAAAATTGATATTTGTTTTATTAGAATAGCTTGTTCTAATTATTTTTGTGAGAATAGTTTGTTCTAATAAGACAAACAAGTTTGATTTTCTATTCTAACTATTCTAACCTAACCAAATACCGAATAGCTTGTTCCGAATAATTTGTTCTTAAAAATAGTTTATTCTTTTTTTTAGAGGAAAAGCAGTCTATTCTCAATCCAACCAAACATACAGCTTCTTCGCAACCCTAAACCCTCTTCTTGTACCTGTGGGGTCCTTTCCACATGGTACATTTATTAATGCTTTTCCAGACTTATTATGTGCCTGTGGAATTTTTTTTAATAAATCATAATTAAAAAAAATACTTTTACGAAACCAACATGATTACTATTTTTTTTATAAAAATCATAAGAACCGAAATGAATTTCGGTCCATTATTATTATTTTTATTCCGGACTGAAATGGCATTTCGGTCCGTATTGGTTTCACAAGTTTTTAGATCAGCCGTCACAGAAAATCCAAAAGGGGACCGGACCGAAATGGCATTTCGGTCCTGTTCAATTTATTTTTTTCCAACCCGACAACAAACCCTAAAAAAAAAAAAAGTTCGGACCAAAATGGCATCTCGGTCCATGGGTGTTACACCAACGACCTGTTTTTTCTGAAAACTTGTGAAACCAGTTCGTACCGAAATGTCATTTCGGTCCGAAAAAAAATACAGACCGAAATGGCATTTCGAGTTTCTGGTTTTTGTAGAAAAAAGAGTAATCATGTTGGTTTCATAAAAATATATTTTTTTAATTATGGTTTATAAAAAAAGTTCGTGCCTGTGAGTGTGAGGTCCCTGCCGTGTGGTGTGTCTCTGCGCTGCTGTCTCAATTATCAACTTGTTTCAAACTTATTAATTTACGCTGCAGTCTCCGCGTGCTGTTTCTCTAGAATTTTTTTTATAAACCATAATTAAAAAAAAAATTGTACGAAACCAACATTATTACTTTTTGTTTTTTATAAAAACTATAAGAACCGAAATGACATTTCTGTCCGGTCCCCTTTTTGAATTTTCTATGGTACTGGTTTCACCGAAATGGCATTTCGGTCCCGAATAAAAAAAAATAACATATCGAAATAGCATTTCGGTTCTTATGGTTTTTGAAAAAAAAAAGTAATCATGTTGATAAAAATAATTCGTGTCTCTAAGCTCATAATAATAATATTATAAAAAACTTGTAAGCCTTTTTCAGACTGTGGCATCATGTTCTTTGAGGATCTACCATTATGCATGGCACATCACGATTAATTGGTGGTTGTATGACCTCTGATACCTTGGTATATAGGACCTTAATTTATAGGGAGAATTGGTTCCATGCCACTCCAAAATTGTGAATTTAGAAAAATGCCACCCCAAACTTTTTGTTTTGCTAAATGCTACCTCAAATCACATTTACTAAGAAAAATGCCACAATTAACAAATTATTATACATTTGTAATTAAAAATAAACATAATATGTTGTATTTTCAGTAGTATTTTCGTATGTTCCAGAAATACCCTCACCCTTTCATTACTACACCTGGGTCCGATCCGATCCAAAATAAATGGAAGTAATAAAACCCTCACCGTCGAGCCTCTCTTCTCTTCCGGCGAAAAGTGCCATCTCCTCCCAGTCGCAGCCACCCCAGTTGCAAGTGGTTGCTGTCGTCCGCCTCTCCTCCTAGACCATGTTCTCCCAGTCGCTGTCGTCCGCCTCTCCTCCCAGTCGCAGCCACCCAAGTGATTCCTCCTTGCCGAGTATGAGGTGCCCGAACTGCGGGAAGCAATTGCTAAGGCTCGTGAGCGGTACAGACGACAATCCAGGGAGGGTGTTCTACAAATGCTTGGCTAATAAAACGGTACCGTGTTCTAATTTCAATTTGCTGGGTATTTCGAATTTTGGGTTGAAATTGGACAAATTGGGCAAATTGGCTAATAAAACGGTACCATGCCAGCTGACAGATGTTATTTGGTCTCCTATTTATCCAAATTATTTATCCAATTATCTACAATTTCAGATGTTATTTGGTCTCCTTTTTTTCTAATGGTTGTTTCAAGCATGCTTATTTGGGGATATTATAGCTCAGTTAGTCTTAATCATTCCTCAAGTTAGCAATTGAATGATAAAAAAGCATAATTATAGTTGCTCAATCAATATGCCTGGTAATGCCTCTGGATGGTAACAGAATGGTAAAGCAAAAACACTATTTATTATTGTGCAACTATAATGCTTTACCAATTAACTATAATGCCTGGTAATACGCAGAATGATAAAGCATTATAGTTGCTCAATCAACCATAATGCCATGCAACTATAATTATGCTTTATCATTCAATTGCTAACTTGAATGATAAATAGTGTTTTTGCTTTACACAATCAATTGCTAATGCCCGGTAATGCGCAGAATGAGTATAATTGTAGGCCCGCTTTCATTGTGACATCTGCAATTCCCAATTTGATTTAATTAGGGCTCTTGGCTAGGTTGAAAGCAGATAACAAATATTTTCACAGAATTTTGCATCCACAACCAAATAGAGCGGTACATGATTATGCCTTAGCCTCTTTTAAGTCCTGATTCCACCAATTTAATTGAAGCAAATATTTGGTACAACACAATTGTTACACTTAGGGGCACCTCAAATTGCTCAAAAACTGAAATTAAATTGCAATTGAAAGTAAAGAGATGAGTTTAGAGAAATTTGACACGCGGGGTGATAACGGAGTTCGGCAAATCAAAGGCCTACGTCTCCGGGGCTTCGCAACCTAGTGAGGTGCGCCTTCCTATTACCCAATACGAAAGGATTACAACTTGTGAACCGTTGAGCCCTTACACACCTAGCGGGAAATCAAACGGCCAACTCAAAGAGATGAGAACAAGGTCTCAATTGTTTAGGAACTCAAGAGAAACACTCAATAGATCTCTCTAACCTAATCTATAGCTAGATTAGTGAAGTAGGTTGAGGTTGCTTGAGGGATTTTGAAGTTTTAAGGTCTCACAACAATGGAGTAGGCTAAGCTCTCAGAAAATCAAGTTTTGAATAATTAGGGTCGGCTGAGGTAATGTTGAAAGTGATCCCCTCAATCTATTTATAGTGGCAGCTCAAAAATGAGCTGTTTGATGTAAAACGTTACCAACGTTTTATTCAAATGCGATTTAGGGTTTTAATTTTCTGACAGCTTAGATAAACGCTATAACGTTTTATAAAACGTTACACCGTTTTCAAAACGTTACAACGTTTTATAAACGTTATAACGTTTCTAGTTTGTACTGAACACCTGTTCTTCAGTTGTTCTGAGTCAGTTAAACGTTACAACGTTTCATAACCGTTATAACGTTTGTAAAACGTTACAACGTTTTATAAAACGTTATAACGTTATAACTTGGTTTTCTTTTGATATTTTTGAAACTTCTGATCATTGTAAAACGTTACAACGTTTTGTAAACGTTCATAACGTTTTATCCCACTTTGAACAACCACACACATACTTTATCAATCTTTTGAATTTACATTTTATATTCTTGATAAATGTCTTCATGATTTCTTCAGTCCAGGCATATTACATCGCAGTTCTTTATTCTTCTTGGACCTATATGTTCTCAAAATAGAAGAAATCGTAAAATTCAATAATTGTATGTTTTTGCAAATTAGTCAAATAGACGTAAAAGATTATTGTACGAACAACAACAATTACAATATAAGCTTAAAATTGTTTTTTCCTAGTGTATAGTACTGGCACCTAAACTATCTCAGAAGCAATAAAATCCCATACAAGCACTCAAAAGTGAGGTTACAGTATTATGCATAGAGCTTATTGGTCCCTACTTTAGTACTTAGGATTAATATCTTACTTTATAAAGTCCAAAACTTACAAAAGGCATGGCATTATAGTTGCTCAATCAATAAAGAATGAAGAAATTCCAATTGCTTTTTATTTCTGATTGTTTTTTTATTTTATTTTTTTGAAATTACAGCGGATGCCAAGATGCAAGTTCTACATGTGGGAGAACGAGTACGAGGCATTTCTTAGCGAATTAGGAGTTGTGACATTGCGTAGGGGTTCGGAGGCATTTCATATGGGAGGAGTACGAGGCATAAACGAAACTCGATTGGACGACATGCGAGAAATCAACAATCAAACTCCCCATCTTGTTGCATTAGCGACGCAGATTAAGTTACTTGTTGCTATGATTTTAGTTGTGATGATTGGTATATTTATTACAACAATATGCAAGTGATGCTTTACTTGTGAGTTTAGCTTTCTGTAATGAGTCTATGCTATTTTTCTCTCTGAATGACTGACTTGTATTGCGGCAACAATCTCTGAGATGAATAATTTTCCCTTTTTTTGTTTGTGTTGGTTGGAGTATAGCTGATGATGGCTTTACATTGACTTCTGCTGTCTGGATCAGTTGAACCAAAACCATATGACTCGAGAGGATATTTGTGCATGCTCTGATCATCCAACTGTTACCTTGTGAGAGTAACTGTTGCCTTCAGGAGCAAGATAACTTGAGAGTAACTCAAGAATAAAGTAATCCACAAGATATGCATAACAGCGGGTTAAGAAAAGAAATTAATAGGGATAAAGAGATAACTATTATCCCTTGTGAGAGGGGTAAGTGATAACTTTATCCTCCTTATACCAAACACACACAAGGACTGATGCCCTCAAAAACATCAGTCCACAAGATATGCATAACCCAAGCAGTAATTAAGCTCACTTTGAAACATACGATGCCCTCAACTCAAGGATTGCTGGTGATAAAATGATTACAATGGATAAAGTTAAAAAAAAAATCATGGATATACACGCATGTAACAAGATTAGTGAATAAGCAAACTATTTTAATAATGACTAAATTGTTAGTTTGGGCATGAGCAGGAAAGTTACCGTAAATCCCCAGAAGATGCTTTTGAAAAGAAGAAAAGAAAAGAAGAGCCGCTAATTTGTGCATGCACAACTTTTAGAGAGAAAAATATTGTAACATAAATCCATAAATACATACTGTCACTACTACACCTAAACTCCATACTAAAAACTGCTAATTTGTGTATGCTCTTCTTTTCCTGCCATTCAAAGTTGCAACGATGTTAATAATTCTCCAAACTAACAATGACACATACTTGAAATTAACACATGCTTAAAAAACATAAATACAAAGTTTTTGATACCTCTTATTGGTACGTGGTCCCGGACCTCCCTGATCCCCGAGAACTGGCTCTTTGCATGTCCTTGCTTGATGGCTAAACTGTTGGCATCTCTTGCATTTTTGTCTTTTGGATCTCGGCTCTAGACAACCATGGATTCTTTGCTTTCTAGGCCTACCGGGTGGTCTCTTCATTATAGGTGGACTCACTTTGAATCCAGGATCAAAATTGACCCATTGCGATTTGTCAGTCATGAGTCTTATCACTCCCTCATATGCCACTTGGAATCGATTAAGTGAGTAATACTCATGCACATAATCCTCCAAACGGGCTCCTCTAAGTGAACAAATGAATGCAACGGCATGAATACATGGTAGTCCACTTAGTTGCCACTCTCGACATGTACACTCTTGTTTGTCCAACTCAACCGCATGCCTCCAAGCATTGCCATCCGAGTCTATTCCACTCACCTCTGCACAATTATCACCACCTCTACTAAGACTAAACTTCCCAATATTTATACTCTTTCCATTCAATTGTTTCATTACACTCGGAAGAATCACACCTCTAAGTTTACTCCTTACCATCCTCCTTTTGTCAAAAGTCACCATAATCCGTTGCCTAATTCCATCAACGAGATCAACGAGATCAACGACATGCAAATCCTTCGAGTCCTTAATCCAACTATTGAAGCTCTCTGATATGTTATTATTCACATAATCACATTTTGAAAGCTCAGAGAATTTATTTCTACACCAATGTTGCTTGTGATTCTTCTCAAGATATGTGATAGCCTGGGGTGATGCATCGTTAATCTTACTCAAATGGTACTGGCACTTTTCTGTGGTGTACGCCTTCGCTGTCGGCCACATGTTGTTAGCAAATACCTCACCATGGAACTTCTTTTTGAAATTCTCTATCAAATGGCGCATACACTCCCTGTGTTCAGCATCAGGAAATTCACTTGCAATAGCACTTGCTAGTCCCTTGCACGCATCCGATGAGATGGCCAGACTCGGCGGAGTTCCTATTGCCTTCCTCAACTGCTCCATAAACCACTTCCAATTTTCAGTTGTTTCTAAATCAAAAACTCCATACGCAACTGGGTACAACCAATTGTGCCCGTCAATTCCTGCAGCAGCTGCCAATTGACCCTTATACTTGCCTGTTAAAAGAAAATCATACTTGCTTGTCAATCTCAAATTCCTTGGATACTTCTGAAACTTGCATTTTAAAAATTCATTACTGACAGCAAAAAAAAAGTATAATAAATATATGTAAAAATAAAACTGACCCGTCAAATGGGTCGAATCAACCCCCAAATATGGTCTACAACCATGTATAAATCCATCTATGCATGGTTTCAGTGCCACAAAAATCTTGCTGAAATACACCTTATCACCAACCCTTGTGCAATCTATCTCAACGATGCTACCAGGACATCTCCTCTCCAATTCTGCCTTAAAGTTGTACACCAATTGGAAGCTTTCCTCCCATTTCCCGTGGATCTGATCAAGAGCAGCTCTCCTTCCCTCCCAAGCTTTGTTATAAGTCACTTTCACATGAAACTCGTCTTCTAACTTGCTCTTCACTTCTTTTGCTCCGGCTGAAGGATTCTTTCTTAACCAATCTCCCACCCTTTCCGATACCCAAGAACTAGAAGCCATTTTTCCGTCAACCATGCTAGTAGATGGACACGTATGGTCATGTGGCAACACCTTTACCTGCAATTACAAAAATTCTATCAGTATATATTGTATTACATATTTCAATCATAAAAGTCGTGCATGCATACCATGAAAGTTTTATTATCTTAGAGTCTAGAAGCACGAATTCTCCAAGGACAATCGGGATGTTTGCATTTTCCTATGAACCTTTTCTTGTCTGACTTCACAATACTAACTTCAAACTCATTTGTTATGGCAAAGTGCCTTAATGCCCTCCTGAAGGCATCGACATCGGGAAATAACGCATTGACCTATATATTAGGATTTTCAGGGTTAAATGCAACGGTAGCTTCACCCTCCACTACATCTTCTACAGTTGGCTCCTCGGCCACATTATCCTCCAAATTAGTTTCTAGATCAATTTGTACCTCTTGGATGGCATACATATTCTCATACATATTCTCATCGTCAAACCCGACATATTCATCACGATCAGCAACTTCATCGGGTTGCTAAGAAATATTACATCCCTGAGTGCTCCCAACTTGGCTACCAAGTGCAATACTTGGTGATGGTTGAGACAGACTACATGGGTTAGTGGCATTTGTCCCACTACACTTTGAACTTCCATCAGAATCACACACTACTACAAGAAGTGTGATTTTCCTTTCCTTTTTGTACATCTCAAACATATGTGGGATTTGAGACTCGTTTAAAACTCCTACATCATTATTCTCATTTTTGTCAAACAACCAAATCTTAGGTGTTTGACAACTCCCCCAAGTTATCTCCTCGGCTAAATCACTAAGCAAATCACACAAAGAAAATCTATCAGAATCCACCACCCTACTTAATATTTTTCCCTTTACATATTCCTTTGTACTAACATTTTGCTTGTTCCAATATGCTTCAATCTTAACTTCTATTCTAAAAGCAATTTCCGGGTCAAACCTGTACAAAATTGTAGAATTAATATTAGATTACCAAATATTATAGCTCATATTATAGCTCATCATCAATCTTTATTGGCCACATTGAGTTCAGACTTCGGGCAAAATCGTCAACTTCTCTGAATATAACCAACAAGATCTACTTAGTACTTACAAGAGAGATTTACCAAAACCAACAAAAAGAAGGTGAGAAATCTAAGTGTGACCAATCCAGATATTAGTACTTCATGTATGCATCCGAAAGGGCAAATTCCAAAAAAAAAATGATCCTAGATGTATCACAGATGCAGATTTTCTAGATGAAACATTTCAAAAAAATCAGATAATTATTTGCAAAAGAAGTAAAATCAAGCATATCGATCTAAACCGATCTAAACCGATCTAAACCGATGTCTATGCAATTTAATGCTATCAAATACAAATTGCAAACTAATAGATCATGCAATAAAGAGGTTTCAAGGGCTACTAGAGCTCGACCAGTCACAAGGTATGCCTACTAGTAAAGGTCAAAAAAGCAAGGTTGGAAGGTCAGGTGGGTATACAAAGCATGGACTAGATCAGTTAACAAGTAGTTGAGAAGGTCATGTCTTGGTTTTGTAGGCAAGTCAGCTAGCACGAGATGCAGCATATCCAATTTGGTCGACTGACTAGATTCATTAATTTTGAATTGAAATACAAAATTAAATTCTTACCCACTAGGTACCCAAGACAGATCCATGTTCACAGGAGAGGAAGGGCGGAGAGGAGAGGAAGGTGAGGTGGAGAGGACGGCGGAGAGGAGGCGGGCCCAAGGTGGATGCGAACGGAGAGGAGGCGAGGTTTAGGGTTGGCGACTTCAGTTTACGTCCAAGGGGGATTTTACTGTTTGGTTGCCACCCCTCTCCGCCGTTTACGATTGGCGCCTTCAGGAGAGGAAGGTGCGTCGGAAATTTTGAAGAGGAAGCCACGGAAAGGAAGCCACAGAGAAGAGGTGAAGATAAGGCTATTTCTGTCACTGTAAATTGTTTATTTAAAATTATACATTAATATGATATTTGTGGCAATTTCCTTAATAAATGTGATTTGGAGTGGCATTTAGCAAAACAGAGATTTTGGGGTGGCATTTTTCTAAATTCACCATTTTGGAGTGGCATGGAATCAATTCTCCCTAATTTATATCAATTTATTTCCCTTTGTTTGGTAGAAAGTCTGTAGGCGATCTTCGTTCGTCATTTTTTTTGTTATATTAATTTAGACTTGTCATGCTATCAAACGATTGATATTTTATAAATGAAAAAAGAATTCAAATATTATAAATGTAATTAAGCTGCTAGCTTGAATACAGAAAAGGAGTTTGCCAAAACAAAATTTCTTGGTCTGTTTTTTTCTTTTCCCTTTTTTTGCTGGCATATTAAGCGATCGAATTAATGAATGAATCATAATGTTACTTTATGATTTTTTCCTGAGATGTAAACTATACGGTACGGGTTAGGCATATATATTTTTATACTTGTACCCATTTTGGAGTTAAAGAGTTAACCGTACCATTGCATTAGACTTGTATATATTCTACTATTAATCATGAGAAGGGTTTAAATGCTTTTGCCTTTTGTGTTTCCATTATGTCTTCATTTGTAGAACTACAATAACTTAAAATTTAAAACTTAAATTTCTAAATAAAACTGTTAGATATGATATATCATTTTCTCTATGCAAAAGTAAAAGATCTCGACTTTCGACTTTATTTTGATTAGAATTACAAAAATACACTGATGTGGATAAATTCTGGATGTTTATGTTTCAACTTGTACACAGGGATCTGAAACCTAGCAACATTTTGCTGGATGAACATATGAATCCAAAAATATCAGATTTTGGTCTTGCAAGGCTTTACAAAGATGACCAAACCCATAAGGAGACATCCATGATTGCAGGAACCTAGTAAGGCTTTAATTTCATTATTTTCTTTAGAAACTTCAATTTATATCAAATATTTAATATATAATAACTCATTTTCCTCTTTTACATCCCCAATAATCTAACCTATTGTTTTTATTTTATGGTCATAACTCATAAACAGTGGGTACATTGCACCAGAATCCGATAAATAGACCGAACATGGATGCCGTCAATCTTATGCTCCGAAACGAGTCTATTCCGATTCCAGCTCTACCAACGCATATATATGAGCAGAATGGGATTTTCACTAATTGAAGACAGCATAAGCAGAAGCAGTAATGATGATATTGATATGACTGGGCAGTCACAGTAATTCAAAATGAATAATTTAAATAATAGAGTATCTTTTCGATTTCTATATATATAGATATAAAAAATAAGTATCAGAAAAGAGTTTACTTTATGGAAATTCTGAAACCCATCTAATCTTGTATGAACATCTTAAATAAATTAACCAATTGCTGAAGTAAAAATGGGCTTTGTCAAGTGCCGGAAGAAAAATGGACTTAATTTGTCAATACTCCCTCAAATTCATATCTTTTTTTTTATGGTCAGTCAGCAAGAGCTGACGACAATATATTGATTAAAGAAAAGTTTATTTACATATGGGCCCTAGATGTATATAAAAAATAATCTAGCTAGCAGTAATTGCCACAATCATTTTACAAAATTCAGAGCCCTCGTATCCTCTATCCCTCCGTTGATTACCGTTGAGCCCAAAAGTTGATATCCAAGATCGTATTATTTATCAGTATATACACCGGTTTGCTCTTATCCGAGAACACTCAAATTCATATCACCTGAACATTATTTTGTGATCGAACGTTCAGAATCTAAACTCAAGTATTCTGTTATCTGATAGTATAGAATATTATTTTTTTCCCTCTTGTTACGCACATACCCCGCAATCATGGCTGACCATGTGATAGTATTTCTCTCTCTCGGGCTTTTTGTCAAACACCTTCCGTGCATCCCTCCAAGCTTCCACATGTTCTGTCAACGACATGTTCTGTTAACAGGTTGCGGGTCAGGTTATACAAATTAAGTTTTGTTTTTATTTTTTTGGATACGTACTTGCACTCTCCTCAAAAACTGTATAATTATGTATTTCCCTCTCCAAATTCTATAATTAAGTATTCACCATCTAAAATTTTAATAACTCACATATTTACCCAATTTTAATGACTGCACGGAGCAGGTGGATTAGCCACTAGCTGTTTTGCCATCGACCCAATTGAGATTAATTAAACCTAATTAATATCATTATTCAATTAATTGGATAAAAACATGAATTATTAAATTTTTTAATGATAAATACATAATTTCGTAATTTTTGAGTGGTATATCTGAAATTCTCCCACAAATTAATTCTTCTGGAGTAGGTTGTTAATTTTAATATAACGAGGGGAAACAAATTGGTGGTGGCTTTTGTTTTTTCCTATTAATTTATTTCTTCATTTCTTTTGTTGACCCAGGTAAAAATCTTGAAAGTAAAAAACTCAAAAAGAATACAAAAAAAAAAACACAGAAAGACAGTTTACAAAACAAATTACGCTAGTCAAACCAGTGTTGTAAATAACGGTATACGGTCGTCGGACGGACGGGGTACCGCCAAGTAATTAATTGGTATGCGACCGATTAATCGGAATTATGCGGACAATTTAACGTTTTTATTAAATTTATGTGTATATATATATCATAATTTATTAAAAATAATTTATTTAACTCATTAAACTTATCAAATAAACTTAATTAATTTAACTTAGTTTTATTAATATAACATGACACTACGCTTATTTCTTCTTAACACATAAGCATTTTACATGTGTAAGTAACTCATTTATTTAATGAAAAAATAAATTTGAGAATTAAGCCTTTTCAAATACTAATAACATATTATTTGAAAGAAATAAAACATTCCAACATAAAATCACTAAATTTAGTTTATGATAATAACTTAATTTAATAAATGAACACGTCGTACTAATTAAAAAAATTACATCAGTAAGTAAGAAAAATATATGGTATATAAATAATAGAAGAATGAATCAATTTCAAAGTAGTGTTGTAAATAACAGTATGCGCTCATTGGACGGACAGGGTACCACCAAGCGATTAATTGGGAATAATCGGAAATAATTGGCCATAATCGGAAAAAATCGGCCTATTAATTGAGAAATTCCTTAACGGATTGGTCATCGCCAACGATGAATTGGTCTAAACGGATGTTTTTTACAACATTGTTTCAAAGTAAGTAAGAAGAAAAAATGGGCTTTGTCAAGTGCCGGAAGAAAAATGGACTTAATTTGTCAATACTCCCTCAAATTCATATCACCTGAACCTGAAGTAACATAATATTTGGTTACACATGGGACCGTCCGATGTAGTTGAGCCAGAAAAGTGTATAGAACATTATTTTGTGATCGAACGATCAGAATCTAAACTCAAGTATTATGTTACCTTAGAGCAAGACATTATTTTTTTCCTTCTTGTCACGCATATACCCTCCAATTATAGCTGACCATGTCATAAGATTTCTCTCTCTCGGGCATTTTGTCAAACACCTTCCGTGCATCCTCCAAGCTTCCGACATGTCTGTTAACCGCATGTTTTGTTAACGGGTTGGGGTCGGGTTATGCAAATTAATTCTTTTTTTTTTTTTTTGGGATACGTACTTGCACTCTCCTCAAAAACTGTAAAATTATGTATTTCCCTCTCCAAATCTCCATTTCATTATTAAGCACGTTTGGTGTCCGATCCGCCAACGGCTATGATTGAAAGATGAAATTTTGGATTTAATCTCAACCCTCTAATTACATAATCTGTCCTCTTTTGATTAAATGTATCTCTTTTATGTGTAGAAATTTAAATTTAGTTAAAATAAGACTCTCCACATGTATAGTCATACTAAATATTACAATTAAATTTAAGCCAATTCAATCTTTTAGAAAAATTTCTGCATAAAATATGTTTCCTTATTTCTCCTACACCTAATTGTGCAGACAATAAAGATATATTTTCTTATTCTCCTTATTTAATTGAGCATAATGGAAATCCATACATTTTTTTCTTTAAATGGAGATATCTCCTTGTTTGGTTCTATACAAATCCATAGAATGAAAAAAATTTCACTCCCCGACAGTTGTTGGTTTGCTCTCTCTCTCTTCCCCTCCTCTCCTTCCTGTTCCTGCGATCCTCCCCTCCTCTGCGAAATTGTGATGTATAATGTTCAAAAGGTATTTGTGAAATTTAGATGCAGCTACATTTTTGAACAGTACATTTTCTGATTCATTTGAATTTGGGCTTCGAAGAAAATTCCTAAGGTTTGATAAATAAATTCCATCTTTTTCGATTACTACAATTTCCTTATTACGTTATAAGTTTTGATAAATAAAATCTCTAATAAATAAATTTCATCTTTTAAATTTATTTTTAGAACTTTACATTATAAGTTAGCAGCAATTTTTTTGTTCTCTTATAATACGTCCCCGTTGCAACGCACGGGCACGATATTAGTTTTATAATTAAGTATTTACCATCTAAAATTTTAATAACTCACATATTTATTCAAATTTATTGACTGCACGAAGCAGGTAGATTGGCCACTAGCTGTTGTGCCATCGACCCAATTGAGATGAATTAAATATAATTAATATCAATATTGAATGAATTGGATAAATTCGTGAGTTATTAATTTTTTTAATGGTAAATACATAATTTCATAGTTTTTGAGTGGTATATCTGAAATTCTCCCACAAATTAATTCTTCTGGAGCAGGTTGTTAATTTTGATATAACGAGGGGAGAAAATTGGTGGTGGCTTTTGTTTTTTCCTATTAATTTATTTCTTCATTTCTTTCGTTGACCCAGGTAAAAATCTTGAAAGTAAAAAAGGCAAAAAGAATACAAACAAAAAAAACACAGAAAGACAGTTTACAAGACAAATTACGCTAGTCTAAACATTGCTTAGCCGTATTACTAAACAAAATCCACCATAAAATCTCAATTATATCAGAAAAAAAAAAATATTTATAAAGCAGACCCTCATTTTGTCAAAACTCAAAACTGCATTTTTCAACTATTCATTATTCATTAACAATACTACAACATCTAAATAATTAAAATTAACAAAACTACTCATGTACTCCAACTTCATCAAGCCAAGCAACCACCTGTTTAATATCGGGTCTCAATTTCGGGTCCGAGTTTATACATCTACATCCAATTTCAAGTACACTCACAAGTTCTTTCTCATACAACTTATGTCTTGTGCTCTGCTGTATGAATCCCAGTTGCATGTAAGTGGAGTTGCAGTTACCGGAAGTTGATTTACATAAACCCCAATTTCCTTCATAACTTGAATATGAAAAACTGACAATCAGTTGGCACTATTCCCTCTAAGTGGCTTGATATGTGCCACACTAAACATAGACAATAATGTAAGCTTGCCGGAATGGTGCACAAAACCAATCGTGTATTTTAACCCTTCTCTTTGTTTGTTACTTAATTTTGTTTGCCGGAATGCTATTATTTTCGTAACTTTCTTTGTTGGAATGTTGTTTTCGTAAATTCTGTTCGGATACTACTATTTTTGTAATTAAGTTAGCTGGAATGCTGGTTTTGTGAATTTTAAATGCTATGTTAATTTGTAAATTTTGTTATTCATACTTGTGCAAGCCAGTGCCTTTATTCTGGCTATATATATACGTACAAAGATTGCTTCTATAAGTTTGATCTCTTGACTGTCGTACGTACTTTCTACAACAATATATCAGAATGGTAACATCAGTCATGTAAGTTGCCAGTATCATGATCTCTGTTTAATTATGCTTATACTTTTCAATATACCATGCTTACTGTTAGGCAATTCATTTTTTGTGGTTTTTATAAATTCACCCTACTTACACATAGCATGCATCACTTTTGAAATTGTTCACATATAATAATATACATCAATTGCTCCAAGCCTCCATGTACACATAGAAAAATAATTTTAAACAATAATTCGTAAATTATGCTCATCAATGGATTTTAACAAGTTCTTGATCCCTATTTATCAAAACTACATAAGAAAAAAATGACATAATTTGTTGCATGTTTGCATAGAGAACATGATAATGGCCACATCTACTAATTTAATTTTGACATAATTTGTTGTATGATTATTGAAAGCAATCGTACACGGTTGCTTCATTTATTTGTCAATTAAGAGGATGACGACACCAATAGATCAAATTTGGTGGTATCAGACTTCTCTATTTTCAGGAAAGGATCTGATGGTATTAAGACAATAAATTAGGAAAATGATGGATAATTGAAATAATCAATATTCACACCAACACTTGATGGTATTAAGACAACAAATTAAGGAAAAAGGATGGATAATTGAAGTAAGATTCACACCAACACTAGGAACCCGCTAGAAAATAAACTAATATGTAATGTTTATCTCTAGTACAACTTCCACAGCCCTGAAAGCCCTTATTGTAACTGTATATAATTCCCTCAAACCCCAATTTCTGGGAATCTGAATTTCAGAATACAATGTTGAAACCTTAAATATTTGGGAATTTATCGAAGGAATTTACACCATTAATTCTTTTTAAAATTGGTTGATTAAATGCTCTAAACCCTAATTTCTTGAAATTCATAAAAAATTGGGCAGTCATTTTCATCAAACAAAATTCATGGTAAAATTCTTCATAAAAAACATGAATTTTTATATAAAGACTCAAAAAATCTTCAAACGGTTGATTTATTATGAATTTATCAAGGTCTGGAGGTAAATAAGGGTGCAATTTCGGGGTAAACTAACAAAATAAAATAATTCCTCTCGGTGCAATCTGGAGCCGCAAACCAGTCGCCTGTCAATCTGAGCCCCACATTTCAGCGGCAGAGAGACAATTTTAAGGATTTAGACAGATTTGTCATACTGCGGTCTAGGTGGACCAATTAGTGAGATTTTAAACTCAATGAAAAACTTTTTCACGAACCGTTCGGATGGTTGTTTTTATAGTATGAGATTGGATCATTTTTTTCATCTTTATTCTAATTTCTTTAGAAATATGTGCGAAATAAAATATTAGGTCATACCAAACTATTTTTTTCTTATATATGATTTCTTGTTTTATCACTCAAGTTTTTCAAATAATATGTTGAATGCATTAATTAGTGCTCAACGTCAGATAAATTGTCCTTGTTTTTATACTTACATCTGAATATCATAGAAATTACTATGATATAAAATTACTTAATTTAATTTTTGTCACTTATATTAAAATTCTTTTAGTTATCGAAAATCATATAATTTTTGCCATTAATTTAATATCAATAAAATTTATTTACTCGGCTAACGAAGGAGACAATTTTAATATATTATACTTATACAATTTTACTTTGAGTTTTTTTGTTATATGTTAATTATTAGACATTAATTTATTAGAATTTATAAAAACTATTAATAAAAAAATAGTATTGATAATAAGTATTTTAAAAAGAAAAATGTATAATTTTTCATGAATATCTTTCTCAAATTAGAGTTTTCCACAACAATTCCCACAATACAACTAAACATACATCAGTAGGCTTTGAGATCCGTGCAAAGAAAATTCGTTGGTTTGAAAAATGGAGAAACTGTTTGTTTTTAGCTTTTCTGTCTGTTTCTGATGGGTGAAAATCGTAGCTAATAAAATTTACAACCAAATATTATAATCAATCGTATTACAAGCGTATAATCCTACCGATGTAGTATAGTATGGGTGTCGATCCGTATAGAATAATATTTTTAAGTCTTGAACAATCAAATCACAATCGTTCAATTGTCCAAACCTAACGAAATTTTGAGAGTTGTTTTGAATTCTAATTTGAAGAAAATTAAATTTAAAAGCCTGATCAATTAAAGAGAAATTAATGTTAAAAATAATTTCTAGGATTCTGTCTACCATAATACTTGTGTTAATTTTATTCTAATTAGAGTACAGAAAGCTTTGTTCTTATTTTTTTTTATTATAATTGAAGATTTATGCTTATATACTAATATTAGTATATCACTGATGTACTAATTAACAATCTAAATCATACTTTTGTAATCCAAACAGTTGATTCTAGCCGCTTAATATATAAAACTTTAATATTAAAATCTTGTAGAATGCCATATTTTATTAATTTTATAATTTATTTAAAAGATAAATCTAAAATTAATAAAAATAACTAATACTTACATCCAAATAGGTCATATTTAAATATAAAAATATAATTTTAACTGTCAGTATATCCGTCCAAAAAGATAATAACTATAATAATATCATATATAGTAGCCTCTATTTCCGCAAGCTTAAATTTGTTACATTAATTATGTGTAGTTATACGTCCAAAAAAATTTATGCACTGAAGTGGTATATATATAACTTGTTCAAAGGAAGGTCAACCCCAACCTAAAATAGAGGATAAAAATATTCATTACCTATTAATCTAAGTCAGGAGGTATCAAATCCTTGCTATTACTAATAAAAAAAAATAGAAATCCTGGTGTCTATTCCCATCAGCAAAATGACAACAAAATTTGCAGATGCTTAGCTAGCTAAAAGATAGCAGCCAAAAATTTGATAGACATCACATTTTATTACAAAAATTAATATATACATATGCTAAAATTGATCATTTTTAAAACACTAAATAAGATTCCCAACAACAACCAGACCATAATAGATTGCTGTCTCAGACGCAATCACATCACATCAACAAACAGAAACTACAATAATTATCGGCAATTCTACTTCCAATTACTAATGGTTGGTATATGTTTGACTTTGTCCCATTCCTCCCCCGACTTGTTCTTAATTTTTGACTGGAGTTCTTTGTTATCTATCTCCAGTTCCTGTAGGGTGGGCACAAACTGTAGGTCGGGAAGAGCACATAAATCATTGCAGGATGTAATACCAAGGTACTTGAGCATGGGCAATGCTCCATACTCGACCTTCCATTCCATCAATGTCGAGACACGACTGAGTATCAGAGTTTGTAGTCTAGGGAAACCTCCATTCGTGCAAACTACGGTATCCGTATCCTCCATTATAATGTTATACAGCCCCAGCCACTTCAAACCACGTAATTTCTCAAGTTTCGGCATTGGATCGTTATTCAAATGAAAGTCCTCTAGTACTAGCTTGGCTAAGTTTGGAGGCATTTCTGCAATGTGAACAGTTGGACAGTCTTCGGGTGCGGACGTCAGGTGCCCAATGAGATACATGGTGTGTATGTTTTGATAACTTGGTGAGGTTCTGAAATCAATCATCCCTCTTGGAGGATAAAAGTTATCAAAGCTCACCGAGAGGAGGTTGTTCAACTTGGACATAATGTTATGTATCAGCATGCCATCATTCTTGTCATCACAGTATAGTTGCAAATCACGAATACCAGGGAGGTGAGGGATGCTTTTCTTCCATGATTTTGGAACCCGGAAATATGCAAGGGTTCTTAGGTTAACTAGGTTTGCAGTTGATGGTGGTCCCACTATTGATGAATTGGAATGAACATGCCTCAAACTAGGAATTTTCCAGAAACTTTCTGGTAACTCTCGGATATTTGTATGTTCAATATTAAAGGTCTGCAGATTTTGCAAATGACCAATCCATGATGGAATTGCAGTTACGTTAGTACATCCCAAACCCAAATATCTCAAGTGGATCATGTTTTTCAAATCAGTCGGTAGGTCACTTATTTTTGCCCATTTTAGTTCCAAGACTCTGAGTAACAGAAATCTTGTACCAATGACACTGCCTCCTTCGAAATTTATGAATGTTCGAAGTTTGGGCATTTTGATCCTTGTGAGATCCAGATCCTCATCCATCTTTTCGTGAAATGCCACTCGTCGTGTGATGCTTACATCCCCCTTTGCATTTTCTTTCTTCCAGATGAGAAGGAAATCATTTTCTGTGGCTTCACCCAATGCAACTTCACGCAAAAGATCGTGAACTCGGATATACTCGATGGCACCATCAGAAGACCTCTCAATAACTTGAACCAAACATCTGTATGTTTAATAGTACAAAAAAATGAGTTAAAAAACAGAAAAAAAATGATGTTCTATATTATTTAGCACTCTGTAACCACTGTAAATTGTCAATTAAGTAAGGTTGTAGCTACCAGTACTTGAATAACAGAGTCAGCTAAAATATGCTAATAACGGAAACAATGTTCTTTTTTTAAGAATCCTATTTATTATGTTTAATAAAACATTGTGTAACAAAGGCTCTGTTTTGGTATTTATCTCTGAAAAAAAAAATTATTTAGTACTAGCTATTTTTTGTCCGGTATGGACATTTTTAATAATTTTCAGCGAATCTGAAATTTTTTATTAATTTCTAATTAACTTTGGATATTAATAAAAATTACGGAACCAAACTACAAGTAGCAGAGGTATTCAACTGTAATATTCGTATATTTATGACAACAGTACCTTTGCACAAGCTCCTCCAAATAATCTTCAGCATAATCCTCTAATTCCCCTTTATTTTTGGCCTCTATTAAGCCTTCAGCTATCCACATATTCATAAGACGTTTCGCCTCAATTTCGTAGTCCTCCGGGAAGCAAGCTAAGTACCTGAAACATGCAACCAGCTTGATTCATATATAGTTTGGACGGCTGAAGTATGTACTTTTGTCTCAAATAAAAGATGGACGTAAAATCTTCAAAATTTCATTTTAGCAAGAACAAGGAATTAACATATAGTGATCCAAGAACCGAAAAAACAAACATTTTTTTCTAGAAAGAAATGCCAAAAATAAGAAACAGAACAAGGACTGATTAGTAAGAAACCATGATCTCTGAGAAATAGCCAGCGTATTGACTTATTAACGAAGATATTATGACTCCAAATTCTTACAAAAAATAAATGATCCTTAATTAAAAATTACGTGTATGACTTGAGAACATACCTGAAGCATGGCTTGAGAAGGTACGGTAAGTCATCATAGCTGGTGCCTAGAATTCTCATGCATTCTCCTCCACCAACGACGTGCCAATCCAACCTCTCGAGCACTCTAGACCATTCTCGGTAGGTACAAGGTTTACTTGACAAGAGGCCACCCAACACAGTGAGAGCCAGTGGCAAGCCATTGCATCTCAGAACTAGCTTTCTAGCAAGATCCTTCAGTTCTTCTGGACACTCCGGTGAGGGATCGCTGCTTCGAATTGCCTTCTTTAGGAAAAGCACCAAGCTTTCTTCTTCGTTAAGAAACCGAAGAGAATATACACCACTACAATCTGCGTTATTTGCTACATTAAGGTTACGGGTCGTCATTAGCACCCGGCTCCCGTTTCCGACGTCCACGAGGCCTTTCTCAAGCTGGCTAAAGACATGTTCGGTCCACACATCATCTAAAACAATTAGGTATTTCTTCTTTTTCAACAATGTGTGGACTTCTCCTAATAGAAATACAATATGATCTTCTTTGCTTTCCCCTTTCAACTGTGTCTGATTTGCAAGTTCCTTGTGCATATTATTTAATACATCAAGGAGATTAAAATCTTGGGACACAGTTATCCATAAGCAAGAATCAAAATGATTCCTTACCGTTGAACAATTATACAGCTTATGAGCTAGAGTGGTCTTGCCAGCCCCACCAGGTCCGACAATGGAAACCACACACCGGCTTTGGTCACTCGGGCTGTGCAACAACAAATTGATTATCTCTCTCTTTTCAGCCTCAAAACCGACAACTTCACCGTTATCAATATCAGGGAGCACACGGCGTTTAAAATAATTAGGTTGTGTTTGGAGAAGGCTTTCAGATTGACCTCTATCTCCACTGAAATCTTGTATCCCGAAAGTAGTTCTACCTTCGGATATGCTGCGGAGTTTGGCTTGGATCTTAGAAATCTTCTCACCGAGAGTGCGACGAGCTAACAGCCTGTTCTGGATGAAACCGAGCCTCCGACGGTTGGCTTCAACAAGGAATGTGTCGATCGCATCCTCGGTCTCATATGCCACACTCCTCACATCACGCACCCATCCCTTGATCCTCTCATCACCTCTCTCCTTTGTGGATTCTGCATCCTTTAGAAAGCACTGCATCTGACCCAGTTGAACCTTCACATCGGCCACTTTGCTGTTGACTCCGCGCAGGGAGCGGACTTCGTCTACAACTAGGTCTGCTAACTTCTTTACCACAGCGGAGACGATCGCCTCAGTCATCTTGCTCTATTGTAATATCTCTTTCTAGCTCTCTCACTCTTAATTTGCTCTGGTAAGATGGAAAGCGTATTTGCAGGTAATTAAAGTGAGAGAGTATTTAAGTTGGGACTAGGAGATGGTCAACAGTAGCAATCTGTCTATATCGGGTCCACAATCGAAATACAGTTCAAAGAAAGAAAGAAAATTATTTTAGGGCACTAATAACTGGCAAATGGGGATAAAACTTGGGCCGATATTTTTATTAATAACCTAAAAAAAATAACAAATATCAAATATAACCCCCATCTCAAATTGTTTTTAAATCTAACCTAACCGCCCAGGAATGGGGCGGTCAGCTTTTTCAACGAACCGTCCCATTCCTGAGCGTCCCATTCCTGAGCGGTTAGGTTAGATTTAAAAATAATTTGAGACGGGGTTATATTTGATATTTGTTTTTTTTTTAGGTTATTAATAAAAATATCGGAAACATGGGATCCTTCATTCCAGTGTAATCCATATAAATACCAAAGCCTTACCATAATCCACTTTATTTACCAATATATAGTCTATATAAATTGAAATTTCCTTGTCGGTGATGATTTGAGGATGAAAATGTCCGTCAATAATTCCGCGTGGTCTTCTTGTAGTACCTGTGGGGTCCATTCCACGTGGTACATTTATTGATTATTAATGCTTTTGAGACTTATTATGTGCCAGTGGGGTCCGGTGTGTCTCTGCGCTGCAGTCTCACTTGTCGAACTTGTAAGCCTTTTTCAGACTGTTGGCATCATTTGCTTTCAAGAGCTACTATGGAACAGCACGGATTGGTGGTTGGGTGGCCTCTGATACCATTCGTATAGAACCTTTATATCAATTTCTTTCTCTAATTTGTTGGTCATTTTTCTTTACGGGTGTGTTTGTGTTTGGATGAATGTTTGGGTTTGTGAGAGTAATGAGTTAACTCAAATTTGAGATAGTCATGAGTTAATTTAATTTTTAGTTGGGTTACTAGAATAATATGTTAACCTATAAAAAACAAATAAAAAATAATTTTTTTTTGCTAACACAAAGACATCCAAACACAATGCTTTAAAATTTGTGTGTTTCTGCTTTAATTTTTGTACGTACATATCTAAAAGTGGATCAGATGGTTTTGGAACTCATTGGACCCAAAAGTAGGTCCGATGGGAATCGAACCTACTCCGTTCTAAAAAAACATAGCCTCCCAGCATCTCTGAATCTTCTGCATTAACTCAAAAGATTATTTTTTGAGTTTAATACATCTCGCCCATCTGATCATGATCAAAGCCAATCCAGCCCACATTTATGACGCACGAGGTCCTTTAGTATTAATGCAGATCTCAATCCGACGGTCCAGATCTATTAACGCATGTTCTATGTTTGGTTGCAATCTTAGAATGGTTAGAATAGCAAAATTGATATTTGTCTTATTAGAATAGTTTGTTCTAACTTTTTGTGAGAATAACTTATTCTAATAAGATAAACAAGTTTGATTCTCTATTCTAGATATTCTAACCCAACCAAACACCGAATAACTTGTTTTGAATAACTTGTTCTTAAAAATAGTCTATTCTTTTTTTTGATTTAGAGGAAAAGCCCGTAGATGAAAATAGTCTATTCTCAATCCAACCAAACATATTTCAGCATCTCCGCGACCCTAAACCCTCTTCTTGTACCTGTGGGGTGCTTTCCACATGGTACATTTATTAATGCCTTTCCAGACTTATTATGTGCCTGTCGAATTTTTTTAATAAACCATAATTAAAAAAATATTTTTACGAAACCAACATGATTACTATTTTTTTTTATAAAAACCATAAGAACTGAAATGACATTTCGGTCCGTTTTTTTTTTTTTTATTCTGAACTGAAATGACACTTCGGTCCATATTGGTTTCACAAGTTTTTAGATCAGTCGTCACAGAAAATCCAAAAGGAGACCGGACCGAAATGGCATTTCAGTCTCGTTCTTTAATTTTTTTCCAACCCGACAGCAAACCCTAAAAAAAAAAGTTTGGACCGAAATGCCATTTCGGTACTGGCTAAAAAAACTCAGGACCAAAATGGCATCTCAGTCCATGAGTGTTACACCAACGACTACACCTGTTTTTTCTAAAAACTTGTGAAACCAATTCGTACCAAAATGTCATTTCGGTCCGAAAAAAAATAGCGGACCGAAATGGCATTTTGGTTCTTATAGTTTTTGTAAAAAAAAGAGTAATCATGTTGGTTTCATAAAAATATATATTTTTTAATTATGGTTTATAAAAAAAATTTGTGCCTGTGAGTTAGGGGTGGCAAAAATGCTCGTAGCTTGTGGCTCGATCGTGACTCGCACCTGACTTGCTCGGTAACATCTCGTTTGTTACTGGACCGAGCTGTTAATGAGCCAGCTCGCCACTTGCTCGGTCCAGAATGAACTAGTTCAAGCTAGGATCTAGCTTGCTTGCCAGCTCGCGAGCTAACTCGGTTAGGCATCAATTTGTGAATTTGTATGATTTTGTGTGCATTTTATACTGTTTAGTCTGTTCAACTCGATCCAAAAAGTTTGTAAACTTTTTTTTTTTCCTTAAAACAAGATCCAGCTAAACTCAGCGAGCCAGCTCGTGAGCTAGCTCGAGTGAACTTGTCACGATTTCAAGCTGAAATTTTAGCTCGGATGCCCTAGATTCAGATTGCTCAACTGTAGCTCGGTTCAGAATTAACAAGCTGAGCTAGGACCTAGCTTGGACCAAACCAGCTTGTTGCCACCCCTAATGTGAGTGTGAGGTCCCTGCCGCGTGGTGTCTCTGCGCTGCTGTCTCAATTATCAACTTGTTTCAGACTTATTAATTTTCGCTGCAGTCTCCGCGTGGTGTGTCTCTAAACTCATAATAATAATATAATAAAAAACTTGTAAGCCTTTTTCAGACTGTGGCATCATGTTCTTTGAGGATCTACCATGCATGGCACATCACGGATTGGTGGTTGTATGGCTTCTGATACCATAGTATATAGGACCTTTATATCAATTTCTTTGTCTTTGTTTGGTAGAAAGTGCCTAGGCGATCTTTGTTCGTCATTTTTTTGTTATATTAATTTAGTCTTGTCATGCTATCAAACGATTGATAATTTATAAATGAAAAAAGAATTCAAATATTATAAATGTAATTAAGTTGCTTGAATACAGAAAAGGAGTTTCTCCGTCTGTAAAGGAATCCAGAAAGGGAGTTTGCCAAAAAAAAAAATTCTTGGGTCTGTTTTTTTCTTTTCCCTTTTTTTGCTGGCATATTAAGCGATCGAATTAATTAATGAATCATAATGTTACTTATGATTTTTTTCCTGAGATGTAAACTATACGGTACGGGTTAAAACATCCACATCTCAGCAACTCAAATGAGTTTCTAAATAACTGTTAACCACTTAGAAATTAAGGTCTCTAAAGTTTCTAACTCTCACATTCCTGAAATTAATTTTAGAGTTTCTATTAAGCCACGTCAGCAACAAATTAAAAAGAAGAAATAATTTGAGCCAATTATTTTGCCAACTTGGAGTTTATAAACAGTTTCTTAATAAGAAACTTTACTGCATAGTTTCTAAATAAGAAACTCTCCCACATCCCTAAAATTGAATTATAAACTGCCACATCAGATTAGAAACTCTAATAATACCAGAGATGTAGGGCATATATATTTTTATACTT
This sequence comes from Carex kokanica, assembly GCA_025461125.1. NCBI lineage: Eukaryota > Viridiplantae > Streptophyta > Magnoliopsida > Poales > Cyperaceae > Carex > Carex kokanica. Next base: position 975,800 of record JAJGRX010000675.1, on the reverse strand, counting down.
ATACCCATTTTGGAGTTAAGAGTTAACCGTACCATTGCATTACAGACGTAAAAGATCATGTCTTTATTTTTTGTGTTTTCATCATGTCTTTATTTGTAGAACTGTAATAACTTAAAATTTAAAATTTAAATTTTTAAATAAAACCGTTAGATATGATATATTATTTTCTCTATGCAAACGTAAAAGATCATGACATTTCGACTTTATTTTGATTAGAATTACAAAAATACACTGATGTGGATAAATTCTAGACGTTTATTTTTCAACTTATTGATTCATGTAAAACCTAAATTGAAAGGTGATATTTTTTTGTGTGCACGTAGAGAAAATAATATAGATCACATCTAACTGTTTTATTTTGACATTATATTTTAGAATTTTTGTTATTAAAAAATTAAAAAATGAAAACATGACGAAGACACACACAAAAATATTTGAACCCTTCTCATCTTGCTCTATTGCAATCTCATTTTCTAGCTATCTCGCTCTTAATTTTCTCTAGTAAGATACTAAGATGCTAAGCGTATTGCATTTGCAGGTATTTCAACTAAGAGAGATAATTCAAAAAAAAAAAAAGCTTCAAAGGAGTGGTTAGAATAATACAATAAGTATTTTTTTATGTGCAATCTGAATTCTATTCAATCTGACTTCATAATTAACATTATTCAAAAATACAGATGTGCAAATTTTAAAATTCTGAATCCAATACACACACTACCTATATATAAGAATTTGGATTATGTATTTAAATTGAATGAATCAAGGGTTTATTTTGAAAAATAGACAAGAAACCCACCGACATTTTTAATAATACCCCAAGTTAATTAAAGATTAATAAAAATACCCACGATTCCCGAAAAATTTTAAAAATACCCAAACCGGCCATTTAATGGCCGGTTCTGAATTTTTTTTTTTTTTAGAAAAATAGCTAGAATACTGAAATCTAACACTAAAAAATCGAATTGTTTTGTTAAATATTTTTTCATAGCATATTTATAATAAAATACGCTAAATTACTTGAAATTATGTTAATTTATGCTTATTGACACTATATTATTTTAAATTATGTTAACTATTTTTTAAGAGACAAATAGCTAAAATGTTGAAATATAACACTAAAAAATCGAATTTATTTTTAAATATTTGCTAGATTACATTTTTTATATATAATTAGCATATTTATACTAAAACACGCTAAATTACTTGAAATTATATTAATTTATGCTGAATTACACTTAATCACTTTAAAAAAAACTGATACATCAAAAACTAACTTTGCCAAAAGACCTGACGTCTGTTTAAATACAAACCCTAAAACAGAAAATACATAAAAGATACATCAAAGACCCTAAAAACTCTAAAATTATAAAGAAAGGTCCAAAAGTCCATGAAGGAAGACTCGGATCGCGAATCTGAGCCCGCAAAATGGGCAAAACTGATCATAGATGGTTTCGGATCGGGTTTTGAGTTGTGGAGTTTCTGTCAAAATTTCAGCCCGATCCGACGGACGGATCAAAAGTTACGATCCTTTTCGTGAAGCATGCGCAGGACCATATTGCATCAAAATAGGTCCTATTCATACGTAATTTACCGTTTTAGCATAACTCTACAAAATTATTGTAATTTCAAGTAATTTTGTGTAAATCACCATAAATTAACATAATTTGAAGTAATTTTGCATATTTTAGCATAAAATCGGCCATATTCATAGTGTATATTAGTATAAATATGCTATGAAAAAAGTAATCTAACAAATATTTAACAAAACAATTCGATTTTTTAGTGTTAGATTTCAGTATTTTAACTATTTTTCTATAAAAAAAAAAAAAAAATCAGAACCGGCCATTAAATGGCCGGTTTGGTAGTTAATTCGGAACCGGCCATTTAATGACCGGTTTGGGTATTTTTAAAATTTTTCGAGAATCGTGGATATTTTTATTATTCTTTAATTAACTTGGGGTATTATTAAAAATGTCGGAGAAACCCACATGACATGTTAAAATTATCCAATCTTTTTCTTCATGTGGATGGCATCGCCAGCTTATCTCCCATTTGGGCCCCCTCTGAAAACTTGTTTTCCTTGTACCCATTTTTATGTCGGGGAATCTCTCTGTCACATCTTATATTTTGACCATGTGATTATAACATTATCTTAGCACTTTGTTTTTTTTACCTGTCAACCTACGTTGCTTAATATCAATGAAACCAAAATAACAAAAACAGAATAACTAAAAAGATCAATAACTGCTTATTTAACGAGGCATTTCTTTATAATTGACTTAATTTAATAACCATTCAAACAGTCGGATTAATCTACAATCATATATATCAAACTATGCATATATATTTAACCGCCAATAGCATATTGGTCTAAGTTATCCGTAAAACAAGTCACATCACCATTGAACCCGACTACGACTGGTAGGGCCGGTCCCGAAGATTTTGAGGCCTGGGGCGAAAGAAAAATTTGGGCCCTTATATACACAATTTTTTTTTATTAATATGCCAATAGATCATACAAAATAGGGGGCATAAAACCAATACCCCTCAAAATAAAACATATACAATGATTAACATACCGACACCATGCTTCTTGCTTCTTGATCAACCAATTCTGAACACTTGTATGTTGTACCTGCACAAAAAACACGTATAAACCACATCTCATCTGAAATGACTCCTTATATTTTTAAAAGCAAAATTCTCATTTATATGTTCAACATCAATAATTTTCAACATATTTTTTTTCAATACTTAATATTGTTAATCCATTCAACCTATCTTGAGTCATAGTTGTCCGTAAATAAGATTTTATCAACTTTAATTTTGAAAAACTCATTTCTGCAGATGCCACAGTAATAGGTACAGTTAGTAAAACTCCATAAGCAACTAAAATATTTGAAAACATGTCCATTTTGTGGTTTAATTTTCTTCCAAAGCTTTTGAATATAACCTTTTTGAGATTTTTGTTTTTCTTCTCCCTCTCTTTTTCTGTTTCTTTATTCGCTACTTGATGCATATTTTCTAAGAAATATTGTTTTAAATTAAAAAAAAAAACAAGTATAGAAGTATATAACCTGAGTAATGAGACACAAAGGCAACGCTAACTTAGATTCAACTATGAGACTATGAGTTATCTAAATTTGATCTTCGTTGTAAAAACAATTTTTTTTTGGCAAAAGCTAAGTTATTAAATTAATTATTACACAATTGAAAGTGGCTATAGTGATCACTAATCACTTGCTTTAATAAAAAACACGCACCAAGCATACCAAATAGAGAGATTTGTTCCAATTTAGAATTTGAGATAACTCAGTAGCTATGATTGCAAAAAAAAAGGCTTTGCTTATAAAGAATTAAAGATAAAACCTCACCTTAGCGAGTCGCGACGATATAAAATTCAAATTATGCCAATTGAATTCAGAGAGTCGACACTAGAACTCTAGAAGAATAAGAATTTGGAATCTCTAACTCCCATTCAAACCCCAAATTGACATCTGAGTTCTAACTTCTGACATCCGCGGCAAGATGCGATGCGACAATTTTCAAAGTAGCCGCAAAACGAGAACGTGGGAGGAGCTAGGGTTTTTTTTCTTTCGTTTCAAAGTGGAGGGCTGGAGGCGATGGAAGTTTAGTAGAAAAGGCATAATTTTTATTTATTTTTTACCATATACAAATTTTTTTTTGGGCCCTTTTGGATTTTGGGGCCCGGGGCCAGCCCTGACGACTAGAATTCCCTACATATCGGTCTCGACCACGACTAGCAACCCCCCGTGTATTGGCCTTTCCAATATCATAAATAAAATTTCAACCTCAGACCTGTTATCCCGTTAAATATTCTATCATAATCCAATATGCAGTACCAGTATCCAAATCAACCATACAAAACGAAAACACAGATTATAGAGAAGTCTGATTACCTAATAGCTAGATATTTTGAATTTCAAATCACGTCACCAACAGAAATGAAACAAAAATAACAAAATGGAGTCAGCTACAAAGCTCAGTAATCAGTTATTTAACGACACGCTTCTCTATGATTGGCTTAATTTAACAACCATTCAAACAGGTCAATTAATCCACAATTATATATATCAAATTATGCAAGCATATTTAACCGGAATTAGCATGTCGGTCTCGGTTATCTGTAAAACAAGTCACATCATTTTGAACCATTGAACCCGATTGCGACTAGCATTCCCCGCATAATTACTCCCGACCACGACTAGCAACCCCCATGTATTAGCCTTTCCAACATCACAAATCAAATTTCAACCTCAAACCTGCTATCCCGTTAAATATGTCATCATAATCCAAAATGCAATACCAATATCCAAATCAGCAATACAAAACGAAAACACAGATTATAGAGAAATCTAGTTACCTGATAGCGAGATATTTTGTCGGTTTGGAACGACAACTTCAAAATCACTGCGACGTAGTTAGAAATCAAATCGAATATGCAATCAACTGACAGAATTTTTTTTATCACAATATTTTTTGTTTTCTGTTTTTTATCTCTTTCTTTTCTTTTCCATTAATTTTCTCACTATTTGGTTTTTGTTACTTATCAGAAGAGATAATGAAAGAGAAAGAGGCATGAAGAAACGGGACCGACATTTTTTTTAATATCCAAAATTAATTACAAATTAATATATACCCAAAAACCATTGGAATTTATAAAACTATCCATACCGGTCATTTTCTGGCCGGTTTTAATTGCTTTCGGTACCGGTTAGAAAATGGCCGGCACTAAATATATATATATTTTTTAGAAACAAATAGCAAAAATGCTGAAATCTACCAATAAAAAATCAATTTTTTTTTAAATATTTGTTAGATTTCTTTTATTGATATATAATTAGTATATTTATACTAAAATAAGCTAAATTACTTGAAATTATGCTAAATTACGCTGAATTATACTAAATTACAATAATTATATTAAATTATGCTAAAATACAGTAAATTACGCTAAATTACGCTAAATTAGGCCGATTTTGTGCCATTTTCATAAATCATAAAAAATAGTAAAAAATTCCAAAAATAATAAAAATTGGTATTCTACAAGAATATATAACTAATTTACTGAGCTATGTAGATTGAACAATAGAAATGAAAATCTTAATCGGAAACTTCAATTGAAGTTTTGAGGTTCTTCCATTTATTTTTTGGCAATTCTAAATTTCAAAATGCAGCAAAGTGGGCACTACGCGTGTGTATTTTCGCAATCTTTCCAAAAAGTGGTAATTTGTTGAAATTGGACACTCAAGAGCCGTTTTTATGGCCGTTTGAAGTTTCGTCGTCATTTTTCGCCTTCTCAGTGAAGATATAATCCCTATTCATACCTAATTTAACGTAATTTACCGTATTTTAGCATAATTTAACCTTATTATTGTAATTTAGCGTAATTTTGTGTAATTCAGCATACGTTAACATAATTTCAAGTAATTTAGCGTATTTTAGTATAAATATGCTAATTATATATAAAAATAATAATCTAACAAATATTTAAAAAAAATTCGATTTTCTGGCCGGTATCGAAAACAATTAAAACCGGCCAGAAAATGGCCGGTATGGATAGTTTTATAAATTCCAATGGTTTTTGGGTATATTTATTAATTTGTAATTAACTTTGGATATTATTAAAAATCACGTGAAACGGGATTAAGAGAGAACCAGAGAGACGGGATTAAAATAGGTTACATGGGCCGACATTTTTAAAAATACCCCAAGTTAATTACAGATTAATAAAAATGCCCACGGTTCCCGAAAATTTTTAAAAATGCCCAAACCGGCCATTTAATGGCCGGTACTGATTTTTTTTTTTTTTTTTTTTTAGAAAAATAGCTAAAATACTGAAATCTAACACTAAAAAATCGAATTGTTTTGTTAAATATTTGTTAGATTACTTTTTTCATAGCATATTTATACTAAAATACACTATGAATAGGACCGATTTTGTGCTAAAATATGCAAAATCTGAGATTTTTATTTTTACCCAAAACAGAAAATATATATAAAATAGAAAATATATATAAAAGATACAGAAAATATATATAAAAGATACATCAAAGACCCTAAAAACTTTAAAATTATAAAGAAAGGTCCAAAAGTCCATGAAGGAAGACTCGGATCGCGAATCTGAGCCCGCAAAATGGACAAAATCTATCGTAGATGGTTTTGGATCCGGTTTTGGGCTGTGGAGTTCCTGTCAAAATTTCAGCCCGATCCGACGGACGGATCAAAAGTTACGCTCCTTTTCATGAAGCATGCACAGGCCCATATTGCATCATTTCCGATTAAGATTTTCATTTCTATTCTTCAATCTACGTAGCTCAGTAAATTACCGTATTTTAGCATAATTCTACATAATTATTGTAATTTCAGCATTTTAGTAAATTTACTGTATTTTAGCATAATTATTGTAATTTACCGTATTTTAGCACAAAATCGGCTCTATTCGTAACATATTTTCTAACAAATATTTAACAAAACAATTCAATTTTTTAGATTTCAGTATTTTAGCTATTTGTCTCTTAAAAAAATTTAACATAATTTAAAGTAATTTAGTGTCAATCAGCATAAATTAACATAATTTCAAGTAATTTAGCTTATTTTAGTATAAATATGCTATCAAAAAAGTAATCTAACAAATATTTAAAAAAAAAATTCGATTTTTTAGTCTTAGATTTCAGCATTTTATCTATTTATCTAAAAAAAAAAAAAAAATTAAATGGGGGACCGGCCATTAAATGGCCGGTTCCCCTCTTTAATAAAAAAAAAAAAAATTGCGGGACCGGCCATTAAATGGCCGGTTTGGGCATTTTTAAAAATTTTCGGGAACCGTGGGCATTTTTATTAATCTGTAATTAACTTGGGGTATTTTTAAAAATGTCAGTTACATGGGTGAGGCGCCTCTTGAATTAAAAGTGGTTATATTTCTTTGTTTTAATATTTATAAGAAAATAATTACAGATCAAACTAATAAAGTTTGTATTAAGAATGAAATAATTATATATGCTAGGAGACTTTATTTTAAATTACGCTATAAATTTTATTATTATAAATAAAATCTTTTATCAAAAATCTATATTTTTTATTTATTACGAAAAATATTGTTAGCATAATAATAATAGTAATGACTCACAATTTTTTGGGATGTTACACTCTCTTTATTCCTTATTTTTTACGTTGGGAATCTCTCTTTCTTTCCCTTCTTTATTTCCTCTTTTTCTTTAATTGTATCCACTGTTACGCTGATTTAAACTGCCGGGAACTTGAGTGTAGGGCTGGACAAAATTGATCGAACTCGTAACTCGCTCATTTACAGCTTGTTTTAACTCGCTCATTTACAACTCGAGTTGGCTGACTCGTTTAATAAATGAGCTTAGTTTGAGCTGAGTTGGTTGACTCGTTCAATAAATCAGCACCTGTTAAACTGGTTAAATGAGTTATAAACGAGTTATGAGCCAACTCGAGTTGATAATGAGCTGAGTTCGAGTTGGCTCTACAGCTCGTTTTACCATCCCAACTCGAGTTGACTCGCTCGTTTATTTAATGAGCTGAGTTCGAGTTGGAGGTAACTCGCTCAAACTCGGCTCATTTACAGCCCTACTTGAGTGTAAAATAATGAAGTAATAGAAAGTCTAATTTGCAATATTACTAGAATTAGTAAATTAATCGGAGAATTATTAGCCTTTGGGCTCGGTTGAGAAATTTATTAAAAGGAATTTGGAATCCCATTTGGTATGGGCTTTGGGCCTTGATTAACAAATAATTTGATGGGCCCATGGATCTATTGGATTCTTGACTATTGAGAGGATTAAACTGAAAAATAAAATGTACTCTGGCTTAATTGGGCTAGGCCGAAATATATATAAAAAGGAAATAGATGGAACTTTGACATTGTTGGGCTAAGGCCTTAAAATTTGTTACTGAAACCTGAATGGATCCTTGATTGACTGGGTCTTGGTTTGAGAACTGAACTTGGATTACTTAACTGTTGGACTTGAAGGATGTTGTCTTTTATCACTCGACTAAGTAAAGATTGGCCCTCACTTTAATCTATCTATTTAATTAAAATCTGGACCAAACCCTATACTTATCCAAGGAGAAAAGGGATCGTTGTTAGCTGTTATTGGGCCACGCCGCAGCATGAGGCTGCTATTGGGCCACGCCGCAACATGAGGAGAAAAGTGATCGTTGGCAGCTGCAAGTTTATAGTCATTAGGCATGATTTTTGTTTTTTACAATACTACATAGAAATCTATATAACTTCTTTTGTTTATGGAGATGTGTATGTCTTCTTCTTTTGTTTATGAAGTTGTGTATGTCTTCTTCTTTTTTTGTTTATGAAGATGTGTATGTCTTCTTCTTTTGTTTATGAAGATGACTATGTTTTCTTATAGTAAAATAGTAATATAGTAAAATTTAATTATTGAATGTTTGTGATAATGGTTTATGTTGTTTTATGTATCTATGCTTGTTTATGATTAATATAGCTAGTAAATTGGGGGACTGACAAATTTTATAAATGAAATTTAAAAAATTATATCTTGTATCAATACATGATATGATATAGCCCTGATAGGAGAATCACATTCCTTCTAACGGTACACAATGTAGTACCGATAGAGGAAGTGTTATTCTCCTATTGGTAATGTGTTTTGTACGGATAGAATATGTTTAATCTACTATCGGTATGGAACCACTAGAAGAATTCTTGTTTCTTCTATCGTCTTGGTCTCTATCGGTAGGGAATTTGTTATTAGATCCAGTTTTTACTCGATAAAAGGCCGTAGTTCTGTATTAGTGAATGTTACGGATTGGTAGATTTTCTAGATAATACTCTTGGAAAACAACCGAATCAGTGGTGATGCTTCGGTTTTATTTGGTAAGGAGAAGATGACAGCAAAAATTGATTTGGCTAATAATGAATTGGAGTTCGATTTGAGTCACATAGAATTCTCGGATAATTTATACGAGTTTGATCTAAGCCACAATAAAATATATGGGAAAGTGCCGAACTCGCTTGCCAAAGCTGCTGGGTTATATTTTGCAAATCTATCATTCAAGCTCTGTGGGGAGCTATATATATATATACCTCAGGGTGGAAACATGTGACGATTTAATGCGGTAGTTTTCACTGACAATGCATGCCTTTGTGGAAACCCACTGCCATCATGCTCCATTTTGGCACCTACATCATTTTTATTCAACACATTTGAGTTCCTCTTCAATTTGCATTTGATCAAAGATATCAAGCATTGTCATGTCATGTTGTTTTGATGTACCCCAAATAATTATGTGACTCTGGTGTATTTAGATGTAAAATTTATCTATTCATAATAATGGGAATTTTTGCAATATTTGTCACATTTACCAGATTTAATTTATTTTGTTTCATCTTTAATTCTAAGCATACATGTGGAAATAAAACAAAACAAAACAAAGCCAAAGGAGTACAATATATATCCTAGATGAGAATGATCTACTTTCCTTGAGAATGTTGTTTACTTTCCTTGAGAATTATCTCCTACAAGTATGCCATCAAACCATATATATTTTAGCATGCAATTTAACAGGTTCCGGGTCAAGAACCTGTCATTTTATCAGTCCAGGGATGTGCGGTATCGACCTGCTGTGTGGCCTTGTGGAAAAAAACATAGGATAGAAATTAGAATTATGTGATTCTGTAAACTGCCATATAAATAAATATGTAACATTATGTTATGTAATTTGACAATGGTAACTGTGTAAACTGAGCACACAATACAAGCTATAGAGCTTGGATGCTATCAGTTTAAACTTTAAAATCAAACATCAATACCCACCAAGCAACCGGAAAGTTTCAACATATACTTTCAGGGTATATCTCAACTTTGGTGGATAAATTATAACGCTGCAATGCTTAACAATGGTGGGACCAACAACTGCAGGGGGATTGAATTATCTATAACGGTATTGTACGCGTCCGATCTGAAAATAGGATTGGAGCCAGGGCATGGGATTGGGAGGGAAAAAACTTACAATAAACCGTGCTCTTATAATTAATTATGTTATAAATTAAGTACATTTGTATCATTTTTTTATGAACAAAAGTATAAGTTCTAGTGGAATATTTTACAAAAACTTTGTTTCAGTTGAAGAGAAGCAGCAGCTTAGGTTAAAAGGTAGGTAATTTATTTAATCTGGTTGCTTAACGCTGCAAAGTGCTGGAATCTTTTGTTGTTAGAATCACATAACAGAGATAGGGAAGAGATAGAAGAAATGTATTTTGTTCTCATAGAAGGTCAAGGTAAAAGGTAGTATTTTCTTCAAGAAAAATTGCTGGTTTAGGATAAATGAAAACGGGAAATCATTGTGTATTTAATAGAGAATGCAATGTGCAAAGAGAAATAGAGGTGAATGAAGTGTAGATTAATATAGTATTTTATCAAAATAGGTTGAAATGTAATTATTATTATTTTATTTATTAATCAGATTATCATCGATCGCTAGTATTACTAACACTATTATTATATTATTATTGTTAGTTATTGCTTAACATCATCGTCATCATTATCATGATTTAATGATTATGCTATGGTTAATTACTACCATTATTCTTACTATAATCATCCCAAAAGATAAAAAAAAAAACTTACATACTGATTGGTCTTATTATTTAAAAAATACTAATTAAATAATACTATGTGAAAGGTTGTATCAATCAATTTTACCATAATAATATTAATTAATATTATGTTATGAAAAATAATTGTCATTATCATATATAGTTTTGTAATTATTAAATCTTATCGAATTAATGTAATTGATACAATTAGTCCTTCCCCTCTACATTTTTCTTGAGTACCCTCCAAAAATATCCACTACTAGAATTTCCGCTTTTTGCAACAGCAGGAAATCGCCTTTTCCATGGGCGTACCGTTGAAACAAGCCCTGAAATCGTCATTTCCATGCGCTACTGATGGAAATACTCCCATTGTAACAGCCCTCGATGGAAATAATAGTTACTTCCATCGACGCTGTTGGAAATACTAATTTCTGAGTATTTCCATGCACTTACTCTTGGAAAAAGGAAGCAAGGAAATACTTTCACACTCGGACACTGTCTGGAGTATTTCCAATGGTAGAGAACGTGGGACCCACCTAAGTATTTCCAAGGAATCGTAAGTGGTCCCCACCCGAGTATTTCCAAGGGCAGCGAACGCAGGGCCCACCTGTTTATTTCCAAGGGCAACGTCAGTGGGACCCTCAAGAGCATTTCCAAGGGCAGAGTACGTGGGACCCACCCCAGTATTTCCAAAGCAAGCGAACGTGAGGCCCACCTGTTTATTTCCAAGGGCAGTGTATGTGGGACCCACCCCAATATTTCCAAGGCAAGCGATAGTGGGGCCCACATGTTTATTTCCAAAAGCAGCGTACGTGGGACCCAACAGAGTATTTCCAAGGCCGATGGTTATCTAATGTGGGCCCCACCAGATTTGTTTGCATGGGAACATTATTTTTAATTCTCCAAAGATATAACCATAGGAATACAAACCTGGATGGAAAAGTATTTGTATGCCCTCATCCTATAATCCTCCATGTACCAATTCGGTATTCTCATACATTCCACATTTAACATTGAACCAGATAAACATAAAAACATCAATAAATAGATGGAAAACACATTCATAAATAGAGTGATAGCATTTAATAGCTTTAAAGCATGAACGTATATAGTATAATCATCATGCACTTTCTTCCTAAATTTTCAAACCCCCATTACAACAAAGTACTATATAATTGCATCATTGACAATATATATACCCAAAATATACTCACTACGAGTTAACAAAAATTCACAAAATAATGTTCTATTCCTATTGTCTTATGTTAGAACTTGTAAATTGACCAAAAAATGTGCACTTTTGCACATTAGAAGCTAACGCTGGTTCACGTTGAAGGTAAACTGCCCGAACCATTTGCTCATATCGTCCTCACCCCTTGTATTGTCATCATTTTCTCTTTCCGGATGTAAAACAATTCAGCAATTCACATGTAGAGTTGAGATATATTAAGCTAATCAAGTGTTCCGGGTGCCATCATGTTAAATCTTCACTACCTAAAATCAGGGTGGCACACGATACTCATGATGAGCTAAATTTTCCTACCACCATGAGAGGAATAATAGAGAAAAATGAAGAGGAGGGATAAGTGAGAAAATTAAGAGAGAAGGTGGAGGGGGCAAGACTTAAATGGAGTTGAAGGGGAAGATGAAATTAATTTTGACCAGGGTTTGTTTAGAAAGTGTGAATGAATAATACACGGTTAATAAATATAAAACCGTATTTGGAGATTTAGCATAATCATACACGGTTGATGTAAAATAACTATGTATGAAGCGGCACAATTGTACAAGGTTGATGTAAAATAATACACCTTGCTACCTTTCATAAACGTTTTCTTTTCTTATTGACTGTTTGTGTATGGTTGAGCTTATTTTTGCGTGCGCACCTCCTCTCTTTACACACTGTTTTGTTGGAAAATTCTCGAATCAATATATGATGTGTTGTGTCTGATTAGCATTTTTGTAGTAGTGATTTTTACTATAATCGTCCCAAAACTTAACAAAACCTTACATACTGATTGGTCTTATTATTTAAAAAAGTACTAATTAAATAATACTATGTGAAAGGTTGTATCAACCAATCTTACCACAATAATAAATAATATTATGTTACAAAAAATAATTATAATTATCATAAATAGTTTGTATTAATTAATTATTATCCAAATAGAGTAACTCATACAATTAGTCCTTACCCTAACAAGAAAAGTCATATAATTCAACACACTATTTGCCAGGTGTCGGCATATAATTCAATGTTTTCTGCTTATATCAACCTATTTATATATACCTAAAAAATTATATTTAAATTATTTACCAACTCTACAATAAATAGATGTTGATAATACATCTCATATAATAAAACAATGAGCAACGAACATCATAATTATTATAATTTACCGCAAATTTTTTTTATGATTATGCAGATCAGGCATCCATTAATCAATAACTCAATAGCTAGCCGATGATAGTATAACCATCATTCCATTAAAAATATAGTATTATTGTTCATATAATTGAATTACGCGGTCAATAAAAATAGCTAAATCGCTCTAATATATCAGTCTTGGAAGTATATATATATATATATAGTCGTTTAGAACGTACCACGAAATTAGTCCTTTTCTTCAGAAGTACGTACGTATACGGATCAAATATAATGCAATTAAAGCTCCTGGAAGTTGCACGGTAAATGAATGGATGAAGAATAATTGAATCATTTACCAAATGAAAGTGAGAACTTTCAACCATGGAATTCAACACGCCAACTTCCATGAGCATAGTATATATACATGATTAGTCTTGCAGGACAGAAATCTCTCCTATATACCCCCTCCCGGGCCAAAGTTGTAACAGCATGTCGACATCTCTAATTGATTGGATACGTGAAAAAAGAAAGAAGAAGACACCACTGCCGGAGAACGAAAGTAAAATTACGTATCACGGCAAAGGCAGGAAGAGGGACCATGTCATTGGTGAACTAACAAAAGCTGCAGCTGAGGTTGCAGCTCAGATTGGAGGTAACGGTGGTGGTGGAAACGACGGAGGTAACGGTGGTGGTGGCGGTGGAGGTGGCGGTGGAAGTGACGGAGGTGGAGGTGGAGGTGGCGGCGGTTGTGGTGGTGGAGGTGGAGGTTGTTGAGGGATGCAATGGTCGGCCGTGAGGGGCTGTTAGATTGATGAATTATTGTTACATTCTTGTACAATTAGTATGAGAGAATGTTGTGGTTTAATTGATTGTATAATATATATATATGTTAATCAATAAATAATTTTAATTAGTTTAAAAAAATAGTTGATGGTTCATATATTATTATTTTTTATTAAAAGGTCTCAGTACACTCCACCATCAAAATTTTGAAAATTGAACATGCGTTCTCTTAAAAGAGAGACAAGAACTCGTCCCACTGCAATATGCTCACGGTTCCTAGATGTACACATGGAGCATGTAGTTGTGAATTATGATGTATGTATGCTTCAAGTATCTAGAGTGTTAGTTAATGTTGAATTGTGTAAAAGGCCCTCAAATTGGAGATGCAAAATGCATAAACACTTGGGGCTATTGTAAGTTCCTGTGCATTAACATAGAACAAACATAATATTTATGGTCTTGAACAATAGAATCCTCACAAACATAAAAATACCTGCTCTTGAATTTGATGTACAAACGGTTTCTCTCCCTTGACCCTTTCTCGTAATGTTACAAAACTTTGAGATGGAAATTGTTTGTGTGTAACTTCTAATGGATAGGGATAGAACCTATTTATATTTATTTAGCTTTAATCTGATACGTCCATCAAATATCAAATGAACGAATTAGATTTAGTGTGCTATTAATAGTGGAAAACTTAAAAGTATTGAAACTCTCAATTAGATTTTCGTTTGGATCGTCAAGAATAGTATGGGGTTAGTACTGTTCTTAGATTAGTGACTATTTTTCTCCACTATTCTACGTTTGGATCACCCTAAGGATAGAGCTATTTTTTAGGTTAGCGTTGTTCTTGCTAACCCATCCAAACAATGGAATAGCGCTAATATGGGGTTAGCGCTATTCTTGATATTCCCGGAGTTGCATCCAAACGTAAGAGTTTCAAAATTTTATTTGGTGAACTTAAGAGACTAAAAACTCTCAAACATTTATATCCATTATCTAGGCCACTTAATTAGATTTTAATCTAACAACCATTGCATCATAATTTATATTAATAAAATATTGTTATCGTTTATTACTAGTATATACAATTGTCCCTTGGGTCTGTTTTTTCTTTTCCTTTTTTTTTGCTGACATATTAATTAGGCGATCGAATTAATTAATGAATCATAATGTTACTTGTGATTTTTTCCTGAGATGTAAACTATACGGTACGGGTTAGGCATAGATATTTTTATACCCATATCCATTAGGAGTTAAAGAGTTATTTAACCGTGCCACATTGCATTAAACTTGTATACATCCTACTATTAATCATGAGAAGGGTATAAATGTTTTCACTTTTTGTATTCCAGCATATATATCTTCATTTATAGAACTACAATAACTTCAAATTTAAAACT
Source organism: Carex kokanica (assembly GCA_025461125.1). Taxonomy (NCBI): domain Eukaryota; kingdom Viridiplantae; phylum Streptophyta; class Magnoliopsida; order Poales; family Cyperaceae; genus Carex; species Carex kokanica. The sequence continues at coordinate 960,628 of JAJGRX010000675.1, read as the reverse complement.
TAAATTTCTAAATAAAACTGTTACATATGATATATCATTTTCTCTGTGCAAACGAAAAAAACATTTTGTATTGTATGAACAAAGAGAGAGATAAATTATAGCATGCTATCATTGAAGGTCACTATAAGATGCCACCTTAACGGCTTAGCGCCTTCACGTAAATTTCTTCTTCAACAAGAAACTTTCTTAAAATTTAACGTTTTTGTTAATATATAAAATATGTTTACAATAATTTTTAATATAAATTATTTACCAATTCTACAAAAAAAAATATAGATGATGATGATAACACATTTCTAAGAATATTAATGAAGTTCATAACCCTGAATATCAAAATTTATAATTTACCAGTAAATTTTTTATAATTTATAATATTGTCGTCTAGTTGACAAAGCATTTCAAGTTCATTACCGATATGTTGTTTTAAACAATACACGTCCATACACTCCAAAATGGTTTAAATAGTTTTTTTTAAAGATGATAAAAATAAAAATTTCGGCTAAAATATCTTACATTGTATGAACCAAAGAGATAGATTAATGATGGCAAGCTATCATTGAAGATCACTATCAGATGCCACCTTAATTTTATATGACTGGGAAACTCATATAAAGTTTCTTGGAATTTTGTCGTCAAAAGGTCAACATTCTATTTCCCAAGTGCCAACACTACTACAAAAATGGTAATTCTACACTGCACATTGTACACGGTTTTTCCTATCTTATATAAAAACCGTGTACCAAATATGAATTTTTGAAAGCCCAAAAAATCTGCGAGAATTATACACGGACATTTAGTTAAGAATCAGTGTAGAATTGTTTGAGAGAGCTACACGGTTTATTAGGGATCAAAAATCCGTGTGCAAAGAAGACCGTGTGGAAAAAATTGAGAGAGCTACACGGATTTTTGTTAAATATCCGTGTAGGAATATATACACGGATTTTTGATAATATATCCGTGTAGAAATGGTAGAAATATACACGGATTTTATTATAAATAGCCGTGTATGATTATTTGGAGAGCTACACGGATTAATAAGTATAAATCCGTGTATAAAAGGCTGTGTAGGGTTTTAATTAGTATAAAATGCCTTCTCCTTCCAGCGCCGTTTTGACAAGTTTTTTATACTGTCTCTCTCTCGCTCTCTCTGTATTGAATGTTGATCTGATTTCTGCAAAGGCTAGCAACTGGGATCAGAGATCTTTGAAGTTTTTATTTTCTCCTCTCTATATTTCTAAGGTTAGTATATATATATATATTTTTCTTTTCTCCTCTCTATATTTCTAAGGTTAGTTTTTATTTTCTCCTCTCTATATTTCTGCCACGTTTGAAAAAAAATTGAAATTTGAAAAAAATTAAATTTAAAGGAGAATTTTTATTCTCTATTATGCATGCATGCACATATATGTTGATAAAATGTATTTTTTATTGGAGATGCAATATGTTGGAGACCTTTAACAAAGATGGATCATGTCATGGATCACATGGGCACTCTCCTTTTTCATATGTTGGATCTAATACAACTAGTTTGTATGAAATTTTGGTCCAAACTAGATCATAGCCCAACGTTTTGGCAACATGAGCCCAACTTAGCGGAAATTGGGCCAAACCTCCATCACATGGTTACTAAGTGGTAAGGACATAACTTGATCTACAAACATTGTATTGGATCTTGAGGAGTATATGTTATATGTGGATCACATGGGATTGTATATGTACAAAAAGCAATGTCTATATATGTTGATGCCTTTATGCTTTCTTTTGTTATATATGTTGATGCTTTCATGCTTTTATGTTTTTTTGTTATATATGTTGATATTAGAATTTTATGCTTTTATGGTTTCGGTTAGAATTTTGTAATGATAAATATGGATTTGTGTAATTTTGTATAATTTTGTAATGCTAAATATGAATTTGTATAATTTTGTATAATTTTGTATAATTTCATGTACATGAATTTTAAATTGCTATCTGAAAAATTTAAATACTGGCTAGCAAAACAGGAGGCTAGCCAAAAAAAAAAAAAATTAAAAAAAAAATTATAAGACAATCCTACACGGATATTTAACAAAAATCCGTGTAAGAAGAGTAATTTCAAAAAATAATCGCGCGCGAATACAAAAAAAAAATTTAGTTAATTCTACACGGATATTTAACTAAAGTCCGTGTATGATAGTTCAAAGAGCTACACGGATATTTAGTTAAAAATCCGTGTAGAAAGAGGAGAGCTACACGGATATTTAGTTAAATGTCCGTGTAGAAAGATGAGAGATACACAGATATTTAGTTAAATGTCCGTGTATAAAAAGAATTGTACACGGTTATTTAGGTAATATCCGTGTAGCTCGGTAACATGGAGAGCGACACAGGCAGGTCTTTGTGCACGGCTGTTTATAAAGTAATCCGTGTAGAAATCGTTATAATTGCACACGGGCAAATGTCCGTGTGTAGTTATTGACCTATTCGTACACCCTCGATTTAAACACGGTAGGAAATCCGTGTAGCTCTTCCATTTATGTACGTGTGCAATCTCTTTTTTTGTAGTAGTGCAACAAATAATTTAACGTCTTTATCAATATATACATATTTATATTTACAATAAATTTAAATATAAATTATTACCAACTCTACAATAAAATCTGCATGGATGATGACGATAACACATTTCACAAAGAAATTTATAAAGTTTATAACACTGAATATCATAATTTATAGTTAATTTACCACTAAAATTTGGATGATCATGCAAATTAAATTAGGTATCCATTAATTAACATAGCTAATTATCTTTAATTAGCAGCCAACATTGAAGTAAAAAAATATATATAGCATTATTGTTCATATAATTCAAATTATATATTGATTAATTAATATTAGATGAATTATGCTGTCATTTAATTGAAAAAAATCTACTATTCGACGTAATCCTTGGAGGCATGTTAATTAGATAATTACTATTCCTTTTCTTAAGAAGTACGGATAAGGACATTAATTTTTCCCTGACCTAATCAACTTTCATGAAATGAGACGTTGAAAAGGTCAGGGAAAAATTTGAACTTTCATAAACCTTTTCAACTTTCATGAAAATTTGAACCATTGAACAAATCAAAGTGAGACCTTTCAGCAATGGATTTATTAATATTTCAATACGTGCACCAACTCGGTGGTGCACTAGTTATATATATAAAGAGAGAGAGATCATTTATATAATTACATACACAAAATTAGTTTTGCTGGATAGAAATCTCTCGTATATACGACAGCATGAAGCTGTTTATAATTCCAATATTATTATTTTTCATATTCTTATTTATAGGTTTATTAAGTTATTGTGTTAGAAAAAATAAGAGGATGCAGCTGCCGGTGAAGGGAAGTACAATTCAATATCACCGTGACGGTGGTGGCAGAGCTGGCGGAGGTGGCGGTGGTGGCGGAGATGACGGAGGTGGCGGTGGAGGCAGTTTGTGTGGTGGAGGTGGATGCGGTGGTGGAGGTGGTGGTGGTGGCTGCGGTGGAGGTGGCGGTGGAGGTGGAGGTGGCTGCGGAGGTGGCGGCGGCGGCGGTGGCGGTGGAGGTGGCGGTGGAGGTGGAGGAGGCGGTGGAGGTGGCTGCGGCGGTGGCGGCAGCGGTGGCGGCGGTGGAGGAGGCGGTTCTTGAGGGATGCAGTTACCGGCTGTGAGAGGCTGTTATTGATTGATGAATTATTGTTATATTGTTGAACAATTAATTAATTAATAGGAGGGTATATATGTTGTGGTTTAGTTGTATAATATTTTAACCAATAAACAGTTTCAATTATTAGTTGAAAAAGAAAAGTTTTGGATCATATTAGCAATCAATTAATTTCGCTTTATAAATTAATAGATAGTATGGTTCAGGAAATGTGTATGGAGCAAGCAGTTGTGAATTATGATGTTTGTGTATATGCATTTACGAAACAATTAGGAATATTTCAAACAAATCAATTGCACAAGAATTTTAGTTAAAAGTAAATTTAAATATATACTAGAATATTTGTAAGTATCGAGAAAATTAAATTTCTATCCATAAATCCACAAATCTCTTTAATAAAAAGAAATCATAATCTCTTCAATTGCATATTCTTTCTAGGCCAAACTTTGTATTCAAAAAGTTACACACAGCTACCATTATCTCTCCATATAATGATATAAAATAATCATAATCACGAGTATTAAGAGGAATAATTTATGTATTTAGGTTTGATTTCAAGTGAAGAAATGAAAAATAAAGACCCCATCAAACGAAACAAAATGAGAGGAATGTGGGCCTGAAATCTATTGGGCTTCTAAACCCATCTTGTGTTACAATCCATAGCAGTGCCGGTTAGAATTTTTATTTTTGTTCCTATTTTTTATAGTTATTTGCTTGTTTGGGTCTATAATCACTTGGAATGTTCGTATATATACATAAAAGTTATAGGTTATTTCATACAAAAATTATATAGCATGCAGATATATATATATAGAGTTGGGCTTAGCTAAGCCATGGAGTAAAACGACTTGTTGCTCCACGTCTTATTATTTCTATTTTGAAAATCCAAACTACCGATCCGAACCGCTCAACATGATCTCCATATTGAAATGTGCTTGGAGACCAAATTTTACATTTTTTTGAATTTTTTTACTATTTATTAAGCCACTTTGAAAATCGCTGATCCATTGGTCCAGAATTTTTTACTGTTTTGCTACTGTTTATCTGAATCAGCGATTTTCAAAGTGGCTTAATAAATAGTAAAAAAATTCCAAAAAATATAAAATTTGGTCTCCAAGCACATTTCAATCTGGAGAACAACTTGAGCGGTTCGGATCGGTAGTTTGGATTTTCAAAATAGAAATATGTCGTGGAGTACAAAGCGTTTTACTTCATGCCTAGCTAAGTCCATCTATATATATATATATATGAGGAGGGATCCAATTACACCTTTTTTGGTGACACATCATGACATCGTTTTTTATATAGGTCAATTTTGCGATTTCAAAATCCAAACAGTCGATCCGAACCGTTCAACATGATCACCATATTAAAATGTACTTGGAGATCAAATTTTACATTTTTTTGAATTTTTTACTATTTATTAAGATGGTTACAAAATCGCTGTTTTTCAATGGTCTGAAAACAACGATTTTTGTAACCATCTTAATAAATAGCAAAAAAATTCAAAAAAATATAAAATTTGATCTCGAAGCACATTTTAATATATCCATCATGTTGAACGGTTTGGATCAACTATTTGGACTTTGAAAATGGTAGGTGTCAAAGCGTGTCAAAAAAAAAGGTGTAATCCGATTCCTCCTCATATATATATCTATCTGTTGGAATGTTCAAGAATAATTTTGAATTTTACTTATAAAACAATAATGGCAAACAAAACTAAAGGCTATGCGTCTAAATCCTCCCTAACAAAAGCTTTACTAATAAAGCTACAGCAAAGAGACGAACTTAATGGTGTGGGGCTAGATGAGTAATCCGAAGTGGTACCGGTACCACTAGTAGCAATGGACTCTGTAATGTATGGTGACGACATGTACTGGAATGGGTCTGTAGGATCTTTAATCTCCTCTTCTCCTTCAAACATTCGCAGCACACTACTCATGGTCGGTCGCTCATCGGGTCGATGTTGCACACACCACAAAGCCACATTACACATCCTCTTGGCTTTCTCTCTATGTATCTCCTCTATATCTGCTACGTCGAATACGGTATCTATCTGACCTATTTCAAACTTTTGCCAGACCCATCTAGGGTACCATTGATTTTCGCTTTGGAGCTCTTGGTCGAAGTTCCGCCTCCTACCTATGATTTCAAACAGAAGCATTCCAAAACTATAGACATCACATTTATACGTAACTGGTCGGCGCATCCACAGCTCGGGTGCTGTGTACCCGGGTGTGCCTCTAACTCCACTGATGGTAAAATGTGTGTTTTCTCTGTCACATAGCTTGGCCAGTCCAAAATCGGCTACCTTTGGTGAAAAACCGGTAGTTAACAGCACGTTTCCTGGCTTTATGTCATAGTGTACTATCCTTTGTTGGCACTCTTCATGCAAATATCTTATCCCTTTGGCTGTACCAATAGCTATTTCATACAGCTTGTCGAACCCAATTTTGTTCTCAGTGCTAAACAAATGTTGTTCTAGGGAACCATTTTCCATGTACTCATATACAAGAGCTTTTACCGTTGGTTCGAAACAAAAACCGTAAAGTCTAACCAAGTGTAAATGGTAAGTTCTACCTATTGTACTGACTTCCGCCATGAATTGCTCTTCCCCTCTCTTGTCTAAATTATTATCGAGGACTTTTACCGCAACCGGTATGCCATTTGGTAATTGTCCTTTGTACACCGCACCAAAACCGCCCGATCCAATCTTCTCAGAATAGTTCACAGTGAAAGCTTTTAGATGAAAGGAAGTAAATTGTATCATCCTCTCATTTAATATTTCGCTTAGAAATCTATCCATGCTCTGTAGTTCGACTTGAGAGAAACTAATTGCCGCACCGGTAGAGGTATCAGGATTTGGTAGAGCTTCATACATGCTGCTACCTGTGCTCGATTGCAATTGCCGTTCTCTTTCTCGCCGTAAACATTTCTGGCAACACTTATATATGAGATATGCTATGAAGAGTATAACTAAGCCTCCAACAACAATCCCTACTGGAAATTTCAAATTTAACATAGCAAAATGAGAATAAGAAGAATCAAGAATTCATGCTCTGTTTAATTAGTAAGGGAACCTTAAATTTTATTTCTATGTGTTGAAATATAAAAAATGAATCAAAATTATAACAGCTAGTTTATTTACTATAATAGAAAATAGTATAATAGAAAATAGTGTATTGTAATTAATAGCAATAGGGAATACGGCTAGTTTTTTATTATCTTATAAGTATAAATAAAGACACTTGTAATTAGAAAAATTAGATTGAAATATAATTTGTTTTCTTAATCTCTTCTCCCTTTGTCTTACAAAAATAACACTATGATTTGAATAAAAGAAAGAGACCAAAGGTTTGGTGATTTGAAATTAATTTTTTGTACTCTTTTGACATATCAATTGGAGACTGATATCATCTGAGATATCTTGTATTTAGGAAACCAAATATGAAAGTAATAGAAAAATATGCAATTGAAGGTTGAAGAGGAGAGAGTACCGATGGCTATAGCAGCGTCGGCAGCGTTGGTACCATCTGAGTTGGTATTGGTGCTATTGTTGCTATCCATTTCTTCCTTGGAAAGAAAGAACAACTGAGCGCGAGAGATAGAGAGGGGAAGAAACTCAAGAGTTCAGTCAAACATAGACATCGAAATTTTATTTCTCCTTTTATGACTAAATCATTATCAATTAATCTATGATGTTTATTCTGTGCACGCTTTGAATCGGGTTTGTTGCTCTGCTGGTGTCATGTATTAATATTGAACTGAAAAACCTTGTTAGATACTTGTCATTAATCATGTACATGTTTCGTCCCAAAGTAACGGTCTCAACTGCCATACGTCATAAGATGTATTAAAATAACAGGGCGCGGCTGGGTTGGTGGGCCAAATTCTCACAATTTGACTTGGCCTAATTGCTGACCATCTAGAGTTTTCAAATAGTCAGGTTAAGTTAAGTTAAAACCGAACTAAAATAGTTAAAATAAAATTTTATTCGGTTTTCAACGATCTAATCCAAATAACTGATTTGAACTTGTCAACTGAATAACAACTAAACCAATGTAGAACCCAAGTGAGATCAAATTTCAAAAGATCAAAACTCAATACATAGTTACATACACATATACAATTAATAATCATAGACATAAATATCAAAATATATGTCAGTTAAACCGAAATAAGAGAAATTAAAGTGAATCAAATATAGAAAAACACAGTAATTCAATTAAATATCAAGTAAATTTCAGTTTGTTTAGTTAAACCGAAATAAAAGCGATTAAACCGAACCAAACTAAAAAACCAAGTAATTCAAAAATTGAACCGAATCGAACCATTTAAACCGAAAATCCAAACCATTTAATTGAAAATTTGTTGGTCCTATTGAAAACCAAATAATGCAATCTACAACCTTAATTCTTTTTTGGTAAATTTATTAGTGTTTTCAATCTTGTATAATCGTCTTTAATTTTTAATAGTGAGAAAAAGAGATGGCGCTGTTCATAACTTGTACCAAAATTTATAGTATATATATAGATTACTAATATTAACGTCGGAAACTATATATGGATTAGTAATATCAATTTTCCCTTTATTTTAAAAACACAGAAAAAAAGAAATGTATACTATGTCTTAATTAGGCCATACGCAATGTCATTATGTCATGGCCGGATAAAAACCTCTTAATATTTGTATGGACCAAAGTTGCTGTATAGATGTATGGACCAAAATTTTGTCAGTTAACCTCTTAATATCCATGTTTAATATCCGTATTTTTTAATATCCACCATTAAATAAAAAATTACAAAAATATCCATGTTTTAAAAAAAAAATACTCAAACTGTCAGGAATTATGACGGTTCGGGCAATTTAAATAATGTTATTATATATGGAAGGACAAGAAATTCCTGCCCCTAAAGCACTGACATATGGATCCGGAGTGGGTTTTAACATTTAAATATTGAATATAATTTTGTTTCAAAATTCACTTCGGATCCACTTCTCAAGAAATAAAAATTTTCTGTCCACATATAAACCTGTATAAAGTCTGAGTGGTGTTCGTAGATTGTCACATTCGCCTCAGACCCAAAGCTCCCCGGTTCTAATCCGCGCTTTGACAAATTTTTCATTTTCAAACGACATGTTCATTATTTTCAAATTCTTTAATGGTCAAAAGCTGGTGAGTCCCCTTTCTCAATTGCATCCTCCATTCCAAATAATGAACGAAAGGATCTCGTATATATATATATATATATATGTATGTGTGTGTGAACAAAGATGCAACGTGCATAATGATGAGAAAATTCAAATACTTTTCCATTTAAAGTGGTGTGCTATTATGGTATATATTATGAAAAAAAAATATAATATATTTTTTACTTTTCTCATCATTATGCGCATTGCATCTTTGTTCACATATATATATTTACAGCTGGTTCCTTCCGTTCATTATTTAGAATGGAGGCAATTTAGCTCTAGAAAGGCAGTCTATATCACCTGAAGGAGATGGGAGTAGGTCCGATGGGCATCGGACTCCGATGGGCATCGGACTCCGATGGGCATCGGACCTAGAGTTAGGTTCAATTAGCTCTATCACCATACGATTAGCATCAAGATATATGTGCACGGAAATTGATACAGTCTTACACGGATTTTGATGCTGAACACACTAATCTTGATGCAGATCGGATGGTCATCACACCCATCGAACCAAGGTAGGTCCGATGGGCATCGGACCTACTCTCATTCCCACTTGAAGGGAGGCAGCACTTGAGCAAAGGGGACCCACCAGCTCATTTACAGCTTTTGACCATTAAATTATTTAGAATGGAGGCAATTTCAGATTTTGTTCTTTTATTCGCAGGTTTATATAATTTCTGACAGTTTTTTTTTTTTCTGGACTGTCAAAATTTTTGATAGAAGTCCTCAAAAGAAATGAACCGTCATAAACTCTAACAATTTGAGTATTTTTAAAATATATATATATATATATGAATATTTTTGTAATTTTTTTATTTAACGGTGGATATTAATAAAAAAATACGGGATTGTATTTGTGGGACTAATTATTTTACCGCTCTGCTTTGGACATTCATCTCTCGAGTTCTTGGGCCGATATAATAACGCTATGATTATCCAGGCCGATTTCAATTCTCTGATTAATTAATTCAAAGTCAAGACCCTTGAACGACAACCTGTGTAGATTAATTAATTCAAAGTGTTTTTTTTTTTTTTTTTTTTTTTTTACTTTCTTAATACATATGTGTTTCTTAAAGTTCATACAATTCAATTATCTAATAATTATTTATTTCATATCTGTATTCGAATCTCTATTTGTGAATACTCTGTTGTATATCCGTATCTGTATTCAAATCTCTACTTGTGAAGTATCAGTTTTGTATCCGTATTCGTTTAGAACAGATTTAATTTTAAATTTTAACATTCTTTTATTATTTATATTCATACCAGTGGAATGGACTCTGCTGCTTTTTTCTAAGAAAAGAAGAGTCTTGTTTTTTCGATCACAACCATTTAAATACGTTGAGATTTGTGCATGAAACAGTTTCTTTATCGAGATACGTGAATAGAAAATTTTGAATGGTTGAGATCGGAAATACAGAAACTGCAGCCCAAGTTTCAAGAACAATGATCTAATTATATTGTGTTTCAGAGATAGCCCAATTTGGCTGTGGCAAAAATATTATGGCCTATTATTAGGCGGATCGCTGCATCTGTCAATCAACACATATCCATACCACACCAGGCTCCACACATTGATGATTTAATTTTTACATATAGCCCAATTCGGTTTGTACGCTTGAACCAAGGGACCAGTATCCTCTGTAATATTGTACAGAACAGTAAATCACTTTACGGTCCGGATTTACTCTCAGCCGGTGCCTATTCGGGTGATTGGAGGGGACAGTATTATTTGTGCTTTGAGATTCGTGTAAAGTTAAATCTGACGACTGAGACCTCATCGTACTCAATCGAGTATTACATAGGATATGAATTCTGAACCAAGCAACACATATTATGCTGTAATTTTTATATATATTTTTTTTATTTTGGTTAGGACAAGGGATGAGCTTTAAATTTTCGGTCAGTTCGATCTAACTGGTTTTAAAATTTCTAAACCGAATCAAATCAAACTATTGAACCGGCTTTTTAAAAATTAACCAAACTGATTCATTTAACCAGAAACGTTTAATGTGAACTCTCTTAGTTCGATTTAATTCAAACGCTCTCAGTTCAATTTAAAACCAATTAAAACATATATACCCGATGAACACTCCTATTATCTACTGAGACACAAATTGTTTAATGTTTTACATACGCTTTTTTTGCAAAGGAACAAACTCAGAGCATTAATTATGTTTAGGGGAAGTACAATAAATAGATAATATACAACCACTCGAAATATTACAAGCAAAATAAGAAAAGAAAAAAGAAAACAATGAAGAGCTAGATATGTAGGCAACCAGTAATTATAATTACTTGACTGGAGGATGGCAGCTGTGCCAGAGACACTTGTAGGTTAGCCACAAAAATGCCAGGAGAGCCACCACACCTACTGCCGAATAAATCACTGATACCAACAAAACCAAACAAAACAAAAATGCAATTTATAATTTCTGATATTTTTTACCAGTACAGTTATCTTGTTTCCTTTTGAAAAGTACTGTTTACTATCCAAGCCTGAGTGACCATAATTTTATAAAAAAATAACCATTTTTCTTTGAAGCCGAAATTTCTTAGTTACCACCTCAAACTTTTAAAATTCACATCTTGCCACCGTTTACTCAAAAATTCAAAACTTATCAAGCATAGGCCTAGTCTGCGCACCACAATTTAAAAAAAAACAATGGTAAAGTGTATATTTTAAAAGTTTGAAGTAGTAACTAAAAAAATTTCAGTTGTTGATGATATTAAAAAAATGTGCTTCACTACTGGAACAAAATTTTCTGTAATGATGGAAAATAACAACCCTAAGTTCTTTGAATTCTCATCCTCTGAGATATCTCATATTTTGCATGACTTTTTGGAAAATCTCAACCGTTCAAATACATTCTGCATGAATCTCAAAGCTCAAATAATACTGGTCTCTGTGCTATCCCCGAATAGGCACTGGACATGTCAGTCACGCAAAATATGAGATATCTCAGAGGATACGCATTCAACTTCTCTTTACTTAGATAATAATGGATGTGGAAACAACAAACATTTTTTATTTTTGTTAAGAAAACATGAAACAATTGGAAATATGTACTAATAAATCTACCAAAAAGGAATTAAGGTTGTAGATTGCATTACCTATTTCTTTTGTATGGGATGAAGGCGGAGCAGGAGGAATGGACTGGGCATCCACCAGAGATAGAAGCTGAGGTAAGAAGAAGGAAACCATTGAAACAGAGGCCAGGCCAATTCTAATCCACCAGTCCTCATAAGATATATTCATTTTTTTCTTGACCAGCTCCTGTATAACTAGTCAAATTCATTCAAAAAATATATATATACATACATATAACTGGTCAAAATGTATTGTTTAGTTTTTGTGCCAATGGTAGATGTTTGCTTAACCTTTGAAACAAGGAACTAATTAATATCACCTAATTAAGTTAAGCGTCTTATTAACATATCATTTTTTTTTTCATTAGAAAAAAATTTATTAACAAGTCAACTAGTATTTGATTTTTTAAACTTAATCAGTGATGGATAAGTTCCAACAATACGTAATGTGGGCCAAAGATTAACAATTAATAATAGGAGGGACTATGTCAGAATTGCCGATATTTTAATTAATAACATTAAAATCAATCAAATTAAAGAAAATGACATCACTTTTCTGCAACTTTCAGAAATTACACTTCTGAATTGGCCCAATTCCACTGAATAATCCAGTGAAATTACAAAGTTACAAATGAATTGAATAAAATTGCAGAAGTCTAATCCAATTCCGCTGGATAATTCAAAAGAATCGCAATTCCAGCTCCAATTCTGCTAGATTATCCAGCAGAAGTGTTATTTTTGGAAATTGGTTGAAAACCATGTTATTTAATTTAATTTATTTATTTTGTATGTTATAAATAAATTAAATAAAATTACATGGTTTTCAACCCATTTTCAGAATAACACTTTCGCTGGATATTGGACGAGTTCAATTCCGCTAGATAATTTAGCGGAATTGGATTGCAATTCTGCTAGATTATTCTGCGGAATTGAAATTCCGCTAGATTATCTAGCAGAAATATTATTTTTGGAAATTCCGGAAAAGTGATATATTTTTTTTAATTTATTAATTTTGTATGTTATTTATAAAAATTTCGGTCATAATTGTCTTAGCTCATGCACTTATCATCAAAACTGCACTTAAATAAAATACAATAATAAGATACAGGGATAATTCAATTACTCGACATTTGACAAGGATAAAATATAGTTAAAAAAAGAGGAGGGTTAAAATGCACCCAATCCTTTATGTCCTTTTATCTCCATTTTCAAAGTCCGAATAATCGATCCAAACTGCTCAACATGATCTTCATAATAAAATATGCTTGGAGACCAAATTTTATATTTTTGAGAACTTTTTTTTTACTATTTTTTAAGATAGGTACAAAATCATTGTTTTAAGGAGATTCTGGACCATCTGATAAAGTGATTTTGTACCTATCTTAAAAAATAGAAAAAAAATTCTAAAAAATATAAAATTTGATCTCCAAGCATATTTTATTATGAAGGTCATGTTGATCGGTTCGAATCGACTATTCGGACTTTGAAAATAAAGATAAAGAATTAGATGCATTTGAAATCATAGAAATTTGGGTGCATTCTAACCCTATATTTTTTCCTGGTCAATACTGGGTATATAGGTAGTTGTTGGAGTTAACTTCTGGTTGCGCTCGGTGCAATACGTAATGTGGGCCAAAGATTAACAATTAATAATAGGAGGGACTATGTCAGAATTGCCGATATTTTAATTAATAACATTAAAATCAATCAAATTAAAGAAAATGACATCACTTTTCTGCAACTTTCAGAAATTACACTTCTGTTGGATAATCCAGCGGAATTGAATTGGCCCAATTCCACTGAATAATCCAGCGAAATTACAAAGTTACAAATGAATTGAATAAAATTGCAGAAGTTTAATCCAATTCCGCTAGATAATTCAAAAGAATCGCAATTCCAGCTCCAATTCTGCTATATTATCTAGCAGAAGTGTTATTTTTGGAAATTAGTTGAAAACCATGTTATTTAATTTAATTTATATATTTTGTATGTTATTTATAAAAAATGGTTGAAATAATAGGACATTTTAACCCTGCTCATTATTTTACTTGTCTTACAATCTGAAATTTTTATAAAGAACATACATAATAAATAATTAAATAAAATAACATGGTTTTCAACCAATTTTCAAAATAACACTTTAGCTGGATATTGGACCAGTTCAATTCTGCTAGATAATTTAGCGAAATTAGATTGCAATTCTGCTGGATTATTCTGCGGAATTGAAATTCCGCTAGATAATCCAGCAGAATTGGGCCAATTTAATTCTGCTAGATTATCCAGCAGAAATGTTATTTTTGGAAATTCCAGAAAAGTGATATTATTTTTTTAAAATTTATTAATTTTGTATGTTATTTATAAAAATTTCGGTCAGAATTGTCTTAGCTCATGCACTTATCATCAAAACTGCACTTAAATAAAATACAATAATAAAATACAGGGATAATTCAATTACTTGACAAGGATAAAATATAGTTAAAAAAATATTTTGTCCTGGTCAATACTAGGTATATAGGTTGTTGTTGGAGTTAACTTCTGGTTGCGCTCGGTGCACGACATTATTTGTTGGTGTTTTCCACTTTCCATTGGCTAACAAATTAATCAATTATAGATGACGATGGTCAATAAGGTTTTTTATTGGATGTGGTTCATTTGGTTTTCAACTGTATGGACAAAAATTGAATTAAATAATTCTGTTTTTCCGGTTTAAATAATTCCATTCGGTTCAATTTTTTAATTACTTTGATCTTTTAATTTGATTCGGTTTAATCTTTTTTATTTCATTTATTAAACAAATTAAAATTTACTTGATATTTACTTAAATCACTAAGGATTTTTATATTTCATTCGATTTAATCTTTGTTATTTCGGTTTAACTGACATATATCGTGATACTTATTTCTATGATTATTTAATATAATTGTGAATTTATTGAATTTTGATCTTTTAAAAATTAATTTTTCTTATTTTGGTTCTATCAAACAAATCATAATTTACTTTGATTTTTTGAATTCAGTTATTGTTCGGTAGGCAAGTTTAATTTATTTAGTTGGATTAGATTTTAAAAACTGAATGAAACACAAATGAACCAAAACATGAAAAGGATTGTGAGCAGTGGGCCCAACCCAAACCAAACCCACCCGTGTTGTTTGTATAAACTTCTCATGTTTTCCAAGATCCCCTAAAACTGATACTTTGTGACAAACATGTAAAGGTTTAATGACAAGTATCTATTCATAGTCACAAAATTCGCGAATAATTCGTAAATTTTTTCCCGAGTTTTACGAATTATTCAGAAATAATTTTCATTTTTGACTACGCCGAACCGAATAATTTTCAAATCACGAATTTTTGACTCCACCAAACCGAACCTGAATAATTCATTTGTCACTATACTGTCTAATATATAAGCTCTCTAATTCAATATCAAAACATGAAACCTGATTCGAAGCGTGCACAGATGCACAGAGTAAACATCACAGATTAATTATTTACTAGAAGAAGAATTTTCCATGGTTTTTTTTATGGACAATAATTTTCATTAAAAAAGTTTAATTACAAGGTTCCTAGTCATCGTCTGAAAATAATAGAATTTTCCATGTTATTTAGTCAGAAAAGGTGAACTAAAATATCACTGTCTTCGGTTGACTAAACTCTACATTTCTTCAGTTCTCTCTCTCTCTCTGTTGTTCTTCCTTTCCAAGGAAATGTCTAGCAATACTAGCAGTACCAGTACCAACTCAGACGGAGATGGTACCAACGGCACCGTCGCTGCTATAGCCATCGGTACTCTCTCTTCTTCACCCTACAATTTCATATTTTTCTTTTATTTTCATATTTGTTTTCCTAAATGAAATATATATATATCTTAGATGGAATCAGTCTCCAATTGATATGTTAAATGAGTACCAAAAAAGCATGAGTAGTACTGTAGTAGGGTGCCTTAATTGGTCTTCTTATTAATTTTCATTTTCTATGTTAAATTTCAATTTTCCAGTAGCGATAGTTGTTATCGGCATAGTTGTACTCTTCATAGCTTATCTCATATATAAGTGTTGCCAGAAATGCGCACGGCGAAAAAGAGACAGAGAACGACAATTGCAATCGAGCATGGATGAAGCCTTAGCAATTCCAGATACCTCCACCGGTGCGGCAATTAGTTTCTCTCAAGTCGAATTACAGAGCATGGATAGATTTCTCGGTGAAATATTAAATGAGAGGCCAATACAATTTACTTCCTTACATCTAAAAGCTTTCACTGTGAACTATTCTGAGAAGATCGGATCGGGTGGTTTTGGTGTGGTGTACAAAGGACAATTACCAAATGGTGTACCGGTTGCGGTAAAGGTCCTCAATAGTAATTTAGACAAGAGAGCCGAAGAACAATTCATGGCGGAAGTCGGTACAATAGGTAGAACTTACCACTTACACTTGGTTAGACTTTACGGGTTTTGTTTCGAATCAACTGTAAAAGCTCTTGTATACGAGTACATGGAAAATGGATCCCTCGAACAACACTTGTTTAGCGCCGAGAAAAATATTGGGTTCGATAAGCTGTATGAGATAGCTATTGGTACGGCCAAGGGGATAAGATATTTGCATGATGAGTGTCAACAAAGGATAGTACACTATGACATAAAGCCGGGAAACGTGCTATTAACGGCCGGTTTTTCACCAAAGGTAGCTGATTTTGGACTTGCCAAATTATGTGACAGAGAAAACACACATTTTACCATCACCGGAGCTAGAGGCACTCCCGGGTACGCAGCACCGGAGCTCTGGATGCCCCACCCGGTAACATATAAATGTGATGTCTATAGTTTTGGGATGCTTTTATTCGAAATCATAGGTAGGAGGCGAAATTTCGACCTAGAGCTCCCAAGCCAAGATCAATGGTACCCAAGATATGTCTGGCAAAAGTTTGAAATAGGTCAGATGGATACCGTATTTGCCGATATAGAGGAGATGTATAGAGAGAAAGCAAAGAGGATGTGTAATGTTGCTTTGTGGTGTGTGCAATATCGACCCGATGAGCGGCCGACAATGAGTGATGTCGTGCGAATGTTGGAAGGAGAACAGGAGATTCAAGATCCTACGGACCCATTCCACTACATGTCACCATACATCTCAAAGTCTATTGCTACTAGCGGTACCGGTACAGGTACCACTTCGGCTTATTCATCTAGCCCTGCACCATTGAGTTTGTTTCGTTGATTCTCAGAGACATAGTTTGTTGTAGTTTTGTTAGTCAAGCTTTTGTTACAGAGGATTTAGATGCATAACCTTTCTCTTTGTTTGTCATTATTGTTACATAAGTAAAATTAAAATTTATCATTTTTGTATCAAATAACCTATAAATTTAATGGATGTATTTATACACTAAATAGCCCAAGATAATGGTAGTGCTATTGGTTGGAAATAACCTATCAATCATGGTTTGGAAAATCGGCCGATTTTTTCCGAGTTAATTGATAAAATTGGTGCTAAATCGACACAATCAGCCAAATTTTCACTCAATTTTTTGCTTCAGAGCAAAAGTATAATGTTTTGGTGATTCAATTGAGTTAATTTCGTACTTCCGCCTCTCCCACTTAATTAGTAGTATTTCTTTTCTCTCCCTCCCTCCCTCTCCCACTTCCGCCTCCGCCTCCCTTTCTCATCTCTGCCCGCCTCTCCCACCTCCGCCTGCGCCTCCCTCTCCCACCTCCGCCTCTCCCATCTCCGCCTCCGCCTCCGTCACTCCATCCCAATCAAGTACGTCTCCGCCGGATCAGATTCATCACTGTCGACCGCTGAGTCAGATCTGCCGGGTCAGATCCAGTGTGTTTTCTCTGTCACATAGCTTAGCCAGTCCAAAATCGGCTACCTTTGGTGAAAAACCGGTAGTTAACAGCACGTTTCCTGGCTTTATGTCATAGTGTGCTATCCTTTGTTGGCACTCTTCATGCAAATATCTTATACCTTTGGCTGTACCAATAGCTATTTCATACTTGTCGAACCCAATTTTGTTCTTAGTGCTAAACAAATGTTGCTCTAGGGAACCATTTTCCATGTACTCATATACAAGAGCTTTCACCGTTGGTTCGAAACAAAAACCGTAAAGTCTAACCAAGTGTAAATGGTAAGTTCTACCTATTGTACCGACTTCCGCCATGAATTGCTCTTCCCCTCTCTTGTCTAAATTATTATCGAGGACTTTTACCGCAACCGGTATGCCATTTGGTAATTGTCCTTTGTACACCGCACCAAAACCGCCCGATCCAATCTTCTCAGAATAGTTCACAGTGAAAGCTTTTAGATGAAAGGAAGTAAATTGTATCATCCTCTCATTTAATATTTCGCCTAGAAATCTATCCATGCTCTGTAGTTCGACTTGAGAGAAACTAACTGCCGCACCGGTAGAGGTATCAGGATTTGGTACGGCTTCATACATGCATGCTGCTACCTGTGCTCGATTGCAATTGCCGTTGTCTTTCTCGCTGTAAACATTTCTGGCAACACTTATATATGAGATATGCTACGAAGAGTATAACTATGTGGACAACAACAATCGCTACTGGAAAATTGAAATTTAGCATAGCAAAATGAGAAAAAGATGAATCAAGAATTCATGCTCTGTTTAATTAGTAACATCTTGTTTGAATGGAGAGTAAAGGAAGGGAGGGAATGTGAAGAATAGAAGGAAATGGAATAGAATAAAAATAAAGATTATTATATTCAACTTTTTTGTGTTTAGATGATTAACGAAAAAAAAAAAAAATTACTTTCTTTTTTGTTTTATTTCTTGTTTGATTAATTAAAATTTACAAAATTAATGAGAAATTCGGTGTTTACTGTAGGTTTGTGACAAAGAAAATTATATGAGAATTATATAAGTAAGATATATAATTAGACATTTTTGTCATTTTTTTAAAATATTTGCAACAATTTTTTTTTCTATCCGTTACACCTCAAATCGAGAGGGAAGTCAATTTTATTGATTACAATCATGTTATACCCTTCACTACCGACATAATTTTGTTAATCAAACATGATTTGAGAGAAAATTTTCTTTTCTCTCCATTC
This sequence comes from Carex kokanica, assembly GCA_025461125.1. Taxonomy (NCBI): domain Eukaryota; kingdom Viridiplantae; phylum Streptophyta; class Magnoliopsida; order Poales; family Cyperaceae; genus Carex; species Carex kokanica. The sequence continues at coordinate 941,605 of JAJGRX010000675.1, read as the reverse complement.
CCTCCCTTTCTCTACTCTCCATCCAAACAAGGTGTAAAGGAACCTTAAATTTTATTTCTATGATTGCAATAAAAGAAAGAGACCAATGCTTTGGTGATTTTAAATTAATTTTTTGTACTCTTTTGACATATCAATTGGAAACCAAATATGAAAGTAATAGAAATATATGCAATTGAAGGTTGAAGAGGAGAGAGTACCGATGGCTATAGCAGCGTCGGCAGCGTTGGTACCATCTGAGTTGGTATTGGTGCTATTGTTGCTATCCATTTCTTCCTTGGAAAGAAAGAACAACTGAGCGAGAGAGAGAGAGAGAGAGGAAGAAACTGATCAAAAAGAAACATAGACAAAGAAATTTTATTTCTCCTTTTATGACTAAATCACACGCTTTGAATCGGGTTTGTTGCTCTGCTGGTGTCATGTATTAATACTGAACTGAAAAACCTGGTTAGATACTTGTCATTAATCATGTACATGTTTCGTCCCAAAGTAACGGTCTCAACTGCTATACGTCATAAGATGTATTAAAAATAACAGGGCGGCTGGGTTAGGTGGGCCAATTTCTCACAATTTGACTTGGCCTAATTGCTGACCATCTAGAGTTTTCAAATAGTCAGGTTAAGTTAAGTTAAAACCGAACTAAAATAGTTAAAATAAAATTTTATTCGGTTTTCAACGATCTAATTCAAATAACTGAATTGAACTTGTCAACTGAATAACAACTGAACCAATGTAGAACCGAAGGTATAAGGCCGGCCCAATTAGAAAAGAGACCAAGCCTCTTCTTTTAATTAAACAATCAAGGCCCAACAACAAATAAATATATATGGCCCAGCAGTAAAATCAAGGCCCAGATTTAATTAATTCGGCTTAAGGCCGGCCCTTTTAAATTTCAAAAAATTCAATTCCCCCATTTACCAGTATCCAACAGAGAGCAAAACAGAGGGGTCCGATACCCCTTTACCAGTATCCAATTCACACCACAAAACAGCAAAGGTCAACAGCCATATTCCCGAATTCCCCGATTATTAAATCAAAGTAATCGCGTTGAGAAAATCAACAACTCATACGCGATATTTTATCAATTCTACCTCCCAGCTAATTTCATTAAAAGATGCGATTTCCGAGCAATTGCCGATTACTGGTACGATACCGGTTCTGGTGCCGGTTCTGACAGATGAGGAAGACCATGCTCATTGGCGCTAGTCAGTGAGTGGTAATTATACGGCTTCTTCTCTCTATAATGCTATCATTTCAGCTGGTAAAATTGGTTGGAAATACATAGAGCTCTGGTCTGCACCTGCGCCATCTAAGGTGAAGATTTTCACTTATTTGCTGTTGCAGGACATAATCCTTACACACAAAGTAATGCAGATGAGAGGTATGTACTGTGATGTAAGGTGTGTTATGTGTGATGGCTATCCTCTTGAGTCTTCTCAACACCTGCTTTTTGAATGTCCTAATGCGTTGGAAGTATGGGGGAAGGTGTCATAATCTTTATCAACACGCAATGACCGTCACAGCTACATGGGAGGCCTCCATTCAAGTTGGTGCTAGGGATAGGCAGCAATGGGCCACTGCATTCATGGCAGTTTTGTGGTCGTTGTGGAGGCAAAGAAATGAAGTTATCTTTCGAGGTGTTAAGTTACCAACAGTAATAGTGGTGAACCGGGCAAGAGAAGATGCGGTACTATGGAGTCGGTACTGTGGTAACAAAGTTGTCAACATGAGGCATCAAGGATTGGGAAGGAGTTCAAATACGGGTCATATGATGTAATATAATTCTTTAGAGTGGGATGTTGTAATCACACTTATTAATATAACCTTGGTAGCATCTACCAAGTTTTCAAAAAAAAAAAGATATTTTATCAATTCTTTTCTACGTCGTTAACCCACAATTTCATCAAGACACAATTAAATTTCAAAAGATCAAAACTCAATACATAGTTACATACACATATACAATTAATAATCATAGACATAAATATCAAAATATGTAGTCAGTTAAACTGAAATAAGAGAAATTAAAGTGAATCAATATAGAAAAACAAATTAATTCAATTAAATATCAAGTAAATTTCAGTTTGTTTAGTTGAACCGAAATAAAAGCGATTAAACCGAACCAAACTAAAAAACCAAGTAATTCAAAAATTGAACCAAATCAAACCATTTAAACCGAAAATCCAAACCATTTAATTCAAAATTTGTTGGTCCTATTGAAAACCAAATAATGCAATCTACAACCTTAATTCTTTTTTGGTAGATTTATTAGTGTTTTCAATCTTGTATAGTCGTCTTTAATTTTTAATAGTGAGAAAAAGAGCTGGCGCTGTCCATAACTTGTACCAAAATTTATAGTATATATAGATTACTAATATTAACGTCGGAAACTATGGATTAGTAATATCAATTTTCCCTTTATTTTAAAAACACAGAAAGAAAGAAATGTATACTATGTCTTAGGCCATACGCAATGTCATTATGTCATGGCCGGATAAAAAGAATTCAGATCCACGACAATACTCGACTGAGTACGATGAGGTCTCAATCGTCAGATTTAACTTTGCACGAATCTCAAAGCACAAATAATACTGCCCCCTCCAATCTCCCGAATAGGCACCGGCTGAGAGTAAATCCGGACCGTAAAGTGATTTACTGTCCGGATAAAAACCTCTTAATATTTGTATGGACCAAAGTTGCTGTATAGATGTCCACAATTTTTTTTAGATTGTACTCCGTATTTTTTTTAATATCCACCATTAAATAAAAAAATAAAAAAATATCCATGTTTAATATCCATGTTTAATATCCGTATTTTTTAATATCCACCATTAAATAAAAAATTACAAAAATATCCATGTTTTAAAAAAAAAATACTCAAACTGTCAGGAATTATGATGGTTCGGGCAATTTAAATAATGTTATTATATAAGGAATGATAAGAAATTTCTGCTCCTAAAACACTGACATGTGAATTCAGAGTGGGTTTAACATTTAAATATTAAATATAGTTTTATTTCAAAATCCACTTCGGGTCTACTTGTCAGTGACTTTAGAAACAAAAATTTTCTATCCACATAGGAGGAGAAATTTTCTGCTCAGAGAGCAAGATTCGGTTCCATTATATAAACGTGTACAAAGTCTGAGTGGTGTACGTAGATTTGTCACATTCGCCTCAGACCCAAAGTTCCCGGTTCTAATCCGCGCTTTGACAAATTTTTCATTTTCAAACGACACGTTCATTATTTTCAAATTCTTTAATGGTCAAAAGCTGGTGAGTCCCCTTTCTCAATTGCAACCTCCATTCCAAATAATGAACGAAAGGATCTCGTATATATATATGTGAACAAAGATGCAACGTGCATAATGATGAGAAAATTCAAATACTTTTTCATTTAAAGTGGTGTGCTATTATGGTATATATTATGAAAAAAAAAAATATATTTTTTACTTTTCTCATCATTATGCCCATTGCATCTTTGTTCATATATTTACTGGTTCCTTCAGTTCATTATGTAGAATGGAGGCAATTTAGCTCTAAAAAGGCAGTCTATATCATTGGAAGGGAGGCAGCACTTGAGCAAAGGGGACCCACCAGCTTTTGACCATTAAATTTTTTGAAAATAATGAACGTAACTTTTGAAAATGAAAAATTTATCAAAGCGCGGATTCAAATCGGGGAACTTTGGATCTGAAGCGAATGTAATTAATAACCAATTACACTATTCAGACTTTGTTCTTTTATTCGCAGGTTTATATATTAACATCATTTAAATTGTCCGAATACTCAGAATTCCTGACGGTTTTTTTTTTTTTCAGGACTGTCAGAATTTTTGATAGTCCTCAAAGAAATGAACCGTCAGAAATTCTAACAGTTTGAGTATTTTTAAAAATAAAAACAAAATATGAATATTTTTGTAATTTTTTATTTAACGGTGGATATTAATAAAAAATACGGGATTGTACTTGTGGGACTAATTATTTTACCGCTCCGCTTTGGACATTCATCTCTCGAGTTCTTGGGCCGATATAATAACGCTCTGATTATCCAGGCCGAACTGAGAAGTGAGAACACTGAGAGCAGAGATGGAGAGCGAGTGGAAAACAGTAAGCCGCCGGAAACCATACCCTGCCCATTGGCGCCATGCACCGGAACCTCCCACCTCCACCAAACCTTTCTCCCCCTTTCAGCCAACCTTTGCCCAGATGGTACAACGCTCCCCTCCAAACGACCTCCTACCTAGCAAAAGATCACAGCCGTCGCCGTCGGCCACCAACCCACAACCTGTTCCAACACCCACCCTACCTCATCCTTCCTCCTCCACTCTCCAGCTTCATACCAAACCACATGTAGCCATTCAGCAGCCTACCCCAACCGCCTTTGCTGGAGCAGATGTCACCAAAGCTCAGTATGTATCTAACCACACCAAGCCAGCCTTACATTTTCCTCCCTCACCCACATTCCCTGAATGGAGAGGCAGATGCTTTAGATGTTGCCAAAGAGGACACACCGTGGCTTCTTGCAAAAGTATCACCAAATGCGGAAGATGCTGGGGAGATGGGCACATTGGTACCCGCTGTAATCGCCAACTTAACCCGGCTGCTAAGCCTTACCAGCCTCCTCCTATACCTACCTTAGCTCAAGAGCCCCCCTTTGATGAGCTGTTACAAGGTGACTACCCAAACAATCCCAGAAGCTTACCAATGCACAGAGCAGCCAAAACCTACTGTTACATTACTAGAGATGCGCTCCACCACAGAGAGGTAGACACACTGCAGAAGGCGGTAGTCCTTTATGCCCCAGACATAGAGTTTGATCTGGATATTGACCAGGTGGCGGAGTATGCAGCCTCCACTGGCCTGGTAGCAGTGACTGATGTCTCCATTGGGATCCTGACTAGATCTAGATACATTATACAACTACCACCAACTGTCGACCCAATCCGGTTCATCAATGCGATTCCTAGCAAGGTCTGGGATCTTGGATACTCATTTAGCCGCTGGTCTCCGGCTTGTGATGCTCGCGTACACATCCCGAAGTTCAAGGTGCTGCTTGACTTAGTGGGGGCGCCAATGCATGTATGCAGGGAGGAGGACATCTCAAAAGCCATTAGTGCTTTTGGGGTTTACCTTGGCACGCTGGAACAAAGCACTCCTGGGGATGTAGCGTACTGGACAGTGGCTGTGGCGGTAACAGAGTTAGAGAACATCCCATTGGAGATAGCCTTTGTCTACGGTGGCCTTGAAACGCTGGTAGAAGTCAGAGCCAAGAACTGGGTGCCAAACCCTCTCTACAAACCTCATGAACTGTCACGTCCATCGGAAGTGTATGCAAGGAAACCAGCTCAGGCACCGATAATGGAAGAAGCTTCTGGCAAGGTAGTCAGTGATGTCGACTCTTCTGATACAATCCCTATTTCCAAGAAGGTGGTAGTTGAGCTCTGTAGGGGACGGGATATCAGTTCGTTACCGCCGGAGGTTAGAGCCCTGATGATCGGAGAAGACCAGGCAAGGGCCCATGGAAACATCCACTCGCCGCAAGTGCTTCATGTTGCCACAGAAGATCCAAGTCTCTTACAGTTAGCTGTTGTGCAGGAAACCGTACTACAGAACGTACGAGCTCAGGAAACCGCAGAAGGTATAACGGGTCCACCCTCATTTGATGGTGAAGCGGGTCATAACTCGCCTATATTGAGAGCCAACTCCATAGGAGAAGTAGGACCTGAGGCACAGGAGATCCGGGCTGATACTCACAATTGTCCAAAAGAAAAGGTGGCCTCTGAAACTAGGGTATAGACGCGTGTGCAAAACGACAACACTGCAGGCGAACCTTCTCTCAATCAGCCTGGGAAGCTGATAAAAGACAAAATGACACCTCATGGAAAGCTGCAACGTACTGATACCGATTCTTCTAGAGCCAGAGCATATTCAGGGGTTCGAATTTTGAAACGTGGGGAGCAAAGCGTGACACCTGGCGGTCATCATGTGCTCAGGCCTTCCACTTTAAATAAGAGGAATGGGTTGCCTTCACGGGGAGAGCCCTCCAGGAGAAACCAGGCCAAGAAGAGTGGGCCGCAAAAACCCATTACTTTTAAGAAGCCCCAAGCCCGGAAGAAACAAATCAGTAAGGCCCAACTAGAGTTCAACCCAGAAGGATTTTTTGAAGTTAAGGTGGACCTTCAACATTGTAATAATATAGCAGAAGCCTGTGGATTAAAAATAGACCAGATCACCAATTTATTGAAGGATGATAACGCTGACCGAACAACTATGCCCATTCAACAGAAACTAATACAAGAAGGAAAGGAACTACTGATGGATGCTGACAGGGGAGAGCATATTTCTGATTTTGACCCCAGTTCAGGGGATGAGTTGAGCTCTAGCTCAGAATAGGTTATTGCAGCTTCTGTTGTAGTCCTAATTAAGTTTAAATGAATTTAAAAAAGTTTAAACTTCTTTCATGGAACTGTAGAGGTCTTGGCTCTTTAGAGAAATGTTGGGTGGTCAGAAATGTAATCCGGACCTCTAGATGTGATGTAGTATGCTTGCAAGAAACGAAATGGAATAGAATGGAGTTGAATTATATTATGAGTGTATTGCCCTCTTTTTTCCAAAAGGATTGCATGTACATTAGTGCTCTCGGCTCAAAGGGGGGCTGTGTGATTTCCTGGAAGCGCAACTTCTATCTTATATCGGCTTGGGGCACTAGGCACACAGTAACGGTCCTGCTGGCAGAGATCAACACAGGTCAACAGTTCCTCGTGACAAACACCTATGGGCCGAGTGTGGATGACCAAAAAAGCCAGTATTTATTGGAACTGCGCACTTTGGCCAGTTTAATTAACCGGCCTTGGATCATAGCCGGGGATTTCAATCTTGTTAGGTGGATGATTGATCGAAATGGAGATATGAGAGGGATTTCCCTGATGTGTACTTTCAATGATCTTATCACTGACTTAGCCCTTCTCGATGTGCCTCTAAAAAACAGGTCGTTCACATGGTCTAATGGAAGGCCGACTCCAAGTCTGTCGAGGATTGACCGAGTTTTTGCCACAAGTCAGTGGAGTTCACACTTCCCATCAGTGCTCCTTTCGGCCCTAGAAGTAACCGTATCTGATCATGCTCCTCTTCTACTGACCTGCAAACAATTTCAAACAACACCCAAACCGTACCGGCTCGAAAGGTTTTGGTTTAAGTTCGATGAGGTCAAGCACCTTATAACTGATGTGTGGGCTAATCAGGAGTTACAGGGGGCCCAACCTGAGGAAGATTATGGCAGGAAGTTAACCAAAATGCACAAAACCTTGAGATCATGGCATTGTCAGAACCATGGTCAGATGGCAACACAGCTTCAAAATTGCAAGTCGGCTATTCTGGCTTTTGATCAAATTGAAGAAAAACGAAATCTAAGCACAGGGGAATTTCAGTTTAGATTGTTGTTAAGGCAAAGAGATTTCCACCTCTCAACTCTAATGGAGATCAGATGGAGCCAGCGGGCTAGATGCCGATGGTTAATGGAGGGAGATAACAACACCAGATTTTTTAATGCCTATGCCTCCTCACGCATGAGGCGAAACCTAGTCCTATCCCTAACCCAAGAAGGCCAAACAATAACACACCCCCATTCCATTACAGCAGCCTTCTTCAACCACATGAGAGATATTCTTGGAACCGAAACCCATGTCCAGGAATATAACCCGACAAGTCTCTACCCAAACCCATACCCGCTAACAAGTTTACATGACTTTTTCTCTGTACAGGAAATTGAGGAGGCAGTAACTAGTCTAGCACGAAACAAGGCGGCTGGCCCGGATGGCCCGGATGGACTCCCCAATGAATTTGCGCAACTTTACTGGCAACAGATTAAGGAGGCAACAGTGAAGATTATCCAAAGCTTTCACAGTGGCACAGCCAACATGCAACAGCTCAACCGTGCCAACATCGTCATGATACCAAAAAAAGAAGGTGCTGCTGAAGTTCGCGACTTTCGCCCTATAAGCATCATCAACCTCATCCCAAAAATAATCTCCAAATTACTTGCTACTCGACTGTCCAGATGTCTACCTCACTTGATATCTACATGGCAAACGGCGTTTATACAAGGTCGACAGATATCGGAAAATTTCTTGGCAACAAGAGAAATTCTCCAGCACATCTCGCATGTCAAAACGCCGGCAATTTTTCTAAAGCTGGACTTCACCAAGGCCTTCGACTCCTTGAATTGGAGTTTTTTGCTTCGAACCATGGCAGCTAGGGGATTCTCTCAGATGTGGTGTAACTGGATTGAACACTTACTGCGCACCTCATCTTCAAGGGTGGTTATAAATGGTCGTATTTCAATCACAAGAGAGGACTCCGACAAGGCGACCCCCTCTCCCCCCTCTTGTTCATAATTGCGGTAGATGTGCTCCAAATGCTAATTGGGGCTGCAAATACTACTCTCAACCAAGCCCTCTCAAGCAAACTCATGGAGCCAATCATAGCACTTCAATACGCCGATGACACGGCAATTATTGCAAGAGCTGACCTGACCACAATGATCACCCTAAAACTGATCCTCAGATTCTTCTCGAACATCTCAGGTTTACATATAAATTATGCCAAGAGCCTATTTGTTCCTTTCAACCTATCTCCTCGGGAACTAGACATGGTTCATTTAGTATTTGGGTGTGCTCAGACGGAATTGCCAGTTACCTATTTGGGTATGCCATTAACTTTCAAACGACCCAAACGAAGTGACTTCATGCCTCTAATCGAAAAAATTGAGAGAAGAATGCAGGGGTGGCAGGGAAAATTACTATCCAGGGGAGGTCGTCTACTGCTGCAGAATTCGGTCCTAGCATCAATCCCACTATACCACATGATGTGCTTTGTGCTACCCAAATGGGTTATCAACAGAATTGATGCCCTTAGAAGAAGGTTTTTATGGGGAAATGATCAAAACAAAGGTATCTCTCTTATTAATTGGGGTCTTGTATGTACTCCCAAGCAATGGGGAGGGCTGGGGGCAACTAAATTGGAGTTCAGGAATATATCACTTATCTTAAGATGGTGGTGGAAAGTTCAGAAAGAACCTGAGGGACTGTGGGCAGCCATTGCGGTCCCTCTAAGGGGTCTACACACACAAACCGATGGGCCTCAGCTCTGGGCGGTGAAGGGCTCCTTTTTCTGGATGCAGCTTATTAAGTGGAAACATTTGTACCACTGGAGTGTCAAGGTGGAGGTCGGCCAAGGGACAACGGTCTCGTTCTGGTATGACACCTGGGCAAAGCGACCTTTGAGGGAGCTCAAAGATGGACTACCTAGACCCAGATTACAAGGCATTTCACTGCGTGATGCGTGGCCACTGGTACATGAGCTGGCCCCTAACATGGCTCACACCACGATGGCCTTCTCGAATCAGGAAGATGAAGTGAGGTGGCGATGGCAAAGCTCTGGGATATACTCGGCATCCTCAATTTATCAAACCATGATGGCTGCTGGAAGAATTGGATGGGAGTTTGCTTATACCTGGAAGGCCTCCACCCCTCTTAAAGTGAAAATCTTCACTCTGCTGCTCCTTAAGGAAAGGATACTCACTCACGACACAATGGCAAGAAGAGGCATACCATGTGAACTGCAATGTGTCATGTGCGAAATAGGTCAGACTGAAACAGTACTCCACCTTTTCTTTCAGTGTACAAATGCTGTTGAGGTATGGGATCAGATCGCAAGGCAATGGGGCAGGGAACTAATGACCGTGGGGGACTCGGCTCAGCAGACTTGGGAGAATTCTTGGGATAAGATACGAAGGGAGGGAGGAATGTCGAGGGCTTCATGGGCTACTACATTCATGTGTGTCATTTGGAATCTTTGGAAACAAAGAAATGAGAGAGTGTTTAGAGAAAGGAATAGACCTCCTTTTGTACTGGCACGGCACATTGTAGAAGAGGTGCTACTTTGGAAGAAATACTGTAGAGGATCGAGAATCAGAGAGGGTATTGGCTAGTGTTGTAATGTATTTCTTTTTAGAATAATGTAGTATGGCTGTGGTAGATGGGATGTAACCAACTATTGGTAACCCAAATTGACAGCCTCTGTCAATTATTTCAAAAAAAAAAGATTATCCAGGCCGATTTCAATTCTCTGATTAATTAATTCAAAGTGTTCTTTTTTCTTATTTTTTTTTTTACTTTCTTAATACATATGTAAAGTTCATACAATTTAATTATTCAATAAATATTTATTTCATATCTGTATTCGAATCTCTATTTGCCTATACTCTGTTGTGTATCCGTATCTGTATTCCAATCTCTATTTGTGAAGTATCTGCTTTGTATCCATGTCTGTTTAGAACAGATTTAATTTTAAATTTTAACATCCGTTTATTATTTATATTCATACGAGTGGAACGGACTCTACTGCTTTTCTTAGGGTTCTGTTTTTCCGATCCCAATCATTCAAATTTGTTAAAATTTGTGTTTAAAATTTTTTTTTATTGAAATACATTGAATGGTTGGGATCGGAAAAGTATAATACACTTTTCTTAGAAAGTAGCAGAGTCGGATTTCATGCGAGTTCGGTCCGTTTTCAGCCCAAGTTTCAAGAAGAATGATCTGATTAGATTGTGTGTTTCAGAGATATCCCAATTTGGCTGTGGCAAAAATATTGTGGCCTATTATTTGGCGGATCACTGCATCTGTCAATCAACACATATCCATACCACACCAGGCTCCACACATTGATGATTTAATTTTTACATATAGCCCAATTCGGTTTGTACGGTTGAACCAAGCAATACATATTATGCTGTAATTTTTATATTTTTTTAAATGTTTGGTTAGGACAGGAGATGAGTTTTAAATTTTCGATCAGTTCGATCTAACTGGTTTTAAAATTTCTAAACCGAATCAAATCAAACTATTGAACCGGCTTTTTAAAAATTAACCAAACTGATTCATTTCACCAGAAACGTTTAATGTGAACTCTCTTAGTTTGATTTAATTCAAACTCTCTCAGTTCAATTTAAAACCAATTAAAACATATATACCCGATGAACACTCCTATTATCTACTGAGACAGAAATTGTTTATTGTTTCACATACGCTTTTTTTTGCAAAGGAACAAACTCAGAGCATTAATTATGTTTAGGGGAAGTACAATAAATAGATAATATACAATTACTCAGATGTTTGTAATCAATGGAAGGAGGAGCGAAAATATATATAAGAAAAAAAATATACAACCACTCGAAATATTACAAGCAAAATAAGAAAAGAAAAAAGAAAACAATGAAGAGCTAGATATGTAGGTAACCAATTATAATTACTTGACTGGAGGATGGCAGCTGTGCCAGAGACACTTGTAGGTTAGCCACAAAAATCCCAGGAGACCCACCACACCTACACTTATCTTGTTTCCTTTCTAAACAAAACAAAACAAAAATGCAATTTATAATTTCTCATATTCTTTACCAGTATACAGTTATATTGTTTCCTTTCTAAAATTACTGTTTACTATCCAAGCTTCCAGAGTGACCATACTTTTATAACAAAACCAATTTTTTTATGATATTAAAAAAATGGAAAATAATAACTCTGGCTTCTCCTTAAATAATAATGGATGTGAAAATAATAAACATTTTTTCCGAAGGAAATAGGTCGAAACTGACTAAATTTTTTTGTTAACAGGTGCTGGTGGCGGTTTTTGTGATGGCAGTGGCTGCGGTGGAGGAGGCGGTGCAGGTGACGGTGGCAGTTGGCGGTGGTGGTGGAGGTGGCTGCGGTGGAGGAGGCTGTTGATGAGGGACGCAGTTGCGGCCTTGAGAGGCTGTTATTGATTGATGAATTATTGTTATATTGTTGTACAATTAATTAATTAATAGGAGGGTATATATGTACTGGTTTAGTTGTATAATATGCTAACCAATAAACACGTACAGTTTCAATTATTAGTTTCAAAAAGAAAAGTTTTGATTCATATGAGCAATCAATTAATTTCGCTTTGTGATCTGTACATATATATAATTATAAATTAATTAAGAGTATGGTTCAGGAGATGTGTATGGAGCAGGCAGTTAATTGTGAATTATGATGTTTCTATATGGATTGATGAAACAATTAGGAATATATCAAACAAATCAATTGCACAAAAAAAAAATTAAGAAGAAATGTGGAGTTCGATGCCTCCAGATTCCATTGATTAAAATGACACCAGCAGTGTCGAGTATTACAAGTTAAAGTCCAAAAGAAAAAGGAAAATATATAAGAAACAAATGAAAAGCAGAAAAAAAATTTGCGAATAAAATTAAACAAACTTAATTAGGTTATGTTTTATTATTGTTGCACTTCCTGTTGCGGCTGTCCGAACCAAGCACCAAATTCATGAATGATCTGAGCAATCATCTGCTGCGTTGTCTGATTTTCCTACATGAAAACTCTGGCACACCTTTCTCTCCATAGTAAAAAACAAATTGTCATTCGCATTTGTCTAAGGGTGAGATCTGGTTCATTTGTTAATACCCATTTAAATTCTCCTCTGTCGAAAGCTGCTCCCTGCGATATGAGTGTTCTTGTCTAATCTGTACAACCATTGTACAATTCCCAAATAAATACTGAACGGATTCAGATTGTCTTCTACACATATAACACATATTTGCCATTTCCCATCCTCTAGCCATGAGATTGTCAATAGTGAGAACTGTATTTCTCATTATTAGCCATGTAAATACCAGAACCCTCATTGGTGCCCTGATTCGTCATATTTTTCTCACTTCTGTTTGAACATATGGGCCCTCCTTTATTACCTGATAACAAGATTTTACTGTAACTGGCCTTCCTTAGTCCATTTCCAAATCGGTCTGTCTTGTTGCCCCTGTCTTGTACGATGTTGTACCAGTTTCTGCATTAACTGAGCCTTTTCCTCTTGTGCCAGTAATGAGAGATCATTCTGGACATGTAGAGCCCACTGGTTTTCTTGAAGTGCCTGCTGCCCTGTCAGCCGGTTTTCCCGCACGTGTATGTAGAAAATTAAACATAAATACAAAATTTTGAAAATTAAACGAGAGTCAATTGAACCCCATTGGATCTTCTTAGATGCGCTTCTGAATACAGCTGCATTCTATGCCAGTATTAGTCCCCCTGCCATATTGGTTGCTCGGATCAATTCATAATTATCCATTCTAGCCCCTAATGTCTCCCTTATGTACATCAAGTTCTCATCATCCCATTTAGTCTCTTGAAGACATACTAGCTACATGTGGGTTGTGTGCCGTAATTTGCGAAAAAGCATATCACCTGTATGTGACTATTGAAATTCATCATGCTATACCGAAATTAATTAGTATTTTTGTTTTGTTTTTGGTTGTACTTACGGGAAAGTTGTATTGGTGAGTGGTGACATTGCAGACCAGGCTACCCCGAAGTAATTGTTGGATCTTTAATTGGGGCCGGTTTATTTGAAAATTTTGGTTCAAATGGTTCGGTTTACGATTTTAGCGCGGTTCGGTTCAATTTGTCATATTATTCGGTTAAAATTTGATTCGGTTTATAATATCTAAAATCCGCATTGATCGAACCGAACGATTGCGTATCATAACCCTAGTCCAAATCCCGTCGGACCCGTTACCCTCTCCGCGTGAATCAGAATCGCGTCTTCACTTCTCCGATGGGTTGCGCAGCGTCGCGGATCGACAATGAAGGCAGTCCGGCGGTGTAAGGAGCGGCCCCTTCTTAGTGGCTGATGCTTTTCTCTCTTGAGCAAGGTCTTTGTCTCATTTTTCTCTTGCATTTCCTTCTTTTAAATAGAACAAGATCTCTCTCTCTTGTTCCCATCTTCTCTCCCTCTCTCCCTTCCTCCCTCAATCTCCAACTTCCTTAGTTTGGTAATTTCATAGAAATAATTTTCCTGTTATCTTTTACCAGTATTATTGGAACTTACCTACAGCTGAATTCGAGCACCAACTTGGAGATACCAGAAAAATTCAGAGCTCCAACTTGGAGATTCTTGAATACAAGACACGAATTAATCTCATACAAGGTAACGGTTTCTTTTGATGTTTTGTATTTCAGTGTTTTATTGCTACCTTCTATTCAGTCCTTAAAATTGCTCATAAAAAAATAGAAATCTCATCAGAGCCAATTTTAAGGTTTCTGTTTGTTTTAATTTTTTTTATCCGATTATGTAATATAGTGTTGTTATAACCAATTAGGAGGATTGTAGGAGTACTTTCTTATATTTAATTTCAAACTTGTAATATTCTTAGTTTAGTAAATTGTCCTACATCTTTACATGTTCCAAATTGATAATTAAAAATTCAGAATTTCATATCGATCTATTTTAAAATAAACGGTTGAGATCAATCATAAGTTCTTATTTAAGAAAATTTATCAGACAATAATAATATTATAATTGATTAATAGAAATACAGTCACCCAACTAATCGAACTTAGATATCAAAACATATTGACTTCATTAAGAAATTACGCATTACATTTTCAATTATATTGAAATTTAAATTCATGATAAATTTTAATTCTTAAACTATTATAAATAAATAATAAAAAACATTTTAATTTTAAACAAGAATTTCCTATTGAATTGAGAAAATTGTTAAATTTGACAGGTATTCTTCCCATCATGTATACTTCCTAAAATATCATTAATTTAAATCACTACAACACAATACTGACCTGACATAAAAGTATAGATATTGACAAAACATATTAATTTCAACAATTTTTCATACTATGTATGTTATAATATTTTTGTTGTCTAACCTCATTGAACAACATTGTTATTTCTTAGGTTTGACAAACCATGGCAATGAGCAACAATAAAAAGGAAGCCAAGTTAAAGGCCAGTATTGCAGAGTTTGTTGGACCACTACTGAAACACCTTGAACAAGCAAAGGAGCAAGTTCCTAAGGACTTGAAGACGGAGGAAATCATCAACCAAATTAGAACAGAGGTTCTAAATACAAAAGGTGATCTTGATATTAGAGAAAATTGGGACATGGAGCTAACTGGTTGCTTTGCAAAGATAGAAAGGCAAATTGATTACTGGGTTGATCAAAATGATAGAACAACTGAAATGAATGAACGTTTCAGAAACAATCTAAAGGTTATTCTTAATCAGCTAAAACAAAATCAAAGAAAGAATAGAAGTTATGAAGTCAGGGAAACAATATTTGAAGTTGGGGAATCGTCCAAAAATGCATCTGATTTGCCTCAGAAAGAAACAATAACTGAAGCGAGTGCATCGTCAAATAGTATTTATGAAAAGAACATAGTCTCCAGGACTCTAAAATATATAGAGTCATTGGACCCCCATATGGTGAGGTGCCTGTATAGCCTTGGCATATTTCCAGAAAACACAAAACTGAAGAAGAGATTAGTGATTTACTGGTGGATTGCTCTAGGGCTTTTACCTTTTAAGGGGGATACAAGCAGAACTATTGAGCAGGGTGAATTCTTCTTTTCTTACCTGGTGGGCAAGGAGGTCCTCACACCAGTAAATGTCAGAGAGCATAATAAAGTAAACGACAGCTGCATCATCAGACCTACAATCCATAAGCAGTTGATCTTTGCTTGCGAGAGGGATGGCCGCATTATATCTGAGCCCGGAGAAGATGGCAATTGGCACTTATATAAAGATAACAAGTTCCATATGGATGTACTACTAAATCTAAGCCAGAGGTACCTCAATTACAAGGACATAAATGGCATTAACAACAAGTATGATTTGAAGGTGATTCAACTTGGTAGTTGGCGTTACACAGAGACAGAGACTCATAACGGGGTTGGGAAAACTGATTCTGAAGAAACAAAGTCAAAAGACCACATTGAGGTTGATGATACCCAATTCTTAAAGGAGTTGGCAGAAAAGGTGACCTACCTTAGCCTACGAGGCATTTCGAGGATAGAAGAGCTTCCTGAATCAATTGGAAAACTAGAAAACCTGAAAATACTAGACCTTAGGGCTTGTCATAATTTGGAAAAATTACCACAGAAATCTAGGTCCACATTCAAACAAAAATTAATAAGATCGGCATTACACCAAGAAAGTTGGTTCAAGAACCTGGTGGTCTTAGATACTTCAGAGTGCTACCTGTTAGACCATATGCCAAAATGGGTATGTGAGCTCTCTAATTTAGAGGTGTTGAAGGGTTTTGTGGTTGGCACCATGGGAAACAAAAACCAGTCATGTCAACTAAGTGATCTCTCAAAATTGAAAAATCTTTGGAAGCTCAGCATTAGAATTCGCATCGAGCATTCGGGTATTGAAGATTTGAGTGGCTTAAAACCTCTGAACAACCTTTTGGTATTGACCATTATATGGCGAGGAAATAAGGACAATAATAAGGGTATTACCTACTCTTTACCAAAAAATCTGGAAAAGTTGGATATAAGATGTTATCCAGAAACTGAGGCATCAGAGTTGTTGAACCCTGCAGAGCTAAAAAACTTGAAGAGATTATATATTAGAGGTGGAAAGCTTACAAAAATTAGAAATGATAGAAATGATGCAAGGTGGGAAGTGGAGATATTGCGCCTCAAGTTCTTGAAAAATTTGAAAACCAACTGGGATGAGCTGAGGAGGTCATTTGGGAATTTAAAGTACGTAGAATATGTGGAATGTCCCGAGCTTGAGAACTTCCCAGAGGGTAGGAGTCATTGGATTAAGGAGAAGGATGAGCCTAATCATAGGGGCAATGCTAGTGAGATATCCAATCTGTCATAGGGCATTTTGAAGAGAAAATTATGCAATTTGCCATGCTTTCGGAATCATTTATCTTATGTCACTTTTAGTATAACATGTTTAAATTTCATATCTCATAATTTCATTATATCTTGGGATTTGCTTAACATGCACTTTATTATGTACATGTATGGATAATGGTTTTTGATGAAAGGTGTGGATATTGTTGCTTGATTATTTAATTACAAGGGGATGTACATTTTATTTCAATAATTTCGCACGTAAATTTTTATTGTATTGTTTTTGTTTTGCTCCACTGATCTCATCATTCATATTTGATTTCGTAACTTTGTTAATAATATCTTCGTACCTTGGTACTTTCTCCGTGCTATAAGCTAATTACTTCAATATAAATTTGCTTTGATGAGATTTGTAAGTGGGTCTTCATATGATCAATCATGACCGTATGCTTGTCCCCATCTAATTCTTTTGATTATACCCGATACATCAAGATTTGTTGGTCTAATGAAATTAGTAATATTACTGGAGGGGGGAAAAAGGAAATGAAGGTTTTTAATTGGTACTTGGCCTCCAGCCAACAGTTTTAAATGGTACATTCTACCTCTTTTAAGAATTAACGTTAATTTTACACTGAGCATAAGCGGACAGTCTAAATTATTACATAAATTGTTATATTTCAACTTTGATTATTTTAGGTTTGACTCTCTTTTCGTTCTAATTCAAATTGTTTAATATTCCAACACTTCAAGTTTTCAGCAGAAGCCCTTTTTTTTAACAGTTCAATTTCTGAACCAGCTTGAACGGCTTGTCCTCGTGCCCCAATTATAGCGCATGAACCTTCTTTGCGGCATGAACGTCAGTTTTCTTTCACAATTTGAGTTTCTTTTATTTACTGATGTGGTTGTAGATCAATTTTACTTCATGGCTCATTATGGTGGTCTATTTCCATACCTTTGAAAATCAGAATATTTTTGTGGCTCACAAATAAAAAAAAAATTCTTACAAAAGCCAATTCGGCCAAAAAAAGGTTGGACAGGCAGTACCAAATGTCTTTTTTTGTGATCATACCAAAACAGTGAATCACTTGTTTGTAAAATGCACATTTGCCAAACAAATATGGTTTTGGATGGGTTCTTGTTAGGTGGTCAGCACAAACTGGCACAGTTTCACAGATATCAAAAACCAAATATGCCTTTCTTTTAGTAGTTAGTGCTGTGTGTTGGACAATTTGAAAACACCGTAATTATCTTTGCTTTAATTTAGGTACAACTAAATCTCCTAGACAAATAATTTTTCTAATTCTCTCTTTGGTTCAATAATGGGCAGGACATGTGAGGCAGCAGATTCAAGAGGAGACTGTATTGTGGCTCCCTGTGAATATTGATGAAATACCAATTAGCAGCTAGCATCCAGATAATGACTACTAGCTGGAAGATTATAAAGGGGTCTCCACTCTTGCTAATGTTTAGACATATTACCAGTTTACTTATGTTAAGTTTTAATTCTCATTACCTCAGCCCTTGTAGGTGGCTTAAATTCAACCCTTGTGTGTGACTTAGCTTTAGTAGTCAAGAACTAAACTAGTATTTTACTTTTGCTTATGCCTTTAAGTGGCACCTAGAAGCAGGGTTATCAGGGTATCATTTTGCTATGAGAAATCGCTGATTAAAACATTTCCTTTTAAGTTAATTATGTTTCTGCAATAAAACAGGCTTAGGCCTTTCAATAATAATAAAAAGACACATAAAATAAATGAGAGGAGAGGTTTAACATACAAATTTAAGCAAGTCTTGTGCGACAAAGAGACATGAAATGCTTCTGATTTCGTCGTTGTTCGGAAGTTAATTTTCGCAATGAGTGAGAGAGAGAGCATTTTTCGGGGTTTAAGGGAGGGTTATATTTAGAACATCACCATCAGTTGAATATTTGAAGTAGTTGGTGTACTAATGAACCTAGGTTTCAAGTATTTACAGTGCTATCCCCAAAAATATCATCATTAGTTCAATATAAGAAAGAGTTAGTGTTGATCCAACCAACACCAACAATTCACATGAGAACACCGATTGTATAGGTGATGCCCTCAACACTATCGGCCCCTGGAACCCAACAGATGTCGAAGAGTCATTCAAAACCAACTTTAAAATAAAATTAACATATGGTAAAGGAGAGACCCATCAAAGCCAGCGGTTGGTTAGACTCAAATAGTCGATAAAAAGTTTCAAATAATTATAATGCTGCCCCTGGTTACAAATTACATCAGCATCTTAGGCCAACTGATGGTAAATGAGCAAAGGTAAATGTGTTTTTTTGCACTACTGAGCTCTAATTTCCTCCACCATTTGAAGGTGTTCTTCCAGATTGTGACTCCTCTTAACCAAGTGTAGGGTCTCGCTCTGACAGTGAGTTTTCTCTTTCCAAAATATCGAAACTATGAGTTCATAACACGTATCCATCCATAATATACATATTACCATGGCCTCGATTCCTCGTATATGTTATATTATATTTACACTTTTCATGTTAGCAAACTATTGATTATTTATAAATAAAAAGATTCAAATATTATATTTGTAATTTAGTTGCTTGAATACAGAAAAGGAGCTTGTCTGATCTCGTAATGTAAATAAAAATGACGAACAAAGAGAAAGAAATTGATACAAAGGCCTACTGATTTTTTTATTAATACCCTCCAAAAAAAACAAATATCAAATGTACCCCCGGTTTTTTTTGTTTTTTTTTAAATCTGCCCTAACCGCCCCTCCATGGGGCGGTCCAGTTTGCCTACCAAACCGCCCCACAGGGGGGCAGTCCATTTTTTTTTTTTTTTTTTTTTTGAGATACAATATGAATTTTGTTTTTACAATAAAAATTCGAATATTTATACTAAAATATTTGTTAGATTACTTCTTTTGATGTATAAAAATTCAAATTTTGTTTTAACAATAAAAATTCGAATTTTGTTTTTAATATTTGTTAAATTACTTCTTTTGATGTATAATTAGCATATTTATACTAAAATATGCTAAATTACTTGAAATTATGTTAAATTACGCTAATTAGCATATCTAGAAAGGAACTAGATTTGGGATATTGGTTCTTGTCAAATCAAATTCTCTCAATTTTAGTATGAAATTGAATATAATTGGAATTTTTTCATATCACACGGACTGTTTCTTGATTGAACATACAAAATGAAAGATACTAAATATTAGGATGCTGGTTATTGTCAAATTAAATTCACTAGCTGCATGCGAACACTAAACATCAGATCAATAATTTTGATACAAGTTTTGACTTTTACCATGCTGCATACGACACTGTCACTAGCCGCAAACGGGTCGTTGTGTGTCTACCGATGATAAAAAAATTTAACTCAATTTTTGAGGCACTAAACGACGTTTTTTTGCAATTCTGATTCCGTCAACCCCTTGGGGATGATCCCGAGGGCGCCATCCACCCCGTCTCGTCCTAAGCTTTCCGAATTGGGGTCATACGCGCAAATCCGAGTTTCCTAGCCAAAGTTATGGCCGTTTAAAGTTTTTCAAAAAACAACGATGCTTTCGTGCAAAAACACCGATGATGCACCAATGCTTTATGCGCGGCTTGTCGACGGCAGAAGTGCATCGATGTTTCATCGTTGTTTTTGCAATGAAACATCGATATTTTTTGCAATAAAACATCGTTGTTTTTGCAATTAAACATCGTTGTTTTTGCAATGAAACATCGTTGTTTTTGCAATTAAACATCGTTGTTTTTGCAATGAAACATCGATATTTTTGCAATGAAACATCGATGTTTCTGCCCCTTAACTTCATCAAACTGATGGCTGTTGAGGGGTGAGGTGATGTTCCGACAAGTTGAGTTTCGTCTCCTCCTTTGCCTTCTTGTGCTAATTTCCAACTCTAATTTTAAAGTTTTATTGACAATATCAGTAGATTGAATGAAAATCAAGATTTGTTGAAAATTTTGAGACAATTAATTCATCTCCTATTTTTTTTTTTTTAGTTCGGATAAAAAAAATTCAGCTCCAAATTATTTATATTGGAATCGTTTCTACTAAAATGAATTAAAATTTTAAAATTCTGATATGGATACAAAATTTTATGGAGAAGTATTATATGAATTTTATCCTCATAATAATCAACGACTGTAGTTGATTCTTACAAAATTTTAACTGAAAAATTTGAATCCATAGAAAAATGACTTAATTTTAAAATATATTTGGTTCCGATCAGAGAAATAAGAATTCACAACCGAATTGTTAAGTAAGAGCTACATAGAGCTAATTGCACTCTAGTGAATCATAAACAGTTCATGACCAAAAGCCCATACCAAAGGGGATCCCAAATTCCTTTTAATAAATTTCTCAACCGAGCCCAAAGGGCTAATCATTTTCCGATTAAACCCTCCGACAAGTTTAATTTACTAATTCTAGTAATATTGCAAATTAGACCTTCTATTCCTTAATTCTTTCACATTCAAGTCTCCAACAGTTTAAATCAGTGTAACAGTGGATTCAATTAAAGAAAAAGACGAAAGAAAGAAGGATCCACTTAAAGAAAAAGAGGAAATAAAGAAGACAAAGAAAGAGAGATTCCCCAACATCAAATATAAGGAAATAAAAATTAGCTTTACGAACAAGAGATTGATTAATTGGCTTTACCAATATGAAGAGGTTGCTTAAGTCTATCATGATTTATTCCTTATCTCTAAAATTTGATTCCCAGACATAATAGAAAAAAGTTTCCAGAGTGGGCCCAAATGCCGATTTTTTTATTAATATTCTAAAAAAATAACAAAATATCAAATCTGTTCTCGGATTTTTTTTTTAAACTACCCTAACCGTCCCATGGTGGAGCGGTTCACTATACCAACCAAACCGCTTCCTCATGGGGCGATCCACTATGCATATCTAACCGCCCCACAGGGGGGCGGTCCATTATAAAACCTTTAAATTAGAATTTTCTCTCTTTTCTCCCTCACAATTCACTCTAACTCACCCCAAAAAATTTGCTCTTTACTGTGCCTATCTGTCAGGTTTTTTTCATTATTATTATTTTTTATTAATTTTATTTTTATTATTATTATTTTTTTATTATTAATTTTTTTATTACTATCGCAGTTGACTTGCATGTTTTAAATTTTTTAAAATTTTCATAATACGTATCCAAAAGAATTCATTTTTCTTTTGGAAAAATTGAATCGTTATTTTTATTTTTTTATTTTTTATTTTTTTACGTCACGAGGAAAATTAATAGATTAATACAAAGGTTAACAGATTTCGATTAATTGGAAACGAGTGACAATTGAAAATCTAATATATAAGGCTAATCATTGATTGTTATGGAAATCAGACTGACGTAGGATTTTCATTGTGATATATCAATTGTGATCTATCAATTGTTGCTCCAAAAAATTAGAAGGGTTTCTATTTTAACAGGATCAATTTATTAGGTCAGGGAAACTAAAAATCGAACTGATGAATGTTAAACTGAAATTTTTTTTATCTAAATTATTGAAAACATGTTGTTCTAGCAAAGACATGATTTTTTATTATGAATGTTAACATATAAAGAAAGTACTAATTAAAATATATATATATATATATATAGAGTCCGGCTAATTTGCTGCTAGCAGCATTTTAGCCAAGTGCTGCCAGGTCTGTAAGCTGTTGGATCGGGTTTTAGATTTGCACTTGATGATCTGAAAATAACGGAGCGACGAGTGAAAGGTTTCTGTCTACCTCCCAACTCTCCTCTATACTTAAAATCCTGAGATGGTGGTGGCGACTATACCGACATCCAAATTCCCTATGGTCCAAAACAGCAACCCAACTCAGATCAGTCACACCGAGACAGGCACACAACATATGGATGCGTCAAGGTTCCTTCTTCTGGATGCAACTACTCAAGATAAAACCCCTTTTCGATATGAGTACCAGTTGGAAAGTCGGTACTGGTGCCGAGATCTCTTACTGGTTTGATGCTTGGACTCATCCGGTTATGGCCTCCTTGGAGGTACCACAAGCTTCTAATCGGAATTGGTCGTTTCAAACTGCCATTCAGCATGGCCTACAGGGGCTGCACACTTCTAGTTCCGCTACAGTGCCATCACAGGACCTACTAATATGGCATTGGTCAAAAAACCAGGAATACTCGGCAAAATCAGCTTATAGGGTACTGGTATCAGGTGGCCAAACAAAATTCAAATTTACTTTTATTTGGCACCTTAAAATACCTCCAACGGTGCGGATATTCGCCTTCTTATTCCTTGCCGGCAAGCTGCTAACTCACGATGTTATGTTGACTAGAGGGCTGCAGTGCGATTTACAGTGTGCGGTATGTCACAACTGTTCAATCGAGACGGCGATGCATCTCTTCTTTAGGTGCAGCTTCGCAAGGAATTTCTGGCTCACACTCT
Organism: Carex kokanica; assembly: GCA_025461125.1. Classification (NCBI taxonomy): domain Eukaryota; kingdom Viridiplantae; phylum Streptophyta; class Magnoliopsida; order Poales; family Cyperaceae; genus Carex; species Carex kokanica. Next base: position 918,490 of record JAJGRX010000675.1, on the reverse strand, counting down.
CTTTAAATCTTGGTTTCTCAATTTTGCATTTTCGGGGGGCTGATTTGCAAACAATAGTGCATAGATCATGGCAGGCTTGCAGGAGATGGATATCACGGGATCAGTGGGCGGTTTACTTCTTCGCTGGATGTTGGATGTTGTGGAAATGTCGGAACAAAAAGATATTCGAAGCAAATAGCACACACCCGAGATGGGCAGCAGAGCAAGTGATACAGGAGGCCAAAATGTGGTGGCAACATTGTTGATAGGGGGCGTTGTTTAGTTGTATAATTCTGTTGCCTTTTGTTTTTGTTTTGTTGTTTTGTGTGTTTCTTTCTTTTCAATTAAGCTGTACTCAATATAGCCACTGATAGGCACTATCAGTTTTTCAAAAAAAAAAAAAAAAACTTAAAATCCTATTTCGTTTTCTCTTTTTCTCTCCCCGTCTTTCACTCTCCCTCCTGCCCCCCTCCGCCAAGCCCTCCCCCAAGCTCTCCTCTTCTTGTCCTCGCTCGTTGCTCTCTCTCGCGCTTCTCCTGGAGGATTTCGCCTCCTCCCCTTTCTCCCTCTCCGTCCTCCTTGGAGAAAATCGGAGGTGAAATCGTTGGTGCGAGCGGAAACCCTAGCAACTCTGCCAAGCTCCAGTTCGCTCAGCTATGCTCCAGGTCGCTCGCTCAGCTCCGCCTCTCTTGTTCTCTTCTCTTCCCGTCAGCTCCGCATCTCTTGCTCCAGTGCGAGCAGAAACCCTTCATTGTTGCAGGTCGCTGCTCTCTCTTGCTCTAGGTCGAATTAGATTATTTTAACTGGGTGTTTGTTGTGTTTTGTTAGACACAGCACACATGCACGCCACATATTTGTTGATTGTCCAAATGAGCTGACTTTAAAAAAAAAAAATTTACTGTGATTCCCCTTTTCACCCATTATAGGATAGATTGATTCAAAGTCTACTGTGTATCCATGTTGGTACTAAACCTGATGGGTACCATACCAGGAAAAAGTAACCAAATAAAATTACCAAATAAAATTAGAAAAGTCTACTGTGTATCCCCTTTTCCTTTCTTCTTTTGTGTTGTTCATTCTTTAATTAAGTTTGTGTTTGGATTCTTTAATTAACTTCATATCTTTGCTGTTGGTAATTTCATTTGTTTCATGATAATTTCATTTACAGGTGCCAGAATTTTATACCTATAGTTGCACTGTAACAGAATTCCAGTCATCTGCATATTATAACATAATATATCTTTCATATCTATTCTGTCGAACTGTCAGCCAGCAGCAAAATAGCAGCTATTAAATTAGGATCAGTAGCTCAGATAATCGAACAATTGGTGCATTATTACAGCAGGTTCAATGTCATAGTTACACTTACCAAATCATGCATTACCAAAATTGACCCTACCTAGATGACCTGTCCATCCATCTGAATCCAAACTCACCTGATAAATGTCGAAAACTCAAACATGCTAACTAGATTAGATTTAATCCAGAAACTATTGATCAGCATTTAAAATGACCCAATATACCGAATGAATTCAAGGACATGAATCTTTTTGTTTAGTTCTCATCTTTGAAAAATTGCAAAAGAAACTATTGATGTGTTGATAATTTCAACCTTACAAATTTTTGCAAATTTTTGTAGGAGGAAAGAACAGGCCTAGGCACCTCATTATCATTATCAGTGTATTTGTACCATTGCTTATTATTGGCTACTTCCATTCTTATTTCTGTTTGTAGAAAATCAAGGATGGAATTTCTCTAAAGAGTCGAGCATTTCAAAGGCGCTAAAAAATGACTTGATAGTGGAGATGACCTATGAAGACTTAAAGTTTGAATTGAGTTGTTGTGCCTATGAAGACTTCGATGAATTTCGTTGCTCAAGCTGTTGTGTTGCTTAAGCATGTACTAAGTAGTTTAGATGCATTTTAGGAAAAAGGATGTTATTTTGGGTTGTTATTGTTATTTTAGAGCAAAGGGATGTTATTTATAGTTGTAACTGTGTTGATGCTTCCTACAACTTGTAGTATTTGAACTAGGGAGTGTTTTATTTAGATGAACTTGTGTGATTCTCATGTATATTCAAAGCAGTTTTTACTTCTATTATTTACAAAAGCTGGGACTGTTTTGCCTTTTTCTGACAACAGATTTTTGGAAAATTATTGTGAGCAAATGGCTACACAGAATTTATATTTCTTTATATCAAAATGTTTGGCAGGTCATGAACTACAGGCACAAAAATTATTTAAAATTATAAAGGCTTGGAACTTGGTCAATTTAGTGCATTTGTGTAAGTCGGTTTTGGTGCCAGCATACTGCATTGTGCAGTTTTTCATTTCTGCTGACTGAGATTCAACAATTACTTAATTACTTAAAAGTTCCAATAAATGGAAAATCAAGTGCAGTGGTATTTGTCATATTGTGTTCTAGCTATGTGTATGTTTTGTGGATATTTGGGGATCTGTAACCATGTTTACCGGTGCACTTTCTTTAAGACTGTTTTTAGGGGCATAGGTTATACCAGCAAGGGTGTTCATGCATCTTCCTTTGTTGTGCACAAAGAGTGATTGGTACAGCTTCAAGGGGTTGGTACAAGAGTTCTGCACAGCACTTATAGACTATTTACACACACACACACAGTATATCTCTCTTATTTCTGTGTCAATAACAAACACAATAAAAAAAGGCACCTTTATTATCCAGCATGATTTCACAAAGTGCTTCCCCTGTATGAAAGAAAACATCACAAAAGCAAAAGAACAAATTTATAAGAAAATAATTCATACCATACATGTAGTCATACAATCAAAACAGGTACAACTCGTACCAGTAACAATGACATCAAGCAAATGCTTCAAATAAGATATGCAAATTACAAATTACATCAAGCAAACATATGCAAAAACAAAAATCAGAAATGAAATAAGATACAAATTTAAACAAAATAAGAACATTACATTACTCATCAATATCTAATTTTACATATCCATAATCCATAAACAACAAGTTCAATTAGCAAAACAACAAGTTCGATAATTTGAAATATCCTTCTATCGTTATAATAAAAATACACCTTCTAAAACTATACCAAAAATACCCTTTCTATAGTACCAAAAATATCATTTCTATGACTATACCAAAAATACCCTATGACTATACCACATACACATTATCAATTTTCCAAGATCTTCACTATCATATACATTGTCGTCTTCCAATGACAAGTCTTCACTATCATATACATTGTTCTCCTCCAATGACAAGTCTTCATTCGCATATGATTCTTGTGCTTGACCCTTGGCTAATTTAGCATCCTTCATTTTCTACAAAAATAATACACAGTAGTATGTTATAAATAGGGTGAAATAAAAAAAACTTTCAGATTTTGATGTTACAGAAAAAGCTAAAATAATTGCCGGAAGTTGAATAGGGTGAAATACAAATATTCACGTATTTTAGTTGACATGTGAGAAATAAATAAGAATACTTACAGTCGCCGGAGTTGTGTCAGATTGCCAATTCTGGCACCTGTTATAGTGCAACTATAGGTATAAAATTTTGGCACCTGTAAATGAAATTATCATGAAACAAATGAAATTACCAACAGCAAAGATATGAAGTTAATTAAAGAATCCAAACACGAACTTAATTAAAGAATGAACAACACAAAAGAAGAAAGGAAAAGGGGATACATAGTAGACTTTTCTAATTTTATTTGATAATTTTATTTGGTTACTTTTCCTGGTATGGTACCCATCAGGTTTAGTACCAACATGGATACACAGTAGACTTTGAATCAATCTATCCTATAATGGGTGAAAAGGGGAATCACAGTAAATTTTTTTTTTTTAAAGTCAGCTCATTTGGACAATCAACAAATATGTGGCGTGCTTGTGTGCTGTGTCTAACAAAACACAACAAACACCCAGTTAAAATAATCTAATTCGACCTAGAGCAAGAGAGAGCAGCGACCTGCAACAATGAAGGGTTTCTGCTCGCACTGGAGCAAGAGATGCGGAGCTGACGGGAAGAGAAGAGAACAAGAGAGGCGGAGCTGAGCAAGCGACCTGGAGCATAGCTGAGCGAACTGGAGCTTGGCGGAGTTGCTAGGGTTTCCGCTCGCACCAACGATTTCACCTCCGGTTTTCTCCAAGGAGGACAGAGAGGGAGAAAGGGGAGGATGCGAAATCCTCCAGGAGAAGCGCGAGAGAGAGCAGCGAGCGAGGACGAGATGAGGGCTACGGAAGGAGAGCTTGGGGGAGGGGGCAGGAGGGAGAGTGAAAGACGGGTTGAGAAAAAGAGAAAACGAAATAGGGTTTTAGGAACTATGGAGAGAGTCGAGAGGTAGACGGAAACCTTTGACTCGTCGCTCCGTTATTTTCAGATCATCAAGTGCGAATCTAAAACCCGATCTGACGGCTTACAGACCTGGCAGCACTTGGCTAAAATGCTGCTAGCAGCAAATTAGCCGGACTCTATATTGCTGCCGGCAGCATTTCGGCGAGGTGCTTACGGGGGCATATCTTGTAATTTGATGTTCAAATAACAAATTCAAACAGTTAGATGTTCAATCTATATTAAATCTACTTGGAGACCAAATTTTACATTTTTTGGAATTTTTTTACTATTTTTTAAGCTGGTTTGAAAACTGCTGTTTTTATTAAATTTCTGAAGCATTGAAAACAGCAGTTTTCAAACCAGCTTAAAAAATAGTAAAAAAATTCCAAAAAATGTAAAATTTGGTCTCCAAGTAGATTTTAATATAGATTGAACATCTAACGGTTTGAATTTGTTGTTTGAACATCAAATTACAAGATATGCCCCCTTAAGCACCTCGGCCGAAATGCTGCTGGAAGCAAATTAGCCATACTATATATAGATATATATATATATAGAGCTGGGCTATGGTGAGTTGCGAAGTAAGATGTTATTTTTACTTCACGCTCATATTTTTATTTTGAAAATCTAAACGCCCAATCCGAACCGCTCAACATGTTCTCCATATTGAAATATGCTTGGAGACCAAATTTTATAATTTTTGGAATTTTTTTACTATTTATTAAGCCACTTTGAAAATCGCTGATCGAATGGTCCAGAATTTTTTACTGTTTTTTACTGTTCACCCGGATCTGAGATTTTCAAAGTGGCTTAATAAATAGTAAAAAAATTCCAAAAAATATAAAATTTGGTCTCCAAGCACATTTCAATATGGAGAACATGTTGAGCGGTTCGGATCGGTTGTTTAGATTTTCAAAATGGAGTATGAGCGTGAAGTAAAACGACGTTTTACTTCACAACTCACCATAGTCAATCTCATATATATATATATATATATAGAGATAGACTAATGTGCTTTTGGTAGCACTTCGACCGAAGTGCTACCGATTCAAAATCAGATTTTCAAAGTCCAAATGGTCGATCCGAACCGTTTAAGTTGTTCTCCATATTGAAATCTGCTTGGAGACCAAATTTTACATTTTTTGGAATTTTTTTATTATTTATTAAGCCACTTTGAAAATTGCTGATTCGGGTGAACAGTAAAAACAGTGCAACCAAATTCTGGACCATGTGATCAGCAATTTTCAAAGTGGCTTAATAAATAGTAAAAAAATTCCAAAAAATGTAAAATTTGGTCTCCAAGCAGACTTCAATATGGAGAACAACTTGAACGGTTCGGATCGACCATTTGGACTTTGAAAATCCAATTTTGAATCGGTAGCACTTCGGCCGAAGTGCTACCGAAAGCACATTAGTCTATCTCTCTCTCTCTCTCTCTCTCTCTATATATATATATATATATATATATATATAGAGAGAGAGAGAGAGAGAGAGAGATGGACTTAGCTACTCCATGGAGTAAAACGACTTTGTACTCCACGTCATATCTTCATTTTCAAAGTTCAAATAGTCCATTCGAACCTTCCAACACGTTCTTCATATTGAAATGTACTTGGAGACCAAATTTTACATTTTTTGTAATTTTTTTACTATTTATTAAGCCACTTTGAAAATCTGAAAATCCGGGTGAACAGTAAAAAACAGTAAAAAAATTTGGACCGCCGGATCAGTGATTTTCAAATTGGCTTAATAAATAGTAAAAAAATTCTAAAAAATGTAAAATTTGGTCTCCAAGCACATATCAATATGGAGAACAACTTGAGCGGTTCGGATCGGTCGTTTGGATTTTCAAAATGGAAATAATGAGACGTGGAGCACCAAGTCGTTTTACTCCATGGAGTAGCTAAGCCCAGCACTATATATATATATAAAAGTTATTGAATTCCTGTCTTCGAAATAATTACAAAAAAGTACATGAGTAAACTAAATGTATTTATAATATTTATCTAAAATATTACATAAAATAGTGATTTTTTTAAGGAAAAGAGTCAATTGATTATTTTAGTTCCTTTTATTGGATTTGCCCTTGATTGATTCAGTTAAAGATGAATGAATGGACACTCAATTTTGCTCTTTTGGTTGTCCATATAATTGGGATTCCCTTGGATAGGTGTGAAAGAGTGAACAGAGTAGGTATGCTTATGCTTATTTTTCTAATATATAACCCACTGATTGTTGCTTTATTTATTAATCGGTGGCTACTGTACTCCATAATTTTTTTTTTTTTTTTAAACCAGATAGTGGCTATCAGGTTGCACTCCATTACTCGTTAGGTGGTGCATATATTTAAGGACAAAATAAGCATAACCAATCAATCAAGGGAACCAAACTGAATGTTAAAATTTAAAACATGTTGGTTTCAATGATTATCGAACTTTGCAATTCAGAGAAATAAGAATTCTCAAGTCCCGGACAGTAGAGGAAATAAAGAAGGGAAAGAAAAAGAGATTCCCTGACATAAAAATGGGAACAAGTGAAAAATGTTTCCCGAGTGGGCCCAAATGGGAGGTAAGTGGTGTATGTTGAAGGTAGGACCCTTCTCCCACTAAAGAAGAAAGGCAAAAAAGAAAGGAAAAGATTAACATGTCATGTGTGTTCCCTTATCTATTTTTCACAATAAACCCTGGATTCATTTAATTTAAATACAAAGTCTGAATTCTAATATATTTGTTGTGTGTGTATTGGATTCAGATTTTAGATTTGCACATCTGTATTTTTGAGTAATGTTAGTTATGGAGTGTGTCAGATTTGAATAGAAATCCAAATTGCACACAAAAAATACTTATTGTATTATTTTTGAAATGTCAAATAGAGCAAAATGGTGACAGATCCACTGCATGTGCAGTGTTCACTAAATTATCTTTGAAGGTTTTTCTTTAAATAATCTCTCTTACTTGAAATACCTGCAAATGCAATATGCTTAGCATCTTAATATCTTACCAGAGAAAATTAAGAGCGAGCGAGCTAGAGAGGGTGATTAAAAATTAAGAACGAATTCGATCGTTAATGAACAACAATTACAAATTAGATTACAAATTTAGGTTTCACTTTTCGACGAGTTAATTTCTTTCTCTCATATTTTAAGACGAAAATATATTTTATCATGACTTGAACTATCAATATATATCTATATTTTGATAATTTTATCTGAAATTATCAATTTTAATCTGATGCATTCCATGTTGGAAAGTTGAAAACGATATTTCATACGTACATACGGAGCAATGTTAACCATTCCATGGGCAATACGTGTTCACTAAGGTTATGTTTGGTTGGATTGACAATATGTTATTTTTGAGAACAAGCTATTTGGTGTTTGGTTAGGTTAAAATAACTAGAATAGGAAATCAAACTTATTTGTCTTATTAGAACAAACTATTCTCACAAAAAATTAGAACAAACTATTCTAATAAGACAAACGATAATTTTGCTATTCTTGTTATTCTAAGATTGCAACCAAATATACCCTAAATTAAATTTGAATGTTTTCTCAAACAAATTATCTTTGAATGTTAAGACTTTGGTATATATGGATTACACTGGAACGAAGGATCCCATTGATAGGGCTATGTTTCCAAGGCCCTTAAAATACATCCTTGGGCCAATGAATAACCGAGATTCGGATCTCCTTCTAGGGGCCAGCCCGAGATCCGTGAACAAGGATCCGGGAATAAAAAATGGCTCAACAAAAGGCTCCAAAATGACAGGCCTGGCCCAAAATTGATTTCCACCGCCTTAATGCGGGGTAACCACCAACGTGGTTGCAATAACCGTTCCATCTCTCATAACTGCACGAGATAGCGGTTATAAGGTTAGCCCATATAAGGCAGAAAGGCCCATTAAACGGGTGTCGCAATTTTACACAAAGAGATATCGTATAGGATAGAGTCAGAATCTCTCAAAACCCAACCAAGTTCTCAACTCGCTCACAGCTCGGCCTGTTACCTCGCTGCAGGATGAGCCCACCCCGGAATCTTCACTACATGCGGCTTACTCTCCCCGAGATATGACGTATCAACCACCGTGAGTCTTTTGGCGGATGGCGAGATGGCCAGTGTCCACGTATAGAACAGAGAAGTAAAAGAAGAATAAATCCAAGGTAGGCCTTTTCAGACTGGTTAAGATTGGGTAGGCCCTGAAAATTCCTGGAAACTACGAATGTAACACCAGGACACCCCGGTCAGCTGTGTGGGAGCTACCTTCATATGATGCATAAGCTCCCTCTCAAACGTGGTCAACCTAAATTGGAAGCTGCATCTCGGCATTTTCCAATATACGCACATCCCGCGCTCATGATCGTGCGCCTGATCATCCGGACCGGGTGCCGGTAATGTTATAGAATCCCGGGGATATTTTTCTTGACTTTCGGGCGACACTAACATCGTCTGCCCATGCCTAATCTTGAACCTCGGGAACCGGAGCACGCAGCGCTGAGTGCGGAAACTCAAGGTCATCGGGATGACCCGGTCGAGGATCCACTTCTGGCACCGGTTTAGACTTGGCCTTGGATTTTGAACGCCGGGTTGAACCTTTAGAAGTCCCGGCTACTTCGGTAACAAGTTCACCCCGGAAAGTTGCATCCGGGCTCACCCCCTCTATGTCAACCTCGGTATCAGTAGCTACTCTCGCTACTTCCTCCCCACTTCTGCTGCTTCCTTCTCCTTTTATTTCCTCTTCCTCTCCTCCCTCTTCATCGCTCGCCCCGCTTGACTCTTGCGAGGTCCCATCCTCGCTACCCGAGTCTTCCGAGGTGCTCACCCCCTCGGTATAGTCAGGGGCCAAAGGAACCCGCGAGACCCCTCCAGACGGTCCCCCGGGAATGTCTTCTAACCTCTTTCCCACACCGTGCTTAGGAGGGGGAGCGAGGTGCTCAAGAGAGGGGGTTATGGAACCAGACCGATCCCCCGAGGTGGGAGAATCTTGTTCTAAGGACATGGATCGGGTTTCTTCAGAGCTCGCATCGTGATGGTATGCCAGTTATATGATTCACGAACAAAGGATCGGCTTAGGGAAGGACTTTAATCACGAACAAGTTAATTGTTCAGTGTTCTGCTTATAAAAAGGCCCCGAGGTGGCTTAACTAACTACAAAACCATCTAAGTATTGTACTCTTTTTTAAAACTGGAAAAGTATACTAAAGGAGCGAGATGTCATTTACCTTCTCACGAGGTCTTCTCTCCCGATATCGCTCTCAAAGGTCATTTAAGAGTCCGAATTCTGATCAGAGTCAAAATGATGATGAATTACGTAGGGTTTTGGCTTAGGTTTTGCATATTTTCTCGCACTTATGTTTATTTAATTAGAGAAAAAGGCTACTGTCTCCCACTAGCCTCGGTGTCGTGCTGTCTGGTCTCTGAATATCATGGTATGTGGAAGCTCGGTCCCTCATCCCCGGCATCATCTCCAGTAAGGTCAGCCATAATGAACTCCGGGTTGGCCTGCCGTAAGGCAACTCCATCCTTAATGTAAACAATGTTATTTTTGCTACATACAAATAACTAGTAAGTTGATTAAATAATAAAATTTTTCTACCTTGCCAATCTGCACCGGAACTCCATACTCGTTGTAGTAAGCGTTTCACGCATTGTTATTCAACACCTATTGGTGGAACGCCTAACCTGAGTCATCCACTGCAGAATTGAAGATAACTTAATGATAATAGTTTTTTAACGAGAAATGATTGTGTATGACAAGATCAAATTACCTACAGGAGGTGGTGGCATCTCATGAGCGTAGATAGCGACTAGGGGCTAATCCAGATCTAGTGGTGGGGGCTGTATCTCGCGCCAGTTTATATTCTCCCTACTGTTACGCAACATGCCAATGAGGCACCCGTCAAAGCCAGAGTCCTCTACCAGTGGGACACTGTGCTGGAGCATTGCACATCCCACAGCTCGCCAACCTTTTTTTGCTATGCACACCAAGCTATGTGCCACTCCTCTAATACCGGTCAGAATCTGCACAAAGTGGATTTTTTATTATTATAAGAGGAAAAAATAAATAAACATTTAATGTTTTAAATATGTCAACTTCATTTATAATTACCTGGCGAGCCTAGATCGGTCCGCAAGACAAAAAATCTCTTGACCCTTGACGAGAAAGCCTCTATCGAAGGGACACCCCAGTGGCCCTCTAGGTATACTGAGGGCATGCCATACCTCTGGTACCAAACTAAATACCTCAAGGTCCCAGGCCCTGCACCCAGCGTGACATCATTCGCCGTAGAAGGAGACCATAAGTGATAGTGCAGAGACCGTGCTCAGAGGTAATGATCCGCGAGACGCATGCTCCAGTCGACTCTGGGCTTGTTGTGTTTAGTCCTGCAATACATTTAAATTAAAAAAACAATGTTAATAACGTGTAGGACTGAACAAGTAACAAAATATACAAGCAATTAAGTAATTTAAGCTTAGGTTAGCGGGTTTGGTAGCGGCAGAGGGGGTTTTGGGGGGGGGGGGAGGGGACTGGGGTTTTAAAAAAAAAAATACAATGAACCGCCCCAGGGTAGGGTGGTTGGCTTTGGGTACTGAACCGCCCGCCTAGGAGGCGGTTAGCTAGGGACAATTGACCGCCTACCTAGAGGGCGGTTAGGGTAGATTTAAAAAATAAAAAATTTGAGGGCATATTTGTTATTTTTTTTTTTGAGAGCATTAATAAAAAAATCGGCATTTTGCATCTTACCCGAGTAAATTGGCAATACGCTTTGCATCTTAACCATTCCATGCGCAGTGTTCATCAAATTAAATTTGAATGTTTTCTCAAACAAATTATCTTTGAATGTTAAGACTTTGGTATATATGAGATTACTGTAATGAAGGATCGATCCCATGTTTTATCCTCATTTGTCAATTTTTAGTGCCCTAAAATAATTTTTTTTTTCTTTCAACTGTATTGCGATTGTGGACCCGATATAGACAAATTTCTACTGTAGCTATTACGACAATGTAAACGTATATACAGTTTACTAAAATTTCTATTATAGAATTTCGAATTATTAAAATTGTGCTGTGTAAAAAAATATCGACTGCTGCTTAACATTTCGAATTGTATGAAAATATGATATTTTGACAACTTTGAGATAGGGGTGTAAACGGATTCGGATTATCTGGTCTGAATCCGGATTAAACAGAGCAGATAATATCTGAATACGGATCCGGATAAATTTAATTAATGTTAAACGGAGCGGATATCCAGGTAATATCCTGAAACAAAGCGGGTTAATAAAGCTTACCCGAATCCACTTTATTTTTCAAAAGATGCTAGATATCAAGAATTCAGATCCTCCCCGGTACCGTAATAGGGAATCTTTTACAATTGCTGGATCTGGACCGTTATTTTTAAATTGGCACGAAGCTCAATGCCCAATAATACTGTCCCTGCGCTAGTCCGAGTCTCAAAGCGGCTGAGAGTTAATCTGAAACCGTAAATTGAAGGGAATCTTTTACAGTATTGAGAGGATACTTGTCCGCTTTTCATGTGGTGAAGTCAAGCGAATTTCACGTGGGTGGGTCACGTGGCTGCATTGAAGGACTCCCCCACATGGGGTAGATTTGATGTTGTCCGTTTTTTCTAAGCATATAAGGTCTCCAATCATAATTTGGTATGCATTTTGTTGAGAATGAGTTGATTGTTTTACTAATACGCGACATTTGTTTTTTTGCTTTTTATTCTTTTATTGTATTACTAAAAATAATCAGTTTTACTTATAATACTTGTATTATTTTATACAAGTAGATTTTGTAAGTGGATTATTCATACGACTCAATTATTCGATAAATATTTGTTTCGTATTCACATCTGAATCTGTATTCATGAATTATCTGCTCCGTATTCATATCCATTTAAGACAGATTTAGTTTTAAATTTTGATATCTATAAAACGGATAGAGATTTGATATCAGCATTATGGGCTCTGAATCCGCTCCTTTACACCCCTACTTTTGAGAGCCAAAAAAAGTATTATAAAGCGTTCTTGCCTTCTTGGTCCAAGATAATGTCTTTTGATGGTGAGAATTGTCTAATCAATCGGGGCAAGTGTTGTTGATTATGTTAAGTGTCTCCAGGTGTCTCCCAGCAAAGTGAAAAACGATCTGGATCTGTTGACCATCTCCTAGTCCCAAGTTAAATATTCTCTTACTTTAAATACCAGCAAATGCAATATTACGCTTTGCATCGATCTTACCAGAGCAAATTAAGAGCGAGAGAGCTAGAAAGAGATATTACAATAATAGAGCAAGATGACTGAGGCAATCGTCTCCGCTGTGCTAAATAAGTTCGACCTAGTTGTGGATGAAGTCCACTCCCTGGGTGGAGTCTACAGAAAAGTGGACAAGGTGAAGCAACAACTGGACGAGGTGAAGCTACAACTGGGTCAGATGCAGTGCTTTCTACAGGATGCCGACTCAAGAGGTGATGAAAGGATCAAGGATTGGGTGCGCGATGTGAGGATTGTCGCATATGAGACTAAAGATGCGATCGACACATTCCATGTTGAAGCCAACCAGAGGAGGCTCAGTCTCAAACTGAACGGGCTGTTAGCTCATCACGCTCTCGGTGAGATGATGTTTATGATCCAAGCCAAATTCAAGGGATGGGTGCGCAATGTGAGGAGTGTCGCACATGAGACTGAGGAGGGTCGGTCAGAAACTGAACCAAAGGAGGCTCGGTCACAAACTGAATCGAAGGATGTAATTGACACATTCCATGTTGAAGCAAACCAGAGGAAGTTCAGTCACAAACTGAACGCGCTGTTAGGTCGTCGCACTCTCGGTGAGAAGATTTCTAAGATCCAAGCCAAACTCCGTGTAATCTCTGAAGGTAGAACTACTTTTGGGATACACTCTCAAAGCCTTCTCCAAACACAACCTAATTCTTTTAAACGTCATGTGCTCCCTGATGTCAATAACGGCGAAGTTGTCGGTTTTGAGGCTGAAAAAGGAGATATAATCAATTTGTTGTTGAACTGGCCGAGCGACCGCCGGTATGTGGTTTCCATTGTCGGATCTGGTGGTCTTGGGAAGACCACTCTTGCTCAAAAGGTGTATAGTTGTCCAAATTTAAGGAATCATTTTGATTCTTGCATATGGATAACTGTCTCCCAAGATTTTAATCTCCTTGATGTATTAAAGAAAATACACCAGAAACTTACAAATGAGACGGAGTTGAAAGGGGAAAGCAAAGAAGATCAGATTGTATTTCTATTAGGAGAAGTCAACACATTGTTGAAAGAGAAGAAATACCTAATTGTGTTAGATGATGTGTGGACTGAGCATGTCTTTACCCAGCTCGAGACCGGCCTCGTCGACGTCGGGAACGGGAGCCGGGTGCTAATGACGACCCGTAACCTTAATGTAGCAAATTACGCAGATTCTAGAAGTGTGTATCGTCTTCGTTTGCTAAGCGACGAAGAAAGCTTGGTGCTTCTCCTAAAGAAGGCAATTCGAAGCAGTGATCACTTTCCGGAGTGTCCGGAAGAACTGAAGGATCTTGCTAGAAAGCTAGTTCTGAGATGCAATGGCTTGCCACTGGCTCTCACTGTGTTGGGTGGCCTCTTGTCAAGTAAACCTTGTACCTACCGAGAATGGTCTGGAGTGCTCGAGACGTTGGATTGGCACATCGTTGGTGGAGGAGAATGCATGAGAATTCTAGCCACCAGCTATGATGACTTACCGTACCTTCTCAAGTCATGCTTCCGGTATGTTCTCAAGTCATACACGTAATTTTTAATTAAGGATCATTTATTTTTTGTAAGAATTTGGAGTCATAATATCTTCGTTAATAAGTCAATACGTTGGTCATTTCTCAGAGACCAGTTTTAATTTAGCCGCCCCTCAACAGGCACAGGAAATTGTTCAAGAAGAGAGGTCATGGTTTCTTACAAATCGGTCATTGTTGTTAATGTCCCTGTTGTACTTACATAATTTTTTTTTTCTAGAAAAAAATGTTTGGTCTTTTCTTTTCGTTTCTTGATTCACTGTTTTTCTTTTCGTTCCTTTGATCAAATGATATTAAAGATTTTACCTGTCTTTTATTTGAGGCAAATTTACCTCGGCCGACCAAACTATTAATCAAGCCATTTGCATGTTTCAGGTACTTAGCGTGCTTCCCGGAGGACTACGAAATTCAGGCAAAACTTCTCATGAAGATGTGGATAGCTGAAGGCTTAGTAGAGGCTAAAAATAAAGGGGAATTAGAGGATTATGCTGAAGATTATTTGGAGGAACTTGTGCAAAGGTACTGTTGTCATAAATATAGGAATATTATAGCAGAATACCTCTCTAAACTATCAGTTTCTGAGAATTACCCCCGTGCCCACCAACAAATGTCTATAAAACTCCTTTTACGTCTATTTTTGTATTGGAACTTGAGAGTATGTTAGGAAATTTCTTAACTTCTTTTTCTATGTTCATTAACAATTCCGTTATACCAACTTTTTGTTGATTTCTAAAAGACTGAAACGGTTCGTTACAGAAAAAAAAATTATATCATATAAAATGAGAGTATGAAAAGTAAATGGTTATGTACAGTTAATCTGTTAGTAACAATTACATATCATGGAAACACACAGTGCAACCCGTTCCCATAGCTGAATACTGCTCTAAACTCTTACTCCTGTAATTTTATTTTTGTATTGGAAATTGAAAGTGCGTTATGAGGTTTCATAACTTCTTTTTCTTATGTTAATTAACAATTCGGTTATGTACCATTATTTATTAATTTCTAAAGGACTGAAACAGTTTGTTATAGAAAAAAATTATATCATATAAAGTGAAAGTATAAAAAGTTAATGATTATATACAGTTAATCTCTTAGTTACAAAAATATATCATTCAAACACAAGAGAAATTATTTTGCCTCCAAATGAAAAAAAAATATATAAATTTTAACACCCAAGGATACTATATTATTTTATCAATTATTGGAAAGCGCCAAAGTAAAAGTAAATGTGTTATTTGAAATCGATAGTTGGAAAGGTAAATTAAATGAGTTTCAAATTTGAAAGTTCAAACTTCATCACAACTTAGAGAGTCTAGAGGCATTAGGCAGCATTACCCCATACTTAATTTTTATTAATTAAATTAATGTGTAGATGGTAGTTCTTTACTTCACCCTGTATTCATAACAACTTTTAACATGCAAGTAATCAAAACAGAGCCTTTGTTACACAATATTCTATTAAACATAATAAATAGGATTCTTAAAAAAGAACATTGTTTCCGTTATTAGCATATTTTAGCTGACTCTGTTATTCAAGTACTGGTAGCTGCAATCTTAATTGACAATTTTTTTTTTTTTTTTTTTTTGTTTTTTTAACACATTTTTTTGGACTATTAAACTTACAGATCTTTGGTTCAAGTTGTTGAGAGGTCTCCCGATGATGCTATCTTGTCTATTCGGGTTCACGATATTTTTTATGAAGTTGCATTGGGTGAAGCCACAGAAAAAGATTCCCTTCTCATCTGGAAGGAAGAAAATGCAGAGTGGGATGTAAGCATGACACAACGAGTGGCAATTCACCAAAGGATTGATGAGGGTAGCAGCATAAACCAATCAAAGGATATCAGAAATACCAAAATGCCCAGACTTCGAACATTCATAAATTTCAAACAAAGTAGTGTAATAGGCATAGGATTTCCTTTGCTCAGAGTCTTGGAACTAAACGCAGAAATAAGAGACCTACCGAGTGATTTGAAGAACATGATCCACTTGAGATACTTGGGCTTGAGGTGTCCTAAGGTAACTATAATTCCATCATGGATTGGTAATTTGCAAAATCTCCAGACCTTTAGCATATCGGGTACAGAGATCCGAGAGTTACCAAAGAGTTTCTGGAATATCACTAGTTTGAGGCATGTTCAATCCTCTTTTCCATTTATGGTGGGACCACCATCAACTGCAAACCTAGTTAACTTAAGAAGCCTTGGAAGTTTCCTAGTTCCACAATCATGGAAGAAAAGCTTTCCTCACCTCCCTGGTGTTCGTGAGTTGCAACTATACTGTGATGATGAGAATGATGGCATGTTGATACATAACCTCATGTCCAAGTTGATAAACCTCGTCTCAGTGAGCTTTTATAACTTTTATCCTTTAGGAGGGACGATTGATTTCAACACCTCGCCAAGTTATCAATACATACACACCATGCATCTCTCTGCGAACAAGCCTACAGACCCTCCAACTATTCAAATTGTAGAAATGCCTCCAAACTTAGCCAAGCTAAAACTGCAGTTCTTTCGTTTAAATGACGATCCAATGCCGAAACTTGAGAAATTACGTGGTTTGAAGTGTCTGGAGCTGGACCACATTAGAATGGAGGCGGATATCATAGTTTGCACTAATGGAGGTTTCCTTGGATTGCGAAGTCTGGAACTCTATCATGTCCTGAAAATGAAGGAATGGAAGGTGGAGTACGGAGCATTGCCCGTGCTCAAGTACCTTCTTATTAAATCCTGCAATGATTTACGTGCTCTTCCCGACCTACGGTATGTGCCCACCCTACAACAGCTAGAGATAGATAGAGAACTCCAGTCAAAAATTAAGAACAAGTCGGGGGAGGAATGGGACAAAGTCAAACATATACCAACCATTATTGGACCCGATAATTAATTGGGAGTTGAATTGCCGACTTGGAGTTTTAATTATTGTAGTTTCTTTTTTTTATGTGATGTGATCTCGTCTGAGACAGCAATCTATTATGGTCTTGTTGGTATCCATTATTGTTGGGAATCTTATTAGTGTTTTAAATATGATCAATTTGAGCAGATGTACATATTAATTATTGTAATAAAATGTGATGCCTATCAAATTTTTGGCTGGTATCTTTTAGCTAACTAAGCATCTGCGAATTTTGGTCTGTCTTTTTGCTGATGGAATTAATAGAGACCAGAATTTCTATATTTTATTAGTAATATCAAGGATTTGATACCTACTGACTTAGATTAATAGGTAATTATAGCAAGGTTGGGGTTGACCTTCCTTTTAACAAGTTATATAGCACTTGAATGCATTAATCTGTGGAGGCCAAATAGGATACCTTTTTATGGGTTAGTGTTTCTCATCTGTCCTGCTAATGGCGATTTTGGTATGACCTCAAGGAAATTATGGCATTTCTACTGCTCCGACCTTGCAAAATAACCCATTTCATTAAGGTCCATAGAAGTTAATAATTCTATCTTGGATCCTCACCCTTCTACATTGCCCATTAACCCTTTTCAGCCTAATTTCGCACCCCCTTCTCCATACAGAAACGAAATTAGCCCCCACAAATTCACTATTTCACAAAAAACTGAACCAGAGATGGCTACACTTTCAGAAACCGATGAGGCCTGAATCAGGGTAGCCTGCTGCTAGATCCTCGCCTGCACTGGTCAAATCATACTCGGGATCAGTCTCCTCGTACAGCAGAATCAGGGTTGGTCTGATAACCTATAGGTTGTAACTTTAATTTATTAATAAGCTAGACGAAAATCCTGTATCAATTTCCCCCGTTTTGTTACCTTTACTTAAGTTCCTACATTTGTTTAATTTATAAATAAATTACTAAAATTATTTAGTTCAGTGTAATTCGGTCGTAATTAATTATAAGAGGAGGTTCAAATGCCTCCAATTTTCATGTCTCCACCATGCCTCTATTTTTAAAAACTTTAAAAACTCAAAATTTAAAACTTAAAAGTTAAAATAAAACCGTTGGATATGATATACATCATTTTATCTATGTATGTGTAAAAAATTATGACATTTCAATTTTGTTTTGGTTGTCATCAAGAGCTTGTATAAAAAACGTACTAATGTGGATAATTTCTAGACGTTGATTTTTCAACTTATTGATTCACATAAAAACAAAATCAAAATATGATAATTTTTTATGAGCACATAGATAAAATGATGTAGATCATATTCAACGGTTTTATTTTGACTTTTGAGTTTTAAATTTTGAGTTATTAAAGTTTTTAAAAATGGAGGCATGATGGAGGCACTAAAAATGGAGACATTTGAACCCTCCTCTAATTATAATAACTAATAAAATTAATGTGATTACTTTGATTCAGGTTTGCATAATTAAAATGATTTTAGTTATCAACGTTTATTTACTAATTACTTTACTTTATGTCAATTCTTTCGTCTTAGGGTTACATTAAATTAATTTATTATTATTAAGTTACGTATTCTATGTGTCTTTAAAATATAAGCTAACCTACAATTTTAGATTATAATAAACTAAGTATGCTAATTATATTTATTTATAATGATTATACTTTTAAAATTATATTTGCTATTTAATTAGTTTAGTTAATTAATATATTAGCTAATTTCAATCTAAGGTTTATAATATATTAGCTAATTTTAATGTGTTTCAGTATATTACTTAAAAGTTCAAGAATGACTAGTAATAATTTATGATGTATCACTTGCTTAATTTGATGAAGAATTATTTATACATGCGTTAGACTACATATTATATTTGTGTTATATGTCATTAAAATATTAAAATATACATTAATTAACATATCAATATACTATATTATGGGATAACTTAACATAACAAATACTAAATACCAGGTAAGTATATAGATAAATTATATTATAATTATGATACTAATTATATTTATATAATGAGGAGGGATCGGATTACACCCTTTTTTTTTACACATTTTGACACCTACCATTTTCAAAGTCCAAATAGTCGATCCAAACCGTTCAACATGATGGATATATTAAAATGTGCTTGGAGATCAAATTTTACATTTTTTTGAATTTTTTTACTATTTATTAAGATGGTTACAAAATCGTTGTTTTCAGACCATTGAAAAACAGCGATTTTGTAACCATCTTAATAAATAGTAAAAAAATTCAAAAAAATGTAAAATTTGATCTCCAAGCACATTTTAATGTGGTGATCATGTTGAACGGTTCGGATCGACTATTTGGATGTTGAATCGCAAAATTGGGCTATAAAAAAAACAATGTCAAGATGTGTCAAAAAAAATGGTGTAATATACTGTAATGCTATTCACGTTTTATTTTATTTATGGCATGCTTAACTAATTACTGATGTAAAATTTTAATTGAGCCCGCATATAAAGCTCAAAGCCCCTTAACTAGTTATCGTTTTTGTTAATAATTTATTTAGA
Source organism: Carex kokanica (assembly GCA_025461125.1). Classification (NCBI taxonomy): domain Eukaryota; kingdom Viridiplantae; phylum Streptophyta; class Magnoliopsida; order Poales; family Cyperaceae; genus Carex; species Carex kokanica. The sequence goes on along the minus strand of JAJGRX010000675.1, from coordinate 898,988 downwards.
TTTTTAATCAATTATAGATTTTATCTATTTTTTACATCAAGTTGCTCCTTTGATTTTTGGGGCCAGAAGCAGGTCCAGCCCATTTGAAAATTTATTGTTGTTGTACTTAATTCATTTTTATGGAGTCTAAAGCCCAAACTTAGGTTCACTGAAATTTCTATCAAAACTTTCCAATTGAATCTGTAAGCGCACGACTTTATATGCTTTTCAATTTTAGACCCTATGACAAGGGTAAATCATCAACAACACAGAATTTTGAAGAGCAAACCCTTAACTTAGAAAGTTTCACAATTCAATCCCTAGAAAAATCAAACAAAAAACAGCATCAAAATGATGTATAAGGTCAGAAAAATGTCAAGAATTCAACAGGGGCATTAAACACTGGTACAAGACGTTTTAAGGGGCGGTACGAAGTTTGGGTTCAAACCCGCAACTGCAATACAACCCAATATCAATCAATTCTAAGGAAATCAAGTGTTCAGTTCAAAGGTCGGTAAGGCGGCAAGCCTTGAAAAAAAAACAAATTTAATTAAATCAACATTTCAATTTCAAAGACTTCATTAATTTCAGCCAAGCCCAAAACAGATGTATTATCAAATTATTATTTTCTTTATATTTACATTTGTTTTCATTTTAGTCATGCTGGCATGATTAACCTTTGAGTTTTTAAAGTAAACTAAGTTGTTAAACTAACTGGTACAGAACAAAGGAAATTTTTTATCTATAGAAATTATTAAATTTAGACGTACAAAAATAGAAATAGTATCTTGGTTCCAACAAATATAGAAAGATCGGATTCATCGGTTCCTATTCAAATTTTATGAATAGGAATCAGCGGTTCCTATCCAAGCAATATACATTATGTTGTAATTTTGCATTTTTTTAAATGTTTGGTTCGGACAGAAATGAGTTTCAAAATTTCGATCAGTTCGATCTAAACGATTATAAAATTTCTAAACCCATCCGAACTATTGAACCGTTTTTAAAAAATGAACCAAACCGATCCATTTAATCAGAAAAACCGAACCGATGAACACCCCTATAATTATCTACTGATCAAGTACTGAGACAGAAATTGTTTATCGTTTCACATACGCTTTCATTGCAAACGAACAAACTCAGAGCATTAATTAAGTTTAGGGCAAGTACAATAAATAGATAATCTACAATTACTCAAATGTTTGTAATCAATAGAAGGAGGAGCGAAAATATATGTAAGAAAAAAAATGAGTACAGTAAATAGGTAATTAATATACAATTATCAGATGTTTGTAATCAATGGAAGGAGGAGCAAAATAAGAAGAAAAAATGTACAACCACTCGAAATATTACAAGAAAAAAAAAGAAAAAAAATGAAGAAAATGAATAAATAGTCCCCTTTGATCGTTCTATCTCCTTTTTTTAGTAGAGGATGTATAATTACTTGACTGGAGGATGGCAGCTGTGCCAGAGACACCTGTAGGTTAGCCACAAAAATCCCAGGAGAGCCACCACACCTACTGCCGAATAAATCACTGATACCAACAAAACAAAACAAAACAAAATGCAATTTATAATTTCTCATATTCTTTACCAGTATACAGTTATATTGTTTCCTTTCTAAAATTACTGTTTACTATCCAAGCCTTATAACAAAATAACCATTTTTCTTTGATGACAAAATTTCTTAGTTACCACCTCAAACTTTTAAAATTCGCATCTTGCCACCGTTTACTCAAAAATTCAAAACTTATCAAGCACAGGCCTAGTCTGCGCACCACAATTTTTTTATCTTTTTTTCTTTCCTCTTATGTTCTGTTCTATTAAAAAAATTCAAAACTTATCAGGTGCGCAGACTGGGTGAAAAGTTCTGTTTTTATTAAAATTCTGCACCATTGAAAACAGCGATTTTCAAACTATCTTAATAAATAGTAAAAAAATTCCAAAAAATGTAAAATTTGGTCTCCAAGCACATTTTAATATAGATTGAACATCTAACAGTTTGAAAATGTCGTTTGAAGTCAATTTGATAGGTTTTAGAGTCGAGCTCACGAAGGGCTTGGTGAGCTTAGGAACACCCTAGTTCTACTCCAATTATAGATGATGATGGTCAATAAGGTTTTTTTATTGGATGTGGTTCATTTGGTTTTCAACTGTATGGACAAAAATTGAATTAAATAATTCTGTTTTTCCGGTTTAAATAATTCCATTCGGTTCAATTTTTTAATTACTTTGATCTTTTAATTTGATTCGGTTTAATCTTTTTTATTTCATTTATTAAACAAATTAAAATTTACTTGATATTTACTTAAATCACCAAGGATTTTTATATTTCATTCGATTTAATCTTTGTTATTTCGGTTTAACTGACATATATCGTGATACTTATTTCTATGATTATTTAATATAATTGTGAATTTATTGAATTTTGATCTTTTAAAAATTAATTTTTCTTATTTTGGTTCTATCAAACAAATCATAATTTACTTTGATTTTTCTAATTCAGTTATTGTTCGGTAGACAAGTTTAATTTATTTAGTTGGATTAGATTTTAAAAACTGAATGAAACACAAATGAACCAAAACATGAAAAGGATTGTGAGCAGTGGGCCCAACCCAAACCCACCCACCCGTGTTGTTTGTATAAACTTCTCATGTTTTCCAAGATCCCCTAAGACTAAAACTTTGTGACAAACATGTAAAGGATTAATGAATAATTCGTAAATTTTTTCCTGAATTTTACGAATTATTCAGGAATAATTTTCGTAATTGACTCTACCAAACCAAATAATTTTCAAATCACGAATTTTTGACTCCACCGAACCGAACCCGAATAATTCATTTGTCACTATAGTGTCTAATAAAGCTTTCTAATTCAATATCAAAACATGAAACCTGATTCGAAGCGTGCACAGATGCACAGAGTAAACATCACAGATTAATTATTTACTAGAAGAAGAATTTTCCATGTTTTTTTTTATGGACAATAATTTTCATTAAAAAAGTTTAATTACAAGGTTCCTAGTTATCGTCTGAAAACAATAGAATTTTCCATGTTATTTAGTCAGAAAAGGTGAACTAAAATATCAATGTCTTCGGTTGACTAAACTCTACATTTCTTCAGTTCTCTCTCTCTCTCTCTCTCTCTCTGTTGTTCTTCCTTTCCAAGGAAATGTCTAGCAATAATAGCAGTACCAGTACCAACTCAGGCGGTACCAACGGCACCGAGGCTGCTATAGCCATCGGTACTCTCTCTTCTTCACCCTACAATTTCATATTTTTCTTTTATTTTCATATTTGTTTTCCTAAATGCAATATATATACTATATATATATCTTAGATGGAATCAGTCTCCAATTGATATGTTAAATGAGTACCAAAAAGCATGAGTAGTACTGTAGTAGGGTGCCTTAATTGGTCTCTTTCTTTTATTGAAACAGAGCATGAGTTGTTGATTCTTCTTATTAATTTTCATTTTTCTATGTTAAATTTCAATTTTCCAGTAGCGATAGTTGTTATCGGCATAGTTGTACTCTTCATAGCTTATCTCATATATAAGTGTGTCAAGAAATGCGCACGGCAAAAAAGAGACAGAGAACGACAATTGCAATCGAGCATGGATGAAGCCTTAGCAAATCCAGATACCTCCACCGGTGCGGCAATTAGTTTCTCTCAAGTCGAATTACAGAGCATGGATAGATTTCTCGGTGAAATATTAAATGAGAGGCCAATACAATTTACTTCCTTACATCTAAAAGCTTTCACTGTGAACTATTCTGAGAAGATCGGATCGGGTGGTTTTGGTGTGGTGTACAAAGGACAATTACCAAATGGTGTACCGGTTGCGGTAAAAGTCCTCAATAGTAATTTAGACAAGAGAGCCGAAGAACAATTCATGGCGGAAGTCGGTACAATAGGTAGAACTTACCATTTACACTTGGTTAGACTTTACGGGTTTTGTTTCGAATCAACTGTAAAAGCTCTTGTATACGAGTACATGGAAAATGGATCCCTCGAACAACATTTGTTTAGCGCCGAGAAAAATATTGGGTTCAATAAGCTGTATGAGATAGCTATTGGTACGGCCAAGGGGATAAGATATTTGCATGATGAGTGTCAACAAAGGATAGTACACTATGACATAAAGCCGGGAAACGTGCTATTAACGGCCGGTTTTTCACCAAAGGTAGCTGATTTTGGACTTGCCAAATTATGTGACAGAGAAAACACACATTTTACCATCACCGGAGCTAGAGGCACTCCCGGGTACGCAGCACCGGAGCTCTGGATGCCCCACCCGGTAACATATAAATGTGATGTCTATAGTTTTGGGATGCTTTTATTTGAAATCATAGGTAGGAGGCGAAATTTCGACCTAGAGCTCCAAAGCCAATATCAATGGTACCCAAGATATGTCTGGCAAAAGTTCGAAATAGGTCAGATGGATACCGTATTTGCCCATATAGAGGAGATGTATAGAGAGAAAGCAAAGAGGATGTGTAATGTTGCTTTGTGGTGTGTGCAATATCGACCCGATGAGCGGCCGACAATGAGTGATGTCGCGCGAATGTTGGAAGGAGAACAGGAGATTCAAGATCCTACGGACCCGTTCCCCTACATGTCACCATACATCTCAAAGTCTATTGCTACTAGCAGTACCGGTACTGGTACCACTTCGGATTACTCATCTAACCCTGCACCATTGAGTTTGTCTCGTTGATTCTCAGAGCCATATAAGTTGTTGTAGTTTTGTTAGTAAAGCTTTTGTTATAGAGGATTTAGATGCATAACCTTTCTCTTTGTTTGTCATTATTGTTACATAAGTAAAATTCAAATTTATCATTTTTGTATCAAATAACCTATTTATTTAATGGATGTATTTATACACTAAATAGCCCAAGATAATGGTAGTGCTATTGGTTGGAAATAACCTATCAATTAAATGGGTGTATCGAATAACCTATCAATCATGGTTTGGAAAATCGGCCGAGTCCGAGTTGACTCGGCCGAATCGGAACTGTATCGGCTGGAGGCGATCCGATTTTTCCCGAGTTAACTCGGATATTGATAAAATCGGTGCTAAATTGACACAATCGGCCGAATTTTCACTCAATTTTTTACCTCAGAGCAAAAGTATAATGTTTTGCTGATTCAATTGAGTCAATTTTGTATTTTTTGGAAGGCAGTCGAAAAAATTTGGGGGAGTCGCCATTCAGAATGCCGAATTTTTTTTAGTTACCACAGTAAAAAATAGAAATTAAATGATTACCACCAGATCTAAGCTATTTCCAATCCTACCACCCACGCGGATCGAGTAAGCGCACTAAAATGGGTTATTGCGCAGACTGGGTTGGCGCACCAAAATTGGTGCAAAATTGGTGCTCAAACGGAGTGAAACGCACCGAAGAGTAGTAAAAATTTCGAAACAGTTGGTGCGCCAACCCAATCCGCGCACCAACCCAGTCCACGCGCCAATCCATTTTGGTGCGCGAACTGGATCCGCGTGGGTAGTAGAATTGAAAATAACTTAGACCGGATGGTAATCATTTAATTTTGATTTTATGCTGTAATAACTAAAAAAATTTCGGTTCGGAATGAAGAAGAAAGCTTAAATCATTATAAAATATTGAATAGACTTGGTTTATGTATGATGTACAGTTCTGTTTTGGAAATATAACATGGTTCATTGTGGAACATGTCCAGACATGTTATTAAATAGGGAGGAGCGGACCAGTTATTAACCTAGATTTATTAAAAAGGAATGTTTAGATTTTAGAGTTTAGACTGTCTAAAACAAGGACCGGTTATTAATAATAGCATGATTTTATTGTTATTAAATAGAGACAGTTTGTTTTATTTATTTATTATTTTCACTTGAGTAAAAATAAAATAATAATTGTTTATGAAATAAATTTTTTCTATGAAAACAAATGAACGCATATACAAAATAAAATATGAAAAATGTAAAAGTTAAAATTAAATATTTTATTAGTCTTTTGTAAATTCATTCAGTTTTTTATTGTTTTATCGAATAGTACGTCTATTTAATTTTTAAATTAGATAAATATTTTTTTTAAGTAATTTACTGCAAATTTGATTGTTATCCATTCAGTTTCTGATTCGTCCGATTCTGACCGATTCATCCGATTTCGATTCCACAGTAAAATATCCGATTCCGACCGATTCACCCGATTTTGATTTCACAGTCAAATATCCGATTCCGATTCCGATTCTGAATTTCAGAACCATGCTATCAATTAACAGGCAGTGCTATTGGTTGGAAATTGTAACACAAGATGGGTTAGAAGCCCAATAGATTTGAGGCCCACATTCCTCTCATTTTGTTTCATTTGATTTGGGCTTTGACCTTTCAGAAATCCGACCGAAATGAAGAAATTATTGCTATTAGTACTTGTGAGTATGATAATTTTATATCATCATATGGAGAGATAATGGTAGCTGTGTGTAACTTTTTGAATAAAAAGTTTTGCCAAGAAAGAAAAAGTCTGAATTGACTAATTAGAGGTATAAACCTAAGAGTACATTTACAAAATATTGGCCCTTGATTAGATTCACTCAAGTAACAATCATACACTGAGCCTAATAAATTACCATAAAATCAAACTTAACCAAAACTAAAACAAAACCATAGGAATTTGCTTTGATCCAAGAGGGACCTTAGATTTACATCAAATAATATATTACCGCGTATTAATCTCATGTAAAGTTTCTGTTTCAATCGGGCTCGACATCTCTACACTATTCATGCCTTTAGTGGTGGTATAATCGCCGGTGGTCGTCCCACCGAGACTCAGACTCCACGGGGTTGAATCCGATGTGTTCCCTGAAAAATAAACAAATGGATTGATGGGGGGCACAATCTCCATTTCCCCCTCAAGCATCCTGACAACACCGCTCATTGTCGGTCGTGCCTCGGGCTGATACTGCACGCACCACAATGCAACCTTACAAATTCTCTTCACTTTCTTTCGCGACTCATCATCTCCGACAACTCCGCATTGGTCCAAAATCATTTCCAATTCGCCTTCTTCGAACTTTTGCCATACCCATTTGGGAAACCACTGCTGACTCTCCGCCGTGATATCGAGTTGCAAGTTCCTCCTGCGCCCCAAAATCTCGAAAAGTAACATGCCGAAACTATACACATCGCATTTGTATGTCACCACTTGGCCGAAGTTCCATAGCTCTGGGGCCGCATACCCAGGGGTCCCACGTCCCCCGGTGAACCCCTTGAGAGGGTAGTCCGAACTGCCACTACCACTGTGGGCGCTGCTGCTGTGGGCACTGCTCTTGGGGCTGCTACGTGCACAGTATTTGGCGAGACCGAAATCAGCAACCTTTGGCACAAAATCAGCTGTTAGAAGGACGTTAGCGGGTTTTATATCGTAGTGTACAATTTTCTGTTGGCACTCCTCATGCAAATACCGGATCCCCTTGGCCGTACCAATTGCTATCTTGTGCAATATCGGCCATTCCAACCTGTTCTTTTCGTCGAACAAGAAATTATCAAGGGACCCATTTTCCATATACTCATAAATCAAAGCTTTTGTGGTTTTATCGAAGCAAAACCCAAATAGCTTCACCAGATTTACGTGGTAGGTACGCCCGACAGTACCGATTTCCGCCATGAATTGCTCTTCACTTCTCTTGTTTATAATTCCCTTCAACACTTTTACCGCCACTTCTAACCCGTTGGGGAATTTGCCCTTGTAAACCACACCGAACCCGCCTTTACCCACTTCGGTTGAGAAGTTGTTTGTAATTTGCAGTATTTGCTCTGTGCTGTATCTCATAGGCCTCTCACTCAAGATTTCATGAAGGAATCGCTCCATTGGTTCCATTTCAATTGTTGCATCTTTGTCCTTGTTGTAAGAATTCGATTGAAGATTTCTTTCTCTAGTCAAATTAATGATTTTCTGAAACTTAGCCACTCGGTGCCATTTTACGGCGAGTATAGTTGCAAGGATAACTACAATACCACCCAATACACAGGATACTGTATATCGAATTAAATTAAGTTAGTTCATATTGGAATTGAGAGATAATGCACCAATTATTTATTGAATTTTGGTTTTGAGACTTACATATTATCACTACATCAGTTGAAGGCATTGGATGTGATGCTTGTGCCTGTTCTGTAGTAAATTAAAAAAAAGGAAAAAAAAAGGAATCAGTTACATAAAGGCTTCTCAATTTTAACTGCAACAAAATTGAAAAAGTACACCTATGCTTCCATCTTGGATTCTCACTTTGAAAATTCAGGAATCAATTTCACAAAAGAAGGCAGTAAGGAAGGATTGAGAATTTCTATTAGTCAAAATTTGTTCAGTGTTAATAAACTGATCAAATATCCTTTCAAAATTCTAAAACTATTTCAAAAGTTTAAGGAGGTTTAATCTAGTTTTCTCTAACAAATTTGCTTTCAAATCTAAAGTAATCACATCTTAATAGTGAAAACAATACATAATAGAGAGAGAAGGAGAGAGAGAGAGAGAGAGACTTACATTATCTCCAGCAAATGCAACTGTGGTTTTGAGTAGCAAAGCGAAATCTATTTATGTAGGTTGTACTACTACATTCAACTCTAGTTGCAGGAAGTGAAGTTACCTATTATCTGGCACTGTCTTTGATTTGTCAGCTGAGAAAAAGGATATGACTTCTGTGACAAGCCATAGCAGTAACCGCCAAACAAAAAATCCCAACAACTACAAGCTGTCTCAATTGACTACCACAAATACAATTATTAATCTTTCTAACAATTTTTTTGATTATTCTAGAAATTTTTAGTCTTTCACTTAATTTGACTTTTCAATTAAAGCTCATTTCTAAAATTTATAAAGTATTAATTTTTCTTTTTATTAAAAAAATAAAAAATATATATATGTAATATGTTTAAAAAAAAAATTTAGTTTTTTGACTTATCAGTTTTAAGAGCTAATGATTTATTTTCTTACTTGCAACGTACACATAAGTATACTTTTATTTTTTAGTAAATGATAAAATGAATACTTTATAAATTTAAAATGAGTTTTAATAGAAAATTAAGTCAATAAATTAGATATATTTTTGTGAGTTTTTAAATTTTAGAGGAAAAAAATACATAATTTTGATATTTTTTAGGGGTATACATGAAATTTCCCTTTTTAGAAATAGACATTCTGTCTTTTCAGCTATAGTTGTTTATGTAGCATGGTCCTGCTATATTATTTAGCATTATTGACAATATGCATGTTCCAACTATTGTTAGTGTCATATGCTGACAGCACTACTAATATACGGAAAAACTTCCACCTGATTACATCTGAGTCCTCAAAAAAATTCTTATTTATTTGTGTAATCTTCTTCATTTTTTGTAGAAACTTTTTGAATTTAACATTATCTTGTAAAAGTTAACCATCCAAATGAGCTGCTAGAGTAGAAAAAACATGCCGTGATCAACACACCAAAGTTTTCTGTGCCGTGACATATCATGCTGTGATTAAAATGTCGAGGAGTGGTCACGGCACACGAGTCACGCCATGTCCAAACGTGCCGTGACTAAACATATATGCCGTGCACGAGTCACGTTTAAATATATTTTTTCATAATTTAAGTTAGTTTATTCAAGATTCACCATTTGATTAAGATCTTACGTGACTCGCGTGACCACATATCGTGCTGTGATTGGATCTTTCGCGTGACGTGCTGTGTTGTGCCAAATTTTCAAAAGATAGTCACGTCACACAAATAGTCACGACACGAGACACGCGAATCACGACACATAACCGACACGCATACTGTACCGTTCTCTATCGTAACTGTGCCGTTCTATGACGAAGTCGGCTCCGCTGTGCTATTTTTCCACTCCCTGCAACCATTATTGAATTTTCAATAATTATCAAATTGTCTGAATTGTATACTTAGATATTTTAACCAAAATCTCACATCATGATTTTATAATATGTTGAATAATTTGAAGCAGAGAAAGTGATTGAGGGTGCCTTTTTCCTTGCCTTCACGTCCCTCGAAGAATTATGGACTGGAAAAACTCAAGTTTCCTGAAAAATTAATTTTTTTTTTCTTACCAAAAAGAAATTTCAACAAAGAAAAAAAAAAAAACAATATAATGAGACAGCCCTCAGATCCCCTTTTTATACGCCTCTACACTACTGAAATAAGTAGCAACTTTATTTTTTTTATTTTAATTTTTTCTTTATTTTTTGTTTTATTTTATTTGCTAATTAAAGACGGTAATTAATTAAACATTAACCAACGCAACAAACACATATTAATTCGACAAAAATAATGGAATCTAATAATTAGTAAAGTTACATAGGAAGCGACAAACAGCCACCAACTAAATCAAATTACCAAAATGAAATTATTCATTAATTAGCAGCCGCTCAAGCTAGAAGTAATCGTGAGGTACTACTTTATAGTACTTTGTAATGTAGAATTGTTGATGACATATTCTGTGATGATAGCAACCCAGAAAAATTAATTTTAAATTTTTTCTTTATTAGATTTCATATATATAGAGATCGAGGGGTGAGAAATCTAATATTACACCATATATATAATGATGACACATCTTAACACTATATCTAGACTACACATTAATTAGGCGCAATTGATCCATTTATATGAAAATTTGCATCACTTTGTACCTAAAGGGGACTATAATCATATATTTTAATTTGACTAGCTACTTGCATGTGTCACTTGCTGGTTATGTATGTAGTTTCATATATAACAAAACAATTATATTTACTATATATGCAATTTGTATTTGAAATTTTGGTGTAAATTAAATAGTTGGAAATAATTAAATGGAGGCTATATATTCAATAGGGATGGATATTAGTCCCGGAAGGATTTTGTTCTTTTGTTCCATTAAGAGAATATTTTTTTATTTCTTTCATTCAAGTCGCATTTCATTACGTACTCTTGTACGTAAAATTAATATTTATTTGAATGTTGAAATGCCTATTGACTTGGTCCGGAAAAAAAAATGGGAATTCGTTTTTTTTTGGGTCTTTTTTCATTTATTTCCTTGTTTATTACCGAAAATTTAATAATGAAAGGAAAAGGGATTGAGTCGATTGAGATTGCTAATTAAGAAGATTTTACGGAACTTGGCTTAAGTGATCACATCAAGTTATTTAGATTTCAAGGATGTACGAGTCGAGTAAATAAGAACAAACTTAGGGGTGCAAACGGATCGGATACGGATCGGATAGTGGTAAAACCATATCCGTATCCGTTTTTATTTTTCGGATACGAATACAGATCGGATATTAGACGGATACGTATGGATACGGATCGGATATTGGATATCTGTAGATATATACATAAATATTGTCATAATATATATTAAATTATATGATATATATCTACTATTCGGATACGGATAATTCAAATGTAAAACCATATCCGTATCCGTATCCGTACGGATATTCGGATATCGGATATCCGTATTTAATTTTCGGATACGGATCCGGATACGGTCGGATATTATCCGATCCGTTTGCACCCCTAACAAACTACTCTCTAATGAAGAAGAAGAAAACAACAAAGAGGGAGAATGATACGGACTGGAGATGGAGAGTTAGATACAGTCTAATTAAATCTGAGCCGTAGATGAAATCCGACGGTAGAAACCCTTAAGCTCAAAAGTTACGTTAATGCAGAGGATATGGATTCGTTTCATATATAACAAAACAATTATATTTACTATGCAAACAAACAAGGATCATCTACCTTCTTTAAAAGCAGTAACAACTAATTGCACTTGCTAACATATTGAAATCATTTTGTGATAGCTAATCATTGAGCTATTTCACTTTAATTAATTTTGATCAAAAGATTAATATATCTTTCAATGAAAACGCTAGCTCAAATATTTAATTTGCTTTATCTTGATTTCTTATAAATAGTTTTGTCTAAAATTAAATGAATCAATAAAACACTTATCTATAAATACTATAAAACACTCTAAAATTTAGCTATATATACTTATCTATAAATATTATAAAACACTCCAAATTAATATGTAATATTCATTTGATGTGCCGACCTCATTTTAGCATTATTGAATTATATATATTAATTTTCCACATCGCCGTTAGCAGATCCAGTTTTTACGTGATAGAAGATTGCAGTTATGTAGTAGCTAGTGTTAGCTATGTCTTGACAGTAACAAGTGTCCTTTATATCGATAGATTTGATAGTTTGTTTTCTTTGAATTTTAATTAATTTGCAACTAATACTGATTTTGTATTATTGTTCTTATTGTATAGATGGCTAGCTACTAATTAATACCTCAATGATTAGCTATCACAAAATGATTTTAATATGCTAGCAAGTGCAATTAGTTGTTACTGCTTTTAAAGAAGGTAGATGATCCTTGTTTGTTTGCATATATAGTAAATATAATTGTTTTGGTATGAAACAACATACATAACCAGCAAGTGACACAAGTAGCTAGTCAAATTAAAATATATGATTATAGTCCCCTTTAGGTACAAAGTGATGCAAATTTCCATATAAATTAATGGATCAAAGTGATGCAAATTTCCATATGCAATTGTGATCTTCCTAACTATTCCTTGATTACCTTTTTTGTCTATTGTTACAGTTATGCTCAGATAACCAGATTACCACCTCAAATTTCAATTTGTCAGATTAATTATGGCACTCCTAAGTGGCCTTGCTGGGTATACACTGAGGTTTGTTCTCTTCCTACAGTCTAGTACTTGTCTAACACTACATAGGGAAAGGGTTCAGGTTGGGCTATTATTTAATATTTTAAAATAAATTGTTAGGCATGGATCAACCTGCCTAGAGGTGAAAACGAAGTGGATAATATCCGATCTGTATTTGAAAAATTAGATATAGATATCTGATATTCGAACATCCATGTGGATATAGATACTGATATGGTTTTACGTTTCAATTATCCGTATCTGAATAGTAAATTTATACTATATATATAGTTTAATATATATTATGAAAAAAATTATATATGTTATTTATCATTATAATTTGATAAATATTATGAACTTTGATATTTTTAATAATATTTATATATTTTTTTTAATAAATATCCGATCCAATTAGTATCCATATATGTATCCGTCTAATATTATTTCCATATCCGTATCCAAAAAAAATAAAAACAGATATGGATATATATGGTTTTATCCGCTCCGTATCCTACCCTGGCCCTTTTCATTTGAAAATAATATTGTGTTTATTCGAACCACTTGGTTGCATTGTTGAATACAATGTATATAATAGGCCTTGTGTTTTTCTTAATATGTATACTACATCTAATGGATTAATTAAGAATTTACCCGGTTTACAAATAATTATAATGAAGCACAAAATGTTGTGTTAAATCTTGACCTGACAAACTAGAAGATAGACCCAAGAGAGTTTTAACAGTAGAGTACCGCACAAGGGAATCTTTTAGAATGATTCTCTAATTAGTGGCTGAGACTAAATCTCAAACTTTGTTCGAATCTCGCTTGATACCATTTATTGGGTGTATACATTAACAACTAAAACCAATGGTTTCATCTTGGACGAATCTCAAACCGAAGGTTCGTTGATCGAAAAAGATATATCCTCGCTTGATACTATTTATTCTTATTGAAAATTTTATCAGTACTTTTATATTATTTATGCATTATTGTCTTAAAATAGAATTAACATCTCAAGCAAAGCTAGAGTGTGTTGTGCTCACCAAATTCATAACTCCAAAATCTATCATATTGACTTCAAATATGACGAATCCAAACCGTTGAAACCGATCTACTTTATAAGTGATGTGTCTACATGCAAAATTTTAAAAGTTTTGAATTTATTTGGCATAAAGTCAACCGATAAAAATATGACTTTGTACATGCAAAAAAATGAAGTTTTACAAGTTATTTAATACATTTCATTTTTCATCAACTTTTAACCGCTTGACTTTGTATGTACTAAATTAATTCGAAAATTTCAAAATTTTGCATGTACATGCATCACTCGTGAAGTAAATCAGTCTCAACAATTTGGATTCATCTCGTTTGGAATCAATTCGATAGATTTTAGAGTTATGCTCACCAAATCCTTTGGTGAACACAACACACCCTAAGTTTGCTCGTAACAGCTCACTATATATGCGTACACATAAACAACTAGCTAGGAAGCAAAACAATTGCCTTTTTGGTTTGTTATTGTTCAATTATCCAATTACATCTCTATATATAATAGAATTTTGCATCAAAAGTATTCAATACAAGGAGTACATATCAATCAAAAGTATATATTCAAATAAAGAGTAAATTGGTCATTTGTTTTAGTTATAGGCTATTAATACTTTAATAGATCGGATTATGCCAAACTGGTGTCTCCGTCTCTCCCTCTCAAATCCTCAGACCTCCGTGTCTCTCCTCTCTCTGTCTCCGTCTCGTCTCTCCCTCTCCTCCGTGTCTCTCTCTCTCTGTCTCCGTCTCTCCCTCTCAAAGCCGAGCCTCTCGAACCTCTCGAACCTCCGTGTCAATTTTTAATTTTTTGTATTGTTTCAAAAATTAATTAATGGTGTTTGTATATTATTTTTCAGTCTTGAGGACATCTCGCTCAAGTTACTTAATCATCCGGCCGATCAACTATCACGGTATTAGCTTTATCTAATTTTCTCATTATTATACTTTTAAAACACTTTTTTTTTTGTATTTTCAATTTATTTATTTATCTTTTTTCATTTGAGCAAGGTTTTTTGAAACTATCTTTTTATTTATCTTAATTATCCGACCGATCAACTATCTTTTTTCATTTGTATTTTCAATTTTATTTTGCTATTGCACCAAATTTCTTCAACTATTGTACTTCTTTTTGTGTTTCATGAATTTTATTTTGTGTTCTTAATTGGTTTTGAGCTCCAATAAATCAATGGTAAATAAAAAAAAAAAATTTATGCTGGCCAGCAAATATATATGGAAGCTGGCCAAATAAAAAAAAATATTTTTTTTAGATCCAATATAACATCAGGATCGGTTGTTTGAAACAACCGATCCTGATAGTATAACATCAGGATCGGTTGTTTCAAAAAAACTGATCCTGATTCTTTTTTTTTTTTCAGAACCAACATTAAAAAAAAAAAAAAGGTATCAGGATCGGTTATTTCAAAACAACCGATCCTGATTTTTTTTTTTTTCAGAACCAACATTATAAAAAAAAAAAAAAAGAAAAAAAAAAGAGTGTTACTATCAGGATCGGTTATTTAACCGATCCAGATTATTGTAAGTATCAGTATCGCCTCCATCAGAATCGGTTGCATTCCGATACTAATATGCATATATAACCGATCATGATTCCATATTTTCCACTAGTGTATCCTTGCTTGCTACTATTTATTCTTATTGAAAATTTTAAAAGTCAGTACTTTTATATTATTTATGCATTATTGTCTTAAAATAGAATTAACATCTCAAGCAAAGCTAGAGTGTGTTGTGCTTACCAAATCCATAACTCTAAAATCTATTATATTGACTTCAAATAAGACGAATCCAAACCTTTGAAACCGATCTACTTTATAAGTGATGTGTCTACATGCAAAATTTTAAATTTTTTGAATTTATTTGGCATAAAGTCAACCGATAAATATATGACTTTGTACATGCAAAAAAATAAAGTTTTACAAGTTATTTAATACATTTCATTTTTCATCAACTTTTAACCGCTTGACTTTGTATGTACTAAATTAATTCGAAAATTTCAAAATTTGCATGTACATGCATCACTCGTGAAGTAAATCAGTCTTAACAATTTGGATTCATCTCGTTTGGAATCAATTCGAAATATTTTAGAGTTATGCTCACCAAATCATTTGGTGAACACAACACACCCTAAGTTTGCTCATAACAGCTCACTATATATGCGTACACATAAACAACTAGCTAGGAAGCAAAACAATTGCCTTTTTGGTTTGTTATTGTTCAATTATCCAATTACTTCTCTATATATAATATAATTTTGCATCAAAAGTATTCAATACAAGGAGTACATATCAATCAAAAGTATATATTCAAATAAAGAGTAAATTGGTCATTTGTTTTAGTTATAGGCTATTAATACTTTAATAGATCAAATGGTGATCAATTAAGGGATAAAAAAAAAACGAAGTCAAATTTAATGAGGATATAGTACAAATATGTGACACGATTATCTATGATATATAGATGCATGAGAGAGCACATGGATAAGCATCTTTTGTTCATTTCTTATATTCATCCTTTCAGATTTACTAATGTCAACTACTGAAGAACTTGTTTTGTAAAATCTATTTTCAAGGGTTTGCTGGAGAGATATCGAAGTAAAATACAATTATAATTAAATGATTCCACATGCAACATTTGCATCTGAAAACTTACCAGAGCAATAAACTAGTAAGCAATCGGGGACTTGCTCTGGAAATTTAGCACTTAATCCTGATATTTTTTACAAAAATGCAACAGTTGTTTATTTTGCTTCAGATGTACATTAATTGACCATTTGTTTTATGTCCCTTTTGTTTTTTTCCTCTTCTGTTCTTTGTAATTAACCTGTAACTTCATTTCATGGTAGTGATAAAAAGATGAAACCATTGGTTTTAGTTGTTTTCATCATATCTGCAATCCGATTAATATCTCACCAATGATTACCGAAAAGGCTAGTGAAATTAAATTGGATATTAGATATTTAAGTTGATATTAATTTAGGTACATTGAACTTCAGTCAAATTTGCTTATTCACTCGTGAAATTGTAACAGGAGAGATAAGAGATTTTAATGAATGCAAGATTTTTATTAATTCTTGAATGATCTGTAGAGCCCACAGAGAGCCCTATTTATAGGGAATGATTAGCCTCTAGTTTACATCATCTGACTATGGTTAGACTCTTTAATTAGAGTTCTAACAGACAATCATCATCCTAACAACCACTAATCTGTTTGTTACAGTAACTAACTTTCTAACAACCATTTGCTAATCAAACGTGCCTAAGAGCTACAGCTTGTTACATCTGTGATTCTCTCCAGTATAGCTCTATTAACTCGTTCACACACCACCCTCTCTCTCTCTCTCTTTCTCTCTTGATTACAAGCACGACTCCCACCCCCGCCCCCGCCCCCTCTTATTTTTCCTTTTTTGAAATACAATAGTTTCTATCTCACCATTTACCATCGACTATGCACCCGAAACAAACTTTGTTAATCTTTGCTCTTACAGTCTGGTTTCTTCTCTATAACTTAGGCCTCTCCGCTAAAGCTACCAAGCTAAATCCACACCGACATCTAACCGTAAGTAAGGTCCTTTCCTTCTTCAATATGTTTCCTATTTTTTAAGAAAAACACCAATACTTTTGTTACTTCTTACTTATTACGTACCATTTTTCTTCATGTTGTTTGATCCAACCTTAATTAGTGCATATATCAATCTCTAATTTAATTTTCACGTTATGATATAACTGATTTTTCTTAATTGAATATTGATAGAAAGACAGTGTTTCCATATATGGTGGTTCTGTCATATATACGTATAGTATATCTTGAAATTGGTACTTCTGATTTCTTAACTGATGTTCACATCTAAACGAAAATACTTACTTGAAATCATTGTACATGGAGAATTAACAATGGAATCATTTTTTTGTTGGCTACACATCGAATGAAGATCAAAATGGATATCATAGACTGCTACAAATTCAAAGATCTCATGCAAGAGCACGCGCCATGATTAAACGAGCAGCCAATTCCACAGAAAAGAATTCAACATTAATTCAAAATGAATTGGGGGTGTCTATTACTCGCATCTACAGAAACCATGCTGCCTTTCTTGAGTAAGCTATCTAATTGTTGTATCTAAGTATTGTTCTGTTCTTAAGTCGATTATGATTTACTGAACACGTGTACTTAATTTGTTTGCTATAATGGTATAACATGTAACATCGTGATTTAAAGAATAAATTTCTTGATTATTTTTATATCAATGGTTGGAGAGGTGGAAAGGAACATAAGTTAGAAAACATGACAGTATGCATTTCTCTTCAATGGACAAACCTAGACAAATCAATCAATATATTAATCAATGATATTATGTTCAACCATTTATATGCTCCTCTAAATTCTAAAAAAGAAGAGGTTTAGGAAAGACCGTGAAGAATTCATTTGCTAATATGGTAGACTAAAATATAAATCGGACCATGTACATAATTTTGTTCCGTGAATCCAATTTCAGCTAAATTTTCAACAGAAAACGTAAAATACATGCATGGTAGTGTCAAGTGAGTTGTTGTCGGAAGGACAATATACAGGAAATAAGTGGAAACCATAGAATGCCTTTTGACATCACTGTAATATATACATATAATCCTCTTACATTTAATAGCTCACAAGAATGTATGTTGTTCGCCATTGGAATTTTGATTCTGATTGTTATATATCCTGCATAATGTTATGTGATTTAGCCCTTTCTTTGTGTGTGCTTAAAAACCTGAAACAATGCTGCATTTCGGCTTGTAGGAGCTATAAACAAATGGAGAAAAGATTCAAGGTTTATGTGTACGAGGAAGGAGAGCCACCAATAGTACACCGTGGGCCCTGCAAGGACATCTACTCCATTGAAGGTCGGTTCATTGAACAGTTGGAGATGTTGCAGCCACGCCAAGCAGGGATTCGGACATGGAACCCGAATCTAGCCAATGCATACTTCTTGCCCATCAGTGTCCTTGATATGCGTAAATATATTTATGAGCGCCACCCTCATAGCTATGGCCCTCTCATTCGCACATTTGAAGATTATATACAAGTTGTGAAGAGAAAACACCCCTTCTGGAATCGAACTGGAGGCGCTGACCATTTCATGCTTGCTGGACATGATTGGGTATAATTTGAGAATCTCTATTTCTTATTCCATGATTGGTTTTTGCCATATTTATTGGCTGGTACTGTCTTTGCAGAGATGAAATTTGTTCAATTGTGAAGTAAATTTCTGCAAAGATAGACAGACATTTAAAGATCATTCTGCTTTTGTCAATTATAATTTAAGACATTTTACTTAGTATTAATTATTTAAATATATTATCAATATACATTTAAAGATCATTATCTTTTGAACAATATTCGATGGGCAGTTCGGCATGTAGTCTGCAGTGCGTTATATCTATAATTAATTGTGATATCTTATAATGTAATTCAGCCTAACAAAATAATTCCAGGGACCTTATATCACCAAGGAAATTCCAGAACTCTACTCAAATTCAATCCGCGCACTTAGCAATGCCAACACTTCCGAGGGGTTCATCCCGAGCAAGGACGTTTCCGTCCCCGGGATAAATCTTTATGATGAAAGCATGCCTGTGCAACTAACCGCAGGTCCGCTCCCGAGTCTGGGGAATCGCACGCTCCTTGCATTTTTCGCCGGAGGGCGTCACGGGCGAGTGAGAGAAATTCTCTTTGAGCACTGGAAGGATCGGGATCTTCAACTCTTCCCTGTGTATGAGTATTTCCCAAAGGGACTTGATTATTATTCATTCATGATGCGGTCTCGATTTTGTCTGTGCCCCAGCGGGTAATCTCCATTGTTTCTTCATCATTAATGTACCTGATATAACAAAAAAGATCGACAATGGTTTTATATCATACGATATTTGGTATTGAGGTATAAACCTCAGAAATACAAAACTTAATTAAAAAGTTTGTGTCTATTAATATCTCCAATATGCATGGGCATACATGCATAGACATTTAATGCTGCATATCATCAAGAGACCAAATGACCAAACGAAACAAAAGCCAAAAGCATAGACATTTTTGAATAAAAATAGATCAGTAGTAATATACTACCAAGTTGTAAGTTGAAAGTCCTAGGGTTATTAAACTCAGTTCATAAACTAACTTGGAAAAAAGATTGAAATTTCCAATCTAAAAGGCTGGTATAATATAGCTAGTTTATATAGTTTGAAGGGCATTAAACAAAATTTTATGTCATTAATCAAAACTAATTGTACCCCTTGTTTGAATTTTTACAATAACAGATTTGAGGTCTCAAGCCCTCGGATCGCTGAGGCAATTTGGGCAGAGTGTGTACCAGTTATCATCTCCGAAGGTTATGTGCTTCCTTTTAGTGACGTGCTACAATGGAACGAGTTCTCAATTTCGATGTCAGTTGCTGATATACCGAACCTCAAAGACCTGCTAGCAGCAATACCAGAAGAGAAGATCGAGAGACTCAGAGAAGGCGTGAAGGCCGTGAAGAGGCATTTTGTGTTAAACCAACAGCCTATGCGATTTGACATGTTTAATATGATTTTACACTCTGTGTGGCTGAGGATACTAAATCTCAATCTAAGATAATTACAAAGCAAGTGCAAATGTCTGTATTTCAAAATATAAATATGGTGCTATAGGATTACGACCTTGATTAATTTAATTACAGTTCTTTCACACAATTCTCAAATTGTTATGTTCAGGTCCAATTTCAATTAAACCCCAAATTGACATAGGTGGGCTGTACTGGTTTCAATTTATTTTATTTTTATATTTTTGTATTAAGTTCATCAAGATTTATCTTCCTAAAGCTGCATCGATCTCTATCAAATGCTGGCAGTTAGATTCCATAGAAAATCGCTAATTTTGTTCTTGCGCATCGGGACTCCAGGGGCATCTTGCAAGGCACCAACAATCTGCTGAGACAGCTAAAATGGAGTGGTAATGGGGAGCATCTCTGATCGAAGATGACATACTGTGCAATTTTGTCAAAATATAACTAATAAATCTTATGGTACTAATAAACCTTAAACATTAAATCCTAAATCCAAAACCAATCTACTAATACATTTAAAATCAAAATCAAAATCAGAAGATAATAAAAAAATTTACCCGAAAGCGAATAGATGGGACCGTAGAAATGAGGACTAGCGGTCAAAATGGCTGTCAAACTGAGTACTGATTTCTCTCTCTGCCACTGGAACAATTTTAAACAATAATTGGTTGAATTTGGTACCGTAGAAAATATAGTTATATTTTTGTCAAAATGGTCAAAATCTAATTAATTCATATTTTGGTATTAATTTGATACTACCGTAAATCCTAAACCTACCACAAAATTTGGTATTAAATTGATACTACTTTGGTGTCATTTGGAACAATTTTGGTAATTGTAATGAATTAATAATTATACTGTAAATTCTAAAGGTACAACAAAATTTGGTATTAAAGTTGATACCGTAAATCCTAAAACTACCCTACATTCTATACTCTAAACTCTAATTCTATCTAAAACTACTACTAAAATAAAAATTTAAACGAGAAAAGAAAAAAAAAACTTACCCGCAATCGAAGAGATTAGACACAAAATGAATTTTGATTTCTCTCTCTACCATACCATTTTTATAACCATTATGGATGCAACCTCAGATTGTATCCATGATAAATGCGTGGATATCATGTTAAAAAATATAAAATATAAAAGTTCAAAAAATATAAAATTTGATCTCGAAGCACATTTTAATATGAATATCATGTTGAGCGGTTCAAATCATGTGTTTAGACTTTGAAATTAGAGATAAATATGTGGAATGTGATTGGGGCACTGTGAGCCCTCCTCATATATATATATATATATATATATATATAGAGTAGGGCTATTGTACTTCGCGAAGTAAAACTTCGTTTTACTTCACGCTCATACTCCTATTTCCAAAATCCAAATCGTCGATCCGACCGTTCAAGTTGTTCTCCATATTGAAATGTGCTTGGAGACCAAATTTTACATTTTTTGGAATTTTTTTACTATTTATTAAGCCACTTTGAAAATCGCTGATCCATTGTGAATAGTAAAAAACAGTAAAAAATTCTGGACCAATGGATCAGCGATTTTCAAAGTGGCTTAATAAATAGTAAAAAAATTCCAAAAAATGTAAAATTTGGTCTCCAAGCACATTTCAATATGGAGAACAACTTGAACGGTCGGATCGACGATTTGGATTTTGGAAATGGGTGTATGAGCGTGAAGTACAATATGGGTTTTACTTCATGAAGCACAATAGCAAAATTCTATATATATATATATATATATATATATATATATATATATAGAGTACGGCTAACGCGCTTCCTCTAGCATTTCGGCCGAGGTGCTTCCGGGGGCATATCTTGCAATTTGATGTTCAAACAACAAATTCAAACCGTTAGATGTTCAATCTATATTAAAATCTACTTGGAGACCAAATTTTATATTTTTTGGAATTTTTTTACTATTTATTAAGCCCCTTTGAAAACCGCTATTTTTCAATGCTTCAGAAATTTAATAAAAACTGCGGTTTTCAAAGTGGCTTAATAAATAGTAAAAAAATTCCAAAAAATATAAAATTTGGTCTCCAAGTAGATTTTAATATAGATTGAACATCTAACGGTTTGAATTTATTGTTTGAACATCAAATTGCAAGATATGCCCCCGGAAGCACCTCGGCCGAAATGCTAGAGGAAGCGCGTTAGCCATACTCTATATATATATATATATATATATAGAGAGAGAGAGAGAGAGAGAGAGAGAGAGAGAGAGTCTATGGCTAATATCAAAACGTTTGTACCAAGACTCTTGTGCAACCAAGTCATTTTCTGATTTTCAAAGTCCAAACAGTCGATCCAAACCGTTAGATGTTCAATCTATATTAAAATCTACTTGGAGACCAACTTTTACATTTTTTGGAATTTTTTTACTATTTATTAAGCCCACTTTGAAAATTGCTGATCCGGGTGAACAGTAAAAACAGTGTAACTAAATTCTGAACCATGTGATCAACAATTTTCAAAGTGGCTTAATAAATAGTAAAAAAATTCCAAAAAATGTAAAATTTGGTCTCCTAGCAGATTTTAATATAGATTGAACATCTAACGGTTTGGATCAACTGTTTGAACTTTGAAAATCCAAAAACAACTTGGTTGCACGAGGGCCTTGATGCAAACGTTTTGATATTAGCCACTCTATATATATATATATATATATATAAACAATTTACTTACATAATTCAAGTTATTGGTGTTGTTATATAAATCAACGGTTTACGATTTGGTGCATAATGAATCACATAATTCAAGTTGCACTACGGATTTCCATGAATAAAATCCTTGATGAATTTTTTTGTTACGACTACTAATAAATCAAATCAATAGAATGCTTTACTAACAGCGACTTGGATGTAGGACTCATATGCCACAATCGTACTCCAACATTTTTATCTTCAATTCAGAGTTCAAATAGACGATCCGAACCACTTAACATAATATCCATATTAAAATATGATTGAAGACCATATTTTATATTTTTTGGAAATTTTTTACTATATCTTAAGATAGGTACAGAATCATTATTCTTAGATGGTCAACAATTTTCTGGAAAAAAAAATGATTGTGTATCTATCTTAAAAAATAGTAAAAAATTTCAAAAAAATATAAAATTTAGTCTCCAATCATATTTTAACATGGATATCATGTTGAGCGGTTCGGATAGTCTGTTTGAACTTTGAAATTAAAGATAAAAATGTTGAAATACGATTGGAGTATGAAGCAATGGGGAATTTTAGCCCTCCTCATTTTTTCATATATTTTTACATAGTGACATGCAATAAATAATACCGATATTAAAAGAAGATAAATAAAGTTATCTCAACAAATACACTTAAAATAAAATAAAAGTTACCAAAAATCAGAAACAAATCTATCTCCTCGTCTTTTTGCACTTGAACCAGAGAAAAAGAAAACAGAGCAGTCTGTATCCAACAATAAAACCCAACATGACCCAGATATTGCTCCATCTCTGTGCCTCCTTCAAACCATACTGCTTCACAAACATTCCTCCATTTACAACACAACCGGATGCCTCCATTTCCAAGCACTCTCTCCTCCCCTTCTCGCCACCGTACTCGTTCAAGACAAATGCCTCGAACGGGTACTTAAACAAGCTTAAATAGTGCATGAAGATCCAATACTTGGGTATGTTATCTTTGGAGATGAAGTAGCCGGAGAAGAGGAAGAAAGACCCCATCAAGCCGGAAATTACCGAATTGCCCATGATGAAGTTTGGCACGATGGCACTGAAACAGGCAACAAACGAGTTTGCCATTAGCATGACCATCCAAACTACCAGAGAGAAATAGAGGAACCTGTCAATTTCTGTTCTGAGACCCACAAGCCAATATACTGGTACGGTGTACAGAAGTGCACCGGCTAGTAGGAACGGTAGAAAGACCAATGCATTGGCTATGACATAAGAAGAAACTCTGTATGCACCTCTAGAGGTCTCCCTTTGTAAGATCCTCTTCTCTTGTAGATATACTGGTAACCCCTCCGTTGTAGAAGACAGAAGGAAAGTGAGGCTAAATGCGAAAAACCCTAGCCGTGCTTGGATGTTTGTAACATTTATGAATATTGTACCAAGCCCAATACCGGCTAACAGAGATTGTACCATCCTAGCAACGAATAGCTGCCTTGTTCTTAACACATTTTTAAAGAACCTCTCTGCAAGAATTAGTACCTCGCCGACATGAGAATTTGCATAGACAACCCGATCATGATCGACTTTAACATGCCTTGAGATTTCGGTATCGTGCCTTTTTCCCATATTTTCCTCCAATTCTACAATTTTAGAACCAGACACTGTATCCATTGCAAATTCTAGCACATTGACATGGGTAGGTATGACATGACCTAACTCTACCAGCCGGGCTTCCATTGACCCAATCGAACCTTGGTGCCGCACCGTACCATCATTGACTAATATGATTTGATCAATCAATTCGAGGATCCGATAACCGGGTTGGTGTATTGTTAGAACAATGGTTTTGCCTTGTGCCGAACCCATGGATTTCAGCATTTTAACAATTTGCAATGCTGAAACTGAATCCAAACCAGAAGTCGGTTCATCGAGTAATAGCACTGCCGGGTCATGTACCATGTCTACCCCAATTGAAACGCGCCGCCTCTCTCCGCCTGAAATACCACCATTTGATCCACTAATAGTAGAGCCCGCCACGTGTGACAAACCCAATTGAGCCATTAATTCATGAACCCGGTCTACGGCCTCGCTCTTTGTGGCCTTTAGCCTTAGACGCACACTGTACAATAAAGACTCTTCAGGGGTTAGCAAGGGGAATAGCGCATCGTCTTGGGTCACATGGCCAGAGATGCGTCTGAACTGAGAGACCTCCATCGGGCTACCATTGACAAGAATTTCACCAGATACATTGCAGGGGTGAATTGCACCAGCAAGAATAGACAACAGTGTGGTTTTGCCGGCCCCACTCGGGCCCACAATCGCTACCAATTGACCCGGTGGCACGTTGCATGTTACATTTTTAAGGATGGCCGGTTGTCGAGAGGAGGCATTGGGAACATAATAAGAGATCGACTTTGTTTCGATTCGGTACCGGGTTTTTCGGGGTTTCATCAAAGAAGGAGAATCCATAAGGAGATTGTTAGTTTCCAAAGGAGAAAAAAATGGAGGATGGTGACGGGAATGTAAGGGAGAAAAAATGGGGTGGTGAGAAAAGAGAGAAATGGCAAGAGAGGGTGAGCCAACACACCAAACTAAGGTTTGTGTGTGTGAGGTGCATGTGTTGAGAGGTGAGTGCTACATGGCATTCTATTATCGAATGTTGGAAACAAATAGGGGTTGTGACGTGTGAGGAGGCTTGACTTGGGAACTTAGCTTCTCTAACCAACAGCATAATTATATTAATAATTGGGTTGTTTGCCTATGGGCTTGTTTGATGCAAAAAAAAAATTGTATAGTAGCTAGGTTATATAGATCGTATGAAATGTGAAATTAAAACGTAAAATATAATACTTAAGCTAACAACCAAGTTTCGTAATATTTTATATATTTATGGATATATTTTGAAACTATGATTAATTATGATATATATATATATATATATAGTAGGTTAGGTATTTTGATTGTGTACATATATAACAACTTACAGTCATTATTTTAAAATTAAACTATATATTAATATTTAGTCCCGGCTACCTAATATCGGTAATACATAAACCTAAATACCATTAATTCCAAAACCTATCGAATCAGCTTCAAGATATTAATAATTTAATATTTAATCATTGGTACTTGAATTGAAAAAAAAAAAAAATTGGTAATTAATCAAGCCCCTGTCATTTCTCAATTGGATACTAATTGCCTCTATGGGATAGTTCCTAGTTAGATTCAAAGATTTCCCAAAGGAGCAATTAGTAAAATTTAAGTTGGTGTTATTTGGCTTGTGACCATGTCACAAGACAAATAAGAAAGTATGGTGCAACCAATTTGCTGATGAGCTACAACCAAACATTGACCAACATTTTTTTTTTTTTTTAGAATTTTGGGTTGGTTGGTATATATATGTGGCCTAACACCTCTCTATTCTCTAACTCAAATACACCAATTATGTGTTCTTTTCTTAATTAATTGGGTATTAAGTCCAAGTACAATTGCTCGAGTTAATTGATATGCATATAACTAGAAACTCAATCTATTAATTAATCATTTCATAATTTTTTTATTACATAATGAGATAGTGTCCTTTTGGCAAGAACACACAGACATACTGATATTTTATATTCTTATTAATATTGCAGTTAATATTATTATTATTGTATATTATTATTATAATAATAATAATAATTATTATTATTATTATTTCCTTTTATTGAATTGTATTGACCGATGTAGCATGGGCATTATTAGAATTGTATCGTGTTCATATCCGATACAAAAGCAACACTCATGTTTCAACGAAAATTAAATTGAAAATTAAATAGAAAATTATATGTCATTTTATGGTATTGTGTCAGTGTCACTTCAGACATTCTAAGTAAAAGAAAAACTTATAGATATTTTAAAAAGAAAAAGTATCTCACCTGTCCTGTGGGATATCATTGTTAAAAAATTAGACTAACCCTATCTAATTAAGATGAGATAATTTTTTTAATAACTTCACTAATAGAACCAATTTTTTGGTGTTGTTCAAATTTGGATCAGACTCAGATCCAGTCACAGCCTGTACTTTCTAGGTTTCATCACAGAAACTTGTTTTGTGGAATGTCATTTTATTTATTTTTTAAATTTGTAATGGAGCAACTAACTTCCAAGGTCATAGCCATGCATTCTGGTTTTCAAACTCATGTTTTAGATTATTTTAGCAACAGTTAATGTAGAATCATCACCATAAATGTTTAATAATAATTTTTCCATTCAATGAGTAGAACTAGGGTGTGATGTGCTCACCAAACTCTTTGGTGAGCACAACTCTACATAAGCTATCGGATTCACTTCAAACGAGATTAATCCAACCGTTGAAACCGATGTACTTTACGAGTGATGGGCATACATGCTAAATTTTGAATTTTTTGAATTCATTTAGTCTCTAGTCAAGTGGTCAAAATTGAGAATTTATTGAATGCATTAAAACAACTTCATTTTGGATCATTCATTTTTCATCAATTTTGACCACTTGACTTGAGACTAAATGAATTCAAAAAATTCAAAATTTTGCATGTGTGCCCATCACTCGTAAAGTACATCGGTTTCAACGGTTGGATTCATCTCGTTTGAAGTGAATCCGATAGTTTATGTAGAGTTGTGCTCACCAAAGAGTTTGGTGAGCACATCACACCCTAGTTCTACTCTCCATTCAATTCTTATTTAGTTTTAAAAAGCTTCCGCACTAATTGGTTTTGTACTTTGAAATTTTAGGATCCTGTTTACAACATGTTACTACCGTTGGATGGGCTAGGAACAAATTCATAGAAGCCATTCAACATTTTTTCAGAACAATTATACTGTTCATCGATTTAATCATACATTCATTCAGTATTTTTTTCACATTTACCATCAACAAAATCATCCAATTCAAAAGGGAAAAGAAAAATGTAACTATATTTTTCATCATTTAGTAGTATATGACAATTTTGGTTCAACATTAAACTTTTTTAGACTTCAGACATGCATAGTTTAAATTCAATGGTTCAGAATTTAAATCATTCGATGGAAAAACTGACCGACTTATAATTAATTTGGTCCACTTTATTTAGATAGATGATAAAAAAATCTACAATTTTATTTTTTATATCCAAACAATATTATCAAAGAATATCATATGAATATCTACCTTAAAAAATGAATGTAGATCAAAACTATTTACTTATTAAAACTTCACCATATCAACTTGTCACCAACCTCCATATTAGGAAGTAATTAGAACCCAAATTAAAAACACAAGGCAGAGTACAATAGATGAAGTGAGATACAAGAACAATTCAAACAACTGCAGACATTTAATAACAACTAAATATAATTTGAACTCTTAGTTAGGGTCTCATTTGAAATATCTTTTTTTCTCTAAAAAAGAAACATGCATTAGTTGATTTATTTTACTTGTAAGAAAGTGTTACTTGAAAAAAAAAAATTGGTGGTTACCTCTATCTTTTGTTATGATTGAGAAAAATAACACCTCACACATGTCTTTGTCTACCAGATTAATTAGTGAGTACATATTAGAGCTTTTGTTTATTACTATTTACTTCAATATTAAAATTCTATGAAGTATGGATTGGCTGAGAACTTGCTCTATAACTTGGCCATGTTAATATCTATTTTGGTTTATCCAAACTTATTGCTCAATGTTTTTTCTGGTGAAGTGCAATATCAAGAGTACAGCTGAAAAAACAATTTGTGCATTTCCATTTGATTCCTCCATGTAATTATACCTTTCAAGAAAAGAAATAACCATAAAAGTATGTTAAACTTATTGACTGCCATAACTACAATTATCAATCTTTCTAATCAAAATTATTGACTTTTACAATAGACATTTTTACTTTTCAGTTACTTTGACTTTTCTATTAAAATTCATTTCAAAATTATATAATATTACTTTACCCCTTTATTTAAAAAAATATATGTAACCTGTGTAAAGAACAAAATTAATCTTCTAACTTATCACTTTAAGAACAAATGATTTTTTTCTTACATGTGACACACACACACAAGTATATAACTAAATGTGACTATCTACGCCTCCCAAATAAAGAAATGGTCCATTTTAACCTAAAACCAATCAGTTAGAAGATAAAATATTTTTCTTACACTGACTATATATTTATATTTTTAGTAAATGATAAAATGGATATTTTGTAAATTTAAAATGAGTTTCAATAGAAAAGTCAATAAATTGAGTATATATGTAAGTTTTTGAATTTAGAAAGGTAACTATGATATTATGATTTTTAAAAGGGGAAATACATAATTTTTAGATTTTTGAAGGGTATACATGTGATTACCCTTTTTTGGAATAGACATTCTTACTTTTGAGCTAATTGTTTATGTAGCATGGTCCTGCTCTATTATTAGCATTGTTGACAATATGTGCCAACTATAGATTGTTAATTGGGCCTATGTGCCATGTAAAAAAAAAACTTATTTTTCTGTGTATTCTTGTTCTTTTTTTTAGAATTTTTTGCAATTTAACATTGAGTATCTTGTAAAAGTTAACCATCCAAATGAGCTGCTACCATCATTTTCAATAATTATCAGATACGTACTTGCCAAAATCTCACATCATAATTTTATATTCTGTTGAATAAATTATGGTAAGGAAATACTGAATTTTCCATAAATAAAAACATTGTTTTAAATCTTACTAAATCTAATTAATGAGACAGCCCTCAGATCCCAGCTTGTGGAACAGAAGCATTAATTGAATTCTATAATTAGTCCTTGTCGCACATGAATTGATGGGATAGGGACCCTCTTTTCTAGTAAAAAAAAATAGAAAAAAAAGAAAATAAAGAAGGAAGGAAAGAAGAAAAGAACTCTTTATAAAGTGTCATCCGACAACTTAACTTGATTATATATGAGTGAGTCTATGGTACTATGCATATCATACGGATTAATATTTTTGCTTTCAAAATTCTAATGGTTGATTCGAACCTATCAGCATGATTCCCATATGAATATATACTTGCAGACCAAATTTTATATTTTTAGAATTTTTTTACTATTTTTTAAAATAGGTAGAAAATTACTTGATCTGGGAATTCTGGACAATAAAAAAATAGTGATTTTTTGCTTATCTTAAAAAATAGTAAAAAAATTCTAAAAATATATAAAATTCAGTCTGCAAGTATATATCCATATGAAAATCATGTTGAACTGTTCAGATCGGCAGTTAGAATTTTGAAAACGAAAATATTGATCCATATTACGGACCAAATCATGCTATGCATAGTACCGTAGAGTCACTCATTATATATTGTTGTAATGTAAGGGGGCTTGATCAACCAATTAGAATTAGGTATGGCCGGTTACCCAAACGAAGGCCCAAAATGGTTTGTTACATGTGGGCTGTCGCGAGTCGACTGTGTATCTAAAATGTAGAGGAGGATTCAAATGCTTTTATTTTTTGTGTCTCCACCGTGCCTTCATTTATAAGAACGTTAATAACTCAAAATTTAAGTCATAAATGTCAAAATAAAACCGTTAGATGTGACCTATGTTATTTTTTCTATGTGCTCATAAAAAAATATCACATTTTTTATTTTGTTTTTATGTGAGTCAATCAGTTGAAAAATCAACGTCTACAAATTATCCATACTAGTATGTTTTTACAACCTCTTGATGACTACCAAAACAAAGTTGAAATGTCACAATTTTGTACACGTGCATAGATAAAATAATGTAGATCATGTCCAACGGTTTTATTTTGACTTTTAAGTTTTATATTTTCAATTTTTAAAGTTTTAAAAAATAGAAGTATGATAGAGGCACAAAAAATTGGAGGCATTTGAACCCCCTTCTCCTGAAATGTTTTGTAAAATTTTCAGAGAACAAAACTTCATATCTTTAACTTGGGCCTACAAAATGCAAAATTGGGCCCAAAAGTTAGCCACATAAGGAATTGGATATAAGAATTATATTTTCTCAAATAAGAAGATACTATTAGTGCGAGGGCATTTTTATTTTTATTTTCATAGATTTATCAAAATTTGTCAACACCGCTATTGTTGTATCACATGCCATTTTTTGATATCTTATTTGGGTAAGTAAATTGATAAAATAGAGTTGGACAAAATTAGAGTATATATTGTGGGTCATGCCCAATATATTATGATTATTTTTTGCCTAACAAGTTAATTTTGAAAAAAATTGCTACTTTCACCCAATTATACTTGGCTATACTATATTTAATCAAAAGTTTACCAAAAATGATTTGAAAATTATTCCTATTTTAGTGTATAAAGTCCTATATAAGTGGAGAGAATGGTCATGTAGCCTTGTATTTTTCATACATCGATCAAGTCAATTTGTGAAGAAAGGTGATTCAATCTGATTCTTGTTCAAAAAATTAGCAACCATTAGATTCATTGCACAGGTGAGTTCTTCAATAAATTTTATTGTTTTATCTTTTAGTCAATTTTTTTGTCTCCTCCACTTGAAACTTGTTGCATGTAATTAAATTGAAAGGTATTTGTAAGTTCAATTTTTTTTTCTTTTATCTACATAAAAAGTTCTTTTTTATATTTTGTTGTCAAGAAATTCACCTTCAATTCTAAAAAACAGATAAAATACGAAAAAAATATATATAAATTTGAGCATACTTGCAAAAAGAAGAAGAAGAAAATATTAGAAATTGTGTGTATGTCTTTAAAAGTTCTTATAGTTTTTTAAGTCTTGCATAATTGAAATTTATTTACCAAAAATTTATTATGTCACTCAAAATCTAACCGAAAGAACTTGTAGGCTTATTTTAAAATTAGTAACCAATACCACTCGTAATTAAAAGATATAGGTCTTTGTAAGTAATTCTTCTCTTAATCTACATAAAAAAAATTATTTATATTTTGTTGAATTGAAATTCTTCTTCCAATCCTAAAAAATATATGAATAAAATATAAAAAATATTTGCGAATACTTGGAAAAAGAAAAAAATAATATAAAATTATGTGTAAACATGCAAAATCTCAATATTTTCAATTTATATGCCATCTTTTACAAAACTAACAAATTTTTTTTATCCTATCTTCTAAAAAATGTACGCAGGAGAAGATATGACAAACATGAGAAAAGAGAAACAGACAGTTTCAGTTAGCACAAACAAGCTGGTTCAAGGTTCCCATCTGTTTAAAGTTACAGGTTATTCAATATTATTAGAAAGGAAGTGTAGTGACCCCATCCAGTCGGCACCTTTCGAGGTTGGGGACCACAACTGGGCCATCAATTTCTACCCGGAGTACTATAATGAGCACTCTTCAGTTTTCGTCGAGCAACTGAGCGAAGGTAATGGAGTGAGGGCAAAGATCCGGTTCGACCTACTAGACCAACTGGGGAAACCTTCCGGCATGACACCACATGATGATGTGCTTCACAAGTTTGGAGGTAAAAACACAGAGTGCGGTTATGGGTTTTTTATTAGTAACAAGGATTTGTCATCATATCTTCATAATGACAGCTTGACAATTAGATGCACAATGCGGGTTTTGACATCATCGGTCAATCAACACGTGCGCCCCCCCTTCCGTGAGGCTCCTACATGGAAAATACGTTCAGATCTTGGCGAACTCTTAGAAAGCGGACTAGGAGCGGATGTCATATTTAATGTGAAGGAGGAATTGTTTTTGGCTCACAAATGTATCTTGGCCGCCAGATCACCATGTTTTCGGGCGCAGTTTTTTGGTCTCATGAAAAAATCAGAAACCATGGAGCATACAAAAGTGGAAGACATGGAACCGGAGATTTTCAGGGCTTTGCTTCGTTACTTATACACCGATAGTTTTCTCGAGATAGAAGAACCTTTTGCTAATGATGGAGAGCAGCTTTCGCGTACCTTGTTGGTTCAGAAACTACTCCCAGTTGCAGATCTATATTTAATTGATCAGTTGAAGATCATCTGTGAAGATATTTTACGCGAAGAGATCTCTGACAACAATGTTGTTCAGTTCTTAGCTTTAGCTGAGCAATCTAACTGCGGTCTGCTCAGAAATACTTGCTTAGACTATCTTGCTGATCCTAAAACTTTGGCCTTAGTGATGTTGACTGAAGAATTTATGCAATTAATGATAGATTACCCCTCTGTTTTGAAAGATATAAAGGAGAACATGAGCCATCCAATTGTAGGGACAGCTTTATCAGACCTTCAAAATTCAGTTGACCTAGCCTCTGATAGCATATGAATTACTAAATTAGCCAGAGTACCCTCAAATTAGGGTTTCATGTTTGTTCTCATTAAAATAATGTACTAATGTTTAACTTATGTATATGTTGTCTTGTAGTATAGTTCTTAAATTTTGCTTGAAATTGGCTTGGTTACTGCTTGTTTGGATGCTGTTATCGAATTACATCGATCAATTGATGCTTATTATAATTTTTCTAGCTAGCTTACTTTATCATTCATTTGGGTCATGAAAATAATTATACGATTCTATGAACTGATCGCATGCGATGAGCCCTTTGACTTGTTGTGTTGCTTTTGAACTGAACTGTCTCATAATAAGGCCGTATCAATTATGATATTTTTTATGCTTCAGCTGTTGTTTATATATATTTAACTTTTCATACTTACAAAATTTGGCAAAAATTAGTCTATGGATGCCCTATCGGTAATTGACACTGAGATGAGATAGAAGGAGACAGTGTCCTATCGGCAAGAAAAGAAAATGAAGAATCAGAATACACGAAATTTATAAGTTATATGAAATTTGATTTCATTTGGGCTTTTAATTTCGTTTCTTCAACCATTTTCCAAAAGACCTAGCCGGTTAAATCGGTTTTCACCGGTCTAATAATTTAAGTGATTTTTTATAAGAACCGAACAGAACTGATGGTTAGGTCCAATTTTTTTCGGAACAACCGACTAGTTCGTTCCGATTCTGATAACACTATTCCTACTAAATGCAACAAGAAAAGAAGCCCCTAATTAAATCTAAAACCAGTTGTTTAAGGGTGGAAATTTCGGTTAGGTTAATGATAGCGGAAAATATTGCAAACATATATAATGGAGATTGTGAAAACTAAAAATTATTTTGATAAATAGCAAGGTTCTAAATAGCGTTTATAGCGTCGTAGCGGGAAGGCTAAAAAAAAAGCTATAGCGAATAGCGTCGCTATAGCGGAAGCTATTTCAAATAGCGTTTTTTTTTTTACATTTCATATATTCAATATTTGTACTAAATATCAACATTATCTAAAGTCTCATAGAACAACAAATAACACCAAAGTAATTAATAAATTATAATATTCATATTGAACCAGTACAAAGTTCAAATTGCGGTTCAAAATATCCATAATAATATCATAAACTATCGATTTTTCCTATTAAAAATATCTTAAGCATCATGATTCATGACATAATTTATTTATTTTTCTATTCAAATTTTAATTTCGGTTTGGACTTTTTTCTATTCAAATTTCAATTTATATTCCCAATTTCAAATTGATTTATCTGTAACAAGTAGCAACAAATTCAATTTCGGTTTGAGATTTTTTTTATCTTTATTTAAAACCCATATAAATTGCTTTAAAAAAAAATCCATATTGTATAGCGCAAATAGCGCGAATAGTGGACCGCTATAGCGCTATAGCGGCCGTAGCGCAAATAGCGCATTTTGATGTCATAGCGTAGCGTTTGGGGTCCAAAAACGCTATAGCGCCGCTATTTAGAACACTGATAAATAGTAACGATACAAGATATTTATTGAAGCCAAGCAATCAAAAAGGACTCACTCAATCCTTAAGGGACTTCCTCACCCAACATGGATTCAATAGAGACTCACTCACTCAAGGAGACCTCAAAGGGAAATTTAGCATCACACTAAGACAAAAATAAATAAATCTAATCTCTAAACGTTATTTATAATAGCAAACTAACTATTATAGAAGATTGTGATATAAGGTAAAACATCCAACAAGATTTAATTATATTTCTCTCATTAATATGCATGGTCTCCTTCCTTCTAATTGGCATTTTTGAATGCTATTATCTGGTCAAGCCAACCGTGCTTTCCTTGCTAAAATTGTGAAATTGGCTGCATCAGTTAACTTTTGAGTTCACTAGGAAAGAATATAATTAATTCAATTAGAAAATGAAAAACAAAATCCCTTGCCGGTAATTTCTTCCAGGAAGTGTATTCTGCTAACCATATATATAATTAATTAAAGAAATATTCATTGATGTATTTAGGAAATTTAAACCATTCGATTGAGAGGCCTCAGAGTCATCGACGGGCTGTGAGAAGGAAAATTCCAAATTTTTAACTTGGGGCCTACAAAACAGGAATTTGGGTCGAAAATTATGGTTTAATTTATTTCTTGTTTAGTTGGAGTTTATAGCTTAATTCATGGCTTAAATTGATATTGTTAACAGTATTCAAGTATATATCTTGGTAATGCAAGTATTCTTCTAGCTAGTTAGAGGTGTTAATAAACTACATATGACAGAAAAATCTGAATCCTTACAGACAAATTATGACTAAATTACATATATAAGAATATCAAATGGATACTGTCTATTTGGAATTGAAAAAATAAAAATAAAGGGGTATATATTGTGGAATCTATGTTTAGATATTTGTGCCAATATTAATCAAAATTAAAAATAGAATCAATAAAATCGGACAATTAAATATTGACTGGGTCGATTAATATATTCTTGGATTAATACCATGCAACACATCCAGTTGGGTTGGTTTGGTTTGTGTTACGATTTATAATTTAATTAGAATTTTACTTTTACTTGTAATACGATGATCATATTTAGCCACTCTCAGGTTACAATATTCCCAGTTTGATAAGCCTATTTAGGTATTGATAAAATAGGGTTGGAGAGAAATTAAAGCTTAAAGGGTCAAGCCCAATTTGTTATGTAATTATTTTGGTATGGAAAGTTAATTTTGGAAAGTTTTTTTTTCAAAAAAAAAAAAAAATTGGAAAGAAGTTGCTATTTTCCACCGCTTAAATTGGCCTACAGTTTTTTTCTCCAAAATTTACCAAAAAGAGAATTGGGAATGTTTCCATTTTTAGCGTATCCAAGTCTTATATAAGTAGAGAGAATGAGCAAGTAATAAATCAAGTTAATTTGTGAAGAAAGGTAATTCTCATTCTTGTTCAACAAAGTACCATTATATTTCACGGGTAAGTTCTTCAATAATTTTTATTGCTTTAATTTAAATCCATTTGCATGTGAATAAGGAAAAAAATATTTTTGCATACTTGCAAAAAGAAAAGAAAAACATAAAACTATGCGCAAACACTTAATATCTCAATACTTTCAATTCATATGTTTATCTTTTACAAAACTAAATTTGTTTTTCTGTCGTTTATTGTGTTCTTTCTTCTAAAAAATGTATGCAGGAGAAGATATGGCAAACATGACAAATGGAAAAAAGACAGTTTCAATCAGCAAAAACGAATTGGTTGAAGGTTCACATATGTTTAAAATCGTAGGTTACTCGTTGTTGTTAGAAACGAACTCCTCTGAGCCTGTCCAATCGGCACCTTTTGAGGTCGGCGGCCACAACTGGGCTATAAATTTCTACCCCCAGTACTATAATGAGCATGCTTCAGTCTACGTCGTGCAACTGAGCGAAGTAAATGGCGTGAGGGCAAAGATTCGATTTGGCCTACTAGACCAATCGGGGAAACCTTCTGGCATGACACCACATGATGGTGATGATACACTTTTCAAGTTTGGAGGGAAAGACACCGAATGCGGTTATGGGTTCTTTATAAGGAACAAGGATTTGCTATCATATCTACAAAATGACAGCTTGACAATAAGGTGCACATTGCGTGTTTTGACATCTTCGGTCAATCAGCTCGTGCAGCCGCCCTTTCGTGAGGCCCCTAGATGGACAATACGTTCAGATCTTAGTAAGCTCCTAGAGAGCGGAGAAGGGGCCGATGTTATTTTCGATGTCAAGGGGAAATTGTTTCCGGCTCACCAGTCTTTATTAGCTGCGAGATCACCATATTTTCGTGCGCAGTTTTTTGGCCTCATGAAAAAGCCAGAAGCGGTACAACATTTAAAAGTGGAAGACATGGAACCGACGGTCTTTGAATCTTTGCTTCGTTACATATATACCGATAGTTTTCTAGACATAGAAGAGCCATGTGCCAATGACAGAGTGCAGCTTTCACATACTGTTTTGGCTGAAAAACTACTATTAGTTGCAGATCTATATTTAATTGATCAGTTGAAGATCATATGTGAAGACATATTACGCGAAAATATCTCCGATGACAATGTTGCTCAGTTCTTAGCTTTAGCAGAGCAGTATAACTGTGGTCTGCTCAGAGATACTTGCTTAAGCTATCTTGCTGACCCTAAAACTCTAGCCTTAGTGATGTTATCTAAGGAATTTTTACAATTAATGATAGATTGCCCTTCCGTTTTGAAAGAAATAAAGGAGAATATGAGTCATCCAATTGTAGGAGAAGTTTTATTGGACCTTCAGAATTCAGTTGACCTAGCCTCTGATAGCATATGATATTTACAAAATTAGGCAGAGTACCCTCAAATTAGGGTTCATGCAATATGTTAGTTTCCATAAGAATATTGTATTAATAATAATTTTATGTATATGTTGTGTCAAATATTATAGTTCATAAATTTTGCTTGAAATTAGTTTGGTTACTACTGCTTGTTTGGATGCTATTATCGAATTACATCAATTAATTTATGCTTCTTATAATTGTCTAGCTAGCTTACTTTATTTATATATTTTGGGAAAAATTAACTCGGTCCGGCTAATTTGCTGCCGGCAGCATTTTAGCCGGAGGTGCTGCCGGCAGTTTTACTGTTTTCTGATGTCCAAACAACAAATTCAAACCGTTAGATGTTTAATCTATATTATAATCTACTTGGAGACCAAATTTTACATTTTTTGGAATTTTTTTACTATATATTAAGATGGTTTGAAAACCGCTGTTTTTAACGCTGCAGAAATTTACTGAAAACAGCAGTTTTCAAACCAGCTTAATATATAGTAAAAAAATTCCAAAAAATGTAAAATTTGGTCTCCAAGTAGATTATAATATAGATTAAACATCTAACGGTTTGAATTTGTTGTTTGGACATCAGAAAACAGTAAAACTGCCGGCAGCACCTCCGGCTAAAATGCTGCCGGCAGCAAATTAGCCGGACCCAATTAACTCACTTATGAATTATGATATTTTTATGCTTCAGCTGTTGTTTTGTATATATTTAACTTCTCATATTTACAATAGTTTGTAAATACCTACGTGGAGAAAATTAGTCTATGCATGCCCTAAATCAAAATCCTGGATCAAATGTGACATGCCAATAACTAGCAAATATTTTTAATTGACAAACAGAGATGAGATTGTAGGAGAAATTATTATACAAAGCATAATTATTTTTTGAACTAGCTATGAAATGAAAACTGAAATTGAAAAGACAATTAACTAAACTTACCAAGGTGGGAGATTTTTTAACTTAAATTAGTGATAAATCAATTTTCTTTATCTCTGTGGAATCTACAACCTAAAAGCTTTCCAAAAATTAATTGGTTGTTTTTCATCTACTACTGATTGTTTTTCATTTACTACGGGTTGTATTTTGTTTTCTTCTAGTTGTCTTTCCTCTTTTATTACGGGTTGTTTTTCATCTACCATGAACAGAGAGATACAGGTTCAATTCTCGTAAAAAGCAATGTCCAAACAGACAAATTTGTTCGCATGCAAATCCATTTTGCCATGTTGTATATTCGGTATAAAATAGCCGGTAACATTTTTTATGTTTAATTTAGATTAAAATTATGAAAGTCTTAAAGTTAAAATTGTGCTTCCATCCGACATTTTATTTTGGAACCCGACCAAAAATATTGAGTCAAGAGAGACGCAACGGTTGATATATATCAAATTGATTCTTATGAGGAATTAAAAGCTACCTCCAAATCATGTATAATATTAAACGAACAATTCTAATTATAAATTGAACGCGGCAAGGAGGCCTGGTCCTTAATAAACAGGGCGTCAAGGAGGCCTGGTCCTTAATGAACAATCCTAAAATGTGTTTGGTGATCAAATTTTATATTTTTTTGAATTTTTTTACTATTTATTAAGTATTTTACAAAATTACTATTTTAGATAATTTTGTACCACTAAAAAACAGCAGTTTTGTAAGATACTGAATAAATAGTAAAAAAAATTTATAAAAATGTAAAATTTGATCTGCAAACATATGCAAACATATTTTATGAGTTTAGGGTTTAGAATTTTGCACATGCCATCCCGATCTTATTCATGGTATGCGTAATTGGGGTTGTAATCTTCAACTACAGTCACAAACCGAAGAAACCACCACCTCAACTAGCAAGTGAAGTCACACATTATGGGAGTGCCGGTGGCAGTTCTAATTATCCCAGCAAAAGCAAAGCTGGGGTAGGAAAGAAAGGTGGTGTTGCACTGGGACTAGCAGCAGGAGCTGGTGTCGGCCTCGATGCTGGCTTGGCCGTCATCAACATTGGTGGTGGTGGCTGTGGTAGTGGTGGCGGTGGCAGTGCTAGTGGTTGTGGCAGCGGGTAGGATTTGCCAATGGGAAATTTGCACAACTCAATTTAATTAATATTTGCTACAATAAATGATTATGTGTTCGGTGAAGTTGAATTATGTCAATCTTTTCCTTTTTCTCTTAATTTTTTTTTTATTGTTGAGTGAACGAGTCAGTTTGATTCTGTGAATGAATGCTTATTAATTTGGAAGGAAGCCTAAGGGCATTTCACTCAAAAAAACAAAGAATTGGAAGGGAAGTTGCCATTTGATTAAAGGGTCGGTGTTGTAATTTGGAAGGACGGTTGCCTTTTACTATAGACTGATCTATTCCCTTCAATTTATTGATGATATAAACACATCTAACGTTTTTAATTTGTTGATTCAAGCACAAATTAACAAAAAAAGGTTGACATTATTCGTCACCAATGATCTGTAGTATTTCTCTCAAAAAACATAATTTCAAATTAAGGACTCTTTACACATTGTTTGGAAATTATTTTACAGTGTTGATAAGCTATATCAATCTTGTTCTCTTGTCATTAATCCTATTGTCATCAAATTATTTGATATATAGTTTTCATAAGCTAACAGTTTCATATATATATATATATATATATATATATATATAGAGAATGACTAAGCTCAAAACGTTTGTTCCTGGGCTCAGGAACAAACGAGTCGGTTCTCCAATTTCCGAAGTTCAAACAACAAATCCAAACCGTTAGATGTTCAATCTATATTAAAATGTGCTTGGAGACCAAATTTTACATTTTTTGAGCTGGTTTGAAAATCGCTGTTTTTATTAAAATTCTGCGCCATTAGAAAACAGCGATTTTCAAACCAACTTAATAAATAGTAAAAAAATTCCAAAAAATGTAAAATTTGGTCTCCAAGCACATTTTAATATAGATTGAACATCTAACGGTTTGGATTTGTTGTTTGAACTTCGGAAATTGGAGAACCGACTTGTTTGTTCCTGAGCCCAGGAACAAACGTTTTGAGCTTAGCCATTCTCTATATATATATATATATTTTAGGATTTGTTGGGTGACGGGATATCATTTCCAATCAACGGTATCAACGGGAAACACAGTAAAAACAAGCCTATTCCTTGTGACAAATAAACCCCATGTAGCAAAAAATAAAACTTAATAATAACAGCATTCCTTCTGTAAAGTGACTAATTATAATCTCTTTGTTCAAGCTTCTACCATAGGTTCAGGTCCTGACGAGTCTGACATGCACTGATGATACCGGTTCGAGTTGAATAAGATGTCCTTTATCACCTATATATTCATTTAACATAACGCATAACAATTTTTAATAATAATAACAATATAGATTTAATACAAATCAACAAATATGTAAACCAACCTGTGACATGAGGCCATGAACCTGCTCAGCTGTAATTTTTGAACTGTCACGAGTTATCTTAGTTAGCTGTGATTCCTCAGGCTACAAAAGTAAACAAATAATCATGAAAAAATATATAAATAAATATAGAATGTCAATATATATCTATAAATATATCAGTGCTCAATTTGAATTAACCTCTTTTTTGCGCTGAGAGGAACTCATGTAAGATCCATAGCGTGACGAGGCCATCTGATTCTCTGCTTGTTCCAGCTTATCAGCTGCACCAAAACAAGTTAGATAACATGATATTTATATGGGGAGGGTTCAAATGCACCATGATTTTTTGTGCTCCAATATGCTTCACATCCTTTATCTCCGTTTTCAAAGTTCGAATCTTCAATCCAAACTGCTCAACATGATCTTCATAATAAAATATGCTTGGAGACCAAATTTTATATTTTTTAGAATTTTTTTACTATTTTTTAGATAGGTACAAAATCACTGTTTTAAGGAGATTCTGGATCATCCGAAAAAGTAATATTGTACCTATGTAAAAAAATAGTAAAAAAATTCTAAAAAATATAAAATTTGGTCTCCAAGAATATTTTATTATGAAGATCATGTTGAGCAGTTCGGATCGACTGTTCAGACTTTGAAAACAGAGATAAAAGATGTGGAGCATATTGGAGCACAAAATCATGGTGCATTTGAACCCTTGTACATAACAAGGTAACTTCTCCACAACATGGTACCTCAATATCTACATAACAAGGTAACTTGTACTTAAAAAAAGTGTCAAAAAAGAAGGAAAACTGCCAGCAAAAAATTATGTGTTTCTTTGGTTAGATTTTTATTCTCGCAAATTGCATATGGTAATTTGTCACTCCATTAATTTTAAAAAAAAAGCAGACAATCAAATTTTCACAGAATAAAACATAATATGTGAGAAAACACTTTGCTTTATAGTAATTTTGATGTTTCACAGGGTAGAAATGTAAATTACAAAAACTTAATTACCTAAATCAAAGATCTGGCCAGCAACATAGTCACGACTAGCGAGAATAGGAGAAGAAGAGAGAGTGTTGACCCAATACTTATTCCACAAAAGATCCAGCAAGTGTGAATCCAATGCCGATTTGAAGTATGTTATATCCAGTGCATAATACTACAAAAAATAACATAAAAATTAAAGCAAGCGTTATAATTTATTTTCTCAAATGACTTTACCATTAATTTTGACTGTTGACATGATGAGTACGTATTTTACTTAGTTTCTCACTCTTTTACTGGTACTAGGCTGCTGTACCAGTTTTTGTACTCTGGATGTTTACTGGTACAATGCTGTTTAGTTTATTCAAATGTGTACCAGTTTTCGTACTCTGGAATCAACACCTACAGGTTCAGATGCCAAAAAAAAAAAAAAAAAAAAAAATTGACTGTTGACAAATAGCATCCCAACCATTTAAAAAATAAGGGGGAATTTCATTTATACCCTTCAAAAATTTTGAAATTGCGTATTACACCCTCTTAAATTAAAATATCATTTTTACCCTTCTAAATTTGAAAAACTTACAAATTACCCAATTTATTGCCTATTCTATTATACTCTGTGAAACATGAAATTATGAATTATTTTTCATTGTACTAAAACTTTGTGAAACACAAATTTATCCTGTGAAACATGTATAAAATGAATTATTTTTCATGTTTCACAGGGTAAATATGATATAATTAATTTTAGAGGGGGAAATACCGAAATAGACAATTTCAAAGTTTTTGAAGGGCATACATGAAATTTCCCCAAAAATAAAAGCCAACTGAGACAATGGTGAATTAATTAAAGCACAAATTTGTCAAATGTACCTGAAAACCCTAAACAATATGACATGAAATTCCTCCAAACAATAAAAGCCCACTGAGACAATGATGAATAAATCAAAGCACGGATTTGTCATGTTGATTTTGTACCTATCTAAAAAAATAGTAAAATATTTCCAAAAAAATAAAAAATTTGGTCTCCAAACACATTTTACCGATGTGGGGCACGAAAAAAAAAATGGTGCATTTTAACATAATTTCAAAGTTTTTGAAGGGTATAAATGAAATTTCCCCTAAAAATAAAAGCCAAGTGATGCAATGATGAATTAATTAAGGCACAAATTTGTCAAATGTACCTGAAAACCTAAATCCTAATCACAAGACGTACCTGCTTGCAGTGTACACCGAAATCCTCAATCTTGTTTAGAGGGATAGTTTGATATTCTGATACCGGCTCATCAGGGGGCTTGTACCCCTGAGGATAGGTACGGAAGGCACCGATCTCAACCTTACCGGCCGAAACGGTACGGGTCGGGTCTATAACGACTGCCAAAAAGGGTTCCTGGAATTGCTG
Source organism: Carex kokanica (assembly GCA_025461125.1). Taxonomy (NCBI): domain Eukaryota; kingdom Viridiplantae; phylum Streptophyta; class Magnoliopsida; order Poales; family Cyperaceae; genus Carex; species Carex kokanica. The sequence continues at coordinate 855,680 of JAJGRX010000675.1, read as the reverse complement.
ATTCAGCATCTGAGTTGACACGTCAATACCAGATAGCCAACAGCCGTAGCCTGGGTGAGAGTGGTACCAACCCACCACATTCTCTAACCGACCCACCTGTTATAAAAAAATAAAAATGTACAGCATAACACCCTGTTTTGTTAGCCTGAAACGTTTAAGTTACATCCCAAAAAAAGATAAAATGTATTATTACTATGAAGTAAAGAATGTAAACTGTTAAGGAGTTCCCAAACCCTTTTTTGGCACATATTCAACACAAGACCTTATTAATACCGATATAGTACATAAAATGTATTATTTCAGACTGGTTGGAAATAAAAATACATTAATGGCTTTTTTATATTAATAAAATCTACATAGTAGGAACTTAGCCTATTAGAAAAAAAAATACAGCTTTGCAGAACACTGCTTTTATTGGATTGGTAAATGATAATTGTATATACTACATAGAGTGAGGCTATGATACTATGCATAGCAAGGATTGGTCCATACTATGGATATATATCTTTGTTTTTAAAGTACAAATAGTCGATCTAAACCTTTCAACATGATATATATATATATGCAAATGTACTTGCAGACTAAATTTTACATTATTTAGATTTTTGTTATTATTTTTTAAAATCAGTAGAAAATCACTACTTTTGAATGGCCTAGAATTTTTAGATCAAGCGATTTTCTATCTAAAAAGAAATACCAATCTCTCACTTGAATGCAGAGAACCTCACATTCAATAAAAAAAAAAAAATCAAAAGAACTACAAGGACCTGCAGGTGTGCAATTAAAACAGTTTTTAGTGGGATTAATGCAAAAAAAACAAATTTAGGGTTTAATAATACCTGCTTGTTGATAGTAGAATACTCTACCATGTACTCATACGCATCGGCCTGAGCATTAACCCTAGTCTCAGTACCTTCAACTGGAAGGGCAAAAGCGTCCATTACTATGATACTGTCACCATCTGTTTTCCCTTGCATCAAACCCATCACCTCTATTGTACCGCCCGACCTTGAATGTACCACCATTTTTAAAAGTGCCAATGCCGATATCTGTTACAATTAATTGTGATTATTTTTGAACGAGTGATTTAGTAGTAACAATAATAGTGAAAATAATATTCACACAACCACTCTCTCTCTCTTTTTTTTTGAAATTGTTGGCAGTGGCTGCCAAACTATTGTATTAATACCAAATCCGCATTACATCATTTGTCCAGTTTACAGTACACACAGCACATCTGTTATGTATTACAATGAATGACTCTCTCTCACTCTTTTTTGAAAGATTGGCAGCAGCTGCCAAAATTTGTATTAGAAGTAAAATGAAAATAGTACAAACATCCTAGTTCATCACTACTGTTACACCTAACAGCACTGTTAGCAACCCCTGGTATCATACCAGTACCGCTGACAACGTCCGGTACCCAGTACTGTACCATTCAGTACCATATCAGAATCCAACCTTTGGCCCTAAAACCTACCAGTATAACTGGTACAGCCCCCTATCAGGAAAGATACGCTGATACAGTGTTCTAACATCACACACAAATTATAATTAAAAACAAAAAACAAAAAAAACAACAACAAACCAAACATAAAATTGGTCCTGAGCATTCCCTTCATCCCTTCATCCCTTCATCCTCCCTCTCTCTCTCTCTCTCTCATGCCCAGACCTGGAAGAGGTAATAGTAATTCCATGAAATTTTCATGATTTTCCATGAAAAATCTCAAAAATATCACCTAAACTTCTATGGTGTTAGAAATATAAATTGTCCTAATATAAAGACAGAATAATATACCTTGACTTTCTTGAAGTAATGAGGATCGGTGGTCCATGCCTTCTCCTGCTGCGTTCTGGCGTTGGCTGCTTCGTCGTAACAGTAGATCTGATCAGGCGAGTTGGCGATTTCGTCGGTGGTGACGATTTCGTTCTCCAGTTCCCATCGCTGCCGCGCCATTGTCGACGATGAGGAGGTGGCTTCCATGGCCAAAACCCTAACCCTAGCCTCCTAGCTCGAAGAGAGAGAGATGGGGTTTTACGCCTTTACTGCTTTGTGTGAAGCGTTGCGAGTCGAGGCTTGGGACAGAGACGAGAGAAAAGAGACATTGGGGTTAATCACCTGAGGTAACAGAAATTTATATCTTTGATGCGGATCGTTCAATATGGTACGGCACGATTGTTAAAGGATATTTTGTGGTCCGGATTATGATCGAACGGTTCATATATAAAATCAAATATTATGGTACCTCAGAGGATTCGGAATCTAAATATAAGACGAGAACTTTAGGTTTTGGAATTGGATGTCCAAAATTAATTGAATTGTTGGGCTTTTTTTCTGGGTTTTCTAACTGGGCCTTCACTATTTATGGGCTTTTGGCACGTTCATAGCACTTCTGAAGAATAGATAACAAATTCATGGGCTTTGGTTTTACTTCTGAAGTAGATCTTTCGTGACGCTAATAACAGTAACCAAGTGTAGTGGATGTCCTTGTATATAATAGTAACAAGCATAGTGACAAATTAGTAATTTGGGAAAGGTTCAGAGGGATAAAAAGTTTGTGATTCGGGAATAATTCAGGTATAATTCGAGAATAGTTTGGATTTATACATTGAGGGCGTGTTCGGCGAAGGAGTGTGCTAGGGAATGTGCACAGGAAAGCAAAATTTTTGAACTGATTTTTAATGTTCACGTGGGAAAAAAAAAATTCACTCTGAGTGAATTTTTTTTTTTTGCCCACGTGAATAGCGAACGACCGAACAAGCCCTGAGAGAAAAAATTCCCACAAGAGTGCAAAAAAAAATTCTCAAATAATTTAGGAAAAATTCGGGAAAGTTTGTAAAATTCATGAATTATTCGCGAATAATTTGGAAAAAATTTGGAAAAAATTTGGAAAACCGAATAATATGGAGATTGATTTGCCAACAGCTCAAATCTGAATTATTCGCAAATCTTGTTACTATGGTAACAAGGTTCTCAATATTACATTTGTATTATCTAATCATTTTACTATTTACTTTTAATTTTTTGAATTATACGGGCATCCCACTATTTCTTCAATATTAATTAACAAAATTTAATTTACAAATATTTTTTTATTAATTTTGAAGATATCAATATTTGGATATATAATTTGATTAAAAACAACAAACATTTTCCGAATTAAATTATTATTATTATTATTATTATTATTATTATTATTAGAGGGATCCAATTACACCTTTTTTTTGACACATCTTGACACCATTTTTTATAGGTCAATTTTGCTATTTCAAAATCCAAGCAGTCGATCCGAACCGTTCAACATGATCACCATATTAAAATGTGCTTGGAGATCAAATTTTACATTTTTTTAATTTTTTTACTATTTATTAAGATGGTTACAAAATTATTGTTTTTCAATGGTCTGAAAACAACGATTGTAACCATCTTAATAATAGTAAAAAATTCAAAAAATGTAAAATTTGATCTCCAATCACATTTAAATATATTCATCATGTTGAACAGTTTTAATCGATTATTTGGACTTTGAAAATAATAGATGTCAAAGTGTATAAAAAAAAGGGTGTAATCCGATCCCTCCTCTTATTATTATTATTATTATTATTATTATTATTATATTCAAACAACAATTTTAGAGCTTACAAAAATAATTAGAAAAAGTGGTGTTGTAATAATAATTAATATTTTAGTGGATTGCATAATTAAGGCCCCAGATACACCTGCCAAGCATGTGCTTGCTCCCTAGCCCTAGGTAAGGTGCCAACCCTATTATTACTAATTATTTTCTCATCATATTTTTCTTTTGGTAGTTTGGACTTTGGACCATGCATGGTATTATTAAATTATGAAACTGCATATTCTCATCACAAGTTCCAAAATACCATATCTAATTAATTTTTGTTCTCACATAATATTAAAATGGAGACTCTAGCTAGAGTCTGCTAACAGCATCTGTATATATATATCAACTAACATTTATTATGAAACTATTATTTTTGTTAAAACTATAGAGCTACTAGGTTTAAAATGAGTAGAGGCTATATAATTCTTGTGTGGAGATAAAATATTTAAAATTTATATCTTCCAAAATTGACTCAAATATAAATTTAAATTTAACACAGACTAATTTAATCATGCTATACACTCCTTGATAGCCATACAAAAGATCCCTAATTCTAACTTACTACTTAACTAATAATTAAGAAACAACTAAAAATTAATTTTACATGTAATAACTAATTAATTAATGTGAAAGATACTTTCTAATGCTTCTACTTGAAGAAGACGATGAAGACGGCGAATCTGAATCATCCTCTAAATCATCAAAATCCCAGAACTCTTCTTCTTCTTCCTCCGCTTCCGGCATTTGCCATCGATTTGCGGATATCTCGCCGGTGCCTTCTAACAGCTCCAAAACCTACAATGTTATCCAAATTAATATCCATCATTAGGGTATATATCATTGGTAGTTGTACTCTATTAATTAAATCAAATCATGTTTAAACTAATGATAGTGTGTAGACCACTGTTTATGTTTATTTTATTGATTCAACTTGCAAATATCTCTATGTTTGTGTAACCATGAGTATATATGATTAACTTGAGCATAGTGTGCACTATTATTACTAATAATAGATGCAAGTGGGGGTGTCATGTTTTGTCCTTTCAGAACCTAAAATTGCACAAAAATTTTGAAACTGAGAGGTGTCAGTGTACTTCAAATTTCCCGTGAATCAAAGACTGAAGAGTGAAAGATAGAGCATGAAATTTAATAGTAGAATCCCTGACTTATTCAGAGAATCCTATGCTGCTCTTACAAAGAGCATTTCTCAAAAAAAGGAAAAAAAAGAACAAGTACAATTTGCTCAATATAAATTGCTAACCAATCATATGAAATTAATTATATATACACTAATAAATTAACTAATACTAATAATATATTGAAAAATGATGCATGTAAACCCTGACAAAAGTAACATAATGCCAGTGAGAGGAAATACTCTGAACATCAAAATAAAGTTTTGTAATTTTTTTTTTGAAATTTAATTTCTATATATCACTTTATTAGGAACCAAACTAGCTAAAAAGTATAAGGTTTAAGCCGAAATTTTTATTAATAATATTCAAATAAATCAAATTAAAGAAAATGACACCAGTTTCTAAAAAATTCTAGAAACAACATTCTGCTGGATAATCCAGTGGAAATCCAAATCAATTCCGTTGAATTATCCAGTGGAATTGAATTGGGAGAAGTTGAATCCAATTTCAAAGTTAAAAACATTTCCTACCTATAAAAGCAAAGCTTACACATCAACTAGTAAAGAAAACTTACATGATTAATTTTTGGTGTATAATTAAATCAGATGTTAACATGGGTATATAATATAAAGAGCCAACTACCTTTCATGCTAATCTTTTCCTACCAAACGTAGTACTGTTATTATCAAGGACATGTCTTGTAATTAATTAATTAATTATTTGCATAACCAATCAAAGAAACACAACCATTATTTGAAGTGTTGGATGTAAAATTTTCTTTACCCAGTTATTGGGACTACTTAAAGCAGTTGAGAAAAGTACTCTCTCTAAGACAACACCCCCTCAACCAACAAGGCAATTGTACACACTAAAATTTAACTACAAGCAATTATGTGTAACAAAAAAACAAGCATGTTTATTATAATCAAATATGCAAACTCAAGTTGTAAAAACTACAAAAAAAAAAAAAAAAAAAATTACCTCAGTCATGGTAGGTCTCCATGAGGCAGATGCTCTAATACATAGAGATGCTACAAAGGTGAGCCTTTTAAGTTGATCTAAATCATAATCATCTCCTATTCTTGGATCCACCATTGCTTGTATTGATCCATCATTTAAATATGGTTTTGCCTATTTATCGACAACAAATATTTTGCTTGTTAAAAAAATGAGAATTCAAAAAGAGAAAATATTGATTGAGATCTAAATAAAGAGTATGGCTAGTATGATATTAGTGTCATTTCAATCTATATAATACTAATTTCAAAACCTATCAAATCGATTTTTAACGGTAAATTCAAACCGTTCAAACCAGTCTACTTCATTAGTTGTGCGTTTACATGCAAAATTTATATATTTTTTTAATTTATTTAGTATCAAGTTAAGTAGTCGAATATGGGAGTAATTTTTAAGTTAATTCGAATGCATTTATTTTCAACATTTTTTACTGCTTTATTTGAAACTAAAATAATTCGAAAAAATAAAATTTTTGCATGTAAACGCATCACTCATTAAGTAAATCGGTGTGAACGGTTTGCATTAGTCGTTCGAAATCTATCCAATAAATTTTGGAGTTCGTGTCATATGACACTGATGTCATACTAGCCGAATTCCTAAATATATATAGAGAAGTACCCAGCTGAGGAGGCTCTTGTGGGACCTATCAACAGGTTTTTTACCAGATATAACTTCCAATAAAAACACACCAAATGCAAATACATCTGTTTTCTCATCCACAATTCCATGGGTGTAATATTCAGGTGCCAAGCATCTAATACCAACAAAAAAAAATGATAGAAAAAAACAAGAGGTTATTGTCACAATTAATTGTTTTCATTGTACTACTATTGAAGGTTAAACAGTCAATTCATGTAATGTCAACTAACCAACAATAAGAGAATATTTGCAGTTAGAGACAAAAATGTTTTTGAATTTTTGTGCATACCCGAAAGTGCCTTCTATTGGAGCTATTGCATGGTGGGACCACTCCGAGGGAAGCCATCTGGCAAGCCCAAAATCCGATATCTGTAAATATATATTAATTGATATATATATATATATTAGTTTGGGTTTGGAAGAACTAAATTAATAACATATGATGTGTATTATTTTTTTCCTTTTTTTGTAATTTTACTTCTGAATCCACAAAAGTTAAAAACTCAGTAATTTACCTATTTTATTGTTTTTTCTATTATAACTCATTTGGAATTTATAAAATACCCATTTACCCTTATTAAAAATAGAAAATATATATATATATATATGCTTTAGAAAAATTTCAGTTTACTAATTGGTCGATTTCCGAGAGCAAATGGATTTCTTCTACTTCTGGCACTTACACAAGCAAATACTTAAATGCCACTATATAAGTGTCAAAAGTAGAGAAATTACGCATTTGACCTTAAAAACTGACCAATTAGAAGACTAACATGTTTATGAAACATGCTAGATAATTTTTCTTTTGTTAATAAAGAGTAGAATGGGTATTTTATAAATTTAAAATGAGTTTTAATATAAAAGACAATAAAATGCATAAATTTGTGAGTTTTTTAAATTTAGAAGGGTAAATATCATAATAAATAATAAATGTCCATTTTGGGGTACAATTATGCACACAACACTTTCATATATATATAAAAAAAAAAATTAGGAACATTATTTAGTATATATGTATGATTAAATAATTACCTGAGGTTCAAAATTATCAGTGAGGAGCACATTAGAGGCCTTGATGTCTCTATGTATAATTCTTCTCTGGCATCCTTTGTGCAAATATTGCAACCCTCTTGCTGTGCCAACAGCTATGTTAAACCTTTGCTTCCATGTCATTATAGGTTTACTCTCATCTGAAACCATATATATATAACAAACAAAAAATGTGCGTTAGAAATTAACATATGTATATATTCTACCTATAATTTGTTATGACTTGACAACATAGGCAACATTTCTCAAATTAATCCAACAAAATTTTAGATGTAGGAAAAAAGTTGATAAAAAAATTGTCAGCCTTATTAATCAGTTTTAAAGCGAACCGAGAGAGTTCGGTTTAAATGGTACGGTTTTTCCGGTTAAATACATTCGTTCGGTTCATTTTTTTTAAAACCGATTTAATAGTTCAGTTAAGTTTAGAAACTTTAAAAATGGTTTTAATTCCATCTTAAAAAAATTCAAAAATTTTATAAAAAATGTTTGTTTTTATGATTAATCTTCTTATTTCGGTTCAACCAAACAAAACAAAATTTAGTTCGGTTTGTTCGGTACAGTTTTAATTCGATTGATAAGTTTATTTCAGCCAGTTTCGGTTGTATTTTTGAAAACCGAATAAAAAGTATTGTTTGTCTATTTTATTTCGGTTTTAAAGTTTTAACCAAACCGATGAACAACCTTGTTTTCATCAAAATTTCATAGCTCTTTTGTGTTGAATTATAAAAATTAAAATAAAAAAAAGGGTACCATGAAGATTGGAAGAAACAGAGCCAGTAGAGGAGAGTTCAAAGATCAAATGCAAACCATTCTCTACACAGCAACCCAATAGACGAGATACATTTGGATGGCTAACATGGCTGACCGTTCCTAACTCGGTCAGAAATTCTTTCTCTCTTTTGCCATCTGTCAATGCTGCTGGATTTAACCTTTTCACTGCTATGGCCCGCCTGTCAGCGAGTAATATTCCTTTGTACACCTCTGCATAACCTCCTCTTCCCACCAAATTGTCTACATATGTAACTCAAAAATGGTACTTATTGTATATATTTGAAAAGTACGAAAAAAAATATAAGGGTTATAGTGAGCAATTAATATTTGGAAATTTTTATAAATGAACGATAATAAAGAAAAAAAATATCATATTAAACGGTTCGTTTTTTTCGGTTTCATTTTTTTTAAATTTGTTTAATTGTTCCGTTTGGTTTGGTTCTGTTTAGAAATGTTAAAACATCTTAGACCGAATTGACCGAAATTTTTAAATTTGTCCCGTCCGAACCAAATATTTAAAAAATATTAAAAAATTACAAAATAATGTATATTGTTTGATTCAGTTTAAAACCGATTAGACTGAACCAAATAAAAATTTTAAATTCATCTTAAAAAAATTCAAAAAATTAACAAACAAAAAATTACATTTACGATTAATCTTTTTTATTTCGGTTCAACCGAACAAACTAAAATTTAGTTTTGTTTATTTGATTCGGTTTGAATCCAATTGATAAGTTTAATTATTTTGGTCGATTCAGTTGTATTTTTTAAAACCAAATAAAATTTTAATTTGCCTATTTTATTTCAGTTTTAACCGAACCGAACCGATGAACACCCCTAATTGCAATACCAATTTGAAATATATAAAAATAATTTCACCTTGATTGAAGTCGCCCGTTGCCTGACTGATCTCTCGGTACGAGAAGCAACGCCACGCCAGCTTGTGTTGCGGTGACACGTCACCGGTAGGTTTCGGGTGCTCTTCGTCGGTTTTTTTGCCAATGGAGAGAAGTCTCTTGAGGCTTCTGCTCCTGAGAAGCAAGTGACCCATTATTGCATAATACTTTTGTTTCTTGAGGTTGAAAATGAAATTAAGAATTTGGCGCCCTTTGCTCAGAAGGAGAAGGGAAGAAGGAGAGAGAGAGAGAGAGAGAGAGGAGATGTTAAAGGGAGAGTGAGTGAGGGCTTTAAAAGCAGCACTTTCTTTGGATGCAAATACAAGCAACATTTATTATTTGAACTATTATTGCTGTATGAACCCGGTCCATATTTCACCTCTCGTATCATAAGTAACAAATTTTTGGAATTACAATTCAGAAATAAATTATATTGGACCTTGAAAAAAAAATGAAGTCTAGATATTCATAAAATATGAAAGTTTCAAAGTCCATCATCCAGTTATATATAGATGATAAAAAAATGTAATTATTTCAAATATCATGACAATTTCTATGAATGTCAAAATGAAAAAAAAAAAAAAAACTAATATCAAAAGAAAGTTGGTAAAATTTTAATTTGTATAGAGATTAAGATCATAGAAATTAACATTTGGATGAAAAATATATAATTTGAAAAGGCTAATATTCAATTTTTGTCAGTTTAAATGGTTGAATGATTGAATTTGGCGGCCGATTTAACGGTTTCAAACTGAAAAAAAAAAATATATATATATATATATATATATATATTCCTTTGAAGCAGGCTATTTAATGATATTCCCAACGCGTTGTTCAATTTGTGACCTCTAATTAAAATATAAAGTTTTTTTATCAAAGGGAAAATAATAATAAAGAACATTGTGTCAACCAATAATGTCATTTAGTGTTACAACTTTAGTGCTTTTTGTTTCTCTTTTGTCTTGTGCGTATACTATAATAAAAAAAATCGGATGACAACTTAGAAGGATATATATATATATATATATATATATATATATAGGGTCTGTCTAATTTGCTGCCGGCAGCAGTTCGGCCAAGTGCTGCCGGGGCTATATTTAGTCGTGTGATGTCCAAACAACAAATTCAAACCGTTAGATGTTTAATCTATACTATAATCTACTTGGAGACCAAATTTTACATTTTTTGGAATTTTTTTACTATATATTAAGCTGGTTTGAAAACCGCTGTTTTTAGTAAATTTCTGCAACGTTAAAAACAGCGGTTTTCAAACCATCTTAATATATAGTAAAAAAATTCCAAAAAATGTAAAATTTGGTCTCCAAGTAGATTATAGTATAGATTAAACATCTAACGGTTTGAATTTGTTGTTTGGACATCACACGGCTAAATATAGCCCCGGCAGCACCTCGGCCGAACTGCTGCCAGCAGCAAATTAGCCACAGCCTATATATATATATATATATATATATATATATATATATATATATATAGAAGAGGAGGGATCCAATTACACTTTTTTTTGTGACACACTTTGACACCTACCATTTTTAAAGTCCAAATAGTCGATTTAAACCGTTCAACATGATGGATATATTAAAATGTGCTTGGAGATCAAATTTTACATTTTTTTGAATTTTTTTGCTATTTATTAAGATGGTTACAAAAATCGTTGTTTTCAGACCATTGAAAAACAACGATTTTGTAACCATCTTAATAAATAGTAAAAAAATTCAAAAAAATGTAAAATTTGATCTCCAAGCACATTTTAATATGGTGATCATGTTGAACGGTTCGGATCGACTGTTTGAATTTTGAAATCGCAAAATTGACCTATATAAAAAACGGTGTCATGATGTGTCACCAAAAAAGGTGTAATTGGATCCCTCCTCATATATATATATATATAGAGAGAGAGAGAGAGAGAGAGAGAGAGAGAGAGATGGACTTAGCTACTTCATGAAGTAAAACGACTTTGTACTTCACGCCATATCTTCATTTTCAAAGTTCAAATAGTCGATGCGAACCTTCCAACATGTTCTTCATATTGAAATGTACTTGGAGACCAAATTTTACATTTTTTGGAATTTTTTTACTATTTATTAAGCCACTTTGAAAATCTGAAAATCCTTATGAACAGTAAAAAACAGTAAAAATTTCTGGACCGCCGGATCAGTGATTTTCAAAGTGGCTTAATAAATAGTAAAAAAAGTCCAAAAAATGTAAAATTTGGTCTCCAAGCACATATCAATATGGAGAACAACTTGAGCGGTTCGGATCGGTCGTTTGGATTTTCAAAATGAAAATAATGAGGTGTGGAGCACCAAGTCGTTTTACTCCATGAAGTAGCTAAGCCCAGCACTATATATATATATATATATATATATATATATATATGAGTAGAACTAAGGTGCTCTTAAGCTCACCAAGTCCTCCGTGAGCTTAACTCAAAAACCTATCAATCCGACTTCAAACGACATTTTCAAACAGTTAGATGTTGAATCTATATTAAAATGTGTTTGGAGACCAAATTTTACATTTTTTGGAATTTTTTTACTATTTATTAAGCCGGTTTGAAAACCATTGTTTTTATTAAAATTCTGCACCATTAGAAAACAGCGGTTTTCAAACCGGCTTAATAAATAGTAAAAAAATTCCAAAAAAATGTAAAATTTGGTCTCCAAGCACATTTTAATATAGATTGAACATCTAACGGTTTGGAAATGTCGTTTGAAGTCGGATTGATAGATTTTTGAGTTAAGCTCACGGAGGGCTTGGTGAGCTTAAGAGCACCTTAGTTCTACTCTATATATATATATAAGCATATGCTTATAAGTCATTTTTGCATTTTCAATGTCTAAATGGTCGATCTGAAGCACTCAACATGTTCTTCATATTATAATGTTCTTGGAGACCAAATTTTTTTTTTTTGGAATATTTTTACTATTTAATTAAAAAATTTCAAAGCAGTGTTTTAATATGGTAAAAAAAATCTAAAAAAAAAAAATCTGAAAAATACAGTTTTGAAAAATTCTAAAAACATAGTAAAAATATTCCAAAAAATGTAAAATTTTGTTTCCAAACACATATTAAATGGAGAATATGTTGAGCGCTTCAGATCGACCATTTGGACATTGAAAATGCAAAAATGACTTATAAGCACATGACCTCATATGCTTATGTAAGTAGAGTAGCCAACCTCTATATATGTGTGTGTGAACTCTAACATTATTACTTGAGCTGGATGTCATATATATACTTATATTATATTTTCCTTTGTGCATGTATTTAAATGTTATGTCAATCATGCCTATATATATATTGTACAACTTCATGACTATACAAGGAAAGGTCAACTTACTTATTTGCAAGTTATCTTATTTTGCACAATTTTTTTAATAGTTAACATCGAGTTATTGACAGCTATGAATTTAGGTCACAGAGAAAACAATTGTTGAAACATTTTTGTAAAATAGTGAGCTATGCCACCAATTTTATTGAATTTATGGTATTAAATAAAAAAAACTAAACATGACCAAATCTATGCACCAACTTAATGGTCTCAAAATTGGCCATGCAGTAATAAGATAAAGTATAAATCTCTCAATGTATGAAGCACATATAACAACAGTTTTTAGTATAAATTACAACTGCACATCTTCTCAGAATAATAATTATCATATTCCAGCCAAACATTGGTACCACTGGTATATATATATATATATAGCTACATTTGGGCCTGTACAGTACTGAATAGGGATGGCATTCAAATAATTAAGATGGCATCTAGTTGTGCAGATTTGATGTAATTTGTCACTTCATCAAATTTGTCTGCCCAATAATTTAAAATGCACAAATAAGTTAATTATTTCAAATATCATGACAATTTCTATGAATGTCAAAATGATAAAAAAAAAACTAATATCAAAAGAAAGTTGGTAAAAATTTAATTTGCCTAGAGATTAAGATCATAGAAATTAACATTTGGATGAAAAATATATAATTCGAAAAAGCTAATATTTCAATTTTTGTCAGTTTAAATGGTTGAATGATTGAATTTGGCGGCCGATTTTTCGGTTTCAATTTGTGATCTCTAATTAAAATATAAAGCTTTTTTTATCAAAGGAAAAACAAATAATAAAGAACGTGTGTGTGTGTGTGTGTGTGTGTGTGTGTGAACTCTAACATTATTACTTGAGCTGGATGTCATATATATACTTATATTATATTTTTCTTTGTGCATGTATTTAAATGTTATGTCAATCATGCCTACATAGTACATATATATTGTACAACTTCATGACACAAATTTGTCACTTCATCAAATTAATGTAATTTGTCACTTAATGTAATTTGTTACTTCATCAAATTAATGTAATTTGTCACTTCATCAAATTAATGTAATTTGTCACTTCATCAAATTTGTCTGCCCAATAATTTACCATGACACAAATTAATAAAATTATATTTATATTTATTTTCAAATTTTTGCATGTTATCTTATTTTGCACAATTTTTTTAATAGTTAACATCGAGTTATTGACAGCTATCAATTTAGGTCACAGAGAAAACAATTGTTGAAACTTGAAACATTTTTGTAAAATAGTGAGCTATGCCACCAATTTATGAATTTATGGTATTAAACATTTAATGGTCTCACAATTGGCCATGCAGTAATAAGATTGTAACACATTTTGAATCATTAACTGGCTTTGCATCAAAACACATCCTACTTATATATAGTTAATATTTTACAAGCTTGTTACATCTCTCAATGTATGAAGCACATATAACAACAGTTTTTAGTATAAATTACAACTGCACATCTTCTCAGAATAATAATTATCATATTCCAGCCTAACATTGGTACCACTGGTATATATACAGTACTGAATAGGGATGGCATTGAAATAATTAATTAGATGGCATCTACTTGTGCAGATTTGATGTAATTAATTTGTTACTTCATCAAATTTGTCTGCCCAATAATTTACCATGACACAAATTAATAAAATTATATTTATATTTATTTTCAAATTTATGCAGCAAAAAACATATCTCATTTCTCATTTTCAAAGCACACAAAACAAATTGCACCAACTATATATAATAAGAAATGCTTTCTTTTAAATTTTTTTGTTTTTTTAAGAAGAATCAATGCATACTTCATTAAAAAGACCTCCACTATTGGGAATTTGTATCCAGTAGGATACCGCACAAGGGAATATGGTAGAATGATTCCCTAATTAGTGAATCCGGCCCGTTCTTTTTAACTTTGCACGAATCTCAAAGCACAAATAATACTGCCCCTTCCCGAATCCCGAATAGGCACCGGTTGAGAGTAAATATGAGCCGTAAAGTGATTTACTGTTCCATGTGGTACCCGGGAGAATACGGATCCCACTATTGGAAGCAATGAGTTGTCTTTCTAAGGGATTTTAATTAAGAAAAAAAAATTTAGAAGAGTTGTCACTTTCTCTAAAGCTTGTATTTCTCTGTGAAGCAGCTTCTCTCATTATTTCTGAATTTTTTTCTTTAAAAATTTCGGTTGTCAGTTGCTCCCAATTGGCAATTTTGTTTTGGCAAAATTGACTGGAATTTTGGCAGATATCATGCCTTCTTAATGTTTATTATAAAAAAAATACATGAAAAATAATATCCCCAAAAATTAATTTAAAACCCATGATAGGTTGGGCTTTAATATATTTACTGTTTCTTGGTTGTGAGCTTGTGGGGGCATTTCATGAATAAAATGAAATATAGGCCCATTAATTAATCTCTTCAATTATTATAACTCTGATAATAAAGAGGGCCCCTGATGAACAGTTTCCCTAACTGATTAACTAATTAATTAGGATCATACTTTATGACCTACTCCTGTTTCTCTATTTAATTTAATTAATTGTCCTACTTATTCTTGAGTCCGGCTAGTATGACATCAATTTCAAAATTTAGTGGATAGACTTCAAACGACGAATTCAAAATGTTAAAACCGATTTACTCCATGAGTGATGATGTGTTAAATGCAAATTTTATATTTTTTTTTCAAGTTATTTAGTACCAAGTCAAGCAGTCAAAATACTAAAAAAATGAATGCATTAAAACTAATTAACTTAAACTCCCACATTCGACCGTTTGACTTGATACTCAATAAGTTCGAATAATTATAAATTTTATATGTAAAAGCACAACTAACAGTAGATCGGTTTAAACGGTTTGGATTTGTCGTTTGAAGTTGATTCAATAAGTTTTGGAGTTAGTGTTATATAAACTGAAATGACACTGATATTATACTAACCAGACTCTTTACTCTTACTTTTAATTATATCATCTCAACCATCCATTTTTGGGAGTGAAGATTTTGACAGAGCAGTTTTAAATTCATGCAACTCATAGACAATAGAATCAAAATAGCACTGCATATGACACATAAGCTCGTGATTTTTATTAATATCAAAAGTTAATTACAAATTAATAAATATACCCAACAACTTTGGAAATTTATAAAACTATCCATACCGGCCATTTTCTGGCCGGTTTTAATTGTTTTCGGTACTGACCAGAAAATGACCGGTACTAACTATTTTTTTTTTACAGACAAATAGCAAAAATGCTGAAATCTAACGCTAAAAATTAGAATTTAAAAAAAAAAATTTGTTAGATTAGTTTTTTTATATATAATTAGCATATTTATACTAAAATATACTTGTAATTATGTTAAATTATGTTGAATTATACTGAAATATGCTAAATTACAATAATTATGTTAAATTATGCTAAAATACGATAAATTACGCTAAATTACATATGAATAGGGATGATATCTTCACCGAGAAGGCGAAAAACGATAACGAAACTTCAAACATCCATAAAACGGCGCTCGAGTGTCCGATTTCAGCAAATGACCACTTTTCGAAAAGCTTGCGAAAATACGCATGTGTCAGTGGCAGCTTTTCCAGATTTCAAAATTCAGTATTTTCAAAAAATAAAGGGAAGAGTCTCAAAATTTGAGTTGAAGTTTCCGATTAAGATTTTCATTTCTATTGTTCAATCTATGTAGCTCAGTAAATTAGTTATATAATAAACTTATAGAGTGCTGGGCTTAGCTACTTCATGGAGTAAAACGACTTGGTGCTCCACGCCTCATTATTTCCATTTTGAAAATCCAAACGACCGATCCGAACCGCTCAAGTTGTTCTCCATATTGATATGTGCTTGGAGACCAAATTTTACATTTTTTGGAATTTTTTTACTATTTATTAAGCCACTTTGAAAATCACTGATCCGGCGGTCCAGAAATTTTTACTGTTTTTTACTGTTCATAAGGATTTTCAGATTTTCAAAGTGGCTTAATAAATAGTAAAAAAATTCCAAAAAATGTAAAATTTGGTCTCCAAGTACATTTCAATATGAAGAACATGTTGGAAGGTTTGAATCGACTATTTGAACTTTGAAAATGAAGATATGGCGTGAAGTACAAAGTCGTTTTACTCCATGAAGTAGCTAAGTCCATCTCAACTTATAGAATACCAATTTTTATTATTTTTGGAATTTTTTTACTATTTTTTATGATTTATGAAAGATGGCACAAAATCGGCCTAATTTAGCGTAATTTACCTATTTTAGCATAATTTAACATAATTATTGTAATTTAGCTTAATTTAGAGTAATTCAAACGTAATTTAACAAATAATTGCAAGTAATTTAGCGAATTTTTAGGGTTAGATTTCAGCATTTTTGTTATTTGTCTCTAAAAAAAATTTAGTACCAGCCATTTTCTGGCCGATACCGAAAACAATTAAAACTGGCCAGCAAATGGCCGGTATGGATAGTTTTATAAATTCCCAAAGTTGTTGGGCATATTTATTAATTTGTAATTAACTTTGGATATTAATAAAAATGTCGGCAATGAATTAGAAATTGCTCTATGATCAAGATATAATTTTAGATTGACGGGGTTAATTTTAATTAGATCATCTATCTCTATCTCTCTCTTGGAATTAAACTACATATAATTTTAGATTGATGGGGATATATTTTAATTAGATTCTATCTCTCTATCCCTCTCTTGGAATTAAACTACATATAATTTTAGATTGATGGGGATATATTTGTATATATTTGGTTAGACCTTTTTGGACTGATCCTAGTGAGTTTAATGGATCAGTTGTTGCATCTTAAATTATTCAATCTAACTATCAAATTATGAATTCTGTTACTATTCTTTAATTTGCATTCAAATTCATTGATCACATCATTGTTTATTTTATGCATTTTTTATTTGTTGCTAGCTTGGCTGTTCTTCAATTATTACATTTAGGTATCTGTTACTTATCTTGAATTTTGTTCTATTATCATATAAGATTAATTTAAAGCCTAAATTATATGTGCATATGTCGCTTATATTATTGAAGGGAACAGATATATTGACAATGATTTTTTATTTAAAAAGTGTGACAATTAGTATCAAAATTTACATAGATCCCAAACAAATTTAGTGCAATATAAAGAATTAGCTTTTGTTCCAGAGATAATTGACAACACTTTTCTTATGGGAGATCATGGATAGAGTGGGAAAAATAGCACCGTGGGGTCGGCTTCGTTACGAAACGGCACAGTTTTGGCACGAAATGGCACAGTTTTGGCACGAAACGGTATGGTACGTGTGTCAGTTACGTATCATGACTCACATGTCGTATGTTGTGACCATTCGTGTGCCGTGACTATCTTTTGAAAATTTGGCACGGCACGCAGTCACGCGGGTCACATGTAGTAATTAATTAGGACTGTTAGATCTTGATCAATTGGTGAATCTTGAATAAACACAATAGATAATCAATTAATTTTCATATTGTATAGACATGCCTACTAAATGAAAGAGAATTTATCTACAAATCTACTGTTCATTTTAAAAAACTATATATTAGTTGCCACGGTTGTCAAATATATGTTATGTCAATATGATATAATCTCATACAAAATATTGTATTATTTGTGCAAAATGTACTTTTTTTAATAACTTAAGAAAAAAAAATATCGAAATTCCGATTCAATGTATACTTTAAGAAAATGGATCCAATGTGGATATGATCCTCAAATTTATTAACAAAAAAAATTTCTAATAAAAAAGTATTATTTTGTGTTCTTGACATATGATAAAAGAGATAGGAGTAGGTCCGATGCCCATCGGACCTACATTTAGGTTCAATGAGCTCTAGGACCGTACGATTAGCATCAAGATCTATGCGCACGGAAATTGATATAGACTTGCACGGATTTTGATACAGAGCACATGAATCTTAATGCAGATCGAATGGTCATCACACCCATCGAACCAAGGTAGGTCCGATGCCCATCGGACCTACTCTGATTCCATGATAAAATTGTGTTGAGTAGAGAGAGAAATAGAAGACCGCAGGAGTAGAGAAATAGAAAAAGAAACACAAGCACACAAATAAGTTTGAAAAAAAATTATATTGGGGAGTGATATTTTTAAACGCACAAATTAAGATATTGAGTGCTGAAAAAAAACTTTCTCAATTAAGAAATACAACTAATAAAAGAAGTGAGAGAGAAATACAACTAATAGAAAGTATCAACGCCGCTTAATAATTAACGAGCGATCCAAAATTAAAAATATATATCGGTTAAACTGGTTTCTAAAAATAAAAATATATCGGTTGAACTAGTTAGAGGACTGAATATTATATGATGGCTTAGGAAACCAGAACATTTCTCTTTTAAGTTATTAAATAAGATACAGGAGAGAAAGTTTTCTCTCAACGCCCAATATTTAAATTTCCTATAATATAATGCATGTGTTGCTCAGCTCAGGTTCACATAGCAATATGTTCATGTTCACATTAAATGTTACAGTTCTTTAAACATTTAAGTAAAATCAATTCTATCCAACTTTGCAATATAGTAGTTGGGTTGCCCTTATCTCTTTGAACATGTGATAGCTTTAACTGATGAGGGTTTTTTTTTTTTTTTTTTGTATTTGTTTTTCTTTGCCATGTTTGTATGGTATGAACTTTGAACTATGAAGACAGAAGGGGAAATGAGAGCCTGGTCTGGGCCCAATAAGGAATAAGGCCTTACACACATGACACACCACCTGTTCATAAAAATAATAGAATATAGGCCCATAATTTGCCCAATAAGGAATATAGGCCCACAATTTGTAAAGAATTTCGACCGAATTTTTTTTTTTCTTACCACCTGTTCATAAAAAAAAATAAAAAATAGAAATGACATGGTTTTTGTGAAACTTCTATATATTTTATCATGGACGCAAATTTAATATGCGTTTCACTCCGGACAAAGATGTCTTTTAGAGAGCACATGCGTTCCTTTTCGAAGTTCGGATCTCCTAAATTAACTCAATTTTTTAATTTAGATCTGAACTGTCAGATTTGAATTAGACCTAAGATTAAAGAGGCCTGTGCGTTCTATCTCGGACCGGATTGATTCAGATTCGAATCGGATGGTCCGAATCTAAACTAAAAAATTGAGCTACTTTAGGAGATCCAAACTTAGTAAATATAATTTTTTTTTTTCTGAAAACTGTGTCAATTATGTTTATTTTTTTTGGAAAGATGGTAAAACAGAAAATTCTGGAATTTCGATACTTTATTATGTCGGGGTCAAATATTGGCATCTTTGGTGTTTGTATTTACTAGATAATTAATTTCAGTCAATCGTTAGCAGCCTATATATATATATATATATATATATATATATATATATATATATATATATATATATATAGTGAGTGGCTAAGCTACAAACGTTTGCACCAAGGGTTTGGTGCAAACGATTTGTTTTCGGATTTTCGAAGTCCAAACGGTCGATCCGAACCGTTCAAGTTGTTCTCCATATTGAAATGTGTTTGGAGACCAAATTTTACATTTTTTGGAATTTTTTTACTATTTATTAAGCCACTTTGAAAGTTGCTGATCACACGGTTCAGAATTTTATTACACTGTTTTTACTGTTCACCCGAATCAGCAACTTTCAAAGTGGTTTAATAAATAGCAAAAAAATTCCAAAAAATGTAATTTGGTCTCCAAGCACATTTTAATATGGATTAAATATCTAACGGTTTGGATCGACCGTTTAGACTTTGCAAATAGGAGAACCAAAACGTTTGCACCAAGGACTTGGTGCAAATGTTTTGAGCTTAGCCAGTCTCTCTATATATATATATATATATGATTAGATCGCATCGAAATTTGTGCGGAATCAATTTGAGTTGCTGTATCTCTGATTAGTGCTTAAAACATGCATCTTAATTACTACTAAAAAAAGGTACAACTGTACAAGGGAATTTAATATTAAAAGAGGAGGGTTCAAATAAAATTTCAATGCACGTGACTTTGATTTGGTTGACTGTTTGAATTTTCTCAGCTCCCTCCTCCTAATTAGTCATAGTCTCCTGATGGTAGTTATTGACCAAATTGTATTGTTTGCCTTCACCAAATATTTCTTCAAAAAATCAAGTATTAATTAGTGTTAGCCACCTTTAACTAAGTCTTAGATCCGCCTCTAATTATATTATGAGAAGGAATCGGATTACATCCTTTTTTTTTATACATTTTGACACCTACCATTTTCAAAGTCCAAATAGTTTAATATAAACAGTAAAAAAATTCAAACTGTTGAAAAACTGTTGTTTTCAGACCATTGAAAAACAACGATTTTGTAACCATCTTAATAAATAGTAAAAAAATTCAAAAAAAATGTAAAATTTGATCTCCAAGCACATTTTAATATGGTGATCATGTTGAACGGTTCGGATCGACTGTTTGGATTTTGAAATCGCAAAATTGACCTATAAAAATACAGTATCAAGATGTGTCAAAAAAAAGAATGTAATTGGATCCTCCTCTTATATTATATTTCCTTTAATTTCTTCTTTATTTGTTCTTTTTTTTCATCATTTTTCTTAACAACAAAAAGAATAAAGGATGTCAAAATTGACCTATGATTCAAATTTTCAAAGTTCAAAAATGCACCAAGTCAGTAATTAGAATCCTTCAAATCGTCTACCTAAAAACAGGGGCGGAAGAATGTATAGGACAAAAATGCTAAGCACCTTCTATAAATTAAAATTTTGTATTCTTTTTTTTTGTTCTTCTAGAAAAAAATTATATGACACTTATCCAACCCTTTCAATTTGAATTTTCTATTTCCATTCTGCCTTAAAAGTGTTATGTAAGAATTTTTTTTAATTATGAACATATGGCTCACATAAATTAAACATCATCACCTAATATATAGCATTACTATTTGAGAAAATGGAGAAGAGATCCAAAAATGCTGATGCACGTGCGAGTAATGACATCCGCCTTTAGAAAATCAGAATCATACCAAACCCAGATTTTTTTTTTTATATAGAATTCCCTTAAATTCTTTTAACCAGAGGAGCCTTCAGCAGTCGGATTTTCGCAATATAGCCTCCACCGATCCCTAGGACCGGTGGAGCAAAAAAAACTCAGACTACACCGGTCCTAGGGACCGGTGGAGGCCCTTTTGCGCCCGCCACAGAGACCTCACGGAAGACTACACCGAAAAAGGCCTGCACCGATCCACAGGATCGGTGTAGCCCCAAAAAATCCGAAATTATGCCTCCACCGATCCTGTGGATCGGTGTAGCTTCAAAAATCCGAAAAAATCTGCACCTCCACCGATCCTGTGGATCGGTGTAGCTTCAAAAATCCGAAAAAATTCTGCACTGGTTCTGTGGATCGGTGTGGGTTTAGATTTTTTCTTCCAGAGCCTTCTTCTCTCTTCTTCTCTTCTTCTCTTCCCAGCCTCCTTCTTTCTTCTTTCTTCTTTCTTCTTTCTTCTTTCTTCTTTCTTCTTTCTTCTTTCTTCTTTCCTTCCTTATTTCGTTTTTTTCAAGTTCAATAGAGAAGTTGCCGTATGAACAGATCGCCACCACCATTGTACTCAGCATCGTCTTCTGATTAATATTGTGAGTTTTTTTTTTTAAATATGTTTATATTTAGAGTTGTAAAATTGAAAAATATTTGGAGTTAATTTAGTGTTTGATTTTTGTTCAGCAAAATGTCACTGCTATTGATCAATGTGTATTACGGTGGTAACCTCCAAAGCACTTCAACAGGTGTTGGTTATGACATAGGGGCTGCATTTACCTTTACCGTATCTGATTCTACCAGTTTTGCTATTATAAGACGGCAAATATACGTTGGACTTGAATTGCTTCCGAGTCGAGTTAAATTGACAATCAGGGTACGTATGAACACAGCACAACCCGGATCGTACCATTTCTCATTATTTCGGATAGAAAATGAGGAAACTTGGGATGTCATTAAACAAACAGCAGCTCAAGTGGCTGGATTTAAGGTTATAGAATTGGTAGCTGAGGCGCACCAGGGTAGAAACCAAAGCAGTTATGATCCGTGTCCAGATAGTTTGCCTGGAGGTAGTAACACACCGTCGGTTCAGACCGGCTTTCATCCTGACTCGGGCAGTGTACCTGTACACACCTACACACATCCGGTTCAGGCCGGTGATGACCCTTGTGAGCAATCAGAAAAAGACACAGAATCTGATCCATGCTCTGTGCCGCTCATGAAGTTGTCCCACGCCGGGGGAGGTTCTGAAGTTGTAGGGCGACGATAATGCTGATCAGGGAAATCATCATCCAAACTGATCATGTCCAAGTCCATAGGGATCCCAGCACTATCGAGTATGCCTCGGAAGATATGGATCTGATCAATATCCTCCATCGTGTCACGAGCATGCTCGAGCATAATCTTGCCGTATGCCACTTGTCCCGGGGTTTTCACCATCTCTATTGCCTGCATAGTTAATCGTATCACTCGAGCAATCTGCATAACACATTTCGAACTATTACATATTGTACATTAATATTGAAACAAATAGTTTGATTGAAAAAAATATAATGTACGAACCACACGAGAATGCCTGTGACCATGAGGAACGTATGCCAGTGTAGCAACATCTCCTGTCCGCGGGGGAGCCTGACGTTGTAGAGCTTGCGGATTGTTATCTGATAGATACAAATATCTCATACCACGCGCGTTGAACCAATGCATGTAGATGTGATGCCTCCTCATATCATATGGTCTCCGCTCTCCAATTAATAATGGAGGCTTGTTGATGAACTCACTAAGAGTAATCGCCCAACAGCCATCCCTTGTTGAATTACCATCGTGAAACCACGTCTGACGTAAATAACTGATCTCATCCCATGGTAGAGGAGAAGGAGGCGGGATCTCTTGGTGCTTACCAAACTGGCGCATGACCCTATCCGCATGCTGAAACTCCACCATCCAAAAATGAATCACGTAACCGCAGCTCATCCAATACCTCTTTTGTCGTCGGACATGTCGAGGTAACTGATCATAGTAATCAATGTATGGTCGCCAGTTAACTGTCTCATCAGCTAGTCTATCGAAGCTATCTCTATACGCGGCTGTACCACCTGTAAAAAAAAATATAAATTTTAAAAAACAATTATAAATCTATCGAAGTTATCTCGAATTATAAATCTTTTTACCTAAGTGAGGGTTGTCGGGCCACAAATGAAAGGTGGTCCACTTCACACCGAAAGCATTCCTCGTATCCTCATCGGCACCACCGAAGGGAGGTGGCTCTGATCGGGGTACAGGCCGACCAACAGCAAATCGAGTCCATGACCAAATCTGTAACAACAACATCGGACCCCCTATCGTGTCTACCCCCGCGTGGCAAGCACGTGACAACTCTCGATAGAGATGTGCAAGTACAGCACCTCCCCAATTGTATTCTCGTGTAGTATCTAGATCAGTGATGAATTGCAAGTACATCGCAGGGACTCCATCCGCACTTGAATCTGGAAACATAACTGACCCGAATAAATCCATACAAAAACCTCGGGTGTACCGTGCAACCGCCTCATCATTGTGCCAAGCTTCTAAGGGTAAACTAAATTGCGCCCGCACCCATTTCAGTCTAAGCGCATAACCAGAGACGGACAATCGTTCTTTCTCAGTGTTAGGATGATAAGTCCTATATTTGTATGGCATTGTCTCATGTATGTGATTGTAAAAAGTAGCCGGATCAGCCCCTAGATCATACTCTAAGTATGGGTCCCAATCAGTATCGCTGGTGCCAGTAATCGCGTCACCTGTAAATTAAAACAATTATACAATTAACAATTTATTTTTATAAATAGTTAATTAAATTAACCGATAAACAACTTCTGATTATTAATTACCCTTAATCGATAAGCCCCATAGACATGCAACATCTTCCAACGTCACTGTCACCTCACCGACAGGTAAATGAAATGTATTGGTCTCCGGCCTCCACCTCTCAACCAGAGCAGTAATCAAATGCGGATCAATCTTGCAATCATTTAGGCGAGCAATTTGATACAACCCTAACCTCTTCAGAGCATCGTCCATCCGACTGTTGTAAGCAATACTAGTCTGATGTGAATTTATCTGCATTGAAGAGGTAGGCTGCCAAAAAGAATTAAAACATTATAAACCCTTCAAATACTTCATATAATATTTATTTGCAACAAATAATTAATAAATATAATCAAAATTACCATATCACGAACTCCCCATGCCCTGTGGTTCTGTGGTGCTAATTTCAACAACTCCGGATAATCCAGATTATCCATTGACTCTGTTAGAAAATTTGATAAACAGATATTTTTGCAACTGATGAGAGTCATCACACATAATTATATAAACAAATATTTTTTCAAGCATATGGCTACAATAATCAAAATTTAACTACATGTAAATAACATATCATCTAATTTTGATTTTAATAATAAACTTCATGAACACTTAATTACACAAATTTATACTACACATTACTAATTTTACACATTTATAATTTTATCTAATTTTAAACTTCATGAGAGTCATCACACATTTATCTAATTTTACAAAAATTATAATACAAATTACTAAAAAGTTATATACTACATGAACATTTAATTACACAAATTTATACTACATATATACTAAATTACACTAAATTAACATCAAATAAACTCTAAATCAACACTACATTACACTAAATTAACATCATATGAACTCTAAATTAACACTACATTACACTAAATTAACATCATATGAACTCCAAATTACACTACATTACCACTAAATTACTAAATATACTCCAAATCAACACTAAATTACACCAAATACTAATTTAACACTATATTTCACAAAAACAATCTAAATATACTAAACAAACTAAATTAAATTAGTTATTCATTTTAATTCGGCTAAAATAAAAAATTATAAAAAGAGGGATATTTACCTTGTCAAAATTGTAGATCTGAGGAGTTTCTAACTCTCCTAGACGATCCAGAAATTTTAAAACAATTGGATGGAGAAATTATTGAGTAAATTGAAAGGATAAAAGAAAAAAAAAAAAAAAGAGAGAGAGTTCGGAAGAACTCGGGAGAGACAGAGAAGGGAGGAAAGGGAGAGACAGAGAAGGGGGGAGCCGCGTCGGGCAAAAATTAGAAATCAAGCCTCCACCGATCCCTAGGATCGGTGGAGCATTGTGCTGGGATTTTCTGTGGCGAAGTTTGTGCCTGGCGCAAAAAGGTCTCCACCGGTCCCTAGGACCGGTGTAGGCTGTGTTTTTTTTGCTCCACCGATCCTAGGGATCGGTGGAGGCTATATTCCGAAAATCAAATTGTTGAAGGCTCGTCTGGTTAAAAGAATTTACAGGAATTCTATATAAAAAAAAAAATCCCAAACCCACCTAATTAGTACTCTTTAATATACTCAATTTATACCAAACACTTAGTTTCAGTTTCCCTTTTTTTTTTCCCCCTTTTTTTAGGGAATTTTTTATTGGTAGAAATTAATAAAAAAGAAGAGAGGGAAATAGAAAGAGTACATGAGTTGTAATATTGGTAGAAAGACCGGTAAAATTTTTACCGGTCTAAAAAATCAAAAAGTTTGGACCGGTAGGAATTTTACCGGTCTAAACTTAGTTTTTTTTTTTTTTAAATCTGATGTATAGATGGAGAGAATTTTTATATTAGATTTTTAGTAAAATATGAAAAGTTTTTCAAAAAATAGATATAATGTTTCTATTATATCTAAATTTTAAGATATTCTATCTATTTTTATAAAACAAATTATATTTTACTAAAAAAAGTGAAAGAAAAAAAAACTTTTAGACCGGTAAGAATTTTACCAGTCTTTCTACCAATATCATAACTCATGTACTCTTTCTATTTTCCTCTCTTCTTTTTCATTAATTTCTACCAATAAAAAATTCCCCTTTTTTTAAGTGTACAAATTTTACCAATGCCGCTTGATTCTATTAAGTGATGTCCAGTACGTGGGTAGACTTTTAACGAAAACATAAAAATTTAATGATACTAGATAACTAAATGTTTTTGTATACATTAAGAAAACTGCACGGTAAATATTAGTTTGCCAATACTAATTTAAGGGACTATTTAGTAAATTTAATAATTGCATGTTTTTTGTTTAAATAAAAATAAATAAGAGTAATCTTGAGAGAGATAGGGGTGGAGGGGGAGGGAAATAAAATTTAGAGCTCAAAAGGATATTTTTGTTAAGAAATTTGAAGTCAAATTTTTTTTTTTACCATGTTTATAAAATAAACCATTTAGCCAATTTTTTTTTTTTTTTTTTTGGGAATTTCAATTTTTATTAAGTCCGCATGTACAACTTGTGGGACCAAAATAGTTTTTGCTATCAAATCAACGTGAAAGTTGGGCCACCAAATTCCAAACTTTTTTAGGACGCATGTACAACTTGTGGTTTTCATGCTTTATGACGCTGAGATGATAACCAATCAGAGGATGCCACGTGGAAGCCGGCATCCTCTGATTGGATATTATTCCAAGCCACAAATCCTCTTCAAATGTGTTTTCTGATATAATATCTCAGCCGTTGATACAGTTCGAACGATTGAGATTACAAGTTGGTTATGAGAAGCTTGGTTGTTATTTACATACCTAGTTTCCACCCCCAAATGTAAATCTATTTTAGAAACAGTACAAA
The DNA here is from genome assembly GCA_025461125.1 of Carex kokanica. Classification (NCBI taxonomy): domain Eukaryota; kingdom Viridiplantae; phylum Streptophyta; class Magnoliopsida; order Poales; family Cyperaceae; genus Carex; species Carex kokanica. The sequence continues at coordinate 828,498 of JAJGRX010000675.1, read as the reverse complement.
TTAGATAAATAGATTAACATATTTTGTTGACGCCTATTTTTAACCAACACTTTTCTATGGCAGGCAGTTGGTGTAGGGGTGAAAACAGAGCGAATACGAAACGGACAGTGGTAAAATTATATCTATATTTTTTTTTAATTTTTCGGATACGGATACAGATCGGTTATCAACTAGATACATATACGGATCGGATCGGATATTTATTAAAATAATATTTAAAAATACCAAAGTTGATAATATTTATTTAATTTTAATGTTGAATAACAATATTTTTCATAATATATATTAAAATATATGATATATATCTACTATTCGGATACAAATAATTGAAATGTAAAATTATATTAGTATCCATATCCACATGGATATTCGAATATCAGATATCCACATCTAATTTTTAAAATACGAATCAAATACAGGTCCAATATTATCCATACAGTTTTCACTCTTAAGTTGGTACCAACAATTATTTTGCTCGTGGTAAAGAAATTATTTTATTACATAAAAAAAATTTAATATATAATATTGTCATAATTAGCACTATTTTCATACCATCAAATTTTCTCTAACTACTAACTCAAATTTCACTATTCTTGTACTGATCCAAACACCAAACTTGACTTGACCGCAAGCAAATAAGATTGACGCTCACATGCCAACGTTTAGAATCAAAACAGGGACGCTAATATTGGAAAATAAATCTGCTGTGATTCTCGGGAATCACAGCACCATGCGATCTCCGATCTCAACTGTTGATATTTTTCGAGATGCGTGCATGAAAATTTATTTTTTCAAAAAGTTTTCGAGATCCGCGCACAGAAAATTTTGAACTATTGATTCGGAATTTTAGGATCCTGCGATCCGTCTCGGAATCGCAGCAGATTCGGACTCCTAATATTGTCCAGTTTTGAATAAAACATCTCCAACTTGAAAATTGGATGCTTCTAGCCTTCTACAGTTCTACTATTAATAATAATATTTTTATTAGAGAAAATTGGTTATTTGCTACTCCAAAACCTTCTAATTCTAAAATTGCCATCCCGAAATTTGAAATTGTAAAAATGTCACTCTAAACTTCATTAATTTCTAATTTTGTCATTTATACTGTATTCTTATGCTTTTTTTTTATTAAAAATTAACTGAAAAAATACTGTTTTGGCAAATAACTTTGAAATTGTATGAAGGGTATAATCAGAAATACAGAAATACGTATACCAAAACAGTATTTTTCAGTTAATTTTTAATAAAAATAGCATAAAAATACAGTATAAATGACAAAATTAAAAATTAATGAAGTTTAGAGTGGCATTTTTACAATTTTAAATTTCGGAATGATATTTTTAGAATTAGAAAATTTTAGAGTGACAAATAACCAATCTTTCCTTTTTATTATAATTTTTTTACCGGGTCTTTGAAGTACTTGTAACTTATTTACCTATTTGGGTCAATTAATTTTACAGCTCTGACGAGACCGCATCTGGGACCGCCTGAAAATACGGAGAACATTTACTTCCAAACACATGCACCATGTGCATGTACAATCAAATCTAGATTCTCTAAAACATCATGTTTCCCTGTATCAAACTAACTGTAAACTTGTATCACAGTGATAAATGAATTATTTGAATTTGGTTCAGCGGGATAAAAAATTTGTGATTCGAAAATAATTTAAATATAATTCAAAAATGATTCAGAATTATCCGGACTAGAGATCTTAGTTTCACAAAGGAGGAAAAAAAAACAAAAAAAAAGTTTGTGAATTATTTGCAATTATTTGTAAAATATGGAAAAAGTTTGTAAAATTCAGGAATATTTCAGTCAAAGTTCGGTCAACTGAATAATTCATCTCTTAGTTCGCCATTATCGAAAAAATGAATTATTCGCAAATAATTTGTGAAATCGTGTTACTATGCTGATAGAGTGGTAGGTGGACAAGCAACACATGAATTAGATTCGCTACATGAAGAGATACATAAGAGAAGGCTAAGGAGATCAGAGTTTGAATTTAATGAGAGAAAGAGAGAGAGAAGGAAGGGGGGTTGGTTTGTTTCTCTCCTCTCTTTTTGTGAAGTAGACTAGCACACAATACACATCTTCTTTTCCTATCTACCACATTCGCATCTGAGTCTCTTGTTTCTCCCTCAACGCAGTGATGCATGTACTCTACTCTACCTACCCCTCTCACCTCTTACTCCTATTTATTCTCTCTCTTCCCTCATTTCCCACGCGGTCCTTCTTTCCACCTTTCATTTCTCTTGTCAATTTTCTGGCCAGAGCAGATTTGCTCCAGGTATATATATATATATAATATATAAATAATTAACTAAATCTTAGTTTTTCTTTGTTTTGTTGCTCTTTCTTCTCTTCTTTTATTGGTTTCTTGTTTTTATTCATTTTTCTTTCCGTTACTATATTGTTAAATATTTATAATAATATATGATATTTATACAGGAGGTGGTTGGTTGGAAGAGTAACATACATTTGAACAAAATTCACCGCAACTCATCCTATAATAATAACACACGTAGAGTCACCGCCTTTGCTCTTTCATCCCCTTCTCTCTCCCTCTCCTACTTCTTTGGAAAAAGAAAGTAACTTCCATCTCCAACCATGATCACCATTGAATCACCTAAATCTAACACACAAATCCACCAACCCATTTCAACCTCGCCTCAACCCACCACCGTTTTCAGGTCAAAACTTCCTGATATACCCCTACCTAACCATCTCCCTCTTCACACTTACTGCTTCGAACACTTGCCGGAATGCCGCGACTCGCCATGCCTCATCATGTCAAACTCTAACAAGACCTACACTTTCGCCGAAACTCACCTCTTAAGCAAGAAAACGGCATGTGGGTTGTCGAAACTCGGGATTACAAAAGGCGACCGCATAATGGTGTTGTTACACAACTCGGCCGAATACGTGTTTTCGTTCATGGGTGCATCTATGTTGGGTGCAGTCACGACCGCGGCAAATCCTTTTATGACAGCGGCAGAGATTTTGAAACAGTTTAAATCATCTGGTGCTAAGGTGATCATCACTCAGGCCGCATGCGTGGACAAAATTAGAGACTTTGAGGGGTTAATCGCAATTGTTACCATCGATGAGGCGCCGGAGGGGTGTTTGCACTTCTCAAGTATTTTAGAGAATGATGGGGAATTTGAGGAGGTGGAGATCGATTCAGAGGATCCAGTTGCAATGCCTTACTCATCAGGAACAACAGGTAAATTAAGCAATTCAATCTTCAAACTACCTACTTGATTTAGTCAAGTTATATATAATATATATTAATTTGAGAAAACCACAATAGAGATAAGTATAGATAATTAATTAAAGCAATTAATTTGAGATTATCTCAAACTCAAACTCTGGTGTAAATTATCTTGTTTCATTAATTAGTTCCTATATATATATATATATGATAGATTCCGTAAATTTTGAATTGATCCTAATTATAATCGGACGGTCCAGATTCCAAATTAAAATTTTACGTTACCGTAGAGTGTAGAGAAGGAAGCAAATTTTGAAGGTGCTCCCTTAAAATTGAGTATTTTCCAATACAAGTCGGCCCTTAATTAATTAATTAGTTTTCATATAACAGTCAGTAGTCAGTGTCAGTAATTTTGGAGGGGCATTTTATTTAAAAAATGGCTAGATAAAATGTGACAAGGACTAATGATACTAAAAATGAGATGTATATTTAATGAGGGATCGGATTACATATTTTTTTTTGACATATTTTGACATCTATTATTTTTAAAGTCTAAATAGTCGATCCAAACTTTTCAACATGATGTATATATTAAAATGTGCTTGGAGATCAAATTTTACATTTTTTTGAATTTTTTACTACTTATTAAGATGGTTACAAAATCGTTGTTTTCAAACCATTGAAAAACAACAATTTTGTAACCATCTTAATAAATAGTAAATTTTTAAAAAAAATGTAAAATTTGATCTCCAAGCACATTTTAATATGGTGATCATGTTGAACAGTTCGGATCGACTGTTTGGATTTTAAAATTGCAAAATTGACCTATAAAAAATAGTGTCAAGATGTGTCAAAGAAAAGAATGTAATTGGATCCCTCCTCGTATTTATTAATAAGGACTAATGTGATAAGGACATTTAAAGTACAAGCATGCACACTGTCAAAGTCAATTAGTTGTCTACATTCAAAATTGAAACTTGAAAGATGCGAATGAATGTACAGTATACAAAACGAATATTCCATTCAATATCACCACCAAATCATACAATAGTTACTGGTTACCAATTATGGCATGAACTAAAACAAATTAAAAAATAAACAACACTCATGAATGATAATAATGCATGAACAGGTTTTGTTGAAATTTGAAAGAAAATATCTAAACTTTTTATTTTTATTTTTGATATAATTTCAATCTCTTACACGGTGTCTATTTATAGACTACACAATTTAAAGAACCATTCAAACATTTTCTTATTACAAAGATGTACTATATCTGCTAATTAATATTAATTGATCTTTTTATCTTCAACAGGTTTGCCGAAAGGCGTGGTGTTGACCCACAAGAGCCTGATCTCTAGCGTGGCGCAACAAGTCGACGGAGAGAACCCGAATCTCTACCTGAAGCGTGATGACGTGGTTCTCTGTGTGCTGCCTCTTTTTCACATCTTCTCTCTCAACAGCGTTCTGTTGTGCGCTCTCCGTGCCGGAGCTGCCGTTTACATCATGCCCAAGTTCGAAATCAACTCCATGTTGGAGGGAATTGAGAAGCACCGTGTCACCATGGCAGCTGTCGTGCCTCCGCTTGTGTTGGCCATGGCCAAGAGTCCCGCTGTAGACAAGTACGATCTCACATCGATTCGGATCGTTCTTTCTGGTGCGGCACCACTCGGGAAGGAGTTGCAAGAGGCGTTGAGAAACCGGTTGCCTCAGGCCGTCTTCGGACAGGTCCGTGTTATGTATATATATATATATTGATTCATTCTCATTTCTCTAACTGATCAAATAGGAAATAATTAAGTAAAAAGTTTAGGACCCATATGATGGGTTTGTTAGTTTAACATGTTAATTAAAATCTAATTCTCTTAATAGAAATAAATGCGTTTGATGCAAGCACCCATACATAGTGGTCTGGTTTTTAGATATTATGGCCACTAATTTTGTTTTTTTTAGTGTGAGATCTTACCTACCTACCACTAATTTTGTCTTACCTAATTCATTAGCGGTACAAGACATGCAGCTTATTAATTAGGTACTTTTGTATTGTCAACACCTAAGAGGTAGGGGACCTTAATTATACTATATATTGCTGTTATCAACGCTTTCAATTTGAGGAGATGCTGTTCAAATCCAGTCCGTCCATTTATGAATGGAACATATTTAATCATATATAAATTAATAATTCATAAAAGTACCATTTTGTTATCTGGATTGTTTATAAATGGTGAAACCCATCAAGTCCATATATAAATATGCAATTTGCATTCAGGTGCCATACTGAGAACAATACTGAAAGTAATTAAGACAAGAGCACACAAATAAACAGAAAATTTACAAAATATTAATTTAACACAGCTAAATTCTTCAAACAATTTTTCTAACTTGTTGCATATATATATTATTGAAAATAATTCTATATATTTAATTATCCATTTTTGTTATGCAGGGATATGGTATGACAGAGGCAGGACCGGTTCTATCAATGTGCCCGGCCTTTGCAAAGAACCCGACACTTGCCAAGTCGGGCTCATGCGGTACTGTTGTCAGAAATGCAGAGCTTAAAATTGTTGACCCGGATACCGGTTTCTCACTCGGTCGCAATCAACCTGGTGAGATCTGCATCCGTGGGCCCCAAATCATGAAAGGTACTTAATTATTCTTCTTTCAATTTCAATTAGTTGATATCAAATCATTAAATCATCATTTTCATCAATTAGTCCTTGAAAAATTCTGTGATCATCTCTATATGCAGGATATTTGAATGATCCAGAAGCCACAGCAACAACAATAGACATAGAGGGATGGCTACACACCGGCGATATCGGGTATGTAGATGATGATGACGAAGTCTTCATAGTTGATCGTGTCAAGGAGCTCATCAAATTCAAGGGTTTCCAAGTAATTTCCATTTATATTTTTCTTTAATTCTCATCTATTATATATATATATCGAATTTAAAGAAAATTTCCTACATCGATGCTAATATATCGAATATGTGCTTATGCAGGTGCCACCAGCAGAGCTTGAATCACTACTTATCAATCATCCTTCTATCACTGATGCTGCTGTCGTCCCGTAAGTCCAAAATTTCTTAAATTAGTTATTTCCCCTTTTTTTTGGTTATTCTTAATCAGAAAACCTATATTTACTTTTTATCCTTTTGTGGATATAATAGGCAAATAGATGAAGTTGCCGGCGAAGTTCCCGTTGCATTTGTCGTCCTAACCAATGATTCTGACATCACTGAAGAGGCTATAAAAGAGTACATATCTAAGCAGGTACGAGGAGTAAAAAGTTATAGCAGAATAACTAAATGAATAAGATAGTGAATTTGTGATGTTATTTAATTATAAATTATGAAATTAAACTAAAATTATATAATCTTTCAGGTGGTTTTCTACAAGAGATTGCACAAGGTTTACTTCATCCATGCAATCCCGAAATCTCCCACTGGAAAAATTCTAAGGAAAGATTTGAGAGCCAAACTGGCTGCTGCTTCAGCTTGAAATCAAATTTTGTTCCTCTTTGCTTGAATGTAATTTTTTCCCCCTCAAATGCCATATTGGGCAATTCTATTGGGTTGGTTTCCAGATACCAGTATCCAATTTAAAGTTCTGACATATATGCTATTATTATGTGGTTGTTGCTTCTTATAAATTTTTCGCCTTATGGTAAATAAATCCCATAATTTTTTGGAGCACTTAATTTCGACAAATTAATATATAAAATTGCATATTTCTTTCTTTTTTTCACTTTGGGGCTGAATATATACTTGATCAAATTTAATTAAACAAACTAGAAACAGTGGATTACATGGATAAAATTTAAAAAAAAAAAAAACAGAGGTCAGCAGAAAATTGCAAGGAACAAAACGGCTAAAAGAAATAAAACAAGAAATGTGTGTTCAAAGCCTAGTTAAAGCCTTAAAAAAATGCTTCTCTAAACAATTCATGCAAAACTGTACATCCGCTAAAATTGCACCTTATGACATATTATTTGTTGTGTCCATTTGATACATTTTTATAACGTAAGAGATCCCATTTCCCACCAATTTGGTTGTCTTAGGACTTTTATTTGACAAAAGTTGGAGGTAAATGTCATTTCTCCTAAGCTAAATATTATGAGTTTCATTTTTGGTTAATGCAAGCTGATGCCCAATAATTGGCCTATTTAACTTGTCTCTAATACTAATATATCTTTTTATATTTTTGGTTTTTTTAGGTTTTGAGAATGATTTAGAAAATTTTCTGTTTCCAAATTCTAATAAGGTCAATCTCAAACAGGGATGTAAAAAATTCATGTCATGATCACGTCACAACACTCAAATGTACCGGTTATGTGTCGTGATCTGTATTTGCTTTGCTGTAATCATTCGTTTAAAGTGACCATCATTCGGAAATAGACAAGGCACGACACGTCACGCGAACTGGTATATTCACGGCACGTTATTACAAGATTCAGGCGTGATCAGGACCGTTAGATCTTTAGATCTTGAATTTTGCTTAAATTAACTTAAATTATAAAAAAAATAGTTAAAACGTAACCAACCTTAACAAACATGACAAGTAACCTTTAGATATGACACGTATGATCACGGCGTGACTAATGTGTCGTGATTATCTATTCCAATTTAATCACGACATGACACAACATGTAAAAGTCAGATTAGTCATGACACGGTACACAATCCAAGTCACGGCATGACTAATCACAGTTCGTCACGGTAAGATAGATATTTACATCCTTTTCAAGTGAAACTATTTGCTGCACTTTCTCTGCAACAGGAATTATTAGATCGACCAGTCATGTACATGTATCAACGAATCCAATAAACGTAATACAGGCTAGAGTTGTTTCACAAAATTTTAGCCCATTAGAAAGAAGGCCCATTAAGTTAAATTAGGCCCTGATTAGTTTTCTCCCAGTGATGTTTATGGACTTCAACATAGCATGTGGAAACGTGAGAAATTTTGGAGATAATTTTTCTTTTCAGAAAACAGTAAAGTAGTAAAACATCAACAAGAAGAAAAAAAAAAAAAAAGCTTGGGAAGCACAGGTTGGGTTTTATTGGGCTTGGTTTTTGTGAAATCGTAGGCCTTAAAATTTAACTGAAGTTGGTATTTTGTATAATAGTTTTAGTCCCACTTCATCTCGTTAAAGTATGAAAGTTTTTTTTTTTTTTTTCTGTAAAATTAGGATGAAGTTGGTATTTTCTATTCGGATTTCAAATCTGTAATCTCTTAAATAGATAGTATTACCTTTGTCACTAGCTAAATAAGAAGTTGATTCTCAATTTTGAAGTATAAAAGTTGTTTCTTAAAGATAAAATTAAGAAATCAGATAAGAGCCTCGAAAGCAAAATCCATAACAGATATGCTCCAAGTAATATAATATAAAAATATAAATAAATAACTAAATCTTTAGCTCGAACAGATTTTGCTGTCCTTCTTTACACCTCTAATTTGAATGTGGTCACTTTCTAATTCCATTACAGATATTCAATCCCAAAAACACACTGTAATGAACCAAAATGGGAGGAAAATGTAATGACGTACAAAGCATCAAAAAAGATGTATGATCGGAGAACCGATATTTAATTTAAAATTTTATCTTTTAATCACAGATGTTATAGGATCAGGACATGTATTTGCTTATGCTTAACATAAGAGAAGATATTTTGCCTTTTCAAATGCTGGGGAATTTTATTATGACATGGCATATGTTGTAACATGTTAGGTACAAGCTTGTTATTGTGGCAAAGAAGAAGATCAATAATCTTTTCCGAATTCATCTTTGACAACTTTTTTCACATCACATTTAGTCTTACAACCAAATTGGATTAAATAACTAAATCTTTGTTTCTTTGTTTTGTACCCAACTAGGCAAGGGCAATTACCACTCTTAGGGGTGTCAATAGCACCCTTTTAATCGTTTATCCGATACGGAAGCTTATTGGATATGAGTATGAATAAGAATCTTTTCATTAGCTAAACAGGTAAGGATATGAATAAATATCATTTCCTATCTGTTACTTTATATAATAATTATAAAAAATTATATATATATATATGTATATTTAATTACGGATCATATAAAACATTAAACGTGCAATCAACGGAGCATAATAAAATTGATTCGGTTTATTTGTAGTTTCCGATATCGTATATTTTTTTCTTTCCGATTCATTTTAAAAATGTTACTTTTATTTGTATGTCTTTTTTTTTTTAGTTAAAGAACTAAAAAGTAGATATTCATTTTTTGAATTTACTTGTTTTAATAAAAAAACAATTTAGTTAGAATTGATTTCACATTTGTATTTGATTTTTTTTATTAGTAATGCGATTGCTTATGGCCTGCTGCTGTTTTATTACCCGATTAACTTAATGGATAAGGGTAGGATAAGTTAAAGCTAATTCTTAATCGCTAAGAGTAGAATATGAGTAAAATCAATTCTTAATAGGTATGTGTATGATAATGCTTTCACCCGAACTGTAACGTACCCAATGACATACACAATTTTTTTTTGAACTAGAAAATTGGGTATCAAGCCACTCAATATCGTTTTCAAACCCCTATTATTACACCAAATGATTTTCCTATATAAATTTTGAACTCATAATCCCCTGCATCAGATAACATGTACTTTTGTCACTGGACCTCTTGTTTCTTCAATATTTTCTTTTTTCTTTCTGTCCTTTTTATATCATTTTATCCGTTACTATATATCTTTTTGTCCTTTTTATATCATTTCATCCGTTACTATATCTCAAATATATATATTTATACATTTATATTGGAGGTATCGGAGGTGGTTGGTAGGAAGAAAAAGATACACTGGCCCAAACCAATAAATCCAAACAAAACTTACCACACCTCATCCTATAATATATAAAAACACACGTAAACTCCATACTTCTGGTAACTCATCCTCTCTTTCTCCTGCTTCCTCTGTGAAAACACACGTAAACTTACTGCCTACTGCAGCTATGATCACCATGCAATCACCTAAATCAGACACACAAATCTACCAACCCATCTCCGTTCCGACTCAACCCGCCACCATTTTCAGGTCCAAACTTCCTGACATACCCCTACCTAATCATCTCTCCCTTCACACTTACTGCTTTGAACACTTGCCGGAATGCCACGACTCGCCATGCCTCATCATGTCTAACTCTGGTAAGACCTACACTTATGCCGAGACTCACCTCCTATGCAGGAAAGCGGCATGCGGGTTGTCAAAGCTCGGGATTACAAAAGGAGATTGTGTAATGGTGTTGTTACACAACTCGGCTGAATACGTGTTTTCGTTCATGGGTGCATCCATGTTGGGTGCAGTCACAACCGCTGCCAATCCTCTTATGACTGCAGCTGAGATTTTAAAGCAGTTCAAATCATCTGGAGCCAAAGTGATCGTCACTCATGCCACATGCGTGGAGAAAATTAGAGACTTTGAGGGCCTATCCGCAATTGTCACCATCGATGAGGCATCGGAGGGGTGTTTGAGCTTCTCGCATATTTTGGAGAATGACGGGGAATTGGAGGAGGTGGATATCGATTCAGAGGATCCAGTTGCATTGCCGTACTCGTCAGGAACAACAGGTGAAGCAATAGATAAAGGTTTTGACAGAACATTTTTTATTTCATGCAGTGCACGAGTCATATTTAGTACTATATTAAATTTATTGTAAGTACGCTGCAAGAATATAAATTAATACTCTATCAAAATTTTCACCTGAAACAATTCAATGGTTACTGCTTGTTTTAGTCAAGTCAAGTCATATATATAGTTGTTATTTGACTTAATTTTTTATATGATATTGTAGTATTTCTGTTGAGGTTATATGATATTGCAAAACATGACTGCTTAGTAAATTCTTATAGCTATACTTTTCAAATTTTGAAAAATTGAAACATTTTCAATAAGTTCTTGAAGATTTGACTAAAAGTTTTAGTTATTATGATTGCTTCGTAAATTCTTATAGCTATACTTTACAAACTTTGAGAAAATGAAACATTTTCAATAAGTTCTTGAAGATATTAATATAAGTTTTAGTTTTGGAAATGAAATAAATAATCAATGACCATTACTATAAAGAAAGTGCATCCTAAAAAAGATGTAGTATCTAGAGAGAATTTAAGCAAGGATAAATTTGTCCATACAAATAAAAAATTTGAAAGTTGTTGTGTTAATAAAAACATTGATGTGTTAGTCATATTCTTACCAATTATGGCATAAACTAAAAGATTTTCTTTAAAAAAAAAACTCATGAAACATGATTTTGTATGAACAGGTTTGCCGAAAGGCGTGGTGCTAACGCACAAGAGCCTGATCTCCTGCTTGGCTCAGCAAGTTGATGGAGAGAACCCCAACATCTACCTCAAGCGTGATGATGTGCTCCTCTGTGTGCTGCCTCTCTTCCACATCTTCTCTCTCAACAGCGTGCTGTTGTGTGGCCTCCGAACCGGAGCTGCTATTTACATCATGCCCAAGTTTGAAATCAATGCCATGTTGGAGGGAATCGAGAAGTACCGTGTCACCTTTGCAGTTGTCGTTCCCCCGCTTGTGTTGGCCATGGCCAAGAGTCCCGCAGTAGACAAGTATGATCTTGGATCGATACGGATCATACTATCTGGTGCAGCACCACTCGGGAAGGAGTTGCAAGAGGCGTTGAGAAACCGGTTGCCCCAGGCAGTCTTCGGACAGGTCTGTGTTATATATATTGATTGATTCTCATCTAATTGATTGTATTTTTCTTTCTCTTGTATTTAATTGTAAGATAAATGCTATAGTAAAATTTTCTTTTATGAAAATACTTCTCTCTCTGACGAAATACGAAATAAGCGAAATATGTGTAGGACCAATATATGTTGGCTTTGTTGGTTTAACATTTATAAATCTAATATTTGTTATGCAGGGCTACGGGATGACGGAGGCAGGACCGGTTCTATCAATGTGCCTGGCCTTTGCAAAGAACCCAACACCTGCCAAGTCTGGCTCATGCGGTACTGTTGTCAGAAATGCCGAGCTCAAAGTTGTTGATCCCGAAACCGGCTTCTCACTCAGTCACAATCAACCTGGTGAGATATGCATCCGTGGGCCCCAAATCATGAAAGGTATTAATTCCTCTTTCAATTTCAATGTCTATTATTGTTACTTTGTTAGTGATCCAATATTCATAAGTTAATAACAAACCGTTAAATCATCATTTCCATCAAACTCTCTGTGATCATTTATGCAGGATATTTGAATGATCCGGTTGCCATGGCAACAACAATAGACATAGAGGGGTGGCTACACACCGGCGATATTGGGTATGTAGACGATGATGATGAAGTCTTCATAGTTGATCGTATCAAGGAGATCATCAAATTCAAGGGCTTCCAAGTAATTTTCATTTAGTTATAATCTATGATATACTATATATCGATCCATGTAAAAATGTTTTCGCAATGAATTATTGCAAGTGCCTGTTTTCTTCCTGAACTTTTTTCTCCCAAAAAAATGTTTCAAAGATAATTTTGGTTTATATAGGATTTTCAAGTGATCTTTAGTTTTCCTACATTTGCTAATATATAGAATATGCGTTTATGCAGGTGCCACCAGCAGAGCTTGAATCTCTACTTATCAACCATCCTTCTATCACTGATGCTGCTGTTGTCGCGTATGTGCAAAAAGCTCTTAAATTAATTATTTTCCTTCTTAATCAGAAAACCTATGATTACATTTATTCTTTTGTGCATATAATATATATATAGGCAAATCAATGAAGTTGCCGGCGAATTTCCAGTTGCATTTGTCGTCCGAACCAATGATTCTGACATCACTGAAGAGGCTATAAAAGAGTACATATCTAAGCAGGTATATAAGTTCATATCTAGTCTCTGGAGTACACTCAAGTGTACCAGCTAGTAACAAACAGTTACAATCTATCTTATGATTAATGAAATCTATTGATGAGTTGTTTTGTGAATCTAGAAGAATAACTAACAAGATGCTGAACTAGTGTTGTTATTAATTAATTATTATTTATGTAATTGAACTAGAATTATATATTCTTTCAGGTGGTTTTCTACAAGAGATTGCACAAGGTTTACTTCATCCATGCAATCCCAAAATCTCCCTCTGGAAAAACTCTTAGGAAAAATTTGAGTGCAAAACTGGCTGCTGCCGAGGCCTCCTGTTGAAAATAAAGAAGAATCAAGGGTTTGATCTCAGATTTATTCGTCAGAGATCAAGTGGCTAGAATTTAATTAATCAAGTGATCAAAGTATTTGTACTTTTCACTTTACTAGAAATAGGAAAGAAATAAACGGTACACTGATACACAGTTACCAAAGCATCAAAATATAGCAATTAGCTAGCTAGCTAGGTCCAACAGCTCTCTAACGGCTCTTAGGACTTAGAAGCTTTGTAAATTTATCATTGCAAACAATCAATTAAGTTTCTACCAGTATCCAATTTCAAGTTCTCATATATATGTTATTATAATGTGGTTGTGTTTTCTTGTTTTTGCCTTTTTCTTTTACGACTTGCAGTAAATAAATCCCATACTTTTCAACATCTTAAACAAACAATTAATGACTAATCCGCAAACGACTGTAATTGAAAGATGAAATTTTAAATTGAATATCAGCCATTCAATCAAACAGTCTGTTTTTTTTTTAATTTTATTTTATGCATCTTTTTGATGTTTTCCTACGTGTAAAAGTCTAAATTTATTTCAACATATACATGCTCGCCACATATATAAGTATAAATCTTTTTGATGTTTTTTTTATCTATGTATTTTTTTAATGTTTTTTTATTAATTTAATTTCTTTCTATATTTAAAATGTCATTCAAGCATACATATCCACAATAATCACTCAATTCTTGATTTCGTTGTATGTCATTTTAGGATACAAATCCACACACGTAATAGCAATTATAATTACAGATCCACATTAATAGCAATAAAGATACAAATCCACATGTAATAACAATAAGAATTACATATCTACATTAATAGGAAAAACTATACAAATATTCATGCAACAAGACTATAATATATTAGTAAAATAGTAAAAGAACAAATTACAGTATTTTATTGTAATAGAAAATACCACACAAAATCAAACTGCTTATAAATTAAAAGTTGTCCAACTTAATTTTTATGAAACACTGAATTTTGAACATATTTGCTCTCTTATAACACCATTCATGGAAATATTGTTGAACAATTATTTTTTTCATTGACCTATCAGACGCGGTACTAGTATCTGATTATAAATTGAGATTGTTAGTTAATTCATATATGATAAATGTTAATTCGTAAATGTGAATTATGGAAACTAAATTTCAATGGGTACAAAATTTAATGGTCGACATGCAATTAGGATGAGTACAAAATTCAATGGTTTGAATTTGACTGCAAACTAAATTTAGTATATCGACGATTTCCTCATAAAAAAACGACATGCAAAATATCTAATTGAACGATTTTGTTTTTTTTTTCCATTCCGAATTATTGTTCAAAGAATCCCGTACCATGCATGATGTATCTAGGGGTGTCAATGGTACCTTTTTAGCCGTTTACCCGATCCGTATCGTATTCAATAAGGCGGGTATGGGTAAGGTTTTTTTTTCGTTAGCTTATTGGATATGGGTATGGATAATAATTTTTTTTTGTTAACCAAATGGGTAAGGGTATGGGTAATAACTATTTTGTACCCGTTACCCTATAGGGTAATTATAAAATCTAAATATATATTCAATTCAATTTTCAACCCACCTAAATATGTATTTGTGTTTTTGAATTTTCTTCATTTATAAAAAATACTTTAATTGGAATTGATTGCACATTCATTTTTATTTTTTATTAGATATATAATTACATATGTGTGAAATGAATGAGTTTTTTATATTTAATTTGTAAAATATAATAAAACTAATTATTATATTAGTAATATCCGTTATTGATTCGCTACCGTTTCATTACCCGATAATATTAACGGGTAAGGGTAGGGTAGGGTAAGATCAATTTTTAATGGGTATGAATAGGATATGGGTCAAGTCAATTTTAACAGGGGCGGAACTAGAAAATCATGATAGAGGGTGCTAAAATTTAACATGCACAATTATGTTGTTAGTGGGAATTAATTGAATTCAAGCTCTCCACAATCACAAAATAAAGTTTAACTATTATACTACAAGTAGATATGTGATATTTTATAAGGGGGGTTAGACTATATAACAAATTCTAAAATAATAAAATTCAATTACATTTCAATATATATAATTAAAATTTTAAAATTATAGAGTGGCTTAGCACCTGTACGGGTGAATGTAGATCCACTCCTGAATTTTAATGACTATGGATATGAAAATGTCTCCACCCGACCCGTACGGTCCCATTGACACCCCTAGAAGTAGCTGGGACAAAATGACAAGAAGATATTGAAACATCAATTTTTGAACACGTGGGAGCTTCTCATTTGCCAGAATCCTGGAAATGTGGCAACTACAGGTCACGGGGCGCAAACGTTGCTAACTAATCAATTGCCACCTTCAAGCTTTTCTTTCCAATTCTACGGAGAATGTTCTCTCTGCTTTGAAAAAATCCGTAGAATGTTCTCTGCTTTGAAAAAATACCCGACAGTGACTACTGCTCTCATAATTTAATAAGAGTGAGGCTGGTACTATGCATAGCACCGTTGGGTCTGTGTTACGGCTTTAAATTTGAGTTTTCAAAATTCTAACTGTCCATTCAAACCGTTCAATATGATTATAAAATGAATATGTACTTGCAAATCAAATTTTACATTTTTTCAAATTTTTTTACTATTTTTTTTAGATAGGTAGAAAATCACTTGATCTGAAAATTCTGGACCATCCAAAAACAGTGATTTTCTACCTATCTAAAAAAATAGTAAAAAAATTTGAAAAAATGCAAAATTTGGTTTGCAAGTACATATTCATTTTATAATCATGTTGAATGGTTTGGATGGACAGTTAGGATTTTGAAAACTCAAATTTGGAGCCGTAGCACGGACCCATCCGTGCTATGCATAGTACCATAGCCTCACTCATTTAATAATAATACGAATTGTTTCTCTTGCGAGAATGACTTTTTTTTTTCCCTTTATAAATCTATATTATTACATATATTTTAATCTCTTTCAGATACCACTTCTTGAATCACTTTTTACAAGTATATAAAATTGCATTTTTTTTTTTTCATTCGGAGCTGAATCCTTTACCAAATTTTATTAAGCAAACTAGAAACAGGGGATTACAAGGATGAAATAAATAAAAAAAGGATAAAAAAATAAATGATTTTCAAAGACAAGTTAAAGCCCTAAAAAAGCTTCTCTAGATAATTGCACCGTATTGTGAAAGGACATGCAATTAGGATTTGATCATAGGGGGCTAAACATCATTGTTAAAATTATTTTAAATAAAAAATAAAATTTACATTTATAACACAAAATCATACGATCCTTCACTATTTGATTTCATAAAAAATACCAATGTTATCAGAATCGGATCGGACACCGACTCGGGAAACCTTCAGGTCAACGGTTTAGTGGTCAGACTGGTGGGTCAACGGATTCAATCGTTGATTTTTTTTTAAATTATGATTTATTAATTTATAATTCAAAAACCGAAAACGTTATTTAATATGATATATATACTTGACACATATATCTCAAAATAACCGTACCACTCTCAAGCTCATCAATGCAGTGGGAAACAAAATATGTTTGGTTACATGACATGTTGTCAACAATTAAATAAAAAAGCAGCAATTAAAAAAAAATGTGATGATGAGTAAGAATTAATGCAAGTAGTCTCATACATAAAGCTTAATAGTTTAACATTCTAAAATTAAATAATTTAGATAATATCCGTGATTTCCTCCATAAATTTGCAAATTTTCTACTACTTTTATTAGCATTCTTGCTTCCTTAATTTTCTTTTTAATCTCAATTTTTAAACCGGAGAAGAGCAAACAAACATAATCAAGAGCTCCACATTGGAGAGAGTATACAATAAATAATTGCTTCCTGATTCAACATAATCAGAGGGGCGGATTCAGGATTTTCGTCGGGGGGCAAAAAAAATATCGAATTGGGTTTAAATCCATTAACCAATTGGGTACTCGATAAAAAACAATGGTTTGACTTGTACTTTCTGATGCTTTGACTTATAATTCTAATTCAATCAAAATTCAACAAATTTATTTCAATTTTAACCCTAAATTTAACCCGAATTACAAATCAAACGTCTAGAAGGGGGCAAAAAAAAATTTCAGTAGAAGCAAAATCGGTCGGAACCGATAAATTTCCATTAAAACTCAAAATCTGCCCCTCTGAATACACCTGGGTCCGCCCCTGGACCTGGAAAGAGATACTAATGAGCTAGATAGCTTAGTATACTTATATATGTTTTATTCTACCATTGTTTTTCATTCTCATGGCGGTTATGTTTTTTTTTTTACTTATGCTTTGGTTTATCTTGTAATGGTATTTTTTATAGTTAATGAGTGATATGCCTAAGGGCTTTTTTCCTAAAAAAAATAAAGAGTTCAACGTTGGAAGAAGGAAATGGGTTTATCTATCAGGCTAGAAGTCTAAAAGCTGCTACACCCTTAGTAACAAAAAGGCTAACAAGTTAAAAAATAGAAAGTTGTTAAAAATTGGGTTCTTTAGTAGCCTTTTTTTTTATATGAAAAAAACCGGTCTTGACCGGTCTAATAACATAGGCGGTCTCTCTCATAGTGACAAGATTCGCGTATAATACCCGAATTATACCCGAATAATTCGTTTTTTTGGGGATGCCGAACCGAACGCCGAATTATTCGGTTGACCGAACTTTGACCGAATATACCCGAATAATTTGCGAATCTTTTCCCGAATTTTACGAATTATTCGCGAATTTTTCCCAAACTTTTCCCAGAACATTTGTTTTTTTGTTTTTTTTTTTTGCTTCCTTGTAGGACTGAGATCTCTAACCCGGATTATTCCGAATTATTTCCGAATTAAACTCAATTATTTCCGAATCACGAATTTTTGACCTCGCCGAACCTTTCCCGAACAATTAAGTTGTCGCTATGGTCTCTCTAACGAGTCAAACATAATTGGTGTCCGGGTCCCTTTTTTCTGATTGAACCGTCCGATCCGGTTTGATTTTAATAAAACTGAAAAATACAATAGATAACTAACACCAATAAAACATCTCTATCAAAACCAAACTAAAAACATAATATATATGTTTTTAGACCTATGATTTTCTAAAAAATCAAATTAAGTCATAAGATTTTTCTGACTTGGACTTTTTTCCTCCTAATATTCACCTTTCATGCATTCCAAATTCCAATCCTTTTTTTTTTTTCAATCACGTTCTTTACCAATTCCAAACACCTCTTTTCAATCAAATTTAAACAAGGAATTTTGGCTGGGAAGTTTCTGTTAAACTTTTAAATTTTCTCCTATTATATATCTTCCAATTTGGAAACTGAATCACATTTTGGAGACTGAAGCACAATTTAGACTTTCCAAATTTCAAATTATGATTGCATGCTTTTCTTTTTTCCACACAGTCAAAGCTACTGATTTGAATATTTTCCAAATTTCAAAGTTTACTTTTGTTTTTTTCACATAGTCAAAGCTATTGATTTGGAAACTAAAGGATACTTTTTTAAAACATGACAGTATCTGCGAAGATATACTGATAGAAAAGTGTTTTTTTTCTATTAGTGATGGGAGTGTTTGTGAGAGTATATCGATAGTATGCTGTCCCATTCTTGTAGTGATGAGGGTTCCCATTTCCCACTATTTTGGTTGTCTTTGTAATCTTATTTTGAGCAATAGTATGAAATCAGTGTCATTTCTCCAAAGTTAAATAGTATATGGGTTCCATTTTTTTTTTTCTAAATTCAAGCTTATGCCCAATAATTGGCCTACCTGTCCCTAACACTTTAATAATAGGTTTTGGTTTTGTTGGTAGGATAAATACATGTTATTAGTGTTTAGTTTAGAAATAATTCAATCTACCACTAATATGTTTTTTTTTTTTTTTTGTGTTTTGGGAATAATTTGAGTCAAATTAAATTCACAAATCAATAGAGATATAATACAGGCTGCAGTTATTACATAATATTTAGCCCACTAGAATGAAGGCCCGTTAAGTTAAATTTGGCCCATAAATACCAGTCATATCTGGTTTATTTAGTTCTCCCATTTTGTGATGTTTATGTATTCCAAAACAGTAAAAATAGTAAAAGACCCATAAAATAACAGGGGAAGCATAGGTTTGGATTTATTGGGCTTGATTCTTGTGAAATAGTAGGCCTTAGAATCTAAACTGAAATTGGATTTGTTTCAAATTTTAGTCCCACTTCATCTCGTTCTGAAATATGAAGAACTCGTATCCTCTCAGTACTACAGAGATACTGATGTGTGGAGTAATTAGATCCGGGCCATTTTTTTAACTTTACACTAATCTCAAAGCACAAATAATACTATCCCTTCCCGATTCTCGAATAGGCACCGTTTTTTAGTTAATATGGACCGTAAAGTAGTGGGCCCACTTGTGCGGTACTACAGATGATACTTGTCCAAATATGAAGGTAGGGGTGGATGTTGATTGGATCCAGTTTATTTGGTTTTCAATCTAACCGATAAACTTGTGATTAAATGATTTGTTTTTTCAGATGACATGGTTTGGTTCGGTTAAATTTTTAAATTACTTTCTTTTTTTATATTTGATTCTGTTTAATTTATTTAAGTTTGGTTAAACTAAATAAACTGAAATTTACTTGATATAATTTAATCTATCTTATTTCGGTTCTACTGATATATATCTTGATATTTATTTTTATAATTACTAAATGTATTGGTGGATGTATTTAGTTTTAACCCTTTTAAAATTTGATATCGCTTATTTCAGTTCAATCAAAGAAACTGAAATTTACTTCGGTTTTTTCTTTTTATTCAGTAGTTATTAAGTTGACAAGTTTAATTTTGTTGGTCAGTTAAATTTTATAAATCAAATAAAATACTAATTTGATTATTTTAATTTAATTTTAATCCAAACGATCATTTGAACACCCGTATGTGAAAATTGTTTCTCCTCATAAATAAAGAAATACAAAATTAAGAAATCAGATAAGAGCTTTGAAAGCAACACTAACCTACTATGTCAACTGTGAGATCTCTTTTTGACGCTATTTGGTGCACAAGTGTGGTTCTTCTGTGGTACCAAATTGTGTGGACTTGCTGTGCTTAGTTCATCTATACACTATTTGAGCGAATTTTAAGTTTTAATTACAAAATGTCAATTTAAAAAAAAAAGAGTTACTCTAAGTTTATGGGACCATTAAGCCCATGACAGAGACATCCATAAATTTTTTTAATACAAGCACCTACAGTAAATAATTAGCAATTGAGCTAGCATGAAAAAATAAAGACTGGTACACTGACACAAACAGTGTTTTAATTTGAGCCACAAAAGAACCAAGAACAGTATATTTCTTTCTTTGAGTACTATACAAAATACAAAAGAAAGAATTATTGTAATGCAACAAGGGTAGTGGATTTGGTGAGGTCCCATGGATTCTCTACCTAAACTCTGCCTAAATTACAGCCAGACTCACATGCTCTCTCTCTCCTCTTCTCTCTCTTTCTCAAATCACTAAAACAAATCAAATTAAGCATCCCAATTTCCTCAGTCAAACAATTAGTCAAACTTATCATCTTCTAATTTCATTCATAAGTCATAACCACCAAATTTATCAAATCAACCCATACATATTTTCTTCATCACACATGGCCTCTATCAAATCAACCTTATGTTTCATTCTCTTTGCCTTTTCTCTTCTCTCCTTCTTTTCCTTTATCTATTGGCCATTCCATTGCAACTCCACCTCTTGCAACTCAGTTTCATGCATCCCCACCTCCTTCTCTCTGATCTCTGCACAACCAAATCATAACCCTCTTGACCTCCTCTCTTTTTCTTCTTCATGGAATCATCTCTCTTTTCCTTTAAATCCACCACCCAAAACCATCAAAATCGCATTATTTGTCAAACGCTGGCCCAAACGCAACCTGGCAGGCGGTCTCGAGAGGCACGCACTAACCCTACATGTAGCCCTAGCTAAGAGAGGCCACCAAATCCATATATTCACCACAAACTATCCTAATGAGACACTAGATAACATGTTCTTTCATGTGACGCCACCGACTAAAGCCGGGTATATAAACCAACCGTTAGCATGGGAGCAATTCAGGGTTCTCAACTCGGATAACCCGTTCGATGTGATCCATACCGAAAGTGTTGCGCTATACCATCCACGTGCACGTAACTTTTCTAATTTGGTGGTTTCATGGCATGGTATAGCTTACGAGACCATACATTCAGATATTGTACAAGACATGTTACGTGGGCCCGATGAGCAAAGACAAAAGGCAATTACTGAAAGAATTGGTAAGGTAATAGATGAGGTTAAATTTTTTCAAGATTATGCACACCATGTTGCCACTAGCGATCATGTCGGTGATGTACTAAGAAGGGTTTACATGCTCCGTGAAGAACGGGTGCATGTAATTGTCAATGGAGTTGATGAGAGTGTGTACAAATTGGATATACCAAGAGGGAAGGAGTATAGGGAAAGGATAGGGATACCCCAAAATGCAGCGCTTGTGTTCGGGTTGGCCGGAAGGCTAGTGAAGGATAAGGGACATCCCTTAATGTTTGAAGCAATCAAACAATTATTTGAAGAGAGTGATAGCTTTAAAGAGAACGTATTCTTCTTGGTGGCCGGCGATGGGCCGTGGGCTAGTCGGTATAGCGAATTGGGGCCCAATGTGGTTGTGTTGGGCCCACTGGAACAGTCTGAGCTAGCCAGTTTTTACAACTCAATTGACGTGTTTATAAACCCGACACTTCGGGCTCAGGGTTTAGATCACACGACTATTGAGGCAATGATGTCTGGTGTCACAGTGGCTGTCACGAGATTTGCCAGTATAACCGGGTCGCTGATTATGGGGCCCGAGGCAGGGTACACGTTTTTACCGACAGTCGATTCACTGAAGAGGTGCTTGTACCAAATTTGGGAGGATGG
The DNA here is from genome assembly GCA_025461125.1 of Carex kokanica. NCBI lineage: Eukaryota > Viridiplantae > Streptophyta > Magnoliopsida > Poales > Cyperaceae > Carex > Carex kokanica. The sequence goes on along the minus strand of JAJGRX010000675.1, from coordinate 806,178 downwards.
CAAGGTGACGACCAAAAAGAAAGCAGAGTTTGCTAGGAACAGAGCTGTTCGGCTTTTCACAGCAAGTAAAATGGCACTGGCATATGAGAGGTTGTTTCTCTGTGTTGCTTCAAAAAATGAAAATAAGGGTGAAAGTGATTATTGCCAATATCAAAACATGACGTGAAATTATTAACTGACAAGATTATAATGTGAAGAGCTGCTAATTTTGTTCCGGGAAATGTTGAATGGTTGTGGGGCCCACAATGCAGAAAAGCTAACCTGAACCAGACCACCGAAGTGCAAACAATGAAAAAAAATCAATTTGATACAATATGAAGAGATAGTTTTCATAATTTTTTTGTTTGCTTGAAAAAAAATGTAGGGATAGTTTTATAGGGGGCAAAGATGAATGTGATTGAATTGAGTTTGTAGGGGGGGGGGGGGGGGGGGGGGGGGGGGGTTAAAGATGAAGAGATAATTTGTAGTGTTTAGAAATATAATTTGTAGTGTTTAGAAAGATAATTTGTAATTCAACTGTATCTTCTCATCTAATCTTGTTAGATTTTGATCAACAATCATGGAGCCTGACAAAATTAGAAAATAAATCTGCTGCATGTTATTCAAATGGAATAACAAGTTCTGTTATTCAGATTTCAACCATTCAAAGTTTTCCATGCGCGGAACTTAATAAAGAAACTTTTTTCATGCACGAATCTCAACAAAGTTGAATAGTTGGGATCGGAATAACATGAATCTGTTATTCTATTGGAATAACATGCACGAATCTCAATGAAATTGAATAGTTGGGACCCGTTCCCACGGTCCGGTCCTACACGGGTCTAGGAAAAAAAATCGAAACAAACCTGTGCTAGACCCGTCCCTAGCTTTGGTCCAGTCTGATTTGGGTTTGGGGCATGGTCCAGTCCGGATCCGAACCATAAGTTGTCCGGTTCAGTCCTGGACCGGCCGAGTTTTTTCAAGCCACTAATTGCAGCATCATGTGATGTGCAACAACTTACCTGTCATAACTGGGCATTCATTTTCATCACTTGATTACAAGTGTTCATTAATTTAATCCAATTTTTCTTAGCCCAGTCCTGAATTAATTGGCCCAATTACATGAATGGATCTAATTTAACTACTACTGTAAATTCAGTGCCTTGCCACTCTGTGAATGTTGTTAAGTGTATCCTGTCATGGTATTACTATTGTTGGCATTTTATTTGCTTCCATCTGACACTAAAATAAAATTGGCAGGTTACAGTTTGCTCCTTTGAGCTGTGAAAAACATCCTTATTATTTTTATTAAGTTGAAAATTTAACATGAAGATAAAATTAATAACAATTATTCTTGTAATTTCTTATAACCTATTAAGTTTTATATTCATATACTTTTCAAATTAGACTGTAAAAGAAGGAAACAAAACCCCGAGATTTTTATACATAAGAAAATAAAAAATAAAAATATTAAAAATAAGAAATGTACTGTGGGAATTTGAAAAATACAAGGCATTAGTGGGCCATAGCGTCCCGCAGGGACGCCATTGCACACTCAAGACCATCGGAAAAAAACAAAAAAAAGAAAAAACAGCTCTGGGACGCCATGGCTCAATACAACCCAGAAAAAAGAAAAATAAATAAATTAAAGTGGGGGCCATGGCCCAGGCCAGCCCAGAAACGAAATTTAATTTTTTTTTATGCTAAGTTCAGTAAGCAATCTAATAATTTTGACCAGATTCAAAATTACATTTAGAGAAAACGGCTACATGGATTTCTGTGTTCTTTATATCAAAATAAATGTATGAAAGTCTAGTTTCCAGATAATATAATTTATCTATACAAAAATATTACAGATGTGTACAGTTTTAACGATTAATTGACAGAGGTCAGAAATCAGAAACGCTGAAATTTTAGTGAGCAGTCCAATAATTTGACCAGATTCAAAATTAAATTTAGAGAAAATGGCTATATGAATTTTTGTGTTCTTTATATCAAAATAAAGATATGAAAATTTAGTTTCCAGATAATACAATTTATCTCCACAAAAATATTACAGATATGTACAGTTTTAGTGATTAATTGACAGAGGTCAGAAATTAGAAAAGCTGAAATTTTAGTGAGCAGTCCAATAATTTTTACAACTTTTTCTTATTTATCCTTCATGTAATTAATCATGTTATGAATTACAAAGTCAAAATATTATTGACTCTCAACTGAATATTATGATTATTAGTTCTTTCTCGACTAAAAATCGAGCATGTACCCATCATTACTTTCTTATTTTATGACTAATTTTTATTATGTCTAATTTTTAAAATTAAATATATTTTATGACTTGATATATTTGTTAATCGTTATCGTTCATATTTTAAGAAAAAAATTATATTATTTTTATTTAAATTCATATCTCGCCCAGTATCTTCTATTCTTTTTTCTTCGGCCTCATTTTTCTTTGTTTCGCTCTTTTTTTCCAGCTCAAAATCTAGAGCGGTGCTCTCCATTCCAAAGATGATTGGAACTGTCCAGTTCCATTCTTTTTCTTTCTCCTTTACTATTCTTTCTTCGCCATTTCCTTGGCTAATGGCCACCTCCATTTTTCTGGGTTTTTTTGTCTTGTTCTTTCTTTCTCCCATTTTTTTATGGGTCAACACTAGAGGTGCTACTTTTATCCGATTACTCAGATTCTATCCGGAACCGACCCGGATTCGATTAATTTGGATAGGGTATGGTTTAAAAAATATAACTGGTCAAATTATGGGTACGGTTACAAAATTAATAATTTAATATCCGATCCGGATCCAAACTGGAACCGTTATTGTAATGGGTAGGATATGGGTTTGATTTAATTATCCGACCCATAACCGAATCCGACCCAATACCCCGTATAAATTCCCGATAAAATGATAATACCACTTTTGTATAATTATTTAATATAAAAATATATATTAATAACTATGAAAATACAATCATTTGTATTTTTTTATTTTCTTAAATGAAATTTATTGTTCTTTTAACACAGATCATTGAAATCAAATGTCACATTCATCTTTTGCCTATAAATTTTCAAAGCTAACTAATACTTTTCTTAATCTCTTTATCTACCATATATCTTTTTTTTTGCACGGATTATTGAAATTTATTGCTCTATTCGCTAATTGAAACAAATTGGTATTAATATTCTATTCATAAATTTTTGGAACCACAGAATAAAATCACCATCCCTAATATTTTACTTTCTAAAATTATTTCACCTTCAATATTTTAGAGTAGATTTTAATTTATATTATAATGATATATTATGTGAGATGTTTAGAAAATTATAATTATATTTAAATGTAAAGGGTTTCTCAAATTCTTGTGAGTTGCGACATGTATCCACTCCGGATCCGGATCCGGACCCGATAATCCACAAACAAGTTATGAGTATCTATTTACCTGAAACCGAAAGAATAGACCCGAAATATCTACAGGTAGATAGGTATCCGGATCCGGACCCAGCCCGATTTGAAACTAATAAGTATATGGATAAAAATTCGGACCCGAACATTTTTAGAGTACGAGTCCAAATATAATAGTACCCGGACCCTACCCGACCCGATAGCACCTCTAGTCAACACTTCTCCGATACAACATGAACAAGGAATCTACTGTAAGTCTTTTAAATATTCATTTTATTATATTATATATATGCATGAAAAACATATAACTTTTAAGTCTAACAAATTTCATGATTTGTTCTTCTAAATGTTAAGAATATTAAGTTAAAAAAAAATATATAGACATATATTAATATTTTATTTTGTAAACACCGCTAAAGCTACCCTATATTAATCATGTTCAAACATTTTATTTTTTATATAAATCATGGTAATTTCTCCAGTGACGAATTCGAATTTATCTCGGGAATAAAGTGTCAATGTAGTTGATCTAGTCCAAGACACATAATTTCTGCCATTGAGCAATGTATTAGTTATTTTTTAGGAATGTATGGTAGCCTCGTATGAGTGTTGTCCCTCTGTTGCCATGCTTGATTCGTGCAAATTTTCTTGTTTTTGGGTTGTTTGTGTTGCTTGAGGCTTTGTATCATATTACTGGTATTATTGAAAATTATCGTTTTATTGGTACTTTGACTCTGATATTATGTTATTTTTATAAGATTTAAGGAGAAAAATCAGTGTTCTAAATAGCGCGCTATAGCGTTTTTGGACCCCAAACGCTACGCTATGACATCAAAATGCGCTATTTGCGCTACGGCCGCTACAGTGCTATAGCGGTCCGCTATTTGCGCTATACAATATGGGTTTTTTTTTTAAGCAATTTATATGAGTTTTAAATAAAGGTAAAAAAAATCTCATACCGAAATTGAATTTGTTGCTACTTGCTACAGATAAATCAATTTGAAATTGGGAATAGAAATAGAAATTTGAATAGAAAAAAAGTCCAAACCGAAATTAAAATTTGAATAGAAAAAAAATAGATTATGTCATGAATCATGATGCTTAAGATATTTTTAATAGGAAAAATCAATAGTTTATGATATTACTATGGATATTTTGAACCGCAATTTGGACTTTGTACAGGTTCAATATGAATATTATAGTTTCTTAATTACTTTGGTGTTATTTATTGTTCTGTGAGACTTTAGATAATGTTGATATTTAGTACAAATATTGAATATATGAAATGTAAAAAAAAAACGCTATTTGGAATAGCTTCCGCTATAGCGACGCTATTCGCTATAACTTTTTTTTTGCCTTCCCGCTACGACGCTATAAACGCTATTTAGAACCTTGAGAAAAACTCTTTGATTCAATCTTATTGTCTTTCTTTACAAATCTTGATCCTATTAGTTTATACTAAGAGGCTTACTAGCCGTTACAGTGCTGTCAATACTATTCCTAATTCCTAATTCCTATTTTATACAATAGCTATGTACGGCTGTATATATCTACTTTCTACTCTATTGCTTTACATGTAGTACTAGAACAATTAATGCTATGTCGTTTGATCTTGGCCGCTTGATCGATGATGTACGGCTGAGATCAATTATTCTCAACAAATACTTATCGTACATTTAATATGTATTAAACTTTAAACTCCGCTATATTGAATAAAAATAAAACTCCGATATAAAACTTGATATGTGTTTATATATGGCATGATAATAGTTTAATAAGACAATGAATCAATGAGGGAACGAAATAACATATTTGAATAATTATTATAGAACACGTCCGAGAAATAACATGATAGCTAGACAGTACAGTACAACACATCTGAACAAACAAGGTTTTAAAAATCATAAATTACAATACATCTAAAAGATTCTAACCAAACCAAACTAGATTGTCAAGTTCTTCATTAAATTAGTGCCAACCCAAAGATAAGACCGTACAGAAAAATATGCGATAACAATTCGTAGAAGATGAGGTCAGAGAACTTGCGCCTGATCCAAGGTCCTAGAGTGTTGCGCTTCGAAGTCCAAGGACCATGGTGGTACTCAATCAATCCTCTCCACCCGATCCGCTTCACTATCGGTTGTGCAAGTGACAGCGCAGTTCCCCACAAAAACGGTCTGCTAAACGGAAGTATACCGAATGAAGCAACACAAACCAGTATGCTTATTGGCAAATTTACTTGATGTAGAACTGTATATATTGCTAAAACAAAAGCACAGATAGTGGCTCTGCCAGCAATTGCCACAAAATATATTGAAAATCCAAGTAATACTTTACGATGCTCAATATCTATATTACCTGACCCAGCATAAATAAGGCATGTTGTGCCTAACATAGATAATAAAAACGCCAATAAATCTGCAACAATAAAAGCCTTGAAGGCATATTTCCGGGAAAGAATAGGTGTGCCTCTGTTCATGTGGTCATCAGCAATATATCCACCTGGCATGGTGAAAATAGCGGCAAAAGTCACCGTTGCAATTAGTACTGAGATAATTCCCAAGTTACGGTTAATACTATCGACTTTCTCTATCTCTCTATTTTTGTCTTTCTTGGGGATCTGTAAATCATCACGGATATGATCAGCCCGACGAGGACTAGGAAGTGCACCAGTCCACATCATGCAACGAAGTACATTGATCCTTGGGCCCTGAATAAAGAGAAATTATAGGCCAATATCAAATAAAATTTCTGCGGGTAGAATCCTCATTCATTAATTAATAAAATTCCCTTCTTTTCTCTTAGTTAGGTTCTGAGGCCACTACAGCGAATATATATATATATATATAGAGTGACTAAGGTCAAAGTGGTAGTTCCTAGCCCTCGGTGCTACCAAGTCGTTTTCGGATTTTCAAAGTCCAAACGGTCGATCCGAGCCGTTCAAGTTGATCTCCATATTGAAATCTGCTTGGAGACCAAATTTTGCATTTTTTGGAATTTTTTTACTATTTATTAAGCCACTTTGAAAATTGCTGATCCGGATGAACAGTAAAAACAGTGCAACCAAATTCTGGACCACCGGATCAGCAATTTTCAAAGTGGCTTAATAAATAGTAAAAAAATTCCAAAAAATGTAAATTTTGGTCTCCAAGCAGATTTCAATATGGAGATCAACTTGAACGGTTCGGATCGACCGTTTGGACTTTAAAAATCCGAAAACGACTTGGTAGTACCGGGGGCTAGGAACTACTACTTTGACCTTAGTCACTCTATATATATATATAGAGTTGGGCTATGGTGCATTGCAATGTATAGCATCTCTTGTACATTGGACTATAAATCGTTAGTTTTGATTTTCAAATAACCGATCCAAACCGTTCAATTTGATATCCATACTAAAATGTGCTTGGAGATAAAATTTTACATTTTTTTGTAATTTTTTGCAATTTTTTTAGAATTTTTGAAAATCACTGTTTTTCTATGGTCCAGGAATTTCTGAAAAATAGTGATTTTCAAAAATTCAAAAAAAATAGTAAAAAAATTGCAAAAAAATATAAAATTTGGTCTCCAAGCACATTTTAATATGGAGAACATGTTGAGCCATTTAGATTGACTATTTGAACTTCGAATCAAACAATTTAGAGTCCAATGCATAAGAATGTCTATACATTGTAATGCATCATAGCCCAACTCTCTCTCTCTCTCTCTCTCTCTATATATATATATATGAGGAGGGATCGGATTACACCCTATTTTTTTGACACATTTTGACACCTACCATTTTGAAAGTCCAAATAGTGAATCCAAACTGTTCAACATGATGGATATATTAAAATGTGTTTGGAGATCAAATTTTACATTTTTTTTATTTTTTTTACTATTTATTAAGATGGTTACAAAATCGTTGTTTTCAGGCAATTGAAAAACAGTGATTTTGTAACCATCTTAATAAATAGTAAAAAAATTCAAAAAAATATAAAATTTGATCTCCAAGCACATTTTAATATGGTGATTATGTTGAACGGTTCGGATCGACTGTTTGGATTTTGAAATCGCAAAACTGATCTATAAAAAAATAGTGTCAAGATGTGTAAAAAAAAAGGTGTAATTGGATCCCTCCTCTATATATATATATATAAGGATGGGCTATGGTGAGACGAGTAAAACAAGTTTTTACTCCACGCCTCATTATTTACATTTTGAAACTCCAAACAACCGATCCGAACTGTTCAACATGATCTCCATATTGAAATGTGCTTGGAGACCAAATTTTACATTTTTTGGAATTTTTTTACTATTTATTAAGCCACTTTGAAAATTGCTGATCCATTGGTCCAGAATTTTTTACTGTTTTGCTACTATTCACCCGGATCAGCGATTTTCAAAGTAGCTTAATAAATAGTAAAAAAAATTTAAAAAATGTAAAATTTGGTCTCCAAGCACATTTCAATATGGAGATCATGTTGAGCGGTTCGGATCGGTTGTTTGGATTTCAAAATGAAAATATTGCGTGGAGTACAAACTTGTTTTACTCCACGTCTCACCATAGCCCATCCCTATATATATAGAGAGAGAGAGAGAGAGAGGGGTTAGCTAAGATCAAAATGGTAGTTCGTGAGCCATCATCATACTAATTCGGTTTTGTAATTTTCAAAGTCCAAACAGTATATCCAAACTATTCAACATGATATCTATATTAAAATGTGATTAGAGACCAAATTTTACAATTTTTGGAATTTTTATATTATTTATTAAGTACTTTACAAAACTGCTGTTTTTAGACAATTCTGGACCTGAAAAACAACAGTTTTGTAAAATACTTAATAAATAGTAAAAAAATAAAAAAAATGTAAAATTTGATCTCAAAACACATATTAATAAACAGTGTTCTAAATAGCGCGCTATAGCGCCGCTATAGCGTTTTTGGACCCCAAACGCTACGCTACGACATCAAAATGCGCTATTTGCGCTACGGCCGCTATAGCGGCCGCTACAACGCTATAGCGGTCCGCTACAGCGCTATTTGCGCTATACAATATGAGTTTTTTTTTTTTTTTTTTTTTAAGCAATTTATATGGGTTTTAAATTAAGATAAAAAAAATCTCAAACCGAAATTGAATTTGTTGCTACTTGCTACAAATAAATCAATTTGAAATTGGGAATAGAAATAGAAATTTGAATAGAAAAAAAGTCCAAACCGGAATTAAAATTTGAATAGAAAAAAAAATTAGATTATGTCATGAATCATGATACTTAAGATATTTTTAATAGAAAAAATCGATAGTTTATGATATTACTATGGATATTTTGAACCGCAATTTGGACTTTGTACGGGTTCCATATGAATATTATAATTTCTTAATTACTTTGGAGTTATTTATTGTTCTATGAGACCTTAGATAATGTTGATATTTAGTACAAATATTGAATATACGAAATGTAAAAAAAAAAAACGCTATTTGGAATAGCTTCCGCTATAGTGACGCTATTCGCTATAGCTTTTTTTTAGACTTCCCGCTACGACGCTATAAACGCTATTTAGAACCTTGATTAATATAGATATCATATATGTTGAATGGTTTGGATCGACTGTTTGGACTTTGAAAATCACAAAATCAAATTGTTATAAGATGTTGTAACTTTCAAATGTAGTGGATCCCTCCTCATATATATATATAGAGAGAGAGAGAGAGAGAGAGAGAGATGGGCTATTGTGCTTTGCAAAGTAAAACAACGTTTTACTTCGGCCTCCTTTTTGAATTTTCAAAGTCTAAACAGTCGATCCGAACCGTTCAAGTTGATCTACATATTGAAATGTGCTTGCAGACCAAATTTTACATTTTTGGAATTTTTTTACTATTTATTAAGCCACTTTGAAATTTGCTGATCTGGTTGAACAATAAAAACAGTGCAACAAAATTTTGGACCATGTGATCAGCAATTTTCAAAGTGGCTTAATAAATAGTAAAAAAATTCCAAAAAATGTAAAATTTGGTCTGCAAGCACATTTCAATATGTAGATCAACTTGAACGGTTCGGATCGACTGTTTGGACTTTGAAAATTCAAAAAGGAGGCCGCAGTAAACGATGGCTTTACTTTGCAAAGCACAATAGCCCATCTCTCTCTCTCTCTCTATATATATATAGAGAGAGAGAGAGATGGACTTAGCTAGGCTATGGAGTAAAACGCTTTGTACTCCACGCCATATTTCCATTTTGAAAATCCAAACTACCAATCCGAACAGCTCAAGTTGTTCTCCATATTGAAATGTGCTTGGAGACCAAATTTTACATTTTTAAATTTTTTTTACTATTTATTAAGCCACTTTGAAAATCGCTGATCCGGATGAACAATAGCAAAACAGTAAAAAATTCTGGACCAATGGATCAGTGATTTTCAAAGTGGCTTAATAAATAGTAAAAAAATTCCAAAAAATGTAAAATTTGGTCTCCAAGCACATTTCAATATGGAGATCATGTTGAGCGGTTCGGGTGGGTAGTTTGGATTTTCAAAATGGAAATAATGAGGCGTGGAGCACCAAGTCGTTTTACTCCATGGCTTAGCTAAGCCCAGCTCTATATATATATATATATATATATATAAATATGAGGAGGGATCCAGTTACACCTTTTTTGGTGACACATCATGACACAGTTTTTTTATAGGTCAATTTTGCGATTTCAAAATCTAAACAGTCGATCTGAACCATTCAACATGATCACCATATTAAAATGTGCTTGGAGATCAAATTTTACATTTTTTTGAATTTTTTTACTATTTATTAAGATGGTTACAAAATCGTTGTTTTTCAATGGTCTGAAAACAACGATTTTGTAACCATCTTAATAAATAGTAAAAAAATAAAAAAAAATGTAAAATTTGATCTCCAAGCACATTTTAATATATCCATCATGTTGAACGGTTTGGATCGACTATTTGGACTTTGAAAATGGTAGGTGTCAAAGAGTGTCACCAAAAAAGGTGTAATTTGATCCCTCCTATATATATATATATAGAGATGAGCTATGCTACTCCATAGAGTAAAACGCGTTGGTACTCCACGCCGTATTTTCATTTTGAAAGTCCAAACGACCGATTCGAACCGCTCAACTTTTAATCCATATTGAAATGTACTTGGAGACCAAATTTTACATTTTTTGGAATTTTTTTACTATTTATTAAGCCAGTTTGAAAATCTAAAAATCCGGGTGAACAGTAAAAAACAGTAAAATTTTCTGGACTGCCGGATCAGTGATTTTCAAAGTGGCTTAATAAATAGTAAAAAAATTCCAAAAAATGTAAAATTTGGTCTCCAAGCACATATTAATATGGAGAACAAGATGAACGGTTCGGATCGGTCGTTTGGATTTTCAAAATAAAAATATAGCGACGTGGAGCACCAACGCGTTTTACTCCATGGAGTAGCATAGCTCATCTCTCTATATATATATAGTCCGGCTAATGTCATAACGTTATAATTTTAGACTAAGTTATAACGAGTCAGTTTTTGCACAAGGGTGATAAAAGTCATAACTTAGTCTGAAATTATAACGTTATGACATTAGTCGGACTCTCTCTCTATATATATATAGTAGGGTTGAAATGCACCATTGGTTTTGTACTCTAATTTTTTTCTCCGTTTTCAAAGTTCGAACCTCTCAATATGATCTTCATATTAAAAAAATTTGCTTGGAGACAAAATTTTAGATTTTTTGAAATTTGTTTACTATTTTTTTAGATAGGTACAAAATCATTGTTTTGGATGGTCCATAATCTTCTGAAAACAGTGATTTGTACCTATCTAAAAAATTAGTAAAAAAATTCCAAAAAAAAAAATATAAAATTTGGTCTCCGAGAACATTTTAATACAAAGATCATATTGAGTGGTTCGGATCGATTGTTCAAACTTTGAAAACGGAGAAAATGACGTGGGGCATGATTGGAGCACAAAACCAATGGTGTATTTTAACCCTAGTCATATATATATAGATGGGCTATGGTGAGTTGCGATGTAAGGATCTTGTTTTATTTCACGCTCATATCTCCGTTTTTAAAGATGAAACAGTCGATCCGAACCGCATCAACAAGATATTCATATTGAAATGTGCTTGGAGACAAAATTTTACATTTTTTAGAAAATTTTTACTATTATTTTAGATAGGTAAAATACCGCTGTTTTTTAATGGTTCTGGACCATAAAAAACAGTGATTTTGAAATATTTCAAAAAAAAATAGTAAAATTTTTCCAAAAAATGTAAATTTGGGTCTCCAAGCACATTTCAATATGGATATCTTGTTAAGTAGTTCGGATCGACTATTTGGTCTTTGAAAACGGAGATATGAGTCTGAAGTAAAACAAGATCCTTACTTTGCAACTCACCATAGCCCATCTATCTATCTATATATATATATATATATATATATATATATATATATATATATATATATAGGAGAGATATTAGAAGGGGGAGATAAAGGTCAGTGTTAATCAAAATAAAAAAAATAAGGAAATTGGATAATATCAGAGGAGAATGGGAGGAGCGGGTCAAACGGTGCTTCTTTGGTCACAAGGTTTAAATCCAATTGAAATTTCATGACAAATTTGGTTTTCATTTGGAATAGTTGAAGGACTATACCTGATAAAAAAAAATTCCTGCTTGTGGAAAGAGATATTTGAATTATTTGTCATAAATGTATCGATTTGTCATTCTAAGGTTTCAATATAAAGAATAAGTAATTATATTAAGCTGCTGAGTGTTTATGCTATGTATTTGTAACATGCTAGAACAGCTGAAATGCTAGTGTTTTAACTTTTAAATTATCTTTTTCCGGCTGCCTTCTCAAACACATAATTTAGCATGTTATTCATTGAGAAAAGAAAAACATTTCCTTATAAAAATGACGAGAAATCATGAGACAGAGAAGCTCAATAGACAAGAGTTAACTTGGAGAAGGAAAATGAATGTAGCGAAAAAGAGGAATAAAAATGAGTTTATGGTCCTTACCAACAAGTATCCAAATTCTTCATCCAGCTGCTTTAAAGCAAGATCAACTGGTGTTAGGGCATTCCTGTTCATGATGCTCGAGTACACCATCTTCATTGATATCAGAAACCTCACAATGCGGTATTGTCCACTTTCACCAGCTAAATGAAGTGGTGTATTTCCTTGATAATCTCTGGCATTGAGCATTCTCAAAAAGGTGTGGTTATAACCCATATGAAAATTTTTGTATCCTTTTCTGCTTTCAATGGCAAGGTGAAGAATGTTTCTTCCTTTGGTATCAAGTAATTCATCCGAGTCGGGAAATTGCTTTATCAGCTCCTTAATTATTAATGCATTGCCACACTTTGCGGCTGTGTGTATGGGAAATAACCCGTTCTTGTCTGCCATGTAAGCTGCTTTTTTTATTTCATCATCTCCTAATAAGAGCTGTACAGTCTCAAGATTTCCAACTGATGCTGCATAGTGAAGGGGAGTGCTTTCCATGTCGTCTACCTTAGTTGCAAGGGATTTGTTCCAATCCAAAAGTGCGCGCGTAATTCCTGTTGTTAGGATTATTACAAAAAAAATCAAGAAAAGGTTTTAGAATCTATAAATTGATCCAGGATAAATCAGATCTAGTTCGAATCACATGTTACATGATTAAATCTTGGATAAATGATCGATTAATTTGGGTCAGATCTGTTAGATTGGGTTGGAATCGGCGGGCCGTGATTTTTACCAGAGAATTTTTCTGCAATAATCAATCCAATCAGTTGCCTCATCCTCAATACTTTCCACTGTTTCCAGCATTGGTGTAATGGGACAAAACTGCAACGATTTTTGTGCAAGTAGAGTAATAAAAGAGGCGAAGTTCTTTAGTTTTAAGAAATGTTCAGTTTTTGACAATTTCTGGAAGAAAGGTCGACACAGTGTGCGGTATAAGTTTTTTTTGTTCTCGAAGGGTAGTAGGCAGAGATGGTTATCAATTTAGCAGTCTATGTCTCCTGTTACTTTTGATTTACATTGTAAAATTTCATTTTTCTAATCAAAACTGTTTAATTAAAAAAAAAAAAACAGGTCAGATTAAGCTGTCATGTCATCTACATGGGTTATTGATGGTATCAGTAAAGAAATCTGATGCATTGATCTAGATCGAACGATCCTTACAAAAAAAAAGCAGGGTCCTATGATTTGGATCAGGAAGAGAACAGTGAACATTTCTTAAAACTGAACATTTCATTCGTCCAAGTTACACGCTTTCTAATTTTTTCGTCGAATTACGGCCCAAACGGACTGATTCCTGTCAAATTTCGGCAAAAACTGCAGTTAAATTTCAGCAGAAACAGTGGACTCCGGTCAAATTTTAGCCGAAATGGCTGTTTTCTGAAAAATTCCACCCGTTCCAGCTCACAATATTTTTTCGTCCTAAAATTTATCTAATAATTGTGACATGCAGGGCTTGAACCCAAGTCATTAGAGTGACAACAAAGTGTTTTACCACTGCCATAACTCATCTTTGGTGTTAGAAAATGTAACAATAATATTTACATTACTCTTGGGTTTGGGACTAACCCCACATTGGGACCATCCGGATTTTTTTTTCATTACTCTTCCATAATATATTTTTTTTAAATCTGATCGAAAACTCGGATTTAATGTTGGAATAGATTGTTACAATAATTGTGTTGTCAATGGTTTGAGTGCTAGAATATATGTTTCGATATTTTATAAAAAAAAAATTGTTTGTAGTAGTTGAATTTATTTTTGTACCGCATTATTTATAAATTACTATTTCTTAAATTTTTTGTGTTTTATATAATTTAAAATTAACTCTCCTATTTTTTTGAATGTTTGTATTGTATTATATTAGTGGATTATTTGAGTGTAATTATTTGTCTAAACATATATTATTGAGAAATTATTTTTTTAGTACAAAACAACTTATGGCAAAAAAATTCGAGTTTCCAATCCGATTCAGCTGATTCCTACTGATTCATCTGATTCTAATTCTAATTCTACGGTCCAGTGACCAATTCCAATTCCGATTCTGATTTTTTCTTCTATGGTTTGAAACTTTAAATGTCGCAGGTCAATTAATTAATGTATTGTTTGTAGTTATGGGGATTTAAAAATAATGCAAATGCATTTATATATGAGTCAAATTCTTTGTAGAAACATATATATTCAGTTAGTGCTAATTTGTGAATATTTTTAATGCATTTAAAATATTAAACAATTAAAAACTTTTTAATGTTTTGGTCTAAAAAACAAAATAAAATAATGACAGAAAACAAAACATACCGGTATATTCTTACTCAAAAAACAAAAAGACATACCGGTATATTCTAGCACAGCAACGTGTAGTGCAGTTTGTCCTTCTGGTCCCGCACAGGACACCCTGGTTGGCACTTTTTTGGTGAAGATTTCGACTATGTCAAGCGCATTTATCATAGTTGCCAGGTACAAAGGAGATACACCCTCCGCGTCAACAATACCAGTTATGCTAGGTTCAGAAAGTATAAGGTTGTTCACTATATTCCCGTGACCAACTCGCACCGCCTCATGCAGTGCGGTCTCACCGTGTATATTTCTTGCTGTTAGAAGGGTCTGCTTTATAGCCTGATCCTCTTCTTCAGCAAAAGATATCAAGCGGGAAACCATTCTATAGTTCCCGGCCTTTGCAGCACAGTGGAGAGGTGTCTCTTTTAACCTATTACATGCCATTAGCAAGGATCTGTTTCTCTGGTAGACTTCTCTTGCGAAGTCTACATTATCTGCTGTGCGCTGCCATGTGAGGTCCCGGTTTGAACTAGCAGCAATATGTAATACTGTGTTATCTCCAATTGTTACTCCATTCAATAGACGCAAATCTAGCACAATCAAATTGCAGCTTATTAAGATATATCTAATTAATTTATTAAGTAAATAAATTTTGATTTTTGAGTAATCCCAAGAACTTTCTATGTTGGTCAAATCAAAAGACTCTCGAGCACTATTTTGACTCAAACACAGTTTAAAACATAAAATTATATGCTAAATTTGCTAACAAGAAGCTAGGGATTGAGTCTATATAAACAGGTAGGGTCGATGATGCAAAAAGTGCGGGGCTGAGGCTAGAACTGTTAGTTTTTGGTTGTAGTTAGTATTTGGACAGTTCAGTCTATGAAGCAAGAGTTCATGAGGTTCTGATCCCTTACACAGTTTTGGGTTTTATTCTGGGTGATAGGGGTTGAATTAGCATTTAATTGTCGTAAATACTAATTATATGGTAATACAATAAGCTATCATCCCATAACTAAAACAAAAAAAGAAGTTGCTAACAAGCAAAAGAAAAATAAGATCTCCATTGAACGACCAGAGAGAAGAATAACATAAATATTAAATACATCATCCTCTTTACAAATAAGATGTTTCAAGAGCTCAATTTACTTCATAGTCTATAATATTACGCAGTACTACATCACTAAGAAAATCACCACTATAGCTAACTTATCACTTATCAGTAATGACAACACTGGAGGTTAATTAAGGAAATTTTTCTTCCAAAAATCCGGACCCAATGAATTAAAAACTCACGGTTAATCAATTAATAGCATATCTTTCCTATTGAGCAACGTAATTATAGCAAATGTAAAGAAGCAATAAGGAAGTGCATAAAATCTGCTAATTTAGATATTTTTCTTCCTATATAGACTCCATGGATTTGAAAGAAAAGAAAAAACAGAAATCAATCAACATCTAATTTATATTATATCTCTTCATTTATTTAAAAAAAATCTGAATTTCCGATCCGATTCACTAAATTTCAATAAATTATATGATCAACTTATTGATTGTGCTTCCAATTCTGATTTCCAGAACCATTCTATTGTTGTGACAAAATTAAAGATCCAATCGTAATGATTTGTTTGGAAGGATTAGATGATCAGTCAGGTAATTGCAACACCGATATGTGTGTTGGTTATCATAGAAGGCAAAATCGGCCGTTTCGGAGCGGGATCGGACGGTACGGATCCGATTTCAGCTGAGTTACGCGGTTAGTATAGATTTCATCCAATCTTGGATGTTTCGGCTCAATTTCAGTCAAATTTCAGCCGAAATAGACCGATTCCACTGAAACGGTTGAAACGTGAATTAAACAAACTCCAAAAAAAAATTATTTCTGCGTGAATCGAACCTATGACCTTTAGCTAAGCAACCAAAGCCAACTACCACCACACCATACAACCTTTATTATTAGAAAAAATTACTCATTTATATATAACAATTGTAATTTGTATTATATCAAAGAGTGTTTTTAGCTGTAATGCTTGTATTATATTATATTAGTAGATTATTTGATTTTAATCATTTGTCAAAACAGAAATTGTTGACAAATTATTATTATTTTTTAATTTTTTCCTATTTTTTAGTATAAAACAAGCTTCTGACAAAAAAGTCCGATTTTCTAATCTGATTCGGCCAATTCCGACCGATTCACCCGATTCCGATTCCATAGTCAAAAGACCGATCCCGATTCCGATTTTTCCTTCTATGTTGGTTTTGCATACACTCAAAATAAATAATAAAAAACAATTATGAAAAAAAAGAATATAATTATCTTATCAAAATTGTGTTTTTGAATTTCACCTTGAGATTGTAGAAAACCATCCAGCACCTCGACATTTCCTTCCGCTACAGCATCGTACAGCATGGGATCTATTGGGATTCGTGGCGGCAGGCTCCCTTGTGGGGCATCTCCCGAACTAGAGCTTTGGGCATCCACCACTGCACCTTCTATTCCCTCTAATGGAGGTACAGTTGGTACTTGAGACCCAACTGCAGTTAATCCATTACCGTTGGCATTATCAGAAGCCATTGAGGCAATGTGTTGTGCAACATCTCGTGAAGCTTGTACCAAAGGTTCAGATGTGGTATGGGGACCAGTCTCTACCACTATGTCATCAACAGCTGATGAATTTCTGATGAATAGTGGCAGAATATTATTTGAATCAGTTACTGACACGGGGGAAGTCATTTCAGAGCTTGCTGTGGACAGAAGAAATTGGTAATGATGTTCTAAAGAAATAGAATAGATTCTATGCTTTAGGTTTTGTTCTAACAATCCTTTTTTGTTTTGTTTTTCTCTCTGTTTTTTTTTTTGGGTTTTTAACTAGCAAGGGTTGTTGTGTAGAGAGAACCAGAAAAAAATACTAACAATTTATAGTGGAATGGTGGATGAGAGTTGAATTGAGAGATTGAGATTCCAAGAGAAAAAGATGGGCTTATAAAGGAACTCAATTTACAAAAGCCATATTTTATGCACAAAAGGTTAAGATCCGAGAAACGGAGTGAAAGACAGACAAAAAAAGAGTGAACCAGCAACAAGTTGATCGAGTTAAAATAACAATATTGGCCACCATAATCTCTGTGGCATTCAAAGAGTAAACATTATGGATAGCAAATCATTAATTAGCCTATCCACCTTAAGAAAAACTAAAGTATAGTGTCAGTGACCCGTTACACAGTAAATTACTGTTTTGGTCAATAAATCATTTTCAGGTCAAACGTATGGAATTTAGGGCTGTGCTCCAGAAGTAGTGGCGCAGAGAAAGGAGAAGGAAAGTGGAGGAAGGTGATGAGGGTGTTCGCTCTCCTCTGAACAGTGAACTTATATTCTGATTTGGGTGAAGGATTTCGTCAAAAAATTAATACAGCGCTTGTGTTCGCTCCCCTTCGCACAGTAACGCGTAACCTCGCTCCCTCTCCGATTTCCCCTTTCTAGAATAGGTGACATTGCCCAGTCAAGTGTGGTATGGTGAGCTCTCACCTCTGCACAGTGAACTTGCCCTTCCTGTCCCTTCGCGTACTGCCATCTGGAGCACATCTTAAGATTAACGTGATATACAAATTGGAGCAAAGCTAGGGTTGTTGTGCTCATCAAAGGGTTTGGTGAATATAACTCTAAAATCTATCAGATTGACTTATAAATGAGATGAATCCAAACTGTTGATACTGATCTGCTTTACGAGTGATGCGTGTAAAATTTTGAAATTTTCGAATTTATTTAGTATAAAATCAAACGGTAAAAAAAATAACTTTGTACATACAAAAAAATGAAATTTTATATATTATTTTAATGCATTCATTTTTCATCAATTTTTGACCGCTTAACTTTATACTAAATGAATTCGAAAATTTCAAAATTTTGTATGTACATACATCACTTGTAAAATAGATCAGTTTCAACAGTTTCAATTTGTTTCATTTGAAGTCAATCAGATAAATTCTTGAGCATAAGCGTTTGGTCAGCACACACGTTTCACACGTTTGCTCTACAAATTGTTCTTTTCTCGAAGCACCGTGTATATTAAATAAAAATGGGCTTTTGTCCGTTGGAGGCTGTAGCCAACTCTAGAATGACTTGAAGCAATCAGTCAAGGATTGAAATCTTATTTTATTTGACTAAGAATGACTAGAATTATTTGTAGATCAAATGAATATGAATGACTGGTGGGACCCATTGTTGGTTGGTTGGTTGGTTGGTCATTCTTAGTCATCCTGGTGGGACCTATTTTTTGTTAGGAGAAGTATTTAAATTAGAGAATGACTAAGATTGACTAAGAATGGGTTCCACCAGCAATTAAAGAATGAACCGGTTGGTTACTTGTATTGTTGAGTCATTCTCTACTTTGGATCTGTCAATTAAAATAGAGATGTTCCATTGTTGGTTGTAATAAAAATAAAAGATAATTTGAGTGGGTCCCACCAGAAATTAAAGCAAACAGAATTCTTGATGGTAAGAATTGAGTGGGTCGACAGATCTCATGTGACCAAAGTATTCGGTTAAAAAAAAAGAGAGTTTAATGTCATGTGCAGCTCAGTTCAGATTTGCGCATGACCGGTAACATAGTTATAAGATTTGCAAATTATATCTGAATTATATTCGAATAATTCGTTTTTTTGGTAATGCCGAATCGAACGCTGAATTATTCGGTTGACCGAACTTTGACCGAATTATACCCGAATAATTCGCGAATTTTACAAACTTTTTCCGAATTTTACGAATTATTAGCGAATTTTTTCCGAATTTTTCCCAGAACATTTTTTTTTTCGATTTTTTTTTTTTGCTTCCTTGTAGGACTGAGATCTCTGATCCGGATTATTCCGAATCATTCTCAAATTATATCCGAATTATTCCCGAATCACGAATTTTTGACCTCGCCGAACCTTTCCCGAACAATTAAGTTGTCACTATGACTGGTAGTGCACAGCTTTTGTATGTTTTTAAATTTTCAAAGATGCATGAATGATAAAGTCAGAATTTTAAAATATTAAGATGGTAATTAAAAATTTTGGTTTTTTAAATTTCAAGATAAATAATTCAATGAGTACAGCATGGTAGATGGTGATAGATTCAAGAGAAAATTTCTAGTGTCCATCAAAACTTACAAAGTTGTCAATATCCCATCAAAACATCTTAATATCCAATATACTCATAAAAATTTTACATTATTTTTTCTATCTCCTTTTATTCATTAAATATGTTATTCAGATATTTTTAAAAGTTAAATTGACACTATACCCCTTCCTTTCAAATGGAGATGTCCTTAAAAAAGTGAGAGCACCATTATTCTTAATGATTGACCGCTTATGAACATAACATATATAAAGAACAAAAAATAGGACGTGTGAAAACCTACAGGGAAAAATCACGGGCAGCCAAGTTTGATTGATAATGGTGGGTGCTTGACATAGAGCAATTCGTTTGTGGACCCTGGTCTTGTTTATCTTTAAGCTGAACCCTACCAAAGTACGGTGGGCAAAAAAAACTATATCTGGTAATTTGATTGATTTTATCTAGCCAAGTTTGAATATATATAGACCATCCATCCTCATACTCCTAGCTACTTTTGGAGCTTATTTCCCTCAATGCGGACGGACCAACAAGACAGCACTTTTTTTAATTGAAGATTTCATCTTTGAAAAGTGAGTGCTTTTAGGTTATCAGTATTAAAACCACCTAAAGGATTTATGCACCAGATCCATAGAGAAATACCAAATAAACAAGACTAAAGTTCTTTTCAAATTAAACAAGAGGAGAAAAGGGTTACTTTTGGGCTGTGACTGATACTCTTGAGCAACAAGGAGAGATTAATGGAGGCAACTGTGGTTTATGTGAAAAAATAATGCAAGTCACTTTTTTTCTTACAAAAGCTTTCTAACTTTGATTGCTGCAGTAAAATCAAAATTTAGAGCTAAGATGCAAGTTAGCTGGAATGGAATGAATCGGGCAAAGTAAGGGATATAGTTATAATTTAAGGGACATCTCCATTTGAAAGGAAGGGGCATAGTTCTCAATTTAATATTTAAAATAAGTAAATAACATATTTAATAAATAAAAGGGGATACAACAAATAATGTTAAATTTATGTGAATATATTGGACATTAAGATGTTTTGATGAAAAAATTGGTTATTTTAAAAGTTTTGATGGATACACCGCAAATTTTCCCTAGATTCAAAAGGGTGCTAAGCCCCCTCCCACTATAGATTGAAAATTTATAAATTAATCCATTGCATTTTGTAATTTTTGTATGTATCAATACTTTAGCTCCACTGACTAATTACAATGTGAAGAGCTGATAATTTTGTTCTTTGAATGTGTTGTGGGGCCCACAATGCAGAAAGGCTAACCTGAACCAGAGCACCGAAGCGAAAACAATGAGGAAAAAAAATTCAATTTGATACAATATGAAGAGATAGTTTGCGTATATTTTTTTTTCTTGAAAGAAAATGAAGGGATAGTTTAATAGGGGGCAAAGATGAATGTGATTGAATTGAGTTTATAGGGGGGCAAAGATGAAGAGATAATTTGTAGTGTTTAGAAATATAATTAAAGGTCTTTCTGTTACTGCACGCATGCAGTAGTATGTTCTCATCTAATCTTGGATCCTGACAAAATTATGCTCAAGAAATTCCAGCATCATGTCATATTGTCATGTGCACCAAAATACCTGTCATAACTGGGCATTCATTACCAGTACCACACGCACACAGAGGCTCCTTTTCTTTAATGGTCAGGCCATTTTTATCAAACCTTAATTGAAACAGGCTTATACTTTAAATGTAACCTACCCTTTTCATCACTTGATTACAAGTGTTCAATTTAATTCAATTTTTCTTAGCCCAGTCCTGAATTGGCCCAATTATTAATGGATCCAATTTAACTACTTCTCTAAGTCCAGTGCCTTCCCACTCTGTGAATGTTGCTAAGTGCATCCTGTGCTGGTATTGTTATTACTTATTACTATTGTTGGCATTTTATTTGCTTCCATGTGACATTAAAAAAAATTGGCAGGTTACAGTTTGCTCCTTTGGGCTGTAAAAAACATCCTTATTATTTTTGTCAAGTTGAAATTTAACATGAAGATAAAATTAATAACAATTATTCTTGTAAGTTCTTATAATTAACCTATTAAGGTTTATATTCAGTTACTTTTCAAATTAGAGTGTAAAAGAAGGAAACAAAACCAATCAAACAAGAAAATTGAAAATATAATAATCTTCCATTCCATTCCATTATTTTACATCCACTTTTCCCTTCACCTCATGAAACTACATATTTGCCCTGAAGAAAATTGTTGAGACTAAAGGTAACTTTTAATTTTTTTTCGAATATGAGATGGAGATCAAAATTTTCAAATCAGCTCATAATTTCACAAATGATTTTATGGGATATATTTCTAACTTTTGCAATTACTTATTTACCTCTAGAAACTTGAAGTTACCTCACTTACTCTCATTTTTTTACAACTGTTTCTTTCTTACCCTTCATGTAATTAATCTCATGTTAACTCTAATTAAATTATTAAAAAATCGTAGTTTATCTCTAATTAAGAATTACAAAGTCAAAATACACTTGACTCTCAACTGAATATTATGATCATCAGTTCCAATATTTTATTTTGTAAACACCGCTAAAGCTACCCTATATTAATCATGTTCAAATATTTTATTTTTTATATTAATCATGGTAATTTCTCGAGTGACGAGATCGAATTTATCTCGGGAATAAAATGTCAATGTAGACGATCTAGTCTAAGATACATAATTTTTGCCATTGAGCAATGTATTGGTTTTTTTTGAGAAATGTATTTGGTAGCCTCGTATGAGTGTTGTCCCTATGTTGCCATGCTTGATTCGTGTAGATTTTCTTGTTTTTGGGTTGTTTGTGTTGCTTGAGATTTTGTATCAAATTATTGGTATTATTGAAAATTATCGGTTTATTGGTATTTTGGCTCTAATACCATGTTATTTTTATAAGATCCAAGGAGAAAAACTCTTTCATTCAATCTTATTGTCTTTTTTTACAATTTTTGTTCCTATTTATACTAAGAGGCTTACTAGCCGTTACGGTACCGTCGTACTATTTCTAACTCCTAATTCCTATTTTATGCAGTAGCTGTGTACAGCTGTATATATCTACTTTCTACTTTATTGTTTTACATATAGTATTAAAACAATTAATGCTATGTTTGATCTTGACCGCTTGATCAATGATGTACGACTGAGATCAATTATTCTCAACAAATACATATCGTACATTCAATTTGTATTAAACTTTAAACCATGGTTTTAAAAATTGGCCGAGTCCGAGTTAACTCGGCCGAGTTAGAACGGTATCGGTCATGTCCGAGCCGATATTCACCCTATTTTCTCGCCCGGCCGATTTTTGCACAAAAATTCATCGCCAAGGTAGATTCTATCAAATTGGTTGAGCGGACCCAAATTTACAATCAATATCTTGCATCTAGAGCAAAATTACGCAGTTTCGGTAGTTCAATCGACTCAATTTTGTATTTTTGAATGGACAATTGAAAGAATTTGGGGCGGAAATGGGATGCGACTCAGAGAAGAAGGAGATCAAGGCATTAAAAACTTTAAATAGATATGGTTTACATTTGATGTACTATTTTATTTTGAGGGTACAACTTGATACATAGTATACCATGTCCATATCATTTACCAAAGAGACGCGGTGTGCTTTTTATCTTGATTCGCTACTGTGTCAAATAAAATATCTATTTGATATAGGTTAGATTTAAGAATCATTAGCTTGTACTGGCTTTGGAAATATAATTTATTAATATGAATTTTAAGTTGTCTTTTAATTAAGTACGTAATATTTTATTTTCAATTAAGCACATAATATTTTAATTAATATTATTTATTATATTTGGAAATTAAGTGTGACTATATATTTGATTTTGAATGTTTGTATTATAATTTATTAGTGGATTATAGAAGTATAATTTTTCATCTTAACTTCACTTGAGAACTAATTATTTTTTTACATTATTGTTTCCCTATATTTTTAATACAAAATAAGGTTCTTTTGGAAAAAAAAAAAACGAGTTTCTGAGTTGACTAGGCCAATTCTGTCCGATTCATCCGATTCCAATTCCATGATTCATAAGTCGATTCCGATTTTCAGAACCATGCTTTAAACTCCGCTATATTGAATAAAAAAAAAAAAGCTCCGATATAAAACTTGATATGCGTTTATATATGGCATGATAATGGTTTAATAGGACAATGAATCAATGAGGAACAAAATAACATATTTGAATAATTATTATTGAACACGTCCGAGAAATCACATGATAGAGAGTACAGTACAGTACAACACATCTGAACTAACAAGGTTTTAAAAATTATAAATTACAATACATCTAAAAGATTCTAACCAAACCAAACTAGATCGTCAAGTTTTCATTAAATTAGTGCCAACCCAAAGATAAGACCGTACAGAACAATATGCGATAACAATTCCCATAAGATGAGGCAAGAGAAATTGATGCTGATCCAAGGTAGAGTATTGCGCATCGAAGTCCAAGGACCAAGGTGGGACTTATACAATCCTGTCCACCCCATCCGCTTCACTATCGGTGGTGCAAGTAACAAAATTCCCCATAAATCCGGATTGCTAAACGGAAGTAAACCGAATGAAGCAACACAAACCAGTATGCTTATTGGCAAATTTACTTGATGTAGAACTGTATATATTGCTAAAGCAAAAGCACAGATAATGGCTCTGCCAGCAATTGCCACAAAATATATTGAAAATCCAAGTAATACTTTACGAAGCTCAATATCTATATTACCTGACCCGGCATAAATAAGGCATGATGTGCCTAACATAGAAAAGAAAAATGCCAATAAATCTGCAACAATAAAAGCCTTCAAGGCATATTTTCGGGAAAGAATAGGTGTGCCTCTGTTCATGTGGTCATCAGCAATATATCCACCTGGCATGGTGAAAATAGCGGCAAAAGTCACAGTTGCAATTAGTACTGAGATAATTCCCAAGTTACGGGTAATACTATCGACTTCCTCTGTCTCTCTCTTTTCGTTTTTCCTGGGGATTTCCAAATCATCACCGATATGATCAGCCCGACGAGGACTAGGAAGTGCACCAGTCCACATCATGCAACGTAGTATATTGTTCTTTGTGCCCTGAATAAAGAGAAATTGTAGACCACTCATTCATTAAATAATAAAATTTCCTTCTATTCTCTTAGTTAGGTTCCCAACAAAGAGAATTTTTGCAAATGGCTGTTTTTGATGGTTCAGAATTTTCTGAAAAACAGAAACTTAAACTTTTTTAAAGAAATAGTATAAAAAAAAATTTCAGAAAATGTAAAATTCGGTCTCCATGTTCATTTTATTATGGTGATCATGTTGAATGGTCCAGATCGATCTTTTAGACATTAGAAACAAAGATATGAGCATAAAATAAAACACGTCATTTATTTCATGAAGCATAATAGCCCAACTCTATATTCTCAGAGGAGAATGGGATTAGTAGGGGAATAAAGGTCAGTGTTAATCAAAATTAAAAAAATGAGGCAGATCTGATAATGTCAGAGGAGAATGGGATCAGCAGGTTCAACGGTGCTTCTTTGGTCACAAGGAGTCAAACAATAATGAGGCACGGATAATATTTATGTTATTGTATATCAAACAAAATGATGAACGAAACAGAGAGTGGTAAAACGGAGACCAAAGCGAACATTTTACCAAAGCGAAAAGAGGAAGAACAGAGACCAACAATTTAAAATGAATTTACAATTTAATTTGCATCTCAGTAAAGGTATGTTTGGTTGGGTTGAGAATAGGCTAGTTTTCAGATTAGACTATTCGGAATAGCATATTCGGTATTTGATTGGGTTATAATAGCAAGAATAGGAAATCAAAACTTTTTGTCTTATTAGAATATACTATTCCTAAAAAATTTGAAACTTAGCTATTTTAATAAGACAAACGACTACTATTCTTGATTTGGCCATTCTAGCTTATTCTTGTTTTGCAACCACATACCCTAATATGATAGGCCCAAAAATATTAATCAAATAATATTAAAGTTGAGAAAAAGTTACAGGAATACATGTTATTATGGCAATTCAGAGGAGTACCATCCACAAAAGTAGAGTGGTAGTCCTCCAAGTTGAACAACTGTAAAGACTAACCGAATTCTTTATCAAACAATCAATAAAAAAGTTAGTTCCAAATGAAAGTTCATGACAAATTGGGTTTTCATTTGGAATAGTTGAAAGACTATACCTGATAAAAAAAATTGCCTGCTTGTGGAAATATATATTTGAATTATTGGTCATAAGTGTATCAATTTGTCATTGTAAGGTTTTGATATTAAAAATAAAGTAATTATATTATGCTGCTGAGTGTCTATGCTATGTATTTGTAACATGCTAGAACAGCTGAAAGATGGGTTTTAAATTATCTTTTCTCGGCTGCCTTCTTCTTCTTCTTTTTTCTTTTTTTAAAATGTTGGTAGAAGCTTCCGGCCGGCTGCCTTTTCAAACACAAAATTTAGCATGTTATTCAATGAGAAAAGAAAAACATTTCCTTAGAAAAAGGACGAGAAATCATGAGACAGAGAAACTCAATAGACAAGAGTAACTTGGAGAAGGGAAATCACAAGAAAACTATTATTAGGATAAGGAAAACGAATGTAGCGAAATAGAGGAATAAAAATGAGTTTAGTGAAAATGAATTTAAATAAAAATGAAAACGAATAATAAAAATGAGTTTGTGGTCCTTACATAGAAGAATCCTAATCCTCGATCCAGCTGCTTTAAAGCAAGATCAACTGGTGTTAGGCCATTCCTGTTCATGACGCTCGAGTACACCATCTTCATTGACATCCGAAACCACACAGTGAGGTATTGTCCACTTTCACTAGCTAAATGAAGTGGTGTATTTCCTTGACAATCCCTGGCATTGAGCATTCTCAAAAAGGTGTGGTTATAACCCATACAATAACCCATACAAAAAATTATGAATCCTTTTTCGCTTTCAATGGCAAGGTGAAGAAAGTTTCTTCGTTGGGTATCAAGTAATTCATATGAGTCGGGAAATTTCTTTATCAGCTCCTTAATTATTAATGCATTGCCACATTTTGCGGCTGTGTGTATGGGAAATAACCCATTCTTGTCTGCCATGTAAGCTGCTTTTTTTCTTTCATCTTCTCCCAATAAGAGCTGTACAGTCTCAAGATTTCCAACTGATGCTGCATAGTGAAGGGGAGTGCTTTCCATGTCGTCTACCTTAGTTGCAAGTGATTTGTTCCATCCCAAAAGTGCGCGTGTAATTCCTGTTGTTAAGGTTTTTACATAACAATCAAGGAAAGGTGTTAGAATTTACAAATAAATCTAGTATAAATCGGATCTAGTTCGAATCAAACATTACATGATTAAGGCTTGGATAAATGATCGACTAATTTGGGTCAGATCTGTTAGATTGGGTTGGAATCGGCGGGACATGATTTTTACCAGGAAATTTTTCTGCAATAATCAATCCAATCAGTTGCCTCATCCTCAATACTTTCCACTGTTTCCAGCATTGGTGTAATGGGACACAACTGCAACGATTTTTGTGTAAGAAGAGTAATAAAAGAGGCAAAATTCTTTAGTTTTAAGAAATGTTCTGTTTTTGACAATTTCTTGAAGAAAGGTCGACACAGTGTGCGGTATAAGTTTTTTTTTGTTCTCGAAGGCTAGTAGGCAGAGATGGTTATCAATTTAGCAATCTATGTCTCCTATTACTTTTGATTTACATTGTAAAATTTCCTTTTTCTGATCAAAACTGTCTAATTAAAAATAAAAATAAAATAGGTCAGATTAAGCTATCATGTCATCTACATGGGTTATTGATGATATCGGTAAAGAAATCTGACGCATTTTCTCTAGATCGAAAGATCCTGACAAAAAAAAGCTGGGTCCTCTGATTTGGATTAGGAAGAGAAGAGTGAAAAACAAAGGCATCTATCATTCCATCTAGGAAGGAAACATGATGAAATATATGTTATTATTTTAGCAAGGCTATGTTCATAGACCATTCTTGTCTAAACAATTAAAAACAACTGACTTATTATAAACGAGGATCGTTCAAATTTAGATTAATTAATTATTTCTCTGGCTACATGATCAGCATTGTTTAAAAAATAGAAGGAAAAATCAGTTGTTTTGGACCGGAATCGGGCGGTATCGATCCAATTTCTGGCCGAGTTATGCACTATCTAATTTTTCGTGAAATTTTGGTTGAAACGGTCCAATTCCAGTCAAAATTTAGACCGAAACGGTCCGATCCAGTAAAATTTTGGCTGAATCGGTCAATTCTAGTTAAATTTCGCAAAAAATGGTGGACTCTAGTCAAATTTCGGCCTAAACGGCTGTTTTTCAGAAAATTCCACCTGTTCCAGCTCACAATATTTTTTCTTCCAAAAATTTCTCTAATAATTGTAACATGCAGGACTTGAACACAAGTCATTAGAGTGACAACAAACAGTTTTACCACTGCAATAACTCACCTTTGTTGCTCGAAAATGTAACAATAATATTTACATTACTCTTCGGTTTAGGACTAACCCCTCATTGGGACAATCCGGATTTTTTTTTAATTACTCTTCCATAATATATATTTTTTAAATCGGATCGAAAACTCAGATTTAATGTTGGAATAGATGTTACTATAATTGTGTTGTCAATGGTGTGAGTGCTAGAATATATGTTTCGATATTTTATAAAAAAAAATTTCTTTGTAGTAGTTGAATTTTTTTTTGTAATGCATTATTTATAAAGATGAGGGTTCCAATGCCTCATCTCCTCATACCTCATCCATACCTCATGTTATATATCTCCATTTTCAAAGTCTAAACTATCGATCCGACCGTTCAACATGATATTCATACTAAAATATGCTTGGGGATGAAATTTTATAATTTTTGCAATTTTTTTACTATTTTTTAAGATAGGTACAAAATCACTGTATCTGGACCATTAAAAAAACAGTGATTTTGTACCTATCTTAAAAAATAGTAAAAAAATTGCAAAAATTATAAAATTTTATCCCCAAGCATATTTTAGTATGAATATCATGTTGAACGGTCGGATCGATAGTTTAGACTTTGAAAATGGAGATATATAACATGAGGTATGGATGAGGTATGAGGAGATGAGGCATTGGAACCCTACTCATTTATAAATTACTATTTCTTAAATTGTTTGTGTTTTATATGTTTTTTAATTTAAAATTAACTCTATTATTTTTTTGAATGTTTGTATTATATTATATTAGTGGATTATTTAAGTGTCGTTATTTGTCTAAATATATATTGTTGACAAATTATTTTTTTATCAATTTATTTCTATTTTTTTAGTACAAAACAACTCTTGGCAAAAAAAAATCCGAGTTTCCGATCCGATTCAACTGATTCCCACTGATTCATCCGATTCTGATTCTACAGTCAAGTGACTGATTTCAATTCCAATTCCAATTTTTGCTTCTATGGTTTAAAACTTTAAATGTCGCAGGTCAATTAATTAATGTATTATTTTTAGTTATGGGGATTTAAAAATAATGCAATTGCATTTAAATATTAATCAAATTCTTTGTAGAAACATATATATTTTCGGTTAGTACTAATTTGTTAATTTTTTTACTATATTTTTAGATATGTATAAAATCACTGTTTGGGATGGTCTAGAATCTTCTGAAAACAGTGATTTTGTACCTATCTAAAAAAATAGTAAAAAAATTCCAAAAAAATATTAAATTTGGTCTCCAAGCACATTTTAATACAAAGATCATGGTGAACGGTTCGGATCAACTGTTCGGATTTTGAAAATGAAAATAAGAATGTAGTGCATGATTGGAGCACAAAACCAACGGTGCATTCTATCCCTACTTAAATTTTTTAATGTTTTGGTCTAAAAAACAAAACAAAATAATGACAGAAAACTAAAACATACCGGTATATTCTTACTAAAAAAAAAAAAAAAGACATACCGGTATATTCTAGCACAGCAACGTGTAGTGCAGTTTGTCCTTCTGGTCCCGCACAGGACACCCTGGTTGGCTCTTCTTTTGTGAAGATTAGGACTATGTTAAGCGCATTCATCATAGTTGCCAGGTACAGAGGAGATACACCCTCCGCATCAACAATACCAGTTATGCTAGGTTCAGAAAGTATAAGCTTGTTCACTATATTCCTGTGACGAACTCGCACCGCCTCATGCAGTGCGGTCTCACCGTCTATATTTCTTGCTGTTAGAAGGGTCTGCTTTACAGCCTGATCCTCTTCTTCAGCAAAAGATATCAAGCGGGAAACCATTCTATAGTTCCCGGCCTTTGCAGCACAGTGGAGAGGTGTCTCTTTTAACCTATTGCATGCCGTCAGCAAGGATCTGTTTCTGAGGTAGACTGCTCTTGCGAAGTCTACATTATCTGCTGTGCACTGCCATGTGAGGTCCCGGTTTGAACTAGCAGCAATATGTAATAGTGTGTTATCTCCAATTGTTACTCCATTCAATAGAAGCAAATCTAGCACAATCAAATTGCAACTTATTAAGATATATCTAATTAATTTATTAAGTAAATAAATTTTGATTTTTCAGTAATCCCAAGAAGTTTTTATGTTGGCCAAAGCAAAGGACTCTCGAGCACTATTTTGACTCAAACACAGTTTGAAACTTAGAATTATATGCTAAATTTGGTTAACAACAAGCCAGGGATTGAGTCTATATAAACAGGTAGGGTCAATGATGCAAAAAGTGTGGGGCTGAGGCTAGAACTGTTAGTTTCTGGCTCCTGTACCAGTCTCAGGTATGGTTGTAGTTAGTAGTAGGACAGTTCAGTCTATGAAACAAGAGTTGAGTTGCCGATCCCTTACACACTGTTTTGGGTTTTGTTCTGGGCAATAGGGGTTGAATTAGGATTTAATTGTAGTACATACTAGTTATATGGTAATACAATGAGCTATCATCCCTTTTCTCAAAAAAATGAAAAATAAAAATTAAGTTCCTAACAAGCAAAAGAAAAAAAGATCTCCATTGAACGACCAGAGAGAACAATAACATGAGTACATCATCCTCTTTACAAATAAGATGTTTCAAGAGCTCAATTTACTTCATAATTTATTATTAGTCTATAATATTACGCAGTACTACGTCAATTTTCAGTAATGACGACATTGGAGGTTAAGGAAAAGGAAGATCTTACCAACTTCCCCTAACGATCCATGATCTCTGTTTGCATAAATCACAATAATAATGTAATTATATTTTTGGTTTGGATAATGAAAACATGCTGGGGCCTGGGGGTATTTAATTTTATGCTGACATTCTCTACTCTCTTGGGAGGCGAGTGCTTTTTAAATTAAAGAATATTTTTGGTGCTCCATTCTCTTAGCTTATGCTTTTGAACTTGTAGGCTATCTTCTGGTCATATATATTATTTAAATGCAAACTACCGATTACTGTATTGTTCCAGAATAGCTAGTGTGAAGTTTGATTCATAGGTCGCAAAATCGGAATCGGAATGGAGATCGGTTACTTGGCCATAGATCGGAATCGGCTGAATCATATCATAAACTCGTTTTTTTTTTACCGAAACTTGTATTGCACTAAAAAACAGAAAAAAGTTGGTAAAAAAAAATATTTTTTCGAATATTTATATCATTTGACGTAATTCAATCTTTTTATTCTTGGTCATTAAAAAGTCAATTGATGTAATTAAATCTCAATGAAGTTGAATGGTTGGGATCGGAATAACAGCAACCTGTTATTCTATTGGAATAACAACAGATTTATTTCCACAAATTTAAATTATAAGATCCAATCGTGACGATTTGTTTGGAAGGATTAGATCAGTTGACGTAATTGCAACACCGATATTATATTTGTGTTGGTTATGCATACACACTCAAAAAGAAAAAGAATTAAAACAATCTTCAAAAAAGGGCAATTTATCATATTAAAATTGTGTTGTTGAATTTCACCTTGAGATCGTAAAAAATCATCGAGCACCTCGACATTTCCTTTAACTACAGCATCGTACAGCTTGGGATCTATTGGGATTCGTGGCGGCCGGCTCCCTTCTGGGGCATCTCCCGGAGTAGAGCTTTGGGCCTCCACCACTGCAACTTCTATACCCTCCAATGGAGTTACAGTTGGTACTTGAGACCCAACTTCAGTTACTTCATTGCCGTCGGCAGCACGATCAGAAGCCATTGAGGTAATATATATGTTGTGCAACATCTCCTGGAGCATTTTGCATGGTTTATATATATAGTAATTAATGACATGAGGGCATTTTGGGGATACGAGGCGCACCTATATATGGGACAATAGCTGCCGACGTGAAGGGCAAATCGGAAAGGTTGCCAAGGTAATTAATTAGTTAACTACTTGTACTAAACTACGCTTACTATTCTCTTGCACAGTGCACTCACATTTTTATTTTATTTATCAATTTTTACCTTGTATTTTTACCAAATTTAAATTACTTGGGCATATGAAATGAACATTTCAAAATGAAATTTTCAGGTGGGTATGACAAGGAGAACAAAGCGGCTAGGGCTTATGATCTGGCAACGCTCAAATACTGGGGCCCCACCACCACCACTAATTTCCCGTGATTTTTATTAATATCCAAAGTTAAATACAAATTAATAAATATGCACACGTTAGGTGGGTATTTTAAAAAATGTCCAAACTGGTCATTTAATGGCCGGTCCTCTTTTTTTTCTCAACCGGCTGTTGTTGTTGTTTTAGATCCAATAAATACTAATATTTTTCTCTCCTACCTCTCACAACTCACTCAAACTCACATAACAGAAAGAGATTGAGGAAGAGAAAAAAAGAAAAAAAAAGATGATTTCTGAGGCGAAAATGGCGATATTTGAGGCGATTTTTCTGTATATTTATTATTTTTTTCCTTTTTTTATTTATTTATTTATTTAATTTTTTTAGAAATAGTTTAGAATTAATATAAATTGTCTAATCCATAACTTTTATTTTAAACCCTAGATCTTACCATGACATCCAAACCCGAACTTCGAAAAGGAGGAAGTGAAATCGCACGCAATGCTCGCATATTCCTCGCTAACAATTTTTGGATGGATGAAGCCCACTTGAGAAGACTTGTAAATACGTGTAGATATGCTAAAATATTCTAAATGCGTTAAAAATATGCTAAAATACGTGTAAATATGCTAGAATGGGCTAAAATATGCACTACATAGGCTAATTACGCTTTATTATCCTAATTATGGTAAAAAAAATGCTAAATTATGCTAAATTACGCTAAAATAGGCTAAAATATGCTAATTATACTAAATTACGCTTAATTTGAGTACATTAATCTAAATTTTGCTAATTACTCTAAATTATACTAAATTAAATAATTAAAAACTAACTAAAACGGATTTTAACACTAATTAAAACCAAATTATACTAATTTTGGTACATTACTAACAAATTCTAACATTTTACAACTATTTTGCACTAAAAATGAATTTTAAAAAAATTAGATGGACTAACTTGCAAATCTGGATAGAGGAGGAGAAATTTGAGGGAAAGAGATAAAGTGAGGAGAGCTGGTGTGAAATTTGATAGAATGATTTTGAGAAAATAGCCTAATCCTCCACACATATATATAAATGTCCAAACCAGCCATTTAATGGCCGGTTGAGAAAAAAAAGGGACCGGCTATTAAATTGCCGGTTTGGGCATTTTCAAAAATATCCAGCTAACGTGGGTATATTTTTTAATTTGTATATAATTTTGGATATTAATAAAAACCACGGACTAATTTCCCAGTAAGTCTTCTTTCTTAATTTTATATTCTTTTGTTGTTTATCTATATCATTAAAAGTACAGTGATGATGTGAAATATTCGTATGATTTGGCTTGTTGTCAGGTCACAGATTTTTTTTTTTTTTATAAGAGTGGGGGTGCCACACCGATTTCGTTAGAAATCCATGAGTTTATTCACAGATGCTGGTACCGAAACAGTACCAATCATCCATGAAGTATTACCACTACAGTGTTTAGAAAGCAAATCAACCAACATACAGAGCAACATCAAGCAGAAATACCCCACTACAATAAGGGACTACTTCAAAAGCTAAACTCACAAAATAGCACAAAATACAAGTCAGAAACTTTAGAAATAGCAGTTCAATCTTACTCTATACTGATCTTGCCCATGTGTAAGGGGATGAGGTGTGTCTTCCTCCCCTTCCTCTTCCTTTTCCACTAAACGACTTAGAATTTGCATCTAAAAATCATTAACATCAGGTGGTAATACTAAAGAAAGTTTTAAGTATGAATTATCTAAGTTTGACTTGCACCAAATGCTAGCTAAAGAAATAATTTTAGAAGTAACAACTTTTACAGATTTGCCCTCCTTATTTTTAAAACATAAATCATTTCTTTCAAGCCATACACAGACCACAAAACAACACCTCTAATTAATTCAATAATCAATATGTATTTTCAATGAATGGAGGCATCTATATACCATAAATCATCTATATTAACACAATTAAAACTAAAATTGTTATACTTAATTAGCAATCCAGTTCCAAATTTGTGAAATAAAAGGACAAAAAAACAAATAATTGATATGTAGACTCATGATTACCAAAAAATGGACATGCCACATCACCTAACCAGCCTTTCTTAGCCAAGTTGACCTTGGTGAAATTCTGTTCTTTCTTACCAGCCACAGAAAAATCTTGATTTTCAGAGGTATTTTTTATTTTTGAATTGTATCATAACCATGATTTTGAATACCTCCAAAATCAAGCCATGTATAAAAGGATCTTATTGTAAAAAGACCATTAGCTGCCCATCTCCAAACAATCTGATCTTTCTTTGATAAATTCAACATCAAAGAGGAAAGCTTTGATAATAATTCTTTCCATTCAGAAAAAAGCAAACCAATTAACTGTCTTTTAAAATAAAAGTTTAAATTTCCATAACAAAATGCTTGATAAACAGTAATTGATGGATTGTTTGGAATACGAAATAAATGAGGGAATGTACTAAATAAAGCATTTTCATCTACCCATCTATCTATCAAAAAAAGTGTCTTCATTTCATTACCAACTGTTTTATTGATACCTAGATTAATCAAATTCCTATCTTTAATAATAGCTTTCAAAAAGAAGAAAATTTATTACTGTTATGCACATTATGATACTTTGCAAGAAGTATTGATTTTCATCTACTTGTCAGGTAACAGATTACGAGAAAGAAATAAAGGAGATGAAGCACATGACAAGGCAGGAGTTTGTTGCTTCTCTCAGAAGGTTACATAACATATAGTCATATACCCTCTCTATGTTTTACAAATCACATGACAAGTCTCATGTTTTGTTATTAAACCATATATCTAATGAGACTTGGTAGGGTGAAGTAACACTTGGTAGCCTTTCCAGTGTCGATCCGGGTTGTCAGGTCTAATCCATATTGGTTCGATCGATGTATAACCAATCCTACTGTAAATCATACATTTGACATCCTCAAAGGTTTGATAAGATTTAACTAGGAGAGAATATTTCGGACCTTTGCTATACACAGAGGCAGAGCCAGACTTTCGAACTATGGGGGTCACCTGTATAAAATTTTTGTGTGAAAAATGAGAGTCAATTTTATAATTTATTGACATTTTACTCTAAATTACGAAGAAAATCATACATAAATTTTAAATTTAAAAAAAAAAAATGGGGTCAATTCATATACTCTCTCTTTAGCTTCGTCTCTGACTGTACATAGCCCCTTCGAAACCATACTTGAATTTCCCCTCAACGAACAGTGTAACACCGAGCATTTTTGGTCAACAAATGACATTTTTAAATAGGTTAGACCTTTATAAGTAATCTACTAATTATAAAACTAAATTAGTAATTTAAAAAATATATCTTTTTTCTTCCTCTTTTCTTCCCATTTTCTCATCTTTTATCTTCCTCTTTCGAAATATGATTTGGTTGTGTGAGTTGTGACTGAGAGGAGAGAAAAAACAACACCTTTATAGCAGAAAACACAATTGTATACTACCGTTGGCTTTTTCAGTAGTAGTCTATGAAGTCTACCGCTGAAAAATCCAGCAGTGGAGAAAGATTTACAAAAAAATTATATGTGAAGATAATTTTGCAATTTCATTTTTTTATGAGGATATGAATAAAAATTTCGGGAGAGAAGGTGACGTAGGCGTGTACTAAAAAGAAGAATATAAAATTAAAGAGGCTAACAGAGGAGAGGAAAGAAAAGTTTTGCAAAGGAATCACCTAATAATGAGTTCCTTCTCTTTTTCTTTTGTATTTTAATTTTGTTGCTCCTTTTTCTTTTTGTTCATTTGCTGACATGATTCCATGCATGTAGCTACCCTGTCATGTAAGCAAGATCAGCTTTAATTGTAGCTTTGTCATTATCGGTTAATTACCTTTTAATTTGTTTTTTTAATTTCCTTTCCTGATAAGTACTTGGTTATATATCTATTAATATAATAGTTAGTCAGAGGAAAAAGTGCTATTATATTATATAATTAATTATGCAATGTGATGTTTTGGACATATGTCAAAGTTGATAATTAATAATAAGCAATAAATGGGCTGGCGAGCGGGACCCATCAGACATTGCCCATTTGCATTCGTTCATTGTACACTTGTACGTACGTCGTGCTTTTGACTCTTCTTTTAACCCAATACAAATTTCAAAACAGACTTCTATATCTTCTATAGATATCGGATTAATCTGACCGTCCGTTTTATATGGTATCCCTTCCAATACCTGAGCACACTTTAGCGACGACATAATTTTTTTTTTTCGAAAACTGAAAAGCCCTTCCATTATATAAAATGACTTACACAGTAGGGGTCTGACAAAGATAAAAGTAAAATTGCAAAGCTACCCGGAATAAACCCAAAATATCATTCTTGATCTCAGAATCACATCTACCTTCACAAACCAAATACTGAACACCCTGACAGAAGCAAAGTGCAGTATCAAAGTTTCAACTTTTATTTTGATCCTCATAGACCAGACACAAACGTAAGAACCCTACTAGAGAACAACAATAAAGCAAAAACAGCAACAAGGCACTAGGTGCCAGTATAGCAAAACAAGCAAGGCACTAACAATTTGTGCCAGAACAATCTACTTTGCACAAGAACACACATGCTTATTATAGAAACAAAAGCAAGCAGTGAGTATTAAAATAGCAACAGCCATGATGTTAATTGGCAATCAACATTGGTACCGGTGGAACATTGGTACCACCAGCCACAGTGACCATAAGGCTGATTTTAGCCCACAAGATTGCAAGAGATGCCCATATACAGTATGTTTATTAAAAATTTGGATTGTGCGATGACAGGTAAGCAGGGGCAGACGAAGGATTTCTATCAAAAGAGGCAGGAATCGGATTAAAATAGCTTATAGGGTTCAAACTCATTAACTAATCGGGTACTAGATAAAAAACTGTTATAATCCGTAATTTTAAATATAATTAATTAGCTAACAATTAAAATTTCAACTAATTAAAATTTTAAATTTGAATTATCAGGAAAAATAGATGTAAATAATTAAACAATAGATTAACTTATATAAATTTAATTTTATTTGCTTAAACCAAAATGGACAATTTTATAAATGGTAGAAGTAATTTTTTTTGAATAAGGACTTTTATTTAGTCTATTTTATTTATTATAGTTGAACTACCATTTTTTTTTCTATTTATTTATGTATTTACATCAAAAATTTAATTTATGAGTTAATTAGGAAACCGTAAAGAAAATTTAGAACGATCGGAAAATTCTGTAGGAATTTATAAACACGAATTCGGGAAATTTAATCGGATTATAACACTTTGCTTAATTAATCTAAGCCTTTACAATTTTGGAAATTGCCCAACCGTTCAATTGCATCTAGCACGAATCTCAAAGTCATCCCCTCCATGGCTCCATCTCTCTTCCTTCCCCTTTAATTCCCTTTTCTCTCTCTCACCCCTTCATTCCCCTGTCACTTACAGCGATACCCCACCCCCTTTTCTATTTCGTATCCCTCTCCCGCGCGTTTTCTATTATAGTTGGTTAACCTCTCGCTATATTAACTCCATTTTGGGGGATTGATCGGTTTTTCCTCTGACTCTTGCTATTTGCTCTCTTTCTTGCTGCTCGTGTGTTGAGATTTTCGGTCTCTCCTCTTTTTCCCTTTCCTCGGTCACTTGTGATTTTCTCAAATCCTTATTGGGGTTTAGGGTGTTCTGTGCACTGTGGTGACTTGTGCCGGTGCTATTTGGTGCTATTGAGGTGCTTTGAGGTGTCTCTGTCTTGTGGCACTTGTTGATTTTGTGACGGCCGTGAGGCGAGGCCAAGTTCCTCGGTACCTGCTACCGTGTTGCCATTCGACTATATTCCGGGTAAGGCCCAGTGACCCTGTTTATGTGATTTGTTGGTATATTCCATTTAATTGAACCGTTGTTTGTGATTTTCTAAAATACGACAAGGAGCCAAGCTCCACCATGTTGATCTGTACCATGTTGATTTTCTTTGGTTTCAATATAATGAAACGTAGGAATTGATAATTATGATACGCGGGTTGTTGATTTTCCCGCATTTGTCTGACCTGTTTTACTTGCGAAATTCGGGACATATTGGGTGCTAAATTTCTGGTGCTTGGTACCAGACGTAGCAGCCCAGTGATTACTTACTGGTACCGGCTTTGTTTCCTCTTGTGCCTTGTTGTTGGCTGTGTGATTCGGTACTGGTAAATGGTACCAGTGAACCTCTGAATTGCGTCTCTGATGTCTCTGTTGATTATGTTTAAATGGGTGAATTGAAATATTGGAAAAGGGGGTCGGCCTAAAGTGAAGTTATTAAATTATGGGCCTTTAAATTTCCTGTTGGGCCATATGATGTGAATTATTAATGGGCCGGCCTATATGTGCATTAAAATACCATGGACTATTTTATTTATTTATATGGGTATTTGGGCCTAATCCGAATTTCAATTAATTATTTAAATATATTATCAATGGGCCTATGAATTGATTTGTAATCGGTTTGACTCGATCCGAAGTCTCCAAGGGAGTCGGATTTTAAAAGTGAATAAATAACGATTGATTTTATTAAAAGTGAAGTCCAACTAAAAATAAGAATATTTACGTAAACTTAAAGACCGGGAAATGATTATATCCGCCCTGGATACAGTTGCCTCATAATATAATTTGAGCAGATACAATAGTCTGATTTGGGCACCGTATGATCCCAAAACACATTAAATGAATATAAATATGTTTTTAATTAATAAAGGACAACTAATTAACAACATATTAATATTTTCGTATTAATATTTTAGTTTTAAAATTGAATTGTTTTGGAATTCATTAAATAAGATAATTAAGTAGAACATGTACATCTACGTTATGAGTATTTAAGTAAGATTAAAATTAATGCAATAGATAACGTAATTAAGTAGGTTACGTATTTTATCTTATAAGTAAATAAGATTTTATATATACTTTTAAGAATTTAATTAAACAGTTTATCTTCAAATTAAAAGTTTATAAATACATTAATTACGCTAAATTAAATTAACTAAGTTAGCCGTAAATATTTAAGCTCAATGAAATCGACTCGGACCGACTGAGTCGATCGAACCGATTGAGTATTGTACCTCGTAATTGGCCAATTAAGTTCGAACGCGTAAGTAAAGGTAATAATACAAGGGGATTAGGGGTTACGGTAATTGGTTTAGACTCTAATTAAATCACGTACGAATTTCAGGTCATCAGACCTACTTTGACTCTGATCCGTGGTCCGACCCTGCTGACGGTTATACTGGAGCATACGTGGAGCACGCGGATTACAGAGACAATTAGCGCGCACGTCTTCAGCTAGCCCTATAGGTGTGGGATATCTGAATTACTCGTTCGTGGCGTACTTTTACCAGTCGACCACTTGACCTGTCATTTGTACACTTAATTTATTTAGATGCATGCATTAAAGCATGTTTACCTTTTCTAAACTATAGTTAGGATTTGCATAATCCCTTCTTAAATGAAAATTTATAGTTTTATAGGAGTAGAGTAATTTAATTATATAATTATAGTAGTTAGGTTATTAGTTGTCCTCTTGTCGACAATATATATTATTATATAAGCGATCATGTGCATTGGTGAGTGAGGAGGAGAAGACCGAGTGATTGCGTGGCAAAACAATTTTCATAGCGGGGCAAAGTGGTACTGAGTCTGTATTTTTCCACTAACTTTCAAAATCCAGGGAGGGGTAGCTGCCCTTCTCTGGATGTGTGGGTTCGCCCCTGCAGTTAGGTGTGTCAATGACACCATTTTATCCGTTTATCTGACCCGTACCGTATTCGATAAGTCGGGTATAGGTAAGATTTTTTTTTGTTGCAAACTTATCGAGTACGGGTAAAGATTTTATTTTGTTATTTAAACAGGTAAGGGTGTGGATAAACCCTATTCTGTATTCGTTACCTGATCAGGTAATTATAAAAAAATTATATATCATATATATTATTGAAAAATGAATATCCATTCTACAACTACTCTTGGTAGTTGTTTTACATTTAAACCATTAAAATACATAAATAAATTTCAGCAAATTTTAATGAAATTTAGACCTTTAAAACATGTATATATGTGTGAAATGAATGTGTAAGAGCATCTACATCCCTGGTATTATTATAGTTTTTAATCTGATGTGGCAGTTTCTAATTCTGTTTTAGGGATGAGGGAGAGTTTATTATTTATAAACTATGCAGTAAAATTTCTTATTAAGAAACTGTTTATAAACTTCAAATTAGCCAAATAATTGGCTCAAATTATTTATCCTTTTTAATTTGTTGCTGACGTGATTTAATAGTAACTCTAAAATTAATCTCAGGAATGTTAGAATTAGAAACTTTATAGACCTTAATTTTTAAAAAGTGGTTAACAATTATTTAGAAACTTATTTGAGTTGTTGGGTTTAGAAAGATAATTTGTAATGTTTAGAAAGATAATTTGTAGTGCTAGATTCCAACCATTCAAAGTTTTCCATGTGCGGATCTCAATAAAGAAACCTTTTCATGCACAAATCAACAAAGTTGAATGGTTGGGATCGGAATAACAGGAACCTGTTATTTTATTAGAATAACAGCAGATTTATTTCCAAAAAATTATGATCAAGTAATTGCAGTATCATGTCATGTGCAACAACTTACCTGTCATAATTGGGCATTCATTTTCATCACTTGATTACAAGTGTTCATCAATTTAATCCAATTTTTCTTAGCCCAGTTCTGAATTAATTGGCCCAATTACATGAATGGATCCAATTTAACTACTACTGTAAGTCCAGTGCCTTGCCACTGTGAATGTTGTTAAATGCATCCTGTTCTGGTATTGTTATTACTATTGTTGGCATTTTATTTGCTTCCATCTGACACAAAAAAATAATTGGGAGGTTACTGTTTGCTCCTTTGGGCTGTAAAAAAACATCCTTATTATTTTTGTTAAGTTGAAAATTTAACATGAAGATAAAATTAATAACAATTATTCATGTAAGTTCTTATGAAACAACCTATTTGCCTTGAAGAAAATTGTTGAGACTAAAAGTAACTTGTAATTTTTTTTTTCGAATATGAGATGGAGATCAAAATTTCCAAAATCACCTTCGGTGACAAGAACCGGATACAAATCAAAATTTTCAAATCACCTCCTAATTTCACAAATGATTTAAAAAAAAAGTAAACTCTTAGAACATAATATATGAACTTATAGATTGCAAATTTGAACATGTGATATATCTTTCCATGAATCTCCTCTGATAATACAGATCTAGGTCGAAAATTCAATTAAATATAGTATGCAGAATAAACAATAAATTATTGAATCAACTATCAATGTGCACATCTATTTTTTCTTCTTTTTTTTCGCTCTTTTTTTCGAGCTAAAAATCAAGAGCAGTGCTCTTCATTCCAAAGCTGATTGGAACTGTCCAGTTCCATCCTTTTTCCTTCTCCCTTTCTATTCTTTCTGCGCCATTTCCTTGGCTAATGGCCA
This sequence comes from Carex kokanica, assembly GCA_025461125.1. Classification (NCBI taxonomy): domain Eukaryota; kingdom Viridiplantae; phylum Streptophyta; class Magnoliopsida; order Poales; family Cyperaceae; genus Carex; species Carex kokanica. The sequence goes on along the minus strand of JAJGRX010000675.1, from coordinate 764,399 downwards.
CCTCCATTTTGCTGGGTTTTTCTTGTCTTGCTCTTTCTTTCTCCCATTTTGCTGGTTTTTTTCTTGGTTCCAAATCAGATATGTAATTCATTATAGTTGTACAATTCTTTCTTGTTTTTAATTACATATTTATGATCTATGGTCACATGTACGACCTTCAACCTTTATTACCTCGTTTTTTTTTTGGAGGAGGAAAAATGAGGGTCTTGCCCGTCATTTTATTACCTCGTTTCTAACAGGTTACAGGTCTTAATTTTAATATGTTCTTCTTTCTTCATTCATTCGATGTACATCATTATTAAGCTCTTGGTCTTATATTGAAGAAAAGCCTGTGCATATATCAGAGTTTCAAGCGAGAAATTTTGAAATCCTTTTTCTATCTAGTATTCCACAAATATAATCAATTTCTATTAACGTAATCGATCTATAGTGAGAGTTGTGGTACTATATTCATACATTTTCATATGGTTGTCATTGATGGTTAACTTTAATCAGTAAGCTTAGCCTAGAAGGTTATTTTCCAAAGCAACGAACAAACGTAAATATTTTTTAATTTGCCAATCAATTTTGTCACTTTGAATGATACTTAGCCTAATTAATTAGCCACAAAATGGTATGAACTCCACCTCAACTTAACAGCCTACGAACTCTATTTTTACGTTTTTCATTTGCTTTAATCAGCAGAATTCAAATTTTACGAATTCAATTTGTTGTAAACTTTAAACTCCGCTATATTGAATAAAAAAAAACTCTGATATAAAACTTGATATGCGTTTATGGCATAATAATAGTTTAATAGGACAATGAATCAATGATGAACAAAATTACATGGTTGAATAATTATTATAGAACATGTCCGAGAAATCACATGATAGACAGTACAACACATCTGAACTAACAAGGTTTTAATATCATGAATTACAATACATCTAAACGATTCTTACCAAACCAAACTAGCTAGATTGTCAAGTTCTTCGCTAAATTAGTGCCAACAAACAGATAAGACCGTACAGAAAAATATGAAATTTCAATTCCCAGAAGATGAGGCCATAGAAACTGCCCCTGATCCAAGCTCCTAGATTATTGCGCATTGAAGTCCAAGGACCAAGGCAGGACTTATGCAATCCTCTCCACCCGATCCGCTTCACTATCGGTGGTGCAAGTGACAGTCTTCCCCAGTAAGACGGATTGATGAAGGGAAGTAAACCGAATGAAGCAACAAAAACCAGTACGCTTATTCCCAAATTTACTTGATATAGCATTGTATATATTGCTAAAGCAAAAGCAGAGAGAGTGGCTTTGGCAGCAATTACCATTAATAATACTGAAATCTCATGGCATACTTGACGAAGCTCAATATCTACAAAAACTAACCCGGCATAAATAAGCCATGTTGTGACAAAAATAGATAACAAAAACGCCAATGAATCTACAACAATAAAAGCCTTGAAGGCATATTTCCGGGAAAGAATAGGTGTGCCTCTGTTCATGTGGTCATCAGCAATATATCCACCTAGCATGGTGAAAATAGCGGCAAAAGTCACCGTGGCAATTAGTACTGACATAATTGAAGTCACGGGTAACACTCGAGAATTTCTCTATCTCTCTCTCTTTGTCTATCCTGGAGATCTGTAAATCATCATGGATATGATCAGCCCGTGGTCCAAATTAACACAGTCCGGTCCAAGGTCCGGTCCGGGTCCGGGGGCTGGTCTGGCATGGTCTAGCGCAGTCCGTGGGTGGGTCTGGCGCGGGTCCGGGGGGTTAGGCACGGTCCGAGCCGGGTCCGGATCAGCGGGGGTTGGCGCAGGTCCAGGCGGATTGAGTCTGGTCCTACACGGGTTTAGGAAAAAAAATCGAACCAAATCCGTGCTAGATCCATCCCTAGCTTTGGTTCGGTCCGGTCCGAGTTTGGGGCACAGTCCAGATCCGAATCACGGATTGTCCGGTCCGGTCCTGAACCGGCCGGACTTTTTCAAGCCACTAATTGCAGCATCATATCATGTGCAACAACTTACCTATCATAACTGGGCATTCAATTTCATCACTTGATTACAAGTGTTCATCAATTTAATCCAATTTTTCTTAGCCCAGTCCTGAATTAATAGGCCCAATTACATTAATGGATCCAATTTAACAGTTCCAATCAGCTTAGGTGACATGTTGTTAAGTGTATCCTGTTCTGGTATTGTTATTAAGATTGTAGGCATTTTATTTGCTTCCTGACACTAAAAAAATTGGGAGGTTACTGTTTCCTTTACTCTAGCTTCTTTCTTCGCCATTTCCTTCGCTAATGGCCACCTCCATTTTGGTGGGTTTTTTTGTCTTGTTCTTTCTTTCTCCCATTTTTTTATGGGTCAACACTTCTCCGATACGACATGAACAAGGAATCTACGGTACGATAATATTTATTTTATTATATAATATATATGCAAAAAAAAAAAACATAAATTTTTTAATTCTAACAAATTTCATGATTTGTTCTTCTAACTGTTAAGAATATATAAGTTACCCTATATTAATCATGGTAATTTCTCCCGTGACGAATTCGAATTTATCTCGGGAATAAGTGTCAATGCAGCCGATCTAGTTCAAGACACATAATTTCTGCCATTGAGCAATGTATTGGTTAGTTTTTAGGAATATATGGTAGTCTCGTATGAGTGTTGCCCCTCTGTTGCCATGCTTGATTCGTGTAGATTTTCTTGTTTTTGGGTTGTTTGTGTTGCTTGAGGCTTTGTATCAGATTACTGGTATTATTGGAAATTATCGGTTTATTGATATTTTGGCTTTGATACCATGTTATTTATATAAGATCCAAAAAGAAAAACTCTTTCATTCAATCTTATTGTCTTTCTTTACAAATCTTGTTCCTATTTATACTAAGAGACTTACTAGCCGTATATATCTTGTTCCTAATTCTAATTTTATATAGTAGTTGTGTACGGATGTATATATCTATTTTCTACTTTATTGCTTTACATAAAGTATTAGAACAATTAATGCTATGTCGTTTGATCTTGGCCGCTTGATTGATGATGTACGACTGAGATTAATTATTCTCAACAAATACTTATAGTACATTCAATTTGTATTAAACTTTAAATCATGGTAATTTGGAAAATCGGCAGAGTCAGAACGGTATCGGTCATGTCCGAGCTAATATTCACCTTATTTTCTCGCCCGGCCGATTTTTGCACGAAATTTCATCGCCAAGGTAGATTCTATCAAATTAGGTTGAGCGGACTTACAATCAATATCTTGCATCTAGAGCAAAATTACGCAGTTTCGATAGTTCAATCGACTCAATTTTGTATTTTTGAATGGACAGTCGAAAAAATTTGTGGCAAAAAAGGGATGGGACTCAGAGAACAAGGATATCAAGGCATTAAAAAATTTAAATTGACATGGTTTACATATGATGTACTGTTTTATTTTGAGGGTATAACTTGATACATAGTGGACCATGTCCATTCAAATAAAATGTCTATTTGATATAGGTTAAGATTTAAGAATCAATAGCATGTACCGGCTTTGGAAATATAATTTATTAATATGTATTTTAAGTTGTCTTTTAATTAAGTAGTTAATATTTTATTTTCGATTAAGCACATAATATTTTAATTAATATTATTTTATTATATTTGGAAATTAAGTGTGACTATATATTTGATTTTGAATGTTTGTATTATAATTTATTAGTGGATTATAGAAGCATAATTTTTTATCTTAACTTAAGAACTAATTATTTTTTTACATTTTTTCCCCATATTTTTAATACAAAATAAGCTTTTCTTGAAAAAAAAAAAACAGTTTCCGAGTTGACTAGGCCGATTCCGTCGGATTCATCCAATTCCAATTCCATGCTCTATAAGCCGATTCCGATTCCGATTCTGATTTTCAGAACCATGCTTTAAAGTCCGCTATATTGAATTAAAAAAAGAGCTCGGATATAAAACTTGATATGCGTTTATATATGGCATGATAATGGTTTAATAGGACAATGAATCAATGAGGAACGAAATAACATATTTGAATAATTATTATAGAACACGTCCGAGAAATCACATGACAGACAGTACAGTACAACACATCTGAACTAACAAGGTTTTAAAATCATAAATTACAATACATTTAAGCGATTCTAACCAAACCAAACTAGATTGTCAAGTTCTTCATTAAATTAGTGCCAACCCAAAGATAAGACCGTACAGAAAAATATGCGATAACAATTCGTAGAAGATGAGGTCAGAGAACTTGCGCCTGATCAAAGGTGCTGGGGAACTATTGGGCATCGAAGTCCAAGGACCATGGTGGTACTCAATCAATCCTCTCCACCCGATCCGCTTCACTATCGGTTGTGCAAGTGACAGCGCAGTTCCCCACAAAAACGGTCTGCTAAACGGAAGTATACCGAATGAAGCAACACAAACCAGTATGCTTATTGGCAAATTTACTTGATGTAGAACTGTATATATTGCTAAAGCAAAAGCACAGATAGTGGCTTTGGCAGAAATTACCACCAACACTACTGAAAATCCAAGTAATACTTGACGAAGCTTAATATCTACATTACCTGACCCGGCATAAATAAGGCATGTTGTGACAAAAATAGATGACAAAAACGCCAATAAATCTGCAACAATAAAAGCCTTGAAGGCATATTTCCGGGAAAGAATAGGTGTGCCTCTGTTGATGTGGTCATCAGCAATATATCCACCTGGCATGGTGAAAATAGCGGCAAAAGTCACCGTTGCAATTAGTACTGAGATAATTCCCAAGTTACGGGTCATACTATCGACTTTCTCTCTCTCTCTCTCTCTGTCTATTTTGGGGATCTGTAAATCATCACAGATATGATCAGCCCGACGAGGACTAGGAAGAGCACCTGTCCACATCATGCAACGTAGTATATTGAACTTTGTGCCCTGAATAAAGAGAAATTATAGACCAATATCAAATAAAATTTCTGCTGGTAGAATACTCATTCATTAAATAATAAAATTTCCTTATATTCTCTTAGTTAGGTTCTCAACAAAGAGAATTTTTGCAAATGGCTGTTTTTGATGGTTCAGAATTTTCTGAAAAACAGAAATTTAAACTTAAAAAAAAAAACAATTTTCAAACCATTTTAATAATTAAAAAAATTAAAAAAATGTAAAATTTGGTCTCCAAGCACATTTTAATATAGAGATCACATCTAATGGCTTGAATCGACTGTTTGAACTTTGAAAATTCTAAAACAAATTGATAGCACCAAGATTGAGGAAGTACTATTTTGATCTTCGCGATCTTCACCAATCTCTCTCTCTATATATATATATGTACACACACACACGAGAAGCTCAATAGACAAGAGTAACTTGTAGAAGGGAAATCACAAGAAAACTATCATTAGGATAACAAGGAAAACGAATGTAGCGAAAAAGAGGATACCAATGTGAATATGAATCCTCGATCCAGCTGCTTTAAAGCAAGATCAACTGGTGTTAGGCCATTCCTGTTCATGATGCTCGAGTACACCATCTTCATTGATATCAGAAAACACACAATGCGGTATTGTCCACTTTCACCAGCTAAATGAAGTGGTGTATTTCCTTGATAATCCCTGGCATTGACCATTCTCAAAAAGGTGTGGTTATAACCCATACGAAAAATTATGTATCCTTTTCCGCTTTCAATGGCAAGGTGAAGAACGTTTCTTCCTTGGGTATCAAGTAATTCATCCGAGTCGGGAAATTGCTTTATCAGCTTCCTAATTATGAATGCATTGCCACACTTTGCGGCTGTGTGTATGGGAAATAACCCGTTCTTGTCTGCCATGTAAGCTGCTTTTTTTATTTCATCATCTCTCAGTAAGAGCCGTACAGTCTGAAGATTTCCAACTGATGCTGCATAGTGAAGGGGAGTGCTTTTCTTGTCGTCTACCTTAGTTGCAAGTGATTTGTTCCATTCCAAAAGTGCGCGCGCAATTCCTGTTGTTAAGGTTATTACATAAAAATCAAGAAAAGGTTTTAGAATCTATAAATTGATCCAGGATAAATCGGATCTAGTTCGAATCACATGTTACATGATTAAATCTTGGATAAATGATCGATTAATTTGGGTCAGATCTGTTAGATTGGGTTGGAATCGGCGGGACATGATTTTTACCAGAGAATTTTTCTGCAATAATCAATCCAATCAGTTGCCTCATCCTCAATACTTTCCACTGTTTCCAGCATTGGTGTAATGGGACACAACTGCAACGATTTTTGTTCCAGAAGAGTAATAAAAGAGGCGAAATACTGTGTGCGGTATAAGTTTTTTTTTGTTCTCAAAGGTTAGTAGGCAGAGATGGTTATCAAGTTAGCAGTCTATGTCTCCTATTACTTTTGATTTACATTGTAAAATTTCCTTTTTCTGATCAAAACTGTCTAATTAATAAAAAAAAACAGGTCAGATTAAGCTGTCATGTCATCATCTACATGGGTTATTGATGATATCAGTAAAGAAATCTGATGAATTTCATCTAGATCGAACGATCCTAACAAAAAAAAAGCAGGGTCCTCTGATTTGGATCAGGAAGAGAAGAGTGAAAAACAAAGGCATCTATCGTCATTCCATCTAGGAAGGAAACATGATGAAATATCTGTTATTATTTTAGCAAGGCTATGTTCATAGACCATTCTTGTTCTAAACAATTAAAAATAACTGGCTTATCATAAACCAGGATCGTTTAAATTTAGATTAATTAATTATTCCTCTGGCCTACATGAGCATTGTTTAAAAAATAGAAGGAAAAATCAACTGTTCCGGACCAAAATCGGGCGGTACCGATCCGATTTATGGCCGAGTTATGCGCTATCTAATTTTTTCATCGAATTACGGCCAAAATGGTTCGATTCCAGTCAAATTTCGGTAGAAACAATGGACTCCAGTCAAATTTTGGCCGAAACGACTGTTTTCCACCCGTTCCAGCTCACAATATTTTTTCTTCCTAAAATTTCTCTAATAATTGTCACATGCAGGGCTTAAACCCAAGCTATGTTGCATGGATACGAGTACAGGTATCGTATCGGATACGATACGGATACGGCGATATGGCAATTTTCAAAAATTAAGGATACGATACGCCTATTATATTAAATTATTTTAATTATATTATTAATCCAATACTTGTATTATATAAATTAAATATCAAAAATTCTAGTTATATATTAAGTATAAAAGTTATTGGCTTCTAACATCAAATGTGAGATGGTGTAGTGGTAAAGGTTGTGGCACGGATCCAAGGGGTCCTCAGTTCGATTCTCACCTGCAGCACAAAAATTGTGTTTTTGGCGTGGTCCATGCGCGGTTCACACCAATAGTGCTGGTGCATTGTGGGCATGGTCCATGTGTGGTGTATGATTATCCGAAGTTCAAAGTATCCAAACGTATCCAATCCGTATACGGACGTGTCAGAGCCGTATCGAAGCGAGTCAAACCGTATCGGAGACCATATCAAGAGAATAAGGATACGCCACGTAAGCGTATACGCCACGTAAGCGTATACGTAAGCGTATACGCCACATAAGCCGTATGGGACACGTATCGGGGTCGTATCAGGCGCGTATCCGTGTCCGATACGTATCTGACACGGGTACAGAGCCTATATTGGAGTATCCAAGTAACATAAAACCCAAGTAATTGGAGTGACAACAAAGAGTTTTACCACTGCCATAACTCATCTTTGTTGCTAGAAAATGTAACAATAATATTTACATCACTCTTGGGTTTGGGACTAACCCCACATTCGGACCATCCGGATTTTTTTTTTATTACTCTTCCATAATATATATTTTTTTAAATCGGATCGAAAACTCAGATTTAATGTTGGAATAGATTGTTACAATAATTGTGTTGTCAATGGTGTGAGTGCTAGAATATATGTTTCGATATTTTATAAAAAAAATTCTTAGTAGTTGAATTTATTTTTGTACTGCATTATTTATAAATTACTATTTCTTAAATTCTTTGTGTTTTATATGTTTTTTAATTTAAAATTAACTCTCCTATTATTTTGAATGTTTGTATTGTATTATATTAGTGGATTATTTGAGTGTAGTTATTTGTCTAAACATATATTGTTGACAAATTATTATTTTTATCAATTTATTTCTATTTTTTTAGTACAAAACAATTTCGGGCAAAAAAAATCCGAGTTTCCGATCCGATTCAACCGATTTCTACTGATTCAACCGATTCTGATTAATTTTACAGTCAAGTGACCGATTCTAATTCTGATTCCAATTTTTTCTTCTATGGTTTAAAACTTTAAATGTCGTAGGTCAATTAATTAATTAATGTATTGTTTGTAGTTCTGGGGATTTAAAAATAATGCAAATGCATTTAAATATTAGTCAAATTCTTTGTAGAAACATATATATATTCGGTTAGTACTAATTTGTGAATATTTTTAATGCATTTAAAATATTAAACAAGCAAAAACTTTTTAATGTTTTGGTCTAAAAAACAAAATAAAATAATGACATACCGGTATATTCTAGCACAGCAACGTGTAGTGCAGTTTGTCCTTCTGGTCCCGCACAAGACACCCTGGTTGGCTCTTCTTTTGTGAAGATTTCGACTATGTTAAGTGCATTCATCATAGTTGCCAGGTACAAAGGAGATACACCCTCCGCGTCAACAATACCAGTTATGCTTGGTTCAGAAAGTATAAGGTTTTTCACTATATTCTCATCACCAACTCGCACCGCCTCATGCAGTGCGGTCTCACCGTGTATATTTCTTGCTGTTAGAAGGGTCTGCTTTACAGCTTGATCCTCTTCTTCAGCAAAAGATATCAAGCGGCTAACCATTCTATAGTTCCCGGCCTTTACAGCACAGTGGAGAGGTGTCTCTTTTAACCTATTGCATGCCGTCAGCAAGGATCTGTTTCTGAGGTAGACTGCTCTTGCGAAGTCTACATTATCTGCTGTGCACTGCCATGTGAGGTCCCGGTTTGAACTAGCAGCAATATGTAATACTGTGTTATCTCCAATTGTTACTCCATCCAATGGACGCAAATCTAGCACAATCAAATTGCTTATTAAGATATATCTAATTTATTAAGTAAATGATTTTTGATTTTTGAGTAATCCCAAGAAGTTTCTATGTTGGTCAAATCAAAAGACTCTCGAACATTATTTTGACTCAAACACAGTTTGAAACTTAGAATTATATGCTAAATTTGCTAACAAGAAGCCAGGGATTGAGTCTATATAAACAGGTAGGGTCAATGATGCAAAAAGTGCGGAGCCAGGGATTGAGTCTATATAAACAGGTAGGGTCAATGATGCAAAAAGTGCGGGGCTGAGGCTAGAACTTTTAGTTTTTGGCTCCTGTACCAGTCTCTGGGACGGTTGTAGTTAGTATTTGGACTGTTCAGTCTATGAAGCAAGAGTTGAGTTGCTGATCCCTTACACACAGTTTTGGGTTTTATTCTGGGAAATAGGGGTTGAATTAGGATTTAATTGTCGTAAATACTAATTATATGGTAATACAATGAGTTATCATCCCATGTTCTAAAACAAAAAATAGAAGTTGCTAACAAGCAAAAGAAAAAAAAATCTCCATTGAACAACCAGAGAGAACAATATATAACATATATACATCATCCTCTTTACAAATAAGATGTTTCAAGAGGTCCATTTACTTCATAGTCTATAATATTACGCAGTACTATGTCACTAAAAAAATCACCACTATTGCTAACTAATTCACTTATCACTTATCAGTAATGACGACATTAGAAGTTAATTAAGGAAAATTGAAAAAAGGGACATCTTACCAACTTCCCGTCTGTTGTTAAAGACACTATAGTTGGAGCTAATTAGCAATACTACCAATCACTGTTATCAAACTAGACCGGACTGAACGGTCCGACCGGAATAAACTGGAATCGGATTGGTTCATTTTTAAGATCGGATATTTATATCAACTGGAAAAATCTAATTAACCATGCCGGTATCTTTTCAAAATACCGGACCCAGTGAATCAAAAGCCCACCGTTCAGTATGATTATATATAATTAATAGCACAGCTTTCCCATTGAGCAACACATAATTATAGCAAACAAAAAGACGCAAATAAGGAAATGCACATCTGCTAATATGATCTAATTTAGATCTTTTTCTTCCTATATAGACTTCATGAATTTGAAAGACCAAAAAAAAACAGAAAAAATTCTGTCAATCAACATCTAATTTATATTTTATTTCATTCATTTATTTCAAAAAAAAATTCTAAGTTTCCGATCTGATTCACTCGATTTCAATAACTTCTATGATCAACTTATTGATTGTGCTTCCCATTTCGATTTCTTGAACCATTCTATTGTTGTGACAAAATTATAAGATCCAATTGTGATGATTTGTTTAGAAAGATTAGGGTCATGTTTGGTTGTGGAGTAAAGTTAATGAGGATTAAATGACTTACTCCATCTTACTCCACATATTTTACACCTTGTTTGGTAGTATAACTCATAGCTTAAATTAATCCGCCTAGAGGAGTAAAGTGTTGGAAACTGAGCCTCTTCCTATGATAGTGGGCCCTACAGGTGGAGTAAGTGTGGAGTAAGTTAATCCACCTGAAGTGGTGGAGTAACTTACTCCGGATTAACTCACCGCTTACTCCACCTTACTCCTCTTCTTTTACTTCTCGTTTGGCTACCTAAGTGTGGAGTAAGAGGTTTACTCCACCTCTTACTCCACAACCAAACATGGCCTAGATGATCAGTTCACGTAATTGCAACACCAATATGTGTGTTGGTTATGCATACACTGAAAAGAAAAAAGAAAACAATCATGAAAAAAAAATTATCTTATCAAAATTGTGTTCTTAAATTTCACCTTGAGATTGTAGAAAATAATCCAGCACCTCGACATTTCGTTTCCGTACAGCATTGTACAGCATTGGATCTATTGGGATTCGTGGCGGCCGCCTTTCTTCTGGGGCATCTCCCGCTATGTCAGCATGGGAACTAGAGCTTTGGGCCTCCACCACTGGATCGTACAGCATGGGATCAGTCTTTACCACCAGAGTCTGATGACTGTTATTATTCGAATCAGTTATTGACACGGAGGAACTCATTTCAGAGCTTGCTGTAAAGAAATTGCTAACTGATGTTCTAAAGAAATAGAAGAGATTCTTTGACTTTAGGTTTTGTTCTAACAATCTTTTTTTTTTTTTTGGGTTTTTAACTAGCAAGGGTAGTTGTGTACAAAGCCAGAAAAAAATACTAACAATTTGTAGTGGAATGGTGGATGAAAGTTGAATTAAGAGACTGAGATCCCAAGTGAAAGGATGGGCTAATAAATGAACTCAATTAAAAAAAAGACATATTTTATGCGCAAGAGATTAAGATCCGAGAAACAGAGTGAAAGAGAGTGAACCAGCAACAATTTGAGTTTAAACAAGAATATTGGCAACCATAATCTCTGTGGCATGCAAAGAGTAAACATTATATATGGATGGCAAATCATTAGCCTATGTTTGAATGACACAAAAATAGCAAGAATAGAGGCTATTTTAGAATAGAAGCTATTCGGAATAGCAATGTGCATCTAAATAACATTTTTGCTATTCGGAATAGCTAGAATAGCTACTATTCTCTATTCCTCGTAAATGTTGAAATAGCTACTATTCGAAAATGTGAAATGAGAGAAAAAAAATGTTTTCTTTTTGGATTTCCGCCAACATAATTCCGAAATGACAAATTTGATACCACTTTCCGCTATCTCCACGTCATGACAATTCATTTGAGATCTCACTTGCCTATCTTTCTTCTTAATTAGCATATTGTTAACATTATTCTTTATTGGTTACAACTATTCACTATTCCACAAATACAATCCAAACAACATTTTTACTAATCCGAACAGCACAATTTTCACACTAATATGAAAATCACTATTTTTTCTCTATTTTCATTTACTATTCTAAAATTTCGTTATTCTAGTTATTCTAACTCTCATCCAAACGTATCCTAATTAGCCTATCCACCTTAAGAAAAAGTAAAGTATAGCGTCACTGACCCGTTACACGGTAAATTACTGTCTTGGACAAAAATATTTTGAAGTCAAATATATGGAATCTAAGAGTAAGTGAGTAACGTTACATAGTATATACAAATTGTTCTTTTCCCGAAGCACTCTGCATATTAAATAAAAATGGGTTTTTGACCGTTGGGGGCTGTAGCCAACTCCTATGGAATCGTTCCCTCAATCCCGGTGAATACATATTTTCTTTTCTCATTTAGAATGACTTGAAGCATGACATATATTTAGAAGAGGAGATATATTGGAAACATAGATCCAAACAGAAATGGTTGGAAGAAGGAGATCATAACTCTCATTATTTTCATGTCATTGCTAATCATAGGAAAAAAAAGAATTACATACACTCTTTGCTCATTAATGACTCTCCCACTGAATCTATCCAAGAGATTAAGGATCATGTCTACCAATATTATAAGGATATCTTAGGTTCAGAAGGCATTAAATATGCTTCCTTACAAAAAGATTTTTGGAATCCCTCTGATATAGTGACAGGTTCAGAAAATCTAATGTTAGAAGCACCATTCACTATGGATGAAATACATCAGGCCCTGTTTGCTTGTGAGCCCAATGGGGCGCCTGGACCTGATGGGTTCTCATTTAAATTTTTTCAACATTTTTGGGATCTTATCAAAACAGACCTACTACTTCTTTGTGAGAGTTTTCATAATAATACATTACACCTTGATTCGTTGAACAGATCCATCATCTGCCTAATCCCTAAAGTCAAAGATGCGTGTACTATCAATAAGTATAGACCTATTAGCCTTGTTAATTGTAGTTTTAAGCTTTTGTCAAAAATACTTACTTCTCGATTAGGTTTAATTATGAATCGTCTTATCGATGAAAGTCAAGCTGCCTTCTTACCTAATAGGTATATATTAGATAATGTAGTAATTAGTCATGAAGTGATACATTACAGCCAACAACATGACCAAAAAGGGGTTGTAATAAAGGTAGATTTCGAAAAGGCTTACGATAAAATACATTGGGATTATATTTTAGAGGTCATGCACAGTAGGGGTTTTGGTTCTACTTGGATTTCTTGGATTTCTAAATGGCTCCTTAGTTCCCAGTCCTGTGTCAATATAAATGGGAATCTTACACCTTATTTCTATTGTAGAAGAGGTGTGAGACAAGGCGACCCTTTGTCACCTTTTCTGTTTATCTTGGCAGCAGATGTTTTAAGTAGGGTTTTTCGTAAAGGTACAGCAGCTCAAGTACTTAAAGGTTTAGGTCCACCCTGCTTTAATAATTCAGCCATTACTAATTGTCATTATGCCGATGATACTATCTTATTCTTAGAAGCTAATCATGATAATGTTGCAGCTGCTTGGTGGGCCATGCAGGCCTTCGAAGCAGTCTCAGGTATTAAGATAAACTTAGATAAAACTGAAATGTATGCCATTAACACTGATCAACTTTCTTCCTTAGCTAACACCTTTCACTGTAGCACTGCCTCATTCCCCATTAAATATCTAGGCATTCCTCTACATAATAAAAAACTCACTAGAGCTGATTGGCAATTTCTAGTGTCTAAGATTGACAAAAAACTCCAAAATTGGAAAGGTCAGCTACTATCTATTGGTGGTCGGTACACACTTATCAATTCTGTTCTCTCAGCTGTTCCCCTTTATGCTTTATCATTATATAAAATTCCCTCTACTGTGTTGCATGAAATAGACAAACTTAGATGTCGTTTTCTGTGGCAAGGAGGCACTAGAACTAGGAAAAAATATGCTTTAGTACAGTGGCCAGTGATTTGCTTAGCTAAACAATTTGGCGGTTTAGGCATTCTTGATCTTAGAGATATGAATTTGGCTTTATTAATCAAGTGGTGATGGAAATACAAAAACCCCACATACTCTAGTACTTGGAAAACCATACTTACTTATTTATACGCTTCCAATAGGAACATTCATACATTTTCACCGTTTTGGAAATCTATAATGAAATTGAATGATCTAGGTAACTGTAGTGTTCAATATACTCCTGGGACAAGATCTTATGTGAGATTTTGGGAAGATATATGGTATGAAAATTGTTCTTTAGCATCTAGATATCCTCAAGTCTACTCTCAGTGTGCTAACAAAGACATCTTGTTGTCCGAAGTTATTACTTCCCAAGGACAAAGAGTGTCCTTTACTGATACTCTTACAGGGATCTCTTTTGCTGAATGGAATGACTTGCTTCACATGCTCAGTCAATTATCTTTCACACATGAATGTGATAAATTGGCATGGCGATGGGACCCTCATGGCACTTTCACTGTGAGATCTATCTATCATATGCTTAACTTTAGAGGCGTTTTAACCAACACACCGATGTTATGCTGGTCGATCCCTACCCCTCCAAAAATCCGCATTTTCATGTGGCTCACGTTTAAAAATAAAATCCTTACTAAGAATAACCTAAGGAAACGGGGTTGGGACGGTAATACCCAATGTGTCTTCTGTTCTGATACTGAAACAGTTTCTCATCTATTCATACAATGCAGATATGTCCAGCAAATCTGGTTTTACTTAGATATACACCAACAGTTCTATATGCAGTGGAACCATATGAATGATGTTATCTCTTATGCCCTTTCTTTATCTTCTTCTGCTAGGCAATCATTCCTACTGGTTTTCAGTGCTGTTTGCTGGACGGTGTGGAAACATCGAAACGAGATCAGTTTCCAGCAATCAGCCCCTAAACCAGCTCGTTCTTTGATTTTTCTAATTATATCTCTGGTATTATATTGGACAGGTCATAGGAGAATCAAGAAGAAAGTGACAACGGAGACACAACGCTGGCTGCCAAGTAAGGAAACGTTGGATATCATCCCTCTCAGGGTTATCTGGCCGGGCGACGAAGCGAGTGTCTCCATCCATCAAGAACAGCGGGAGCTTGGCTCTGATACAGAGAGCACGTAGTCGCACACCAAGACCGGATAAAAATCTTACTTTCCTGTTAGGAGGGATTTTGATAGAATAGTTGGACTCTATGAAAGAGCTAAAAGATAGTGGTTATAAGTGGTTTATGCTCGCTTTTCCTTTATAGTTTATATACTCAAGATGAGGGTAGTGCTGGAGATAGCAATATCTCTAAAGGATTTTGTAATTAACAAACTCTGTTTCGTTTTCATCAAATGAAACTGGGCCTCGGCCTTTTAACCAAAAAAAAGAATGACTTGAAGCAATCAGTCAACTACAAATGATGATTTTTTTTATCAATAAAAATTAGTAATACTAAACTATGTAAAAATGATTAATACATTTACAGTCCTGTCATGATAAAATTGTATCTCTAACAATTGATGAACCAATTACATAGCCACCAGTAATGAAGACATGTCTCAAATATATATAATTTTCAAACATTCGTTTTAACTAATAAGCCTCCTTTTAGAAATTAATGATTTATACAAATAATTTGATTAGTTTTGCCTCTTCAAATTACAATTACTTAAAAAGGTTTGGTTTTCTGCGATTAATTCAGTGAGTACAGGAACCATTCTAGAAATTAGCTACCACTTGTGCATTAGAATAAACTACCAAATGTCTCATACACCTACCAAAGATAATTCGAATTATTTTACACAGCGCAGGCATCTAGGCCGGATCGAGGAGCATCTAGATTCTCAAATTTAAATGCTTAACCGTGAGTATTTTTGCCCTTAATGAACCTATGCTTATTGTGCTATTGGAAACCAAAATAAAATAGATATATATATATATATATATATATATATATATATATATATATATATATATATATATTAGCTGGACTTAGCTAAGCTATGGAGTAAAACGCTTTGCACTCCACGCCATATTTTCATTTTGAAAATCCAAACTACCGATCCGAACCACTCAAGTTGTTCTCCATATTGAAATGTGCTTGGAGACCAAATTTTACATATTTTGAAATTTTTTTACTATTTATTAAGCCACTTTCAAAATCACTGATCCGGATAAACAGTAGCAAAACAGTAAAAAATTCTAGACCAATGCATCAGCGATTTTCAAAGTGGCTTAATAAATAGTAAAAAAATTCCAAAAAATGTAAAATTTGGTCTCCAAGCACATTTCAATATGGAGATCATGTTGAGCAGTTCGGATCAGTAGTTGGATTTTCAAAATGAAAATAATGAGGCGTGGAGCACCAAGTCGTTTTACTCCATGGCTTAGCTAAGCCCAGCTCTATATATATATATATATATATATATATATAGGAGTTGGCTACGGTGCTACGCATAGCATAGAGGGTTTCCGTGCTACGGCTCAATATTTGAGTTTTCAAAATCTAACTGTCGATCCGAACCGTTCAACATGATCTCCATATGAATATGTACTTGCAAACCAAATTTTACATTTTTTAGAATTTTTTTACTATTTTTTTAGAGAGGTAGAAAATCACTTGATCTACAGAATTTTCAAATCAAGTGATTTTCTACCTATCTAAAAAAATAGAAAAAAATTCTAAAAAATGTAAAATTTGATTTGCAAGTACATATTCATATGGAGGTCATATTGAACGGTTCGGATCGACCGTTAGAATTTTGAAAACTCAAATATTGAGCCGTAGCATGGAGGCCCTCTATGCTACGCGTAGCATAATAGCATTTTCCTATATATATATATAGGTTGGCTAAGATTAAAGTGGTAGTTCCTGAATTTTGGTGCTACCAATTCATTTTTGCGGTTTCAACGTTCAAATAGTCAATCTCAAGTGCTCAACGTGTTCTCTATATTAAAATGTGCTTGGGACCAAATTTCAAATTTTTTTGGAAAAGTTTTACTATTTTTCAGTGTTCTAAATAGCACGCTATAGCATTTTTGGACCCCAAATGCTACGATATGACATCAAAATGCGCTATTTGCGCTACGGCCGCTATTTGCGCTATTTGCGCTATACAATATGATTTTTTTAAAGCAATTTATATGGGTTTTAAATAAAGATAAAAAAAGCTCAAACCGAAATTGAATTTGTTGCTACTTGCTACAGATAAATCAATTTGAAATTGGGAATAGAATTGAAATTTGAATAGAAAAAAAGTCCAAAACGAAATTAAAATTTGAATAGAAAAAAATATATTATGTCATGAATCATGATGCTTAAGATATTTTTAATAGGAAAAATCGATAATTTATGATATTACTATGGATATTTTGAACCGCAATTTGGACTTTGTACGGGTTCAATATGAATATTATAATTTCTTAATTACTTTGGTGTTATTTATTGTTCTATGAGACTTTAGATAACGTTGATATTTAGTACAAATATTAAATATACGGAATGTAAAAAAAACGCTATTTGAAATAGCTTCCGCTATAGCGACGCTATTCGCTATAGCTTTTTTTGTAGCCTTCCCGCTATGACGCTATAAACGCTATTTAGAACCTTGCTATTTTTTAAGAATTTTTTGAATAATAAAAAATAAATAAATAAAATATGAAAACAGTGATTTTTAAAATCCATAAATAAATAGTATAAAAATTCAAAAAATGTAAAATTTGGTCTCCATGCACATTTTAATATGGAGAACATATGTTTAACACTTTAGATCGACTATTTGAACTTTAAAAACCGCAAAAACCAATTGTTATGATCAATGCTCAGGAACTACCACTTTGATCTTAGCCAACCCCTCTCTCTCTCTCTCTCTCTCTATATATATATATATATAGAGAGAGAGAGAGAGAGAGAGAGAGAGATGGGCTATGGTGAGTTGCGTAGTAAGGATCTTGTTTTACCTCACGCTCATATCTCCGTTTTCAAAGACCAAATAGTCAATCCAAACTGCTCGACAAGATATCCATATTGAAATGTGCTTGGAGACCAAATTTTACATTTTTTGAAACTTTTTTACTATTTTTTTAGATAGGTAGAAAACCGCTCTTTTTGAATGATTCTGGACCATAAAAATAGTGATTTTGAAATATTTTAAAAAAATAGTATAAAAATTCAAAAAAATGTAAAATTTGGTTTCCAAGCACATTTTAATATGGATATCTTGTTGAGCGGTTCGGATCGACTAGCTGGTCTTTAAAAACGGAGATATGAGCGTGAAGTAAAACAAGATCCTTACTTCGCAACTCACCATAGACAAAATAGATTTGGCTACTCTACTTATATAAGCATATGAGCCTATGAGGGCATGTGCTTATAAGTCATTTTTACGTTTTCAAAGTCCAAATAGTCGATTTGAAGCGCTCAATATGTTCTCCATATTAGAATGTGCTTGGAGATCAAATTTTACATTTTTTGGAAAAATTTTACTATCTTTTAGAATTTTTCAAAACAGTGTTTTCAGTTTTTTTTTCTTTTTTTTAGATTTTTTTTTGCCATATTAAACTGTTTTGAAAAATTCTAAAAAAATAGCAAATAATTTCCAAAAAAATATAAAATTTGATCTCCAAGCACATTTAATAAACAGTAAAAAAATTTGGTCTCCAAGCACATTTTAATATAAATATCATGTTGAACGGTTTGGATCGACTGTTTGGACTTTAAAAATCGCAAAATCGAATAGGTATGACCACGGCTCAGGAACTACCATTTTAATCTAAGCCACTCAAAATAATTCAAAATAGTAATTAAAGATAATTTTTGTAAACATGCTTATCATGCCTTCACTATGGGTGTCAATGACACCCTTTTATCCGTTTACCCGACCCGTACCGTATTTGATAAAACGGGTATGGGTAAGATTTTTTTTTTGTAAACTTATCAGGTACGAGTATGGGTTAAGATTTTTTTAATTTGTGTTATCTAAACGGATAAGGGTACGGGTAAAGTCTATTCCGTATCCGTTACCTAATCAGATAATCATAAAAAATAATTTATATATATTATATATATTAATGAGTAATGTATATTCATTTTCCAACTACTCTTAGTTTTTTTTGGAAAATATATTTTATTAATTTTTTGAGCTTGGACAATTAACCATCCTATGTAGTTGTGTTACACTTAGTTAATCATTAAAACACATAAATAAATTCCAGCAAATCTCATAAAGTTTAGATCTTTAAAACACGTATATATGTGTCAAATGAATGTGTTTTAATGTTTTATTTAGTAAATAATTATTATATTAGTATTATCTGTTTTTTTATCAGCTACTGTTCAATATCCGGCAATCATAACGGGTAAGAATATAGTACGGACAAAATAATTTGTAGCGGATAAAAGTAAAGTATAAATACGAATATAAAAATACTTTCATGTGACTGTTATCATACCCGTTAACACCTCTAGCCTTCACACTGACTGAATTTTTCGTCTCTGTTTCTTTCTCCGGTCCAAATTCCACATCCTTCTTCAGTTATGCCATAGTGGGTCCTGCAAGTCAGCTTCACTAGCAAATATTGAGCACTGATGTCTCCGCCAACCGACAGTTGATCTTCTTCTCTCTTCGTGTCGGCCAAGTCAATAATTAGGGTTTAAACGGCTATCTTCAAATCACATTTATCGCACCATCTGGGTCGTCGTATTCAGATGCACGCATACCAAGGACCAATTCTTTTTATTAAACTCAAAAATTGTTTTATTATTAAATTTGTCAGAGTACTCTTGGTGTATTATAGATGACGAGGGTCCACCATGTGGGATTTACACAAGTTTCGCACGATCGAATAAGCTACACCAGTACCTTTTGTGAATAATAGTATATATGGAGTAGAACTAGGGTGATCCTATGTGCACCAAATTTTGTGTGAACTCGACTCTAAAATGTATCGAATTGGCTTCAAATGATGAATTCAAACTATTGAAATCTTTTTATCTTACGAGTGATACGTCTACATGCAAAAAAAAAAATTAATTAAATTTGTATAGAGTCAAGTAGTCAAAAGGCGTCCAAAAAATGAATGCATTGAAATTAATTTATAAACCTTCTAAGTTAGACCACTTGATTTTATACTAAATTAATTTGAAAGTTTAAAATTTTCACATGTAGATCCATCACTCGTAAAGTAAATGGATTTTAACGGTTTGGATTCGTCGTTTGAAGCCAATTCGATAAGTTTTAGAGTTGAGTTCACAAAGGGACTTGGTGAACTTACGAACACCCTAGCTTTACTCTAATAGTGTGTGCTCATCGGATGAACGGAATATCGTTAAGCGATTAATCAGTATGCAATTGATTAATTAGAATTTTGCAGATAATTTGTATTTTTATTATAATTATATACATATACTTGTAATTATTAAAAATAATTAATTTAACTCATCAAACTTATTTTAATTTAGTTTTATTGTTAATTAATAAAAAAATTAATTTTATCATTTAGAAAAACTCAGATAAGACAAAACAAATTAGGTATAGTACACATATAACAAATAAATGTAGAAAAAAAAAAGAATAATAAAAATGACCAACTAATTGGACATATAAACAGAAACGGACGATTCGTAACGATTTGATCACCGCCAATGACTAATCCGCCCATTAGTCGGACTAAACAGCCGTTTTTTACAACACTAAGCTACATAGCTCAGAAAAAAATAAAAAATAAAAACATAAAAACTCGTACCGCTGGTTTTACCAACATCATGAATCAAAATTACTGCAGCTAATTTTGCCGACATTTTTATTAATATCCAAACTTAAATAGAAATTATTAATTATACTCAAGTTAGCTGATTTTTTTTAAATATCCAAACCGACAATTTAATAGCCGGTCCTTATTTTTTTCTCAACCGGCTATTAAATGGCCAGTCCAGGAATTATTATGTTTTTTTGCTTTTTAGGGTTTATGGTTTATCTATTCTACCAAAGTTAATTAATAAATATGTGGTCTGTATTTTTTGTTATTGTGGTATTTTCTTTTTATATTTTATGTTGTAGTATGCATGTTGTTATTTTTGTTTTGTTGTTTGTCTATTCGAACTCTCTGAATTTATTTTAGTAAATTTAGCATAATCCTAATAATTTATTTTATTTTAGTATAATTTAGCTAAAGCATAATTTACATCCTCTATACAATTAATTTATTTATGAAACACTCTTTAACAGCAGTACACTGTCGCCGCTAATCTTCTAACAGTGTTGCTCCCACTGTTTGACTTCCATTAGCGTGTCATTGATGATGTTGAGCACTGTCATGATAAAATTGTATCTCTAACAATTGATGACCCAATTACATAGCCACCAGTAATGAAGACATGTCTCAAAAACATATATAATTTTCAAGCATTCGTTTTAACTAATAAGCCTCATTTTAGAAATTAATGATTTATACATATAATTTGATTAGTTTTGCTTTTTCAAATTACAATTTCAAATTAAAAATATTTGGTTTTCTGCGATTAATGCAGTGAGTACAGGAACCATTCTAGAAATTAGCTACCACTTGTGCATTAGAATAAACTACCAAATGTCTCATACACCTACCAAAGAAAATTCAAATTATTTTACACATAGCGCAGGCATCTAGGCCGGATCGAGGAGCATCTAGATTCTCAAATTTAAATGCTTAAGCGTGAGTATTTTTGCCCTTAATGAACCTATGCTTACTGTGCTATTGGGTACCAAAATAAAATAGAGAAATATATATAGAGAGAGAGATATATATATATATATAGGTTGGCTAAGATCAAAGTGGTAGTTCCACAATCTTGGTGCTACCAATTCGTTTTTGCGGTTTCAAGGTTCAAATAGTCGATCTGAAGTGCTCAACGTGTTCTCTATATTAAAATGTGCTTGAGGACCAAATTTTACATTTTTTGGAAAAAATATACTATTTTAAAAAAAAAGTTTAAATAACTGGTTTGAATAATAAAAATAAATAAATAAAATCTGAAAAACAATGATTTTTAAAATCCATCAAAAAAATATAAAGAAATTCCAAAAAGTGTAAAATTTGGTCCCGTACACATTTTAATATGGAGAACATATGTTTAGCACTTTAGATCGACTATTTGAACTTTAAAAACATCAAAAACAAATTGGTAGCATCAAGGCTCAGGAACTACCACTTTGATCTTAGCCAACCCCCCTCTCTCTCTATCTATCTCTATATAGAGAGAGAGGGGGGGGATTGGCTAAGATCAAAGTGGTAGTTCCTGAGCCTTGGTGTTACTAATTGATTTTGCGATTTTCAAAGTCCAAACAGTCCATTCAAACCGTTAAATGTGATCTCTATATTAAAATGTGCTTAGAGACCAAATTTACATTTTTTTTTTGAATTTTTTTTTACTATTTATTAAGATGGTTTGAAAATCACTGATTTTAATAAATAGTAAAAAAAACTTTTAGACCATTAAAGATAGTGATTTTCAAACCATCTTAATAAATAGTAAAAAAAAAAGTTTCAAAAAATGTAAAATTTGATCTCCAAGCACATTTCAATATAAAGATCATATCTAACGGTTTGAATCGGCTGTTTGGACTTTGAAAATAGCAAAATTGAATAGGTATGACCACGGCTAGGGAACCACCATTTTGATCTTAGCCACTCAAAATAATTCAAAAATAGTAATTAAAGATAATATTTGTAAACATTCTTATCATGCCTTCACTATGGGTGTCAATGACACCCTTTTATCCATTTACCCGACCCGTACCGTATTCGATAAAATGGGTATGGGTAAGATTTTTTTTTCGTAACTTATCGGGTACGGGTATAAGTTAAGATTTTTTTTCATTATCTAAACGGATAAGGGTATAGGTAAAGTCTATTCCATACCCGTTACCCAATCGTTTTCCAACTAATCATAAAAAAATAATTTATATATATTATATATATTAATGAGTAAGGAATATTTATTTTCCAACTACTCTTAGTTTTTTTGGAAAATGTATTTTATTAAAAAAATTTAGCTTGGACAATTAACCATCATATGTAGTTGTGTTATACTTAGCTAGTTAACCATTAAAACACATAAATAAATTCGAGCAAATCTTATAAAGTTTAGATCTTTAAAACACGTATATATGTATCAAATGAATGTGTTTTAATGTTTTATTTTAGTAAATAATTATTATATTAGTATTATCTGTTTTTTTACCAGCTACTGTTCATTATCTGACAATCATAACGGATAAGAATATAGTACAGACAAAGTAATTTGTAACGGACAAAGTAATTTGTAACGGATAAAAGTAAAGTATAAATAAGAATAATTTTTAATAGATACGAGTGTAAAAGTACTTTCATGTAACTCTTATCGTACCCGTTAACACCTCTAAGCCTTCACACTACTGAATTTTTCGTGTCCGTTTCTTTCTCCGGTCCAAATTCCACATCCTTCTTCAGTTATGCCATAGTGGGTCCTGCAAGTCAGCTTCACTCGCAAGTATTGAGCACTGATGTCTCCGCCAACCGACAGTTGATCTTCTTCTCTCTTCGTGTCGGCCAAGTCAATAATTAAGGGTTTAAACGGCTATCTTCAAATCACATTTATCGCATCATCTGGGTCGTCGTGTCCAGATGTACGCATACCAAGGACCAAATTTTTTTATTAAACTCAATAATTGTTTTTTTATTTAATTTGTCAGAGTACTCTTGGTGTATTATAGATGACGAGGGTCCACCATGTGGGATTTACACAAGTTTCGCACGATCGAATAAGCTACACCAGTACCTTTGTGAATAATAGTATATATGGAGTAGAACTAGGGTGATCCTATGTGCACCAAATTTTGTGTGAACTCGACTCTAAAATGTATCGAATTGACTTCAAATGATGAATTCAAACTATTGAAATTTCTTTATCTTACGAGCAGTGGCGAAACCAGAAATGATCGGTAGGAGGGGCCCAAGAGCTCAGGAACCAGGAATAATCGGTAAGGGGGGGCCAGGAACCAGAAATCAATCGTAATCTCCAACTAATTTTTTTTTTTTTATTAAAGAGCCTTTATATGTTTTCTGGGGCCAAGGGGGGGCCAGGGCCTAGGCTGGCCCCTGCCTTGGTTCCGCCCCTGCTTACGAGTGATGCGTCTACATACAAAAAAAAAAAAATTAATTAAATTTGTATAGAGTCAAGTAGTCAAAAGGCGTCCAAAAAATAATGCATTGAAATTAATTTATAAACCTTCTAAGTTTGACCACTTGACTTTATACTAAATTAATTTGAAAGTTTAAAATTTTCACATGTAGATCCATCACTCGTAAAGTAAAAGGATTTTAACGGTTTGGATTCGTCGTTTGAAGCCAATTCGATAAGTTTTAGAGTTGAGTTCACAAATGGACTTGGTGAACTTACGAACACCCTAGCTCTACTCTAATAGTATGTGCTCATCGGATGAACGAATATCGTTAAGTGATTAATCAGTATGCAGTTGATTAATTAGAATTTTGCAGATAATTTGTATTTTTATTATAATTATATACATATACTTGTAATTATTAAAAATAATTAATTTAACTCATCAAACTTATTTTAATTTAGTTTTATCGTTAATTAATAAAATTTTAAAATTTATCATTTAACAAAACAAATTAAGTATAGTACACATATAACAAATAAATGTAGAAAAAAAAATAATAATAAAAACGACCAACTAATTGGACATATAAACAGAAACGGACGATTCGTAACAATTTGACCACTGCCAATGATTAATCCGCCCATTAGTCGGACTAAACGGCCGTTTTTTGCAACACTAAGCTACATAGCTCAGAAAAAAGTAAAAAAAAAAAACAGAAAAACTCGTACCGCTGGTTTTACCAACATCATAAATCAAAATTACTGCTGCTGATTTTGCCGACATTTTTATTAATATCCAAACTTAAATAGAAATTATTAATTATACCCAAGTTAGCTGATTTTTTTTTTACATATCCAAACCGACCATTTAATGACTGGTCCTTATTTTTTTCTCAACCGGCTATTAAATGGCCGGTCCAGGAATTATTATTATTTTTTGCTTTTTAGGGTTTATGGTTTATCTATTCTACCAAAGTTAATTAATAAATATGTGGTCTGTATTTTTTGTTATTGTAGTATTTTCTTTTTATATTTTATGTTGTAGTATGCATGTTATTATTATTATTATTTTTTGTCTATTCGAACTCTCCGAATTTATTTTAGTAAATTTAGCATAATCCTGATAATTTATTTTATTTTAGTATAATATAGCTAAAACATAATTTACATCCTCTATACAATTAATTTATTTATGAAACACTCTTTAACAGCAGTACACTGTCGCCGCTAATCTTCTAACAGTGTTGCTCCCACTGTTTGACTTATATTAGCGTGTCATTGATGATGTTGAGCACTGTCATGATAAAATTGTATCTCTAACAATTGATGACCCAATTACATAGCCACCAGTAATGAAGACATGTCTCAAACATATATAATTTTCAAGCATTCGTTTTAACTAATAAGCCTCATTTTAGAAATTAATGATTTATACAAATAATTTGATTAGTTTTGCTTTTTCAAATTACAATTACTTAAAAAGATTTGGTTTTCTGCGAATAATTCAGTGAGTACAGGAACCATTCTAGAAATTAGGTACCACTTGTGCATTAGAATAAACTACCAAATGTCTCATACTGTCATACACCTACCAAAGAAAATTCGAATTATTTCACACATAGCGCAGGCATCTACTAGGCCGGATCGAGGAGCATCTAGATTCTCAAATTTAAATGCTTAAGCGTGAGTATTTTTGCCCTTAATGAACCTATGCTTACTGTGCTATTGGGTACCAAAATAAAATAGAGAAATATATATATAGAGGTTGGCTAAGATTAAAGTGGTAGTTCTTGAATTTTGGTGCTACTAATTCATTTTTGCGGTTTCAAGGTTCAAATAGTCGATCTCAAGTGTTAAACGTGTTCTCTATATTAAAATGTGCTTGAGACCAAATTTCACATTTTTTTGGGAAAAGTTTTACTACTTTTTAAGAATGTTTTGAATAATAAAAAATAAATAAATAAAATCTGAAAACTGTGATTTTCAAAATCCATAATAAATAGTAAAACCGCAAAAACCAATTGTTTAACACATTTTAATATGGAGAACATATGTTTAACACTTTAGATCGACTATTTGAACTTTAAAAACCGCAAAAAACAATTGTTATCATCAATGCTCAGGAACTACCACTTTGATCTTAGCCAACCCCTCTCTCTCTCTCTATATATATATATATATATATATAGAGTATATATATATATATATAAAGAGAGAGAGAGAGAGATGGACTAGGCTAAGTCATGGTGTAAAACGACTTGGTACTCCACGCCATATCTTCATTTTCAAAGTTCAAATAGTCGATTCGAACCTTCCAACATGTTCTTCATATTGAAATGTACTTGGAGACCAAATTTTACATTTTTTGGAATTTTTTTACTATTTATTAAGCCACTTTGAAAATCTGAAAATCCGGGTGAACAGTAAAAAACAGTAAAAATTTCTAGACCGCCGGATCAGTGATTTTCAAAGTGGTTTAATAAATAGTAAAAAAATTCCAAAAAATGTAAAATTTGGTCTCCAAGCACATTTCAATATGGAGAACAACTTGAGCGGTTCGGATCGGTAGTTTGGATTTTCAAAATGAAAATAATGAGGCGTGGCGCACCAAGTCATTTTACACCATGGCTTAGCTAAGCCCAGCACATATATATATATATATATATATATAGAGAGAGAGAGAGAGAGAGAGAGATGGGCTATGGTGAGTTGCGAAGTAAGGATCTTATTTTACTTCACGCTCATATCTCTGTTTCAAAGACCAAACAGTCGATCCGAACCGCTCAACAAGATATCCATATTGAAATGTGCTTGGAGACCAAAATTTACATTTTTTGAAACTTTTTTACTATTTTTTCAGATAGGAAGAAAACCACTCTTTTTGAATGATTTTGGACCATAAAAATAGTGATTTTGAAATATTTTTAAAAAATAGTAAAAAAATTCCCAAAAATATAAAATTTGGTCTTCAAGCACATTTCAATATGGATATCTTGTTGAGCGGTTCGGATCGACTGTTTGGTCTTTAAAACAGAGATATGAGCATGAAGTAAAATAAGATTTTAACTTCGCAACTCACCATAGCCCATCTCATATATATTTGGCTACTCACCATAGTGTGAAGTAAAACAAGATCCTTACTTCGCAACTCATTATAGACAAAATAGATTTGGCTACTCTACTTATATAAGCATATGAGCCTATGAGGGCATATGCTTATAAGTCATTTTTACGTTTTCAAAGTCCAAATAGTCGATTTGAAGCGCTCAATATGTTCTCTATATTAGAATGTGCTTGGAGATCAAATTTTACATTTTTTTCGAAATTTTTACTCTTTTTTAGAATTTTTCAAAACAATGTTTTCAAATTATTTTTATATTTTTTTATATATTTTTTTTTGCCATATTAAAACACTGTTTTGAAAAAATCTAAAAAAAATAGTAAAAAATTTTCAAAAAATGTAAAACTTGATCTCCAAGCACATTTAATAAACAGTAAAATAATTTGGTCTCCAAACACATTTTAATATAAATATCATGGTGAACGGTTTGGATTGACTGTTTGGACTTTAAAAATTGCAAAATCGAATAGGTTTGACCACAGCTCAGGAACTACCATTTTGATCTAAGCCACTCAAAATAATTCAAAAATAGTAATTAAAGATAATTTTTGTAAACATGCTTATCATGCCTTCACTACGAGTGTCAATGACACCCTTTTATCCGTTTACCTGACCCGTACCGTATTCGATAAAACGGGTATGAGTAAGATTTTTTTTTTTGGTAAACTTATCAGGTACGAGTACGGGTTAAGATTTTTTTGTGTTATCTAAACGGATAAGAGTACGAGTAAAGTCTATTCCGTACCCGTTACCTAATTGGATAATCATAAAAAAATAATTTATATATATTATATATATTAATGAGTAATGAATATTCATTTTCCAACTAATCTTAGTTTTTTTGGAAAATGTATTTTATTAATTTTTTTTATCTTGGACAATTAACCATCCTATATAGTTGTGTTACACTTAGTTAACCATTAAAACACATAAATAAATTCCAACAAATCTCATAAAGTTTAGATCTTTAAAACACGTATATATGTGTCAAATTAATGTGTTTAATGTTTTATTTAGTAAATAATTATTATATTAGTATTATCTGTTTTTTTACCAGCTACTGTTCATTATCCGACAATCATAACGGGTAAGAATATAGTACGGACAAAGTAATTTAGTGGATAAGAGTAAAGTATAAATAAGAATAATTTTTAATAATACGAGTATAAAAATGCTTTCATGTGACTCTTATCGTACCCGTTAACACCTCTAGCCTTCACACTGACTGAATTTTTCGTTTCCGTTTCTTTCTCCGGTCCAAATTCCACATCCTTCTTCAGTTATGTGGGTCCTGCAAGTCAGCTTCACTCGCAAGTATTGAGCACTGATGTCTCCGCCAACCGACAGTTGATCTTCTTCTCTCTTCGTGTCGGCCAAGTCAATAATTAAGGGTTTAAACGGCTATCTTCAAATCACATTTATCGCATCATCTGGGTCGTCGTGTCCAGATGCACGCATACCAAGGACCAATTCTTTTTATTAAACTCAAAAATTGTTTTTTTTATTAAATTTGTCAGAGTACTCTTGGTGTATTATAGGAGATAGGAGTAGGTCCGATGGGCATCGGACCTAGAGTTAGGTTCAATTAGCTCTATCACCGTACGATTAGCATCAAGATCTATGCACACGGAAATTGATACAGTCTTACACGGATTTTGATGTGGAACACACGAATCTTGATGCAGATCGGATGGTCATCACACCCATCGAACCAAGGTAGGTCCGATGGGCATCGGACCTACTCTCATTCCGTATTATAGATGAGGAGGGTCCACCATGTGGGATTTACACAAGTTTCGCACGAATAAGCTACACGTTGGTTGAGAAAATAATTAAATAAGAAAAGAGTTAGGAACTTACCTTACAACCATGGCACAGGCTGTAGAACAGATGGGCTAGAACAGTCCCACCCTAGTTGTAGCTCGACAGGCTGTCAAGGTCTCTCAGCAGCGGGAAATACATCATGGGGATGCAATCACTGCTGGAATCAGCAAACATGACGGAACCAAAGATGTCCATCACGAAGCCCCGTGTATATTTGTAATACAAAACAGATAGTAAAATGCTTTTCGAAATAATATAAAGTGAATAACAAATGTAATAGAAAGAGTTTATAGGTATTACCTCTGAATATCCTCAACAGTGGAATCTACTGTCAGATTGCCGCTGAAGTGTTGTCATAACTTTGTCATCTTCATATGAAACTTAGACGTCCCACGACTAGCCCGTAACTCGGTCGAATGAGCTCCCAATATCTGATCGATGTCCTCAGCAAACCAAGGGTTGTTAGATATGCCACTAATGGGTGCCACTGATAGGCAAACCCCATAAGGCACTCACATCCTGAAGCGTCACCGTCATCTCTCCAAGTGGTAAGTGGAATGTGTGTCTCGAGACATCATCGCTCCACTAGTCCTGCAATGAGAGATACATTGATGATGTCACTTCCACTCTGCACTATGGAGACAATATTGTACAGCCCCAGATTATAAGATATTGGTCCATCGCCTTGTAGTACCGCATGTGAACGCACCGCAGCTTGACATCTAAAAGAAACTTGTACTGCATTGAAAAAGTAATCCACATAAGGTTAACACAACAAAATTTAAAAAAGAGTTACAAAAAGTAACGTACCTCACGAGAAGCCAGTGAGACTCGGTGCTCACTGTGGATCCATAGGAGAGGACTGAAATGCTCCATGCTATCAGGGGTGATTGGCTCATCAACTACAGGTGATACTGGACGAGCTGTAGGTCGTCCTCTAGCCATTCTAATTTCAAAAATAAGATTATGTTAATTTACGCTAAGTAAACCCTAAAATAGGCTAAAATAGGCTAAAATATGCTAAAATATAAAATATGATAAAATATGCTAAAATAGGCTAAAATAGGTAAAATATGCTAAAGTAGGTAAAATAGGCTAATTGCGGTAAAATATGCAAAAAAATAGGCTAAAATATGCTAATTACGATAAAATATGCTGGAATAGGCTAAAATAGGCTAAAATATGATAAAATAGGCTAAAATATGCTAAAATATGCTAAAATAAGCTAAAATATGATAATATACGCTAAAATATGCTAATTGCGGTAAAATATGCCAAAATAGATTAAAATATGCTAATTGCGGTAAAATAGGCTAAAATATGATAAAATACATTAAAATAAGCTAAAATATGATAAATACTCTAAAATATGCTAATTGCGGTAAAATATGCTAAAATAGGCTAATTGCGGTAAAATATACTTAATCAAACTAATTAAACTTAATTAACACTAATTAAAACTAATTAAGAACTAAAATATACTAATTTTGGTACTTTTCTAACAAATTATATCAATTTACAACCATTAAACTAAAATTTACTTAATTTAAACTAATTAAACTAATTAAAACTAATTAAACTTAATTAACACAAATTAAAACTAATTGAGAACTAAATTATACTAATTTGGGTACATTTCTAACAAATTATATCAATTTACAACCATTTTAGACTTCAAATAAATTTAAAAAAACTTACTTGCAAATGTGAGAAGAGGAGGAGAAACTTTGGAAAAATAGAGAAAGTGAGGAGTTTAACACAACTTGTTAGTCACTGACAAGATTCCAAAAAAAAAAAAAAGTGAGGAGAGATAGCGTGAAATTTATGAGAATGATTTTTTAGTTAAAATCCGGACCTGTATCCACAGTTTTATTAATTTCCGGACCGGTCAGTTAATGGCCGGTTGAGAATTTAATTGGGAACCGGTCATTTAATGGCCGGTTTGAGCATTTTAAAAAAAATCAACTAACTTGAGTATAATTAATAATTTGTATTTAAGTTTGGATATTATAAAAATGTCAGCTGATTTTGCCAGTAGTAGAAGCTCAAACTTCAAGCGGTAGTGTGATTTTTTGAGATTTTAGTAATATAATGTTATGTTTGAATTTCGTATTATTTATGTTATAAATAAAAGAATATCGACATAGAAGTTATATTTATATTTTTTTCCCATCTTGTCTAGTCTAACTTAATAGCCATAATTATACGCCTACATCTAAGCAATCAATCATCATAATAATTTTTTTAATAAAAGTTAGAGATCAAGCTATCCAGCTATTTAATACTCTTATTATTACAATAAAAGATTTTTCTCATTTGAATTTTAAATCCATAACATTCTACATGAAATTATGTTTTTGCCACTAGACCAAAAACTAGTTACCTAGTTATTATCAATCATTATAATAATTATTGAAGATAAATTTGATCAAATTGTTTATGCCTCCCTTACGGTTCCGTAAGTCTAACTCTGTACCGATGATAAATTTAATTACAATTCTTAGAAATTTACGTCCAACCCATAACGGCAAAATCTATCTAAGAGCATTATCCAGAGGTCGATGCAATGATTTTTGTTGCATTTCTCATGTTTGATGTCATCATATCACTACTTTTCGCTTAATAACTCTTGATAATCTTGAATAGTGTTGTGTTGCACCACCGAAAAAAAAATAACATCAGAACTTTAAAATTTTCAGAAAATGCCACTACGAGCTGATTTTGTCAACGGTATGCTTGAGCTCCTATCGCTAGTAAAATCAGCAGTGTGCTTGTGGTTCAGAAGAGATAGGAGTAGGTCCGATGGGCATCGGACCTACTCTGATTCCGGTTCAGAATTGTATAAAAATAATAATTTTATAAAATACTTAATAAAAAATAATAAAAAATTTAAAAATGTAAATTTGATCTCCAAGTACATTTTAATATATATATCATGTTGAACAGTTTAAATCGACTGTTTAAACTTTCAAAATCACAAACTGATTGTTGTAAAATGTTGTAACTTATAAATATTGTAAGCGAATCATTCCTCTCTATATATACACACGTTAGAAAGTATGTGTATGACACTATCACTATATATTTCATTTCACTGATTGAACATATTTTATATATATAATGCAGGGTGACTAAAATTACAAAAGCAGAGCAAGTCATGGTGCTGATTTGAGTTGCCATATGACATATGTGCTCTTGGTTGGCTTCTCGCCCATCTCTGTTATCAATCAAATCAATAAAGATAACTGTTGGAGATGAGTGCAAAAACTCCGAAATTTTTATATATAAGAAAATAAATTAAAAAAATATTAAAAATGAGAAACTGTTTCCGGAATTTCGAAAAATAAGAAGGCAGGCGTATGCCATGGCGTCCCACTGGGACGCCATGGCATACTCCAGCCCGTCGGAAAAAAACGGAAAAAAAAATTAAAAATTAAAAATACGGGACGCCATGGCATATCCCGACCCTGGGAAAAAAAAAATAGAGACGCCATGGCATATCCCGACCAGGGGAAAAAAAAAAAAAAAAAAATTTAAAAACGGGACGCCATGCCATACTCCGGCCCTAAAAAAAAAAAAAAAAAAATTAATTTTTTTTTCTGCTGTGTTCAATTAGAAATCCAGTAATTTTGATCAGATTCAAAATTCATTTTAGAGAAAATGGCTACATGGATTTTTGTGTTCTTTATATCCAAATAAAGTTATGAAAGTCTAGTTTCCAGATAATATAATTTATCTATACAAAAATATTACAGATTGGTACAGTTTTAGCGATTAATTGACAGAGGTCAGAATTCAGAAAAGCTGAAATTCCAGTGAGCAGTCCTATAATTTTGACCAGATTCAAAATTCAATTTAGAAAAAATGGCTACATGAATTTTTGTGTTCTTTATATAAAAATAAAGGTATGAAAGTTTAGTTTTCAGATAATATAATTTCTCTATACAAAAATATTACAGATTGGTACAGTTTTAGCGATTAATTGACAGAGGTCAGAATTCAGAAAAGCTGAAATTCCAGTCAGAAATCCAATAATTCTGACCTCTGTCAATTAATCGCTAAAACTGTATCAATCTATAATATTTTTATATAGGAAAATTATATTATCTGAAAACTATACTTTCATACCTTTATTTTGATAGAAAGAACACAAAAATCCATGGAGCCATTTTCTCTAAATTGAATTTTGAATCTGATCAAAATTATTGGACTGCTCACTGGAATTTCAGCTTTTCTGAATTCTGACCTCTGTCAATTAATCGCTAAAACTGTACCAATATGTAACATTTTTGTATAGAGAAATTATATTATATGGAAAATAGACTTTCATACCTTTATTTTGATATAAATAACACAAAAATCCATGTAGCCATTTTCTCGAAAATGAATTTTGAATCTGCTCAAAATTATTGGATTTCTGACTGGAATTTCAGCTTTTCTGAATTCTGACCTCTGTCAATTAATCGCTAAAACTGTATCAATCTGTAACATTTTTGTATAGAGAAATTATATTATCTGGAAACTAGACTTTAATAACTTTATTTTGATATAAAGAACACAAAAATTCATGTAGCCATTTTCTCTAAATTGAATTTTGAATCTGGTCAAAATTATAGGACTGCTCACTGGAATTTCAGCTTTTCTGAATTCTGACCTCTGTCAATTAATCGCTAAAACTGTACCAATCTGTAATATTGTTGTATAAAGAAATTATATTATCTGGAAACTAGGCTTTCATACCTTTATTTTGATATAAAGAACACAAAAATCCATGTAGCCATTTTCTCTAAAATGAATTTTGAATCTGATCAAAATTACTGGATTTCTAACTGAACACAGCAGAAAAAAAAAATTGATTTATTTTTTATTTTTTTTAGGGCCGGAGTATGACATGGCGTCCCGTTTTTTAAATTTTTTTTTTTTTTTTACGTTTTTTCCCCTGGTCGGGATATGCCATGGCGTCCCTATTTTTTTTTTTCCCAGGGTCGGGATATGCCATGGCGTCCCGTATTTTTAATTTTTTTTTTTTTTCCGTTTTTTTCTGACGGGCTGGAGTATGCCATGGCATCCCAGTGGGACGCCATGGCATATGCCTGCCTTCTTATTTTTCGAAATCCCAGAAACAGTTTCTCATTTTTAATATTTTTTTAATTTATTTTCTTATATATAAAAATTTCGGGCAAAAACTTGTATTTCTATTTTTCCGTTTGATGTGATTTATGTGCAGTTTTTTATTTATTTTTTCTACAGTGTGGAATATTTTGTTGCCTACCGGTTAAAATTGATGGCAACTATTATGCATCTTAATTTAGCTTGAAGATTCCAAGTTACAAGTTTGAAATGTTGAATCATTAATTCAACATTGATTGGTATGTAAAATAATTTTATGTTGTCTATTGTCAATATTATACTCAATTAAAAGTGGACATATGTAGTTTATAATTTATTGAGTATAATGTGTTATATAGGATGTAAATTTTTAATGTGTAAAATTTAAGATGTAATATTCAAATTTATGATAGACTAAATTGAATAATTACCACATTATAACATCCAAGGATTTCCTTGGATTATATATGAGGATTTGGGCCTATAATAAAAAACCGCTTCTTCTCATCTCATTAGAGAGACATGTGAGAGATTTTTGAAGAAATATTAAGAAACAAATGAGACTATCTAAATAATCTTGATATTTTAGAAGAATCAAATATGTGGTGTTGCTCTCGTGCACAAGACAACAATGGTTTCTAGTACGCTTTTGCACTTCGGTTTTAGATTCAACACAGATGGTCTTATGGTTTTAGTCGGTCTCAACATGAAATTCGAATGGCGGTCTTTTATGAATATTTACAAAATGAAGATCTTGCTTGTCATCGTTATATTAAAAATAGTTAGATGGTTATGGACAAATCTCTATTTCAGATATGAAAGCTCGATCTTCAATTTTTTTAAGAAGCTTAGAGATTCTAAAATAGTAGAAGAAATCGATTAGAACTAGAGTGTTCTTAGGTTCATCAAGTTTTTTAGTGAGCTTAATTTCAAATTTATCGGAATGATCTCAAATGACGAATCCAAATTGTTCAAGCCAATTTTCTTCACGAGTGATTGTATTTAATATACAAAATTTATAATTTTCAAATTAAGTTAGTATAAAATCAAGCGGTCAAACAAAGAAAGTTTATAATCTAATTTTAATGCATTAATTTTTTATCACTTAACTTTAAACTAAATTAATTCCAAAAATTATAGATTGTATATGCAAACACATCACTCGTGAAGAAAATTAGTTTCAACCGTTTGCATTTTTCATTTAAAACTATTATGATAGATTTTAAAATTAAGGTATATTTGTCAATTCAATTTTTAATATAATTTAATGATTACATGGCAACATGTGTGCTATGAACTTATATCTTCGTTCTTAAAGTTCAAATAGTCAATCTGAATCATTCAACATGATCTTCGTATGAAAATGTACTTATATATCAAATTTTTACATTTTTAAATTTTTTTTACTATTTTTTAGATAGGTAGAAAATCACTTAATTTGAAAATTCTAGACCATTTATAAAAATAGTAAAAAAAAACTCTAAAAAATGTAAAATTTGCTCTCAAAGTACATTTTCATATAAAGATCACGTTTAACGGTTGAAATAGATCATTTGAACTTTCCAAATAGAAATTTGGCTAATCTATAGCATGGATCAATCTGTAATATGCGCTCCTATATATTACCACAGCCTCACTCATCATTTAATCTGTAATATGCACTTTTATTTTATGATTAACACGAATGCAGATATTTGCAATTGTGATGATCAATCTTTGGGCTGAATTGGACCATTTTTAGACGGCCCGGCCCGTTAAGCAGCTCAATTTCTAAACAAGTTAGTTTGTTTAGCCCAAACGGATCCATATCTCCTTCCTCTCTCTATTCTACATACCCAATTACCCTATTCACCGCCTCTCTCTCTCTCTCTCTCTCTCTCTCTCTCTAAACCCTAATCCCTAATTGCTCCACTATCGCAAAGGTTTGTTTTTCTGTCTTTGTTGGTTTGATTGGTTGATTGTATGTGAATTTTATGAAATTGAGATTTATTCTTGATGCTATCTGAGATCAGGGGCATGGTTGAAATTGTAAAAATTTTGAGAAACATGAATTTGCAAGTTGAAAAATGCATATGCTCAATAAAAAGGTTTTCATACATTGTGAATTGATGTTAATGGATAGTATTGTTTTGTTAATGGGTTTAAAATTTTGGGTTTGGACTGAAACCCTATAATGAGCATAAATTGTGTTTCAAATCAGTAATTAAAAGTGTCAAGGCATTAAGTTTATTTGCTTAGTCTGGTCTGATAATTTCTGACCAATTTTGTACTGGTATTACTGGAACCGTGCAACTTGCCACTGAAAAGGAAATCTCTGCAGTCTAACAATTTATTGCTAAGCTGTTGCAAATGTCAATTTGCTTAGTGTCTAATTGGTGTGAAAAGCAACTAATAGAAGAAAAACAAAGCTGCAATTTTAAAAAAAAGAGCAACTAATAGAACAAACTTATATCACAAATACTACTTTTTTTTTCTTATTTGGGATATTTTCTTAAATCGCAACTATGATTGTGGTTGTTCCATTGGGAAGCTGGATCACTGTTGTACTTGTAACACTTGAGATCTGTAGCTTCTTTTTTAAATTAAGATATGTTCATCTTAATTCTTGAAATTTGAGAAGCGATTAGCTCTGTGCAACTCACTAAAGTTTGTTGCTTTTTTGAAGGTGAAAGATGACGAATATCAATAGATGCGGTACCGACAACAATTTTGGCATTGATAGGATCAGTAGCTTGCCTAATGATCCTCGCACGCATATCCTATCTTTTCTGAGTACAAAAGAGGTTGTGCAGACATGCATCTTGTCCAAAAGATGGATAAAAACATGGGCTTCTGTGCCAGATTTGAAATTTGACATTAAAGAGTTTGGATTGCTCGAGATTGTTGATGATGAAATGGCTGTACAATTTGTGACCAAATTCGAACTACTTCTGAGAAGTGTGTTGGAGAAACGAGAGACATTATGTGTTAACAGATTTCAACTTTGGTCAGATTCGGATTTTTGCTTGCCTTGGACTCAAGCTTTTGCTGATTGTATTGATGATGTGATGAAGTTGGAGCCTCGAGAGTGCTTAATCAAACTGTGTTCATGGGAAAAGTTGATTTTAAATACTGATCACATTTTCACTTGCACATCACTAATATATCTCCAGTTGTGGCTCTCTACAGAAGTTATTATAGAACTCGAATCAGTAAACCTTCCTTACCTTAAAACCCTTAAAATTGATGGTTTTCCAATGAGTGATGACTCTTTGAAGAAGGTTATGTTGGGGTGTCCTGTGCTGGAAGAATTAGTTCTAGAAAATTGTTACATCAG
Organism: Carex kokanica; assembly: GCA_025461125.1. Taxonomy (NCBI): domain Eukaryota; kingdom Viridiplantae; phylum Streptophyta; class Magnoliopsida; order Poales; family Cyperaceae; genus Carex; species Carex kokanica. The sequence goes on along the minus strand of JAJGRX010000675.1, from coordinate 727,030 downwards.
AAACATCGAAATATGTTCCAACACTTTGAAGAAGTTGGTTCTTCGTAGTCATTATATGGGAATGAGATTGCAGATTTCCATGCCTAATCTCCTGTATTTGTATTTGGATATTTGTATGGAGGAAATTATATTGCTAAATATGTCATCGCTGGTTGATGCCTCCATCTATATTCCTGGTTGGTATGGTGAGGATAAATATGTTACTAGGGTACCCAAGCTTATTCAGAGCCTTTCAAATGTTGAAAGCTTACGGCTTGATTTGGATTTCCTCAGGGGACAGGTACTTTCTCTTTGCAATATATTTGAAACAAAAATCTGCGATGCTTCTACTTTTACATATACTCTTTGTTCTTATTTTAGGTACTTCAAATTAAACAAAACCTTGCTCCTGTAATATGCACTCCAATGTCTATCCAAGCTCTAATTGTTTATTAGGGCATTTATTACTAACTCGCCCGGGTTTTTCACATGCAACAAAAAAAAATTAAAATAGCATTGTTTTAAATTAATTGGTTCTTGATGTTGTCTGTCATAAATACCCGTTTATTTTTCTTTCAAAACAGTAATTCAGATACAATTCATAGTGTACATGATATTTGTTTGTGGTTCTTGGAGGAAACACATCATATTCCTATGGCTATAAGCCTATAATAAGCATCCAAAGTTCTCATTTGTATTTAGCTCTGTGATTCTCCTTTTTATTTTTTTAATATAGTTTTAATTTTACTTTTCAATGAAAATAGGTAGATAACAAGTTTTCTTATTGCCCATTCTTCAACAACTTAAAGCGCCTGGAAATTGTGAATTCGCGTTTCTTTGTCTTTGATCTTGCACCTTATTTCCTTCATCACTCACCTAAACTACAGGAGCTCACCTTAGGAACCTCCATTGTAATCTCTCTCTCTCTCTCTCTCTCGGTATTGGTACCGGTACTTTTTATTTTTCCATGCCTCAATTAAGATAGGCAGACAAAAACAAAGTCAATTAATTAGATGGTCGAAAAATTCAAATTTGAATAAAAATATAGTAAATAATATAGTAAATGAACTAGATTAGCAGGAGCTCACCTTAGTATTTATGTTCAATAGATATACTATAAATAAACTAGATTAGGAAGTTAACAATATAGTAAAGGCCATGTAACCCTTAAACCCTAAACCCGCTTCAATTAAGCCCTTGTAGAAGGATGTATATAATTTATGAAACAAATGTAACTTGTTTTTGTTTTACTGAAGTGTTCTATCAGGGAATCTTTAGGGGAGGAGACCACTCAGGAGGGACCGAAAGATGCATTTGTCCAGCGGGAGTTCCTCAAGACTGTTAGAATTGAAAGATTTGAAAATGATAATGAATTTGTTGATTGGCTAATCAACAAGTTGCTTACCCATGTTAAGATCATTGGTGAAATTATAGTTTAAATTATGTGTTTTATCTTGTTTAATGTTCGGATATTCTTGATAACTTAAGCAATCTTTCATGATAACTCAGTTGTATTATTATCATCTAATATGTAAAACTTTGAAACTTGTTTGTGCCTTCTGTGGATGTGTTTTCCATTGTCAACTATTTAGTTGTTTTTCTATCATTTTCTCTTTCAAGAATCAATAGTAGGCAAATAAGAATTTGTCAGAATATGCTACCTACAGAGAAAGAAATGTATTTATATACTTCATGTGCAACCTATTTATTAAGAAGCTAGCTATATATTAGGAGATAAAACATAAACCAAACAAATTGTTTACAATATAGCCCTTCTGCACCAATATAAAACAAATATTTTAACAACTGTTTACAATATAGCCTTCCAAAACACTTCTAATTACAAAACTGATAATAAAAATACATTTGGAGACATTAATTCCTGGAGTTATTTGTAGCAAATTTACATTCATGGATCAACATTTTTCTATACCATCTTGTTGAAGCACATGCTTACATTATTCAACTAGTCTATGCCACTACTTTGTGTCTTCTACAGTTAAAAGACAATCACAAAATATTATAAATGAAATAAAGAACACAACAAGTACAAATGAGCACAGATATATGAATAAAATTCATTTGCACTAAGTGAACTAAGCACAACTGGTACAAACTGGTACATAGTAACACAGCACAGTATGAGGCATTGGTACCCTCACTTGAGAAAATAATTCTTTTGTCATAGTAACACAGCAAACTTGATAAAGTTTTTTAAATTTAAAAGCAAACAAGTACTTACTGGGGATATGCAGGCTGGAGGGAAGTTATTATACAACAATGGTTTATCTGAGACAAAAGGATGGAGTGGAACAATGTTATATGCTCCATTAGGAGGTGTACCAGTAGCTTTTTTTTTTTTTTGGTGAAAAGGCACAATGTTATATGCTCCATTAGGAGGTGTACCAGTATCCCTGATATGATACCTGATACATGAAGACATGATCCCTGATATACATGAGCCTATATCTTCTTACACAACCTATATCACTGATACAATCAGACAATGATAAAACTCATGTAAAACAAGCCCACAATAAAAAAAAAAAAACAACCATGTAATTATATAATACAAGTGCATGTAGACTCCACAGAGCTCCACCTGAAAGACCTCCCGGTAGCGATTTCCATTATGTTGAAGCAATTGCCAGTAGCCCAGTTAACACAAGCAAGCAACCCAAGCATAGTACATATGCAACATTCATCAGTAGTCCTGGCAAAACAAGATACCGCGTCTGAAATGACACCCGTTCGTCCCAAAGACAATCATCATTAGACCCAAATTACATATACAACCCAAATCCAGATAAGGACAAGAAACTTTACCAGAGACCCCTAAATAAACTCCTTAACTCCTGAAACTTTACAGAAAAACCCCTTAGCTCCTTACCAAAACCCCTTGAACTCCTGAAAATTATCACAACTTATGAAAAATGCCATATCCCCAAAATACCCTTTGAACAATATACAGTAACAGGAACTGAAGTTTACACATCAAGAGGAAACATATTAACTTAGAGGCCCTAGTAACAAAAATTTAAGTGCACACATTCCAGATAATAGACAAATAAATCAGTACCTGCTGTTCTGGTAAATCGGGTTGTAAGTGCAACAGAAATTCATGTGGCAGCACCCCTTGAAAGTGATGAGTTCTGAGACCCAGAGGGGAGTAAAACCAGGTGAGTCGAGCATGCTGACAATGAAATAAAGCATGGGAAATTGTTTCCTCAGTATCCCCACATAAGCATGTGTACCAGTAGTTTTTTATATTTGGAACAGTGAATGAGTTTCCTTTAGATTTGATTCGTGGAAAGAAAAAAAATCATGTTTGTTCGAGACAACACACATTTGACTACGGCCTAAGATTGTTAGCATTTCAGTTAGGGGTTTGTTAGATGTTATAATGACATTGTTAGACTTTCTTACAAGGCTATGAAAAACCTTCCATGTACATGTAACAAATGAGGAAATTAATACAAAGAATTATTTTATATACTCTTCTTTCTTTACATTAAACATGTATGGTATCAGATGCCTTGTTTCTTGGCATACGCCATACACAAGAAAACTAAAACTCCACAAAATTACAGTTTCTCTTCCAATCCCTGATCTGATCCTTACCAGAACCATCAGATCGGTTTAAGACTCGTGTGTAGCATCTCAAATGGCCCATATCTACACTACATTTTTCTTTATTTCTGGCAGTCCAAAGTTTATGGCATAGCGTGCAATGAATGACCCTTGAATACTTACTGGTAGAAAGGACCTCTCAAACATCATGTAATGTTAATTGATCCATAAGAAATCTGGACTCCCTCTGTAAGTATCATTGTTCCAAGTATTGGTTCAAGACAAAATACATACACACTGTCACTACAATGATTCATATAAAAAAAAATTCAAATTATAATTAACCAGTCAGCATCTCTGATCTGATACAAACAACTAGCCAATTAAGGAATAACAGTGCCAAGAGTATGCCCGTAAATCCATACAGGTCAACCTCAATCCAGAATTACTTGATATATTTATTACTTTAGAACAGTTTGATATTAATAAAAGCACAACATGAATGAGAAAGAGGACGGTCAAGTTTCAAATGAGTGATGGAGTCATGACAAATGAAGATAAAATTTAAGCATAGATAAATTATATTTAAGTAATCAATCTGAAGAAAATTAATGGTTGATAGCCATCTTACTAATCATTACAAAGTGACACTTACCTAAAAAGATTAAAAAAAGGTAATCCAAAAATCTAATCCGATGAAATCTAAAATGCGGCATCTAAGCCTGCACGAAAGTCAACTTAAGATACTCTTAAGTGATTCAACACCCCCAATTTTCCCAGTAGAAGCATCAGCATATGCTCGGTGGAGACCATTATACCCTTAAAATACTAAAATAATGATTTTAAAACTCTAAAATTCAGAACAAAATATTAATTTATAAAGTATGGACCATTATACCCTTCCTCTTCTCCAATCGATTAATGAATCAATTGGTTCCTTTTTACAGGAAGAAAATAGGTGGCTATACCTCCTTGCGAGCATCCTGCGAAGCGAGGACAGCATATAAGGTATGGGCAACGAGGTCAGTTCTTCTTTCAGACAAATACCATACCTTGAAGACAAGGCTTAGAATTTAAAATTTTCTGATTTGATTGCTTGATTGCACTTATCAGACAATAAATATAGAGTGAGGCTATGGTACTTCGGCTAGTGTACTATGGCTAGTGTACTACGGCTCAATATGGTACTTTTTAAAATCCTAACGGTCGATCCGAACCGTTCAATGTGATATCCATATGAATATGTACTTGCAAACTAAATTTTATATTTTTTCGAATTTTTTTACTATTTTTTTAGATAGGTAGAATTTTGATGGTCTAGAATTTGTATAAAACACTGAAAATTCTACCTATCTAAAAAAATAGTAAAAAAATTTGAAAAAATATAAAATTTAGTTTGCAAGTACATATTCATATGGATATCACATTGAATGGTTCGGATCGACCGTTAGGATTTTAAAAAGTACCATATTGAGCCGTAGTACACTAGCCAAAGTACCATAGCCTCACTCATAAATATATGTCAACATAAATTATACAATAAGAGAAGACATCAAAGACAAACTGTTATGGGATTTTCTCCACATTTATATATCCGAGTACATATAAAATAAGGTCTACGAAACAGTAGCATATTCTTAACTGTTTTATAATCTCACTCTAATAGCACAAAGATAAAAGCTAATATTGCACAACGAACTCAATGAGATCACTTAGCAACATGCCTGCTAGGATTCTTTATCATTCACCAAACATAATGTTTGCACTATTGCTGAAATAGCCATGATTGCTGCCACCACTAAACCAAGAATTAGATGCCGTAATAGTCAGATACCAGTATGGACTGGCAGGATTTTGTGTTCATTTTTTTCTAATTTGCCTTGAATGTAATTTTTATTTTCTTAACTAACTTCTTCATGAACTAATTGAACATTTTGCTTGTTAGATGGCAATTCTGGGTGGACCTGTACCAGTTAATAATAAACCTTTTAACATTTTGCTCGCATGAGGACATATGTCTATCCCTTAATATTATGGGGGTCATATGGAAGGCACAATGTACGCAGCTTTACAAGGGTAAACAACAGCCTCCGACAAGGGTGCTTCGCTTGGCGTTGATGCTGGTAAATAATGCACATAGGTGCAAACTGGTAAGCACTGTACCAGACTTTGTCAGAGCACCTAATCTTCAGGTCGCTGTACCAGATGTTAGGTTTTATTGTTGGGTAAATGGTTCCTTTGCTACTCGGGATCAAGGGGGAGCTGCCTACATGCTAATGTGTGGACGAATCATGGTACAATATGAGTTCCAATACACATTGACATTTACCCCATTTACCCCATTTCAGATGGAGGCCAACGCACTACTAATGGGGATCCACACATCTTTAATGCATGGCGCAACCTCTCGTGTATTCTACACTGATTTGCAACAGCTCTCTCTTATTTTGTCTTCCAGACAGGTGCCGATTAGCATCTACTGGCAACCACACAATGAGGTCATGCTGATAGCTATTACAAAGCTGCAGTTTCAGGAATTCAAATGTCTGTATGTGCCAAGGGAATTGAATGGTTTGGCCCACCAATTAGCTAATCTGGGCAGGTTCACAAGTTCTCATGTAAGGGGTTTACTTTTCCTTTATTTACTGGCATGTAACTCTTACAGGTATGTAACATAATGTGTGACTTATACTGGTATGTAACTCTTACTATGATAAATACAAAGCCTACGGCAGGTCAGCAAAAAAAAAAAATATTCTCTATTCAACAATTGTCCTGCTACCAACTCAGTTCTGGAAGCATATTTGTGACAAAATCGATTAATAAGACATGACTATTCATAAGCCAGCATGATGAAATCGATTAAAAAGGAAGAGCAAATTTCAGTCTGACTTGCTGCTAATCAAACTTCATTTTGGAATTTGTTTTCCCGTCAATGTACTTTTAACTTGTTTTTAAGCTTAACGAAATCAACTTTTAATTGAGATGTCATATTATACTTTGTGAAATCTTATAAGGGTAAAATGGGAGAGATGCCTATAGAAGCTAGCATCAATTTCTTTTAATTTTTATAAGGCTAAAATGGGAATTATGAATTTAGAAGGGTTGTGGAAATAGAATTAATGATTTAAGTTAATGAATTGGGTAAAGAAAGTTTGATTTCATTACAAAGTGACACTTACCCAAACAGAATAAAAGAAAGATAATCGAAAAATCTTGTCCGATGAAATTTAAAATGCAACATTTAAGCCTGATCAAAAATCAACTTGAGATACTCTTTAAAACTTCAACACCCTCAATTTTCCCAGCAGAAGCATCAGCATATGCTTGGTGGAGACCGGGAATAGTATGTTCATATGGTAGAATAAACTGTTTCACAAAACCCTTCTCACTTTGCTTAATAAAAGAAGCATATTTAACTTTAGACACATAAAGTCCTTTCGACATGAGAAGCTTTTTAACAGTGTTGCGGGGAATCAGCCTTTTCTCCAAGCTGTATGTGAGCAAAACTGGATGAGCCACCACTACACTCTTATCACAACCGGCTTCCTTTATCATGTACTCCATTTTGCTGCTTACCAGCTTTTCTGGTATCCGCAACACCATAGGGGCTTTACTAATCATTAGTGCTACCTCCTCCTCTGAAAACCCTATACTTTTCAAGTTATCTATCTTTGCATCTATGGTGGATTGATATTGATAGCTAATCGTTAATAATGCATTGAAAAAATTTGGTGATGAACGAGGAACACCTAATTTCTCAGCCCTCTCAACATTCATTTTTAAAACATCATGATTACAAGTAATCAATCTACTTCGTGAAATGGAATTCATCAAATTGATAAGTTGACGAGGAGAAAACCCACATTGGTCCCGAAGAAAAGATAAGTTGGGCATGAGCACATTTTCCACGCTATAACCCACAAGATTACTCCTCGGGATTTTGAATATCAACCAAACGCACTCTACCGATCCGAAGAACTCCATAAAGAACTCGATTTTGGGTACAAAATTAAAAAGAAAAATAGAAGGATTGTTGGCAAAGATAATCGAGATTTCTTGTATGGATAACCCGACTTCTTGTAACTTGGCAAAGTTGGGTCTCAAGCTGTTCTCCAGATTAGCGCGAAGGATGCGAGGATCTCGGGACACAGCAGTCTTTATGTCGGCCTCGCTTATGCCAATTTCTCTGAGGAAGTTGAGCACAGCATTGGGTTTATCAAAGGTCTTGAGGTTGTGGATATGTTTGGCAGCTTTGAGTGCATTTTCGGAGGAAAGGCCGCAGGATTGGACAAGGTATTCTACAGCCACGTTTGAATTAGATTTGGATTTGGTGGAGGAGGCGAGTGGAGGAAGAAGAAGAGATGGACGGAGGCGTGGTTGAATGTGGATATGAGTTCTCCCCACAAACAGATTCATAGACATGGTTGTCATAAGTCATAACTGAGCTTGATTTCTGAGGAGAGAGATGAAGAAACAGCGGATAAAATTTCTGAGGCGGAAAACCCTTAAATTCTTAGATCTCCTCTCTCTCTCTTTCTTCCCCTCATAATGGGCTTTGGGCCTTTTAAGACCTAAGTTATGAAAGAATAAAAAAAACTTTATTAGGCGTACAAATTTACAGAATGAAACCTTAAAAAATACCAGTGACATCAATCAATCTTAAAATAATAATGGTTGATATTCATCTTACTAATCATTACAAAGTGACACTTACCCAAACAGAATAAAAGAAAGATAATCGAAAAATCTAGTCGATGAAATTTAAAATGCAACATTTAAGCCTGAACAAAAATCAACTTGAGATACTCTTTAAAACTTCAACACCCTCAATTTTCCCAGCAGAAGCATCAGCATATGCTTGGTGGAGACCGGGAATAGCATGTTCATATGGTAGAATAAACCGTTTCACAAAACCCTCCTCACTTTGCATAATAAAAGAAGCATATTTAACTTTAGACACATAAAGTCCTTTCGACATGAGAAGCTTTTTAACAGTGTTGCGGGGAATCAGCCTTTTCTCCAAGCTGTATGTGAGCAAAACTGGATGAGCCACCACTACACTCTTATCACAACCGGCTTCCTTTATCATGTACTCCATTTTGCTGCCTACCAGCTTTTCTGGTATCCGCAACACCATAGGAGCTTTACTAATCATTAGTGCTACCTCCTCCTCTGAAAACCCTATACTTTTCAAGTTATCTATCTTTGCATCTATGATGGATTGACTCTGATAGCTAACCGTTAATAATGCATTGAAAAAATTTGGTGATGAACGAGGAACACCTAATTTCTCAGCCCTCTCAACATTCATTTTTAAAACATCATGATTACAAATAATCAATCTACTTCGTGAAATGGAATTCATCAAATTGATAAGTTGACGAGGAGAAAACCCACATTGGTCCCGAAGAAAAGATAAGTTGGGCATGAACACATTTTCCACACTATATAATCTTAGATTAGTACGCCGGTTTTTGATTATCAACCAAATGTACTCTACCGATCCGAAGAACTCCATAAAGAACTCGATTTTGGATACAAAATTATAAAAAAAAGTAGAAGGGTTGTTGGCAAAGATACTCGAGATTTCTTGTATGGACAACCCGACTTCTTGTAACTTAGCAACATTGGGTCTCAAGCTCTTCTCCAGATTAGAGCAAAGGATGCGAGCATCTCGGGACACAGCAGTATTTATGTCGGCCTCGCTTATGCCAATTTCTCTGAGGAAGTTGAGCACAGTATTGGGTTTATCAAAGGTCTTGAGGTTGTGGATATGTTTGGCAGCTTTGAGTGCATTTTCAGAGGAAAGGCCGCAGGATTGGACAAGGTATTCTACAGCCACGTTTGAATTAGATTTGGATTTGGTGGAGGAGGCGAGTGGAGGAAGAAGAAGAGATGGACGGAGGCGTGGTTGAATGTGGATATGAATTCTCCCCACAAACAGATTCATAGACATGGTTGTCATAACTGAGCTTGATTTCTGAGGAGAGAGATGAAGAAACAGCGGATGAATTCTGAGGCGGAAATCCCTTGAACTCTTAGATCTCATCTCTCTCTCTTTCTTCCCCTCATAATGGGCTTTGGGCCTTTTCAGGCCTTTTCAGACCTAAGTTATGAAAGAATAAAAAAACTTTATTAGGCGTACAAATTTACAGAATGAAACCTTAAAAAAACCAAGTTATGAAAGAAACATGACTTAGATAGGACAGATTCATATCATTTATTATAAAAGGTTTAAGTAAAAAAAAAAAAAGTTTAAGTTGCCTTGTGAAGATTGTAAGTGAAAAATATTGTGAAGATTAGATGCATATCATTTCGTTCTAAAAAAAAAATTTCGTAAAGAAGAAGTGGCGCGCGTCCGATGAGTATCGGATTCAAATCAGTCTGATCGTTGATCCTGAACTGCCCGATTCACTTCATTATCCATGTGCACTTCATCTGTACGAATATTGAAGTAGCAAGTACGGATTATAAAGCAAATTGAACAGTTCTGAGTAAATATTGAACCAATTTATCTGATACCCTTCGGATGCGCCCTGCGCTCCGGTTTAACAAATGTAAATCTTCGTAAAGCCTTAAAAAAGCTTAACGTTGCTCAAACTTTGGTTGCCAACATAGAAATAATAGAAGTTAGCTCTAATGTACATCTACCTCTTTCCTCTTTCATGATATATTCATTTGATACATTAAAACATATACATCCATTTGTTTTACTTCAATTAAAAAATTAATTAAAATTATAGATTTGTTTTTTATTATTTAAAATAACATGTGTAAAATAACCTTGTCAGATATTAAAAGGCATTTTATGTCTAGTTATTATATTAAGGTATGTTTGATTGCAAAACAAGAATAACTAGAATAGCTCTTTTGTCATTTGTCTTATTAGAATAGCCAAATTCAAAATTTTTGTAAGAATAGGCTATTCTAATAAGACAAATGACTTGAATTCTCTATTCTAGCTATTCAACTCCAACCAAACATAAAACAAACTATTCCAAATAGTCTTGTTTCAAAAATAGCCTATTCTCACTCCAACCAAACATACCCTTAGTGATTTGCTGGGGGTCTCAATTAAATTTGTTAGCACGAATGTGAGTTATGGTTCTATACTTCTATACTTTATATTTATTTTTAATTTTTTAAGTTTGTTTGGCGAGAGTTAAATTAATTAGAAATCCTTTTTTTGAGCACTAAAGTATTAATAGTATTTCTCTTCTATGATTTCAAGTTAACAAGCATCACACAGACTTCCATCAAACAGCTTGTGCTCAATCAATTAGACTTAGCATCAACGCTGTAATAGCAAATATAACGAATCAAAGACTGATACAAGAAGCCTGAATCAAAGACTTTGCTAACACACAACCAACAAATAAACAATGAATTAGATTAACTAGGGCCTAATTGACAATACAACAAGAAATAAATATAAAGCCAGAAGCACAGTCATAAAACCCTTTGTTAAGTATGTACAATTATAAAAAAAAAAAATAGCATTTTTTATCTCAAAAGGTAACCTAATTAAACACTACTTCAAGATTGGACCTTTTCTTTTTTCTTGCCATTGGTTCTAACTTTCAAATGAAGTGCTATTGATTTTGCTGCTTCAGGTATAGATGGTAGTTTGGAGCACTTTGGCCTAAATAAAAAAAATTACGGAAGTTTTAGCTAGCGACTGAGAAAATAAAAAGAATAAATTGCTACTTCTGGTAAATAATTGAATAACTCAAGTGAATACCTTTTAACTGAAATTTGAATTAGATCAATTGAATCTTCATAGTCATCTTCCTACAATTAAAAATGTTTCCAAAAGAACTTGAACATCACATATTTAGTTTTATATTATGTAAGTAATTTACAATCAATAATTTATCTCATGTCTGGTAAAGAGAAAACCTTCTATGCCTATTTACATCTAAAAATCAAATGTGTCAGCCTATGCTTGCCATTTTTTTCTGGCATGTTAATAGATAACACAAACAAACATAGAAATGAATAAATAGAGGAACATTTACTTGCTCTAAGGGATCAGAAGGTTTCTCAGAATCTGATAGCTCTTTTTCTTTGTTAGAAGCAAGATTAAGCCGTTTCCTCTTATTTAATCCTGCATTCAATTGCTTCTTATCCCGTATCTGTTAGGCCAAATGCATAAATTGGGGTAAAATTGGTATAATAGAATTTCAATAATCCCAATTCAGGCTTAATTTGAACAAATTGAGGCCAAATTTAGTTAGTACTAATTGAATTTGAACCTTCCAAATGGAGCCTTTTCGAATCAAAATCTTAGCAGACTTCCACCCGGGCGTGCTTGTATCAATAACAGTTGCCTCGGTTCGACCTTTTGTGCCCGAACCCGTTTTCAAACCTGAACCCGCTTCAATCCTCTTCTTCCCCTTCTTCTTCTTCTTCTTTTTCTTCTTCTCTTTAACTCGGTGATTTTTCTTGATAGCCTTGATCGTGAGGTCGGCCTCGTCAGCACTTGTAATGATATTTTTCAATATGCAAATCTTAGGTGTAGGTTGCTTGCGTAAACCTCTTTTAGCATTGAAATTTGAGGTGGGATTTGAATGGAGAGGATCCATGACAAAGAGATCAGCTAAGATGGTAGTCATGGCATCAGAATTAGGTGAAATAATTTGTGAATCGGGGTTAGGGTTAGGGTTAGGGTTTGAGGGAGGAGTGGAGTCGTTGAAACCCTTGAGAGTGTGAAGGCGATCGAGCCATGTGGAACTGGGCTTTGCTTTTGGGAGTGAGCAGAGCATTGTGTATTTGAAAGAAGGAAGAAGTAACTACACTGGATTTGCTCTGCTTACTCCTTGAGCTGAGTTGAGGAAGGAGAAGTGCGAGTCCGGATCCTCTGTGGCGACTTCAATTTTGAATTTGGATCTACACCGTCCGATCAGAATCTGAAGTGGAATGCACAGTGTCCTTAAAATATTTGTGCCAAAGCACATCGGACGGTTCAGATCTAACCACAAAATTTGAGTTACCTTAGGTGATATGAGTGCCGCGTGTCCGGTGCCCGTGTCATGAAATGAAGCGAAATTGTATGGAACAATTGTAGCGGTTTTTATAATCAATCAAAAGGTAAATGAAAATCGAGAGAGACCTATGAAAATAAATCTGCTGCAATTTTGAATCTAGTGGTTCAATTTTTTTGAAAATGCATCTCAAAATAACTGGTTTTTTCTTGCGTACGTATCTCGAAATATTTCGACGGCTAAATTCGAATTGCAGGGATTTCAAGATCACTATTCACTGGTCTCGGATTACAGCAGATTCGGACTCGAGAGCTATGGTAATGCAAATGACGCATCGACTAATGTTAGAGATTCATATCAACAATTAAATCTGAACCATTAAACATCATCTCTATATTAAAATGTATTTATAGATTAAATATTTCAAATTTCAAATTTTATTTTATTACTTTTTAGATAGATAGAAAAAGGACTATTTTCGGATGGTTCGGAATTTTAAGATCAAGTGATTTCTTTACAACAACAAGTCAACAATCAAACTTTTAATCTCAAATAAGTTGGAATAGGTTAGAAATGAAACCCAATCATAATAAGTGATTTCTATCTATTTAAAAAATAGTAAAAAGACTCTAAAAAATGTAAAACTTGTTCTTCAGATACATTTCATACAAGGTTCTAAATAGCGCGCTATTGCGGCGTTATAGCACCGCTATAGCGTTTTCGGACCATAAAAGCTATGGCGCTATTGGCGCTATCGCGCGCTATTATGCGTTATAGCGGCGCTATTTGGACATAATGTTGTTTTTTCAGTTGTTCCGCTATGACGTGATAAACGCTATTTAAATCTTATTTTCATATGAAAATCGTGTTTAACTGTTCAAATTGATTATTTGAAATATAAATATAAATTCATAGTACAATCGATCCGTAATATGCATATATATGTTACTATAATTCATTCAACTAGATTTTTTTTCTGGTTGGATGTCTGTTTTGCACATTTGACATATCTTGAAAATGAATGCCACATGGGCCGAGATGCTGTGTGTTCTCGCTCTCTTAATTTTTTTTGCTGTCATTACTAATCATCTATATCTATTGAAAAAGAGTTTTATTTTCTTTCTTTTTTTTACTTCTTATCTTTCACATATGAGATGCATATTTGCACAATAAACGCATGAATTCGTACTCGAGTTGTTATGAAAAGTTGCATTTCATACATGTGTTATGCCGACATTTTTATTAATTCCAAAGTTAATTACAAATTAATAAATATACCCACTAATGTTGGGAATTTATAAAAATATCCATACCGGCTATTTTTTGGTCGGTTTTAATTATTTCGGTACTGGCCATTTTCTGGCCGGTACTAATTTTTTTTTTTAGAGACACTATGAATAGCAAGATGCTGAAATCTAACACTAAAAATTAGATTTTTTTTTAATATTTGTTAGATTACTTTTTTATATATATAATTAGCATATTTATACTAAAATAGGCTAAATTACTTGAAATTATGTTAAATTACGCTGAATTACACTAAATTACAATAATTATGTTAAATTATGCTAAAATACGCTAAATTATACTAAATTATGCTAAATTATGCCGATTTTGTGCCATATTTCATAAATCATAAAAACTAGTAAAAAAATTTCAAAAATAATAAAAATTGGTATTCTACAAGTTCATTATATAACTAATTTACTAAGCTATGTAGATTAAATAATAGAAATGAAAATCTTAATCTGAAACTTCAACTCAAGTTTTGAGGCTCTTCACTATGTTTTTTGGCAATTCTGAATTTTGAAATCCTGCAAAGCTTTGCAAAGTAGGCACTGACGTATGCGTATTTTGACAAGCTTTCCGAAAATGATCATTTGCTGAAATCGGACACTCGAGCACCGTTTTATGGCCGTTTGAAGTTTCGTTGTCGTTTTTCGCCTTCTCAGTATCATCCCTATTCATATGTAATTTAGCGTAATTTAACGTATTTTAGCATAATTTAACGTAATTTACGTAATTTAGCATAATTTAGTGTAATGCAGTATAATTTAACATAATTTCAAGTAATTTAGCGTATTTTAGTATAAATATGCTAATTATATATCAAAAAAAGTAATCTAACAAATATTTAAAAAAATTTCGAATTTTTAGTGTTAGATTTCAGCATCTTGCTATTCATAGTGTCTCTAAAAAAAATAGTATTGGTCATTTTCTGGCCGGTACCGAGAAAAATTAAAACTGGCCAGAAAATGGCCGGTATGTAGGGCTGTAAACGGATATCCGCTCCAAATCCGCTTATTATCCGAATCCAGATTTAAACCGATACGGATATTTTTTGCATAGAGAAATTTGATACGGATACGGATACAGATAATTCTTTGAAAGTATAAACGGAGCGAATATCCGCACTATCCGGATCCGAAATTTCAACTTCTCCGCTTCGCTAGAACTTGACTTTCAGCGATCAATATTCCCTAACTCCTCTCCATTCCTATATCTTCTCCATTTCTTTACCTTTTTTAATTTACTTTTGTTTTTCTTAATTGTTTTTAATTTAGTATTTGTACTTAAAGTTCATATGACTCAATTATCCGACAATTATTCATTTCGTAACCGTATTTGAATCCGTATCCGTGGATTATCCGCTCCGTATTCGTATCCGTTTAAGACGGATTTGATTTGAAATTTTGATATCTGTTTACTATCTGTATCTGCTCATTGAAAAACGGATACGGATTTGGTATCAGCATTATCCGCTCCGTTTACACCCCTAGTGGTATGGATATTTTTATAAATTTCCAACATTAGTGGGTATATTTATTAATTTGTAATTAACTTTGGATATTAATAAAAATGTCAGTGTGTTATGCGTTTTTTTACCATTATTTAAACAATATAAGCATACACTCGTGTATATGATGTTTTTATTAGTCATTTTCTCAGCCATCCAAATATACACTTGAAATCAAACAAATGTTATTTTTGTAATATGCAGAAAATTTAATTTAATTTAGAGTTATAATTTTAAAATGAAATTTAACTCAATCAACTTTGAATTAAAAATTAAAAGAAACTATAGTATTAAAGGAAATCCACCGTATTCATATTCTTAATATCCGATTTTTTTTTTATTTGCCGCTTTGTAATTATTTATCATTTTCGCTTATTATTTTTCACATTTATTTGTTGCATATTTGCACAACAGACAGCATGAGTTCATACTCAAGTTCTTATGAAATTATGAATTGAGTTAATAAAAGCATACACTCATATATATTATGTTTTTTTAATATACATAATAATTAAATTAATTTAAAAATATAAATTTAAAATAAATTTATATAGTTAGTTATTAATTATTTGTTAGTTTTCTCCAAAACTTTATGCAAATTGTTAAAACTTTGATATTTTAATAAAGGTTTTAAGTAAAAATTATTGTGTAATAAATTAATATTTTTTGAAAATTTAGATACTATAAATGTAAATTGCCAAAACTTGTAACTAATATGATGCGTTTGTAAACTACTGTACATATCTTGATAAAATATCCAACTAAAATATGAGATATCGTTTTCTTCATTTTTCTTAGACAATCTAAATTGATCAATTAATTTCCTGTTTGAGAAAATATGATTTATTTTATAATAATTAAAAAAACGTTTAATACGTTCTTTTTAATAGTTTCCTTCTTTATTTTTGAGCATATCAAACAAGCCGTTCCATTCTAGTGTGTAGCGAGCTGCGCGTATTTTGGTTTTTAACCCGTTTGCCTACCAAAATGATTCACCACACGGAGCATTATACAGTATCTTCTGAGGAAAAAACTGAAAAACAAGAAATAGCAAATCTGAACCGTCGTATTGCAATTATGTGCAAATCTGAACCGTCTCTATATATCCGTTTTGATGGGTAATGATTTTAACAGATCAGTTTTAGCTTCATGCAGCGCACAAATCATGTGCCGCGCTGTTTTGATTCAATAGTCTATGCGCTGCATTAAGTCAAAATAGATCTGTTAAAATATTCAACCCTTTTGATGGGTTTCTAATTTTGGAAACTTTGCACTTGTGGAATCTACAGATGGATTCAGATCAAAATCAAAAGTAACGAAAAAACACCTTTCTTTGGTCGAATCAATATTCTCTGAGGTAATAGATATTTATGTTTGGATCATGGCCGTGCGATCGGAATCTGGGCCAATCCAGCACGAGGTGGAACGCACCGGGACGCTTTAATAGTCGTGCGATTCTGATTGGATGGTCCAGATCCAAACAGAAATATTCTGTTACCTTAGGTGATACGAATTCTCTTTGGTCTACCTTTCTTGGGCCTTCCGAGTTCCCGATTAGTCCGAATCCTCTGCATTAACCTACCATTTGAGTTTTTCTCCAGATCGTCCGATCAGAATCTCCTGTAATGCACGGCTCTTTAATATTCGTGTGAATTCTGATTGGACAGTCCAGATTTAATCTCAAACGGTGCGTTAATGCAGAGGGATGTGAAACAGCTTGTCTCCAGTTTTGTGAAAAATGGAGACGACAATCATCTCCTACCCCAAAACTATGGAGCTCCCTTAGTTAGGTGATCTAGACCTCTTCTCACCAGACCCACTCTCTCCCTCGCTCGCTCCTTCCCTTTCAAGCCTAACGCTACGAACAAAGAGAGAGAGATCCATGGAGGAATCGAAAGAGAAGGTATCATCGCTTGTAGATCTAGTTCTCTCTCTCTTCGATCTCAAGGGATCGAGCGGTGATGCCTCTAAGGAGGAGGTCATCACGCTGATCGCCACGTCAGCGGCGCTGGTGGTAGGGTGTCTCTTGCTGATCCTTTGGCGCCGTTCCGGGAAGGTTATTAAGCCAGAGCCGCCGCGTCCGCCGCCACTGAAACTGGAGGTGAAGGAGGAGGAGGTGGATGACGGGAAGAAACGGGTTACCGTGTTCTTTGGTACACAGACTGGTACAGCCGAGGGATTCGCTAAGGTAAAAAATACTCTGTATCAGTAGATTTTTGCAATTATATCACTGATCTATCAGTAAATTGTGCAGCAAATTTGGAATCATAAGCTGTCAAAATTTTATTCGAAATGGTTGCCTATCTCTAATTTCTACCATCTAAAAGCTGGAGAAATGGAGAGGTTGCATTGTTGCATAGAATCCCTATGGTAAATTAGTAATTCATTCATGCACAAGGGGGCATTATAGGGATGATGAAAATTGCAGTAAAAGTTGCTTTTTGGTAGTAAACACTTGAAAAGAAGCAATCATGATGATCCTTTTTTTGCTTGTTTTGTTTTGTTTTGATTAGTCGTTAGTGGAGGAGGCGAGATCACGGTATGAAAAGGCGTCTTTCAAAGTTATTGATCTCGTAAGTATGTTTAATCATTGGTTTTACTAATTTGTTTTATCTTGTTGATCTTACTAATTTCATATTAACTAACATTTATTTTTATTTTTGCAATTATAGGATGATTTTGCGGCTGATGATGGAGAGTATGAAGAGAAATTGAAAAAAGAGACTCTTACTTTGTTCTTTTTGGCCACGTAAGCTTTAGTCTTTTTTACGTGTTAGTAACATATATTTTTCTTTAGGTACAGTTCAATTTGCTGAACTAGATGAAACTTTAATTAAAATGATGCTAAAATCATGAAAAACTCTTCTTAAAAACTATGAGAAAACTCAACAAGGCACAAAAGTTATCTGATAGTATTACATTTTGCACTAGATATAAGAAGATAATATAACCAAAAATTCTTGGTGCTTTTCCAATATTTAAAAAAGAAAGAAAAGCTGAATTACAATATGAAAAAAATATCATATGATTGTTTTATTGTCTTTTCATATTTAGTTATGGTGACGGAGAGCCAACAGATAATGCTGCTAGATTCTACAAATGGTTCACTGAGGTTTGTTTAAGGACTCTTAATCTTTGCTTTTTTTCTTCTTAAAGTTTGGCTGATAATTACAATCAAGGTTTTGTTGCAATTGTAAGATCAAAGGAAGTACATCTGTGCATCTTGCCCTTTTACATTTTTCCTTTTCAATTTGGCCTTCAATTATGACTAATTCATTTCTTTTGGTATAATTTTAATATTAGGAAAAGGAAAGCAATGATTTGTTCAAGGATTTGAACTTTGCTGTATTTGGTCTTGGCAACAAACAATACGAGCATTTCAATGAGGTTTACATTTTATACTGATAATTAACATCCTATGTTATACTACATTTTAGGCACAGATGATTGATTTTTTATTTTTTTTGTTTAATAATACTCAGGTGGCCAAGGTGGTAGACAGGGTCCTAGTTGAGCAGGGTAATTACTTTTACATCATGCCCCCTTGTATTCTTTTTAAATCTAATTGAAGAAATGTAAAAAAAAACAGAGCCCATTTTATCCATATCCATTATTCTCGACAGTTAAGTAACACTTTCATGTTCATTTAATTTTTGTTTAGGAGCAAAGCGATTGGTACCAGTGGGGCTTGGTGATGATGATCAGTGCATTGAGGATGACTTCACTGCATGGTAAGCATTCAACTATCTTTTATTTGCTAAAAGAAAATCTTAATATTATATAATGGTTGTTAAAGCATGCATCATATTCTTATTTTTAGTCCTTTGACTTTTAAAGATTTTACTTCTATCATCAAAAGCCCGATTTGAGGGTGGTGACGGCTGAGTTTTATTCACAAGTCCTTGACGACTGCATTAGACTATCTAATCAAGACTAATCTGAGTTAGCTGATAGTCATTTTTTAGCAGCATAGGACCTTTGATATTTTATACTTGTTTAAATTAAATGGTTCATCACAAGTAATTGTTTATGTGCAAAAGCTTCAACATGTATAAGGACGTCAAATATACATATTTGTAACAATTTTTATAATATTGGTGTCTTTTTTCTCCTAATTGTATTATGTTTTGGAAGAATATTTATGAACCAGTTGCTACTTTATAGCCATGCTTAAAGAGGTTTAACACATGAGTTAGGTAAATTGATTTCCTACATCAGTCTGATTAGAAAATGGACTTTTTATAGATTTCCATTTCTGGTTTAATATAAGGTTCTCTTCTTATTTTTTACTCTCTCAAAACTTCAGCTAATTTATGTTCTCATTGAATTTGTAGGAAGGAGCTGTTGTGGCCAGAACTGGATCAGCTTTTACGTGATGAGGATGATACATCAGGTGCAACCACACCATACACCGCAGCCATACCAGAATACCGGGTCGTTTTAATCGACCCGTGTGAAACTTCTTCACACCTGGAGAAGTCTTGGAGTCTCGCTAACAACCACAGCACCATTGACCTCCAACACCCTGTCAGGTTAGGAGTGTTTCATACAAAACCTCAAAATATCAAAACATCAAATATACCCTTGGAAATATAAGAATGTTTCTTTATACTTTTCTTTCTTCGCAACATGTTTTGGTGCCGCTGTTTCTTTTTACAATATTCGAGACTTGAGTAAAGAATCTGAACTATTGATCTTGTTTCACAAGCAATCGATGCACATGAAAATTTGTACTGTTAATTCCATTTTATACAAGATCAAGTGGTAAAAAAGTTAGCTCACTAGAATTTGTCATTGTAATCAAGTTGGTCTATTCATTTTTGCCACTTGGTCTTGTATAATACAGCCTTGAAAGCTTATAAAATATATGCATTAAAGAGTAGGATCAACAATTTGGATTCGTCATTAATACTTTGTTTTCCGAAGTATTAATACTAAAAAGAAGCTTTGAACAAAAAAAGACTGCTGCTTTGCTTATTTATGAACAAATTAGGATGGAGGTATAGTGTTGGTATTTGACATTTATTATGGGTTGAGACTATTGTCATTTCCCAAAAACATATGTTTGTACTAGCATAAGTATATCCTTCTAGTTTTAGATTAGATTTCTAATTTTTCGTCTTGATGTATGTAAAGGGCTAATGTGGCTATACGCAAGGAACTCCATGCACCAGCTTCTGACCGATCATGCATTCATCTTGAATTTGACATCTCTGGCACTGGCCTCTCGTGAGTTGAATTACACTTCATCTAAATATATATATTAAATACATCATGTACCTAATATTACGAAATACATAAAAAAATTATAATTTTGTATCCCATTTATAATTTCCAAACTAATTATTTTAAAAGATATAAATTATTCATTAAACAAAATGATATAAAATTCTATATAAATCAATTTTTTCATAAGATATAGTTAAAAAACTATATAACATGTCGAAGCCTCGAGCAAAACTTAATCTTGCCCTTGTATTTTTAATTCTCAGGTATGAAACAGGGGACCATGTTGGGGTATATTCAGAGAATAGTCTGGAAACTGTAGAGGCAGCGGCAAGGCTACTTGGCCTTTCTCCCAACACTCTCTTCTCTATACATTCTGACAATGACGATGGTACTCCTCTAAAGGGGGGAAGTTCATTGGCACCTCCCTTTCCTTCCCCATGTACTTTGAGAACTGCACTCGCTCGTTACGCTGACCTCCTTAATTTTCCCAAAAAGGTAAAATTCAGGTTGTTCCTCCATTTTTTAAACGTTAATAACTTAATTAAAAGTCAAATATCAAAATTCGACAGTTAGATTTGATCTATATCATTTTCTCTATGAACATATAAAAGATTATGACCTTTCGATTTTGTTTTGATCGTGTATCAAGAGCTTGCAAAAATACATAGATATGGATAAATTCTGGACGTTGATTTTATAACTTGTTAATTCACATAAAATGATAACCGAAAAATGATAAATTTTTTATGTGCACGTAGAGAAAATAATATAGATCACATTATTGGTTTTATTTTGACTTGTGAATTTTAAAATTTTTGTTATTAGAAAATTAAAAATTGGAGGCATGATGTAAGCACAAAAAATTGGAGGCATTTGAACCCTCTATTGAAATACTCTTTTATGTTTATTATATACTCATTTCAAAATCCAGAATTATTCAAATTTTTTTTTTTACTGAAACTCAGGCAGCTTTGCTGGCTTTAGCGGCATACGCCTCCGAGCCGAGTGAAGCTGAAAGACTGACGTATTTAGCGTCTCCTGCTGGAAAGGTTTGTGTAAATTTTTCATTTTTTTTTTTTTTTTGGGTTATTAAATCTTATCCTTTTGCATGTCATGTCAGGATGAGTATTCTCAGTGGGTAGTAGCTAGTCAGAGAAGTCTTCTAGAAGTGATGAGTGAGTTTCCTTCAGCAAAACCTCCCCTTGGTGTCTTTTTTGGGGCTATAGCACCTCGACTCCAGCCCCGTTACTATTCTATCTCCTCCTCTCCAAGGTATCTATCCTTTTCATAAAAAAAGGGAAGAGAGAGAAAAGCTGGAAGTGCTTCTATTTTCTTTCTAATTTAAAGGACTGTTTTGTTTTCATGCAGGATGGCGCCAACAAGGATTCATGTGACATGTGCGCTGGTTCATGGGCCCACACCAACTGGGAGGATTCACCAAGGAGTTTGCTCTACTTGGATGAAGGTACTCATATTTTGTTACTCTTTTCATTGAGTGAGGCTATGGTACTATTCATTGCGCGGATCGGTCCGTACTATGGATCAATATCTCCATTGTCAAAGTCCAAACAATCGATCTGAACCGTTCAACATGATTTCCATTTGAAAATGTACTTGCATGTACCCGCTGACTAAATTTTACATTTTTTTTTATTTTTTTAGATAGGTAGAAAATCACTTGATCTAAAAATTCTAGACCATTCAAAAGTAGTGATTATAATAAAAAAATTCTAAAAGATGTAAAATTTAGTCTGAAAGTACATTTTCATTTGGAGATCATGTTGAACTTTAAAAATAGAGATATGGATCCATAGCACAGTCGATCCATAATATTATCTCTTAATTCCTGTATGACCCGATTTCCTTTTCTGGTCCTTTGTGATGTATACATATCGTGATGTATTGTATTGTATTTATTTTCTTTTTAGAACACACTACCACTGGAGTACAGTGAGGAGTGTAGCTGGACCCCGATTTATGTTCGTCAGTCAAATTTCAAACTTCCGTCAGATCCATCTGTACCTATTATCATGATTGGTCCTGGTACCGGTCTTGCACCCTTCCGGGGCTTCTTGCAGGTACACACTACCATTCCAAAGTTTTTTTAACTTTTTTATACATGATTCGGATTGTTTACTATGGTCTCACCTCTAAATGTATATTTCTTGGGAAACTTTTTTTGTACTATTGCAGGAAAGACTTGCCCTGAAGCTGTCCGGAACAGAACTTGGCACATCTATTCTCTTTTTCGGTTGTAGAAATCGCAAGATGGTATGATTTCACATTTTGTGTTATTTTTTCATAGATTTTTCCCCATTTGGTTATATGTTTTTGACTTTTAAGATTATATGATTTCTGACTGGATAATAATTGAAAATTTAAGGATAAAAATGTACAATTTCAGGACTTCATTTATGAGGAGGAATTAAGTAATTTTGTAAATGAGGGGGCTTTGTCTGAGCTTATCCTTGCATTTTCGCGTGAAGGTTCGGCTAAAGAATATGTGCAACATAAAATGGCCGACAAGGTATTAATAAATAATAAATATCAATTCATTTATTTTCTACTTGGTTATTTATTTCTAGATATTATGTACTAATAATGGATATTGTTTTCATGTACTTAGGCATCAGAGATTTGGAGCATAATTTCAAATGGAGGCTACATTTATGTGTGCGGTGATGCCAAAGGAATGGCTCGGGATGTTCATCGGGAACTGCACAAAATTGTTCAAGAACAGGTACACATCCAAAACTCTTTATAACAACAATTAAAATAAATCAAGAGAAAATACAGTTTTAATTTGAAAATTGGGTAATTTCAATTCCAGGGATCACTGGATAGTTCAAAAACAGAGAGCTATGTGAAGAGTTTGCAAATGGATGGGAGGTATCTCCGTGATGTGTGGTGAAACAAAACAAAACCTTCAAGGGAGAAAGATATACATTCAAATTGGCGTTTTCATTGTTATTATTCTTTGACCTGCTAAGCCTAACAAGGTTTTATTAGTGTAATATATAACTTCAAATTAAGTTTTGCGATTTATCATAATTAGGATAAATTTCTAAATTGTATTCAGGCGGGGAGGTGAAATAAGGAAAGCTAGATTGGATTTGGATGGTGGTGAGAAATTGTTCCGGAGTTGGTATGCATTTGAAAATTTGAGAAATTTTTATTAAGATTTATTTGAGAAATTTTGAATAAATTTCAGATCAGTATATAATGACAAAAAATGTACTTGTTACAAGTATTAGTGTGTTTTGAAACTCGTGTGTTATGTACAGTTTGTACACGGAAAATAAATTAGAGAAAATAAATGTGTATTGGACTATTGGGTGATAATTAAAAGAGGAGGGTTTAAATGTCTCTATTTTTTGTGTCTCCATTATGTCTCTATTTTTAAAAACTTTAATAAATCGAAATTTAAAACTTAAAAAGTCAAAATAAACCTATTAGATGTGATCTATGTTATTTTATCTATGCACGTGTAAAAAATTATAACATTTCAATTTTGTTTTGTACTGGAACCCAAAAATAAAAATAAAACAACTGTTGATAACTTTTGCATCTGAATATTGATATGATATTCAGAAAATGAAAAATAAATAGAGATAGAGGGACTAAATCCTTCACTTGTGGCCTATGCCTGAGCTGAGTGCCAAAAGAAATGGTAAACACAAAACAAACAGAACATAACAACGAACGGGACAAAAGAAACAAGAAATGAAACGCAACATTAAAATATTAAAAAACATGCGCATCCAGGGAATCGAACCCTGGTCAGTACCGTGGGAGGGTACTATGATACCACTACACCAGATGCGCTTTTGTTAGAAATGATTCAAAATAGTTTATATTACTTGTAACAAAAGAACCAATCCCAGGCGCACATTTCCCGGTTACAGTATCTAGGTTATATATATATATATTTGTAAGTAGCCCGTAGGTAGTGTTATGCAAACGGGCCGGACGGTCCAGGCCAGGTAAAACCCGTGGCGGGCAACGGGCACGGGCAACACGGGTCACGGGCGACATGGGTAGCGTAGCACGGGTTTTTTTTTTCAAAAACCTTACCCGGCCCGGCTCAACCCCCCGAGTTGCACGGTCCGGGTAGCACGGGTCCGGTCCGATCCGGACCGTTTTTTTTTTGTTTCTGTTTTTTTTTTCTTTTTAAACCAATAAAATATAAATCAAAATTCATTTGACATGATTGCATATTTGAACTCAATAATTTTGTTATAATAAAATATAAATCAAAATTACGAATTATTTTAAAACAATGTTGCTTAAATCAATTACTTTAAAATATCTTAAATCAATTACTTTAAATTTAAAACAATAAAATATAAATAAAAAATTTCTTAAATCAAAATTACGGGTAGCACGGGTTTAGGGTACGGGTATCACGGGTCAAGGGTACGGGTAAGGGTTAGGCGGTACACGGACCGGACCGGGCGGTCCGGGTTTGAAACGGACTGGGTTATCATGAGTTTAATGGCAAAAAACCAAGTCCGGTCCTTTTCAACCCTTACCCGGGTTA
Source organism: Carex kokanica (assembly GCA_025461125.1). Lineage (NCBI taxonomy): Eukaryota > Viridiplantae > Streptophyta > Magnoliopsida > Poales > Cyperaceae > Carex > Carex kokanica. Next base: position 701,928 of record JAJGRX010000675.1, on the reverse strand, counting down.
CCCATGGACCCGTGTCAAACCCGGGCACGGTCTGGACCGGACGGGTACGGGTCACGGGCAGACCAGACGGGTACGGGTCACGGGCAGACCGGACCGGATTTGACCCGCCCGGGTAATTTCAAAACACTACCCGTAGGCATAACATTTGATATAAGGAATTAAGGATCAGTACATATTATATTTAATAGTAGACTTTTTGTATCTAGTAATTGGAATGAATAAATAGATAATAACTTATTCGTAAATGATTGGATTCGGATCACAAGTATTTGTTGAATCTCTTTTCATAAAAGTTATATATATATAGTTCATATTCTTCTTTCATCTTAAACATTCCAAATCAAATAATTTATTATAATATAAGTTGTGAACATTATTCTAAATCAAATAATATACGTAATTTTCATACTAGTTTGAGTATATATCTCATGATTTTTGCTCTTTCAATGACAACGTCTATGTCAATTTGCAGAACTAATTAAGCCGTGGAATTTGAGACAAAAAAAAGATTAAATAAAATGTCCTGTTACAGTTCATATTACTTCTGTCTATCTTTGTTTAATATATATTGAAATTCAAATTGATAATCATTAGTTCACAACTCAAATGGACACCTTCATAAGCAAAATATGCTGAAGGTGCATTTAGCATAATTAAAATTAGCTCTACAACATTTTCACCCTTTATTTCCCACCATTTATAAAAAATTTACAATCTTTTCATTTCCGTACCAATTTTATGGGCTCTACAACTATGCATACAGTTATTTTTTACGGCCTTCATATTTGAATTAGACTATGATATCTAACTACATATTTAATCATATTTGAATTAGACTATGATATCTAACTACATATTTAATCATGTTATGTAGCTATTATTTTTGGTTTCCTCCAAAATTTTATGATAATTGTGAAAAACTTTGATATTATAATAAAGATCTTGAGCAAAGTAGTATTTGCTCAAATAATTAAATGGTATATATCATATATGCAAATCGCAAAATTTGCAACTCACGTGATTCACTTATAAACTATCGTAATGAGCATTTTATACATGAACCTATGGTACTTTTTACATGAAACGAGAACATATTTTTATTTAGAGTGACTTGTTTTGAATGAGTACTTTATTTTTCTTTACAGATCTCTAGTTAACTACTAGTCACTGTTATTAAAAAATAAAACCGGACCGAACCGACAGCTAAACAAGAAAAAATCGGATCCGGGACCATATACGGTTTGGTTCAGATGAAAGACCAAATTAGCATGTAAACCGGAAAAAAATAATAAAAAATTGATCGGAAAATTATGTGTTATCTTTTGTGTTATGTAACTTGTTTTTTAAAATTAATTATGTGTTTGTGCATTATCAAATAGTTGTCACAACGTTGTTTTCTTTATAAAAAATTTCAAAATACTAAAATTTTGATATGAATAGTCACAAGTTTGATTCATCTAAAAAAATAAAGAAATTTTATGTATATTCACTTGTAAATAAAATATATAATCCCCCTTGGCTACTTGCAGCTAGCGTGTAAGCCAAGTCATCCTTGTGATCCTTTTTATGTATAGTCGTATAGAATGAAAATATTTTCGTACAAGGACATAAATGTAATTACATAACTACTATAATATTTGATGAAAATATTATAACTACTATAAATGAAAATTACTATAGAATGAAAAGTTATAAGATTTATTATCTTAAAAGTTGAATTGTATTTAGTTTTTGTGTCTTCTACCATAGACGAAATTATAAATTTAAATTTAGATTGAGGGGGCTAAAATGTAAAATGTATAAGATTTGACGGTTAGGATTAATTTAAATCAAAGTTTTCATAACCGCAAAATATAATTCTAACAACTAAGTTACCAAGTTACAAATACATATTAATGCAAATCTATCTACTAGTCTTAAATATTTAGTACTTTACATGAATCCAATTTCAGGAAATATTCCTGCAAACCAACCTTATTAACTTAGAACTAGCTCTAACATTTATTGAAGGCACTATCCCAATCTTTATTCACTTTCTGGTCAAATAACTATTTGAATGGATCACTGCCACCAGAAATTGGTCAATTAAACAATGTAGCAGAAGTTTACCTATCAAATAACAAATTATCTGGTCAAATTCCTAGCACAATCGATGGGTGCCAGCTACTTCAAATACTTCATCTTGATGGAAACCAGTTGAATGGGTCTATTCCCTTCTCTTTGAGCAACATGATAGGGTTGCAAGATCTTGATATCTCAAACAATGCTTTATCTGGTCCAGTACCTGATTTTATTGGTCAAATGAAACACCAGTATTTGAATATTTCTTTCAATAATTTTGAGGGGGAATTGCCGAAAGATGGGGTTTTCAGGAACTGCAATTAGTACAAATTGCCTAAGTTAACTGCATATTATGATCATTTGAGTACAATATGCACCAAATATTAATTTAGTATAAACTGCCTATTATGATTATTAATTGATCCCAAGTACACTGTTTAGGTCGAAAAGAATTTCTTGCAGTCTTAACTGTTAGGGTTGAAAACACACTACTACAAAAAAGGCGACTATATACACAGTTGAAAACACTAATGACACACGGTTCCGCAACCGTCTTCGCGTGCATTGTGTATGAAAGTGTCTGATAAGCCCTTCAAGCCCAAGCAAGATACTGGTCAAGGTACTTGTAATTCAGCCCTTTTTGTTCTAGAATCATTCTGATCCTGATTGTGAATTTGCTAGCCCATGCTCCCAACAGCTTCAGTTCACCTTCAGCCATTAATTGTCACTTGATTTGGGAAATTGATATTAATTGTTTCTGCCTATGGGGTTTTATTCAGATACTAGTACTGTTGACTGTCAACAAAAGATAATCCAAGTGTTGGACTATTGTTAGAGGGTATTGTATTATGAGTACAGTGTAAGAAAAAAAAAAATAGAGGAATGAAAAACAAGAAGAGGGGAAACCTTTTCTGGATGGTATCCAAAATCTACTGATACTTTCATCCATTCCTAAGAAAAAACTTGTGCAGCTACATGACAACAACAAAATCATGTTATAAAGTAAAGATACCAATACGGTTAAACAACCAATAACTAACGAAAAGTCTAAAACTTTTGTAAGATAAAGGGACAGAATGTCTGACAAGAGGTCCCACCAAGCAGTGAGATAATTAAGAAGGGCTGCTAAATAGCCCTTCTTCTTTCCTTTGTTTGCCTTTCCTTTACATCGAGATAAGAAAAGAAAGTTCGAAAAGACAAATAATAGAAAAGGGCTGAAAAAAAAAGATAGATACAAATATCCAAAAAAAAGGTAATTTGTAAATTTGACCCTTTCTTATTCTTGAAATCGTCCTCTCTCACATGTCCCAACTCATCCAAATTCATATCACCTGAGGTATCAGAAATTATGAATTTAGATCCAGACTATCAGAAATTATGAATTCATATCACCTGAGGTATCACATGTCCCAACTCATCTTATTCTCTCGGGCTGGATTGGTATGGATTCTAATCGGACAGTCCGGATCTAAACTCAAATATTTTGTTACCTCATAGGATGCAGACTCAACTCATCCAGCCTTTAGACGGTAAACTTGATTTTGGGTAATACTCTTTTCAGAAAAAATAGAAAATAATTTCAAAGGAATGGTTACTTGGATGCTGGTTGAACTCTCATATTGGTAAGCAAACAAAATATAAATAAATACTAATGAATATCCCCAGTTCATTTTAAAATAGGAAAACAATACACAAGATTCACTTATAACACAGGCGGTATTTCACCCATACTAAAAACAAAGCCTAAAAAATACTGATCAGCGATGAAACAATTGACATCATTTCTTCCACTTTACATTTTTAAATAAGCATGATAATGTCAAATTGCATAATTCTCCAATTTGGGGGGTAATGTTGCAGCAAACAACAAGTAAAGCTTGGGACAGAAGCACATACTTCAGAAAACACAATAATAAGGATGTGATTTAACAAGAACAATATAAATAAACAATGAAGATCACTGAGGTGAAGGTGAGGTGACTATCCTTGATGATAGGATTGCAAAATATGGAAAAATATTGGGCAGAATATGCAAAAGAAGTTTTCACCCGACAATTGGGGCAGTTTGTTTAAACCCAAGATTAGACATTACTTATTATTAATTTTAGTTAAGACTACTAATGGATAATCAGTCATGCTAAGTTTACCAGATTCAACTGACAATTGGGGCAGTTCATTTGAACCCAAGAATCCATTCCTCCAATTTGCAACAGCAGCTTGAACTGTTCCCGTGCCAAGGTTACCAGATTATTTAAATCATTGCCCCCATTAATATCATAAAAATTCAAGAAGGCAAATAAAAGAACAAAAAAAATCAGAGAATTCGTTACAGTGGCCATGCCATTTAACTTATTTGGAGGAAAAGAGAAGTACCAAAAACAAAAGAAAGAATTTGTCTTAGTAGCCATGCCATTTAGCTTTCTGGAATGATATGATTCCTCAAATCTGTTGCAACACTATCAACCGAATTAGAAATCAAACTACATAACTTTAAAGAAAACCAAACAACAGAACCATTTTAACTAAAAAAACATTTTGTTCAGTTGAAACCAAACTGGCCAAACCATTTGAAACACTCCTAGATTTGATCGCCTTTAAATAGCACACATCAGTTTTTTGTACCTGACATTAATATCACCTGATATATTAGAAATGAAATCTATAATAAGAGAAAGGAAAAAACGGATTACAAAGAAGTATTAAGAAGAAAAAGGGCAAACTAGGCAGCTACGAATGGATTCATGCAAGTATTGCCACATTAAAACCACCACAGATAACCCGAACTCAATTTCCCTCTGTTTCATTTTTTTTTTTTCATATCATAGGATTTGGCAAGCTCAGATGTTACTTTCCTCGTTTAACAGTATCAAATGATTACTGATAAGATGTCATCAAATCTTTGACAAGCTCTAAAAATGAAAATTAACCAATCCAGATTTCAACTGGACTGAGAAAGGAATATAGATGTTTTGTCTATTTCTCTTAGTTCTGTCATGCTGAAAACTGGATAAAATATCGTGCCTTTTTTAAAAAATGAAAAAAGGAAAGAGAATACTTGTCAGTTTCTCTAATGTTTGACATGTTTAAAGCTCATCTCTCATGCTTTCTTTCCTGGTTTTGACAAAAATCAAAGCCCATCTGATGTAATATAAAAGGCATCATATCAAAATATTACAGACAAAACTATCACTTGGTGATTTTTTTTTGGGGGGCAGGGCTCATATCAAGTGTAGATTAATAACCCGAAATTTTTAAATGTAGCACAAAAAAAAAAAAAAAAACCAAAACGGCACCAAATCTGAGAAATTTCAGAACTAGCACGGCCGCAGATTGGCTGAGCGGCCCCATTTACTGGGGACCGCATTTCCGCTGAGCGGACCCAATTTTCCCAAATTTGCATGGCATCTACTCTCTGTCACCTAAGTGAGAGTGACATATTAGACCTCATGGATTCAGTATATTTTGCATGGACCAATCTTACATTTAAATATTTGGACTCCAGAGTAAAAACATCATGCATCCATTTTGTACAATATACTAATTTTGTATTGGAATTATCAGTTAATCATAGACCATGTTCATACTTTGACGAAGTCTATAAAGCACATAGCTGCTATAAATTGGTGACATGACAATACGTGAAGCTCACCCATTATGCCAAGTTAAAGGCTATGTTATCACTGGAGATGAAAAAAAATAGGGTCTGCTCAGCCAAAATGCGGTCCCCAGTAAATGGGGCCGCTCAGCCAATCTGCGGCCGTGCTAGTTCTGGAATTTCCCAGATTTGATGCCGTTTTGGTTTATTTTATTTTTTTGTGCTATAATTAAAAATTTCGGATAAATAACTATCACTGTGGGTGAAAACCGCACCATCTAACAAAAACTCAGATTCGTGTTGTGTGAAAAAATTGGATTGAATTAGAAGAAACTCCTTCAAATTCAGACAACAACACAATCTAAAAACATGTTGAGGCAACAGGTTTCATATCCACTCCAGTCTTTATCTTTTTAATCATTGCCCCATTAATACCATTTAAAAAAAATAACAGGAGAGAGAAGAAAATAACTAAAGAGAAAAGATAAAATTGCCTTTCTGTGCTCATAAAAGAACACCAGCACCCCTACTAATTAATATCATTATTATTACTACCATCATCATCAAGTATTATTATCACTATGTTCTCCTTAGAGAAAATTGAACTTGAACACGACCAATTGTTGTAATACTTGAAAAAAGAGAAAATTGTGCGTGTGCGGGTAGGGAAAGGGGCTCATATCAAGTGTAGATTAATGGAGAAACTATCACTGTGGGTGAAAACGCACCATCTAACACAGAATCAGATTCATTGAATCATGTTGAGGTTTCAAGTTTCATATCCACTCCAGTCTTTATCTTTCTAATCATTGCCCGCACTATGGACTTATATTTTCATTTTAAAGTCCAACAGTTCATCTGAACCATTCAACATGATCTTCATATGAAAACCGTAGTAATTCAAAAATTGAACTGAACCAATCCATTTAAACCGAAAAACCGAACCATTTAATCCAAACTTTTTTGGTTTGGTTGAAAATCAAATAAACCGGACCCAATAAACACCCCTAATCATGATCATCATCAATATTATTCATTACCATAATTTGTACTATTTACCCATGGTGTCAATTGCCAACAAATCTAATAGGCTCACAACATAACTGCAATCCAATCTTTTAGAATGAACCTACAATAGAGTTGCCAGTGAGTCTGAGTTGGCCCATTCAGCTCCTCGCTAATTGTAAGAATTTCATTAGATCCAAACAAGAATGCATTCCAATGTAAACAAACAGGTTGGATTTGTCAATGAAGCAATGAATGAAGGAATGAATGAATGAATGAATGAGGTTGAAGTGAGGAGTAAGTGACAGAATGAGGTTTGCTTCTCCGACCGTTTCCACATCTGCCTCCATTTCTCTCTTTGGGGTAGCGAGAGCGAGAGCGAGAGCGAGAGGGAGAGATGGAGGTGGAAATGAGGAAGGAAAAGAGAAAACCCTAGGTTGGGATTTTGAGAGAAGAAAGAGCAGTCGAGAAAGGAGTACAAGGAGACATATGGGCCGCCTGTATTGTTTATTGTATTGTATTAATTATTGGGCCATCTTATGGGCCGCCTACTATAATTCCTACTAACACTGCACATTTGGGTGAATCTATATACAAGTTTAAAATGGTGTCTCAATTCATCAATACACCATCTTTTCTATGAAAATGTATTTGGAGATTAAATTCCACATTTTTAAGAAACTTTTTTTTTTACTCTGTTTTTAATAGATGAAAAATCACTACTTTCGAATGGTTCAAAAAATTTAGATTGATTTTATATCTATCTAAAAATATAGTAAAAAAATTATAAAAAAATGTTAAATTTGATCTACAAGTACAATTTTAAATGGAGATCATGTTGAACGATTCAGATTAATTATTTGAATTTTATAAACAAATATATTGATCCATAGCACATACTGTTTTGTGCTTTGTAAGCACCGTAGCCTCACTCAAGTGGTCAATATAGGAAAAAGAAATTAGAAAGACAGAAAAAAAAGGGAGAAAAATGCATTAGAAGATTTAATTATTGCACTTTAAAAGTAAGTAGCTAGACACTCTGTATAATAATATTATCAGGAAATTATGAGGAAATCCAACCAAATTAAGTTGTTCATGCATTATATATATGTTCGTAATAAGTTTGATAGTTCAAACATAATCATTAATTGTTATCAAATTATTTGCCAAAATGTATTATCAAATTATAAATTTTAATATAAGAAAAAAAGGTTAGTTAATTGAGAAATGAAAATAATTTCAACAGAAGGTGCATGCATGTATTGAATTGCAAGTGGGCAGATTAAAATACATATCCAAAATTAATTATTCAATTATAATTTCATCAACTTAGATTAAAATATGCAAGTAATTAACCACAATAAATGTAGAAATGCGAGTGCATATGTTTTGAAATTTATAGTCTGAATTATTACAAGTTAAACAATTGTCCAAGATCTAGCTAGAGCACCGAAGCAAACTTAGATATATATATATATAAGAACCCAACAATTCGAATCAAAAGCCAACTTAAATTCACCAAAGAGCACTCAACACAAGAGCCCCGATCAAACTCGCAGCACCGACCACCGCCTTTCCAGCCGATGACTTGTCCGATTCATCGTCAGAAGCCGCCGGGCTGTCAGCTGTAGACTTTGTCGGGGAGTCAGCCGGTGAATCGGCTGGTGAATCTGCAGCAGGAGCATCTGCAGCTGGTGCATCAGCACTTGGTGCCGGTGCATCTGCACTCTCATCTGGTGATTCTGCTACAGGGCCATCTGCCGGAGCGGGACCCGCCTCAGGGGCAGCGACTGGCGGTGGAGTCGCAGGAGCAACCGGGACCTCCTGAGGATTTCCACCAAGACCGGGCGGGACGATAGCATTGGTAACCTGTGTAGTTATGAAAATACGTACGAAAATCAAACAATTTATTTCTGTATGTGTGTTGAATATAATAAGATTATAAATTTATTAGCTAAGCATTAAAATTACCTGAATAACGGAGATATTGTAAGGGCGAACAGCGACGACCTTGACGAAGGCCGAGCTGAGAGGAGAGCCAGGTTGAGCAGTGCCGAAGAGCAATTTATTATCGGCCTTACGCTTTGTGTAGTTCAAAAAGCCCATGCGATCGTTAGCAACGCCAGACGACTGGAAGAGGGTGGTGAGCAAGGTGGTGTTCTTGGACAACTTGGCGAGCTTGGCATCATCATAATAATCAAGGATGACATGAATCGAGAGAGCCTTCTTGAGGTCGTCGGCGTCAAGACCGGACAAGGCAGAGGCGGAGGCATTGTTGACGGCCATGACAGTGATAGTCATGCGCCGGTTGATCTCGTCGGCAATTTTAGATTGAGAGAGTAGAGAGTTAAAGAGACCGAACTCCGGGTATTCCGTTAGGATTCGTGTGATGTTATGTGCGGAGGCACAAGAGACGAGGCATAGCACCATGAAGGTGGCAGCGAACATGGTGTTGGAGGCCATCGATCAATCGAGACGGATCGGATACCGTGTGTGGAATTGTTGGGTTGGAGGAAGGGGAAGAAAGGATTGGAACTATATAAGGTGATTGTGAGTTGTATGGTGACTAATTGGATTAGGATGCATGGTTGGATTGATGTTGTTTGCTTTTTTTAGGGTTTTGTGGCGCCAAATTAGGATGAGATGGAGGGTAACAAAATTGATGACCGTTGGAGAGTATATCTTACTTTAGTTTGAATTTTGGAGGAACAATAATATATCCTAGATTTAGCAATCAGAAATTCATAAAACTAATTTAACAATATGTCAACCACTGTGATGCATTTGACAGCATTCAATATGACTTTTGACTTTACTAGACTTTAATATTTTATGAAGCAACTCTATAATTGAGAATGTTGCAACGCAATTATGCAGAATAAAATGGAATTAAAAATAATTTGGTGTGGAGCAGTTGTTGGAGAAGTATTGGTCAAACTAATTCTAGTAAAATTAGTGGTGTTTGTGTGGATACAAGACATTTAGATTTTGTTTCAATTTTAATCAAAACAAGATTCAGTTCTTAGTTGTAAGAATAGAAAAACAGGTGAGAGCATATCAACAATTTAGATATTATCAGATGGATTGAGATAGAGAAGGCCTTAAAAGTACTGTTTTGGTGGGGGCCCATGAATTAGGGTTACAGCCCATAAATAATTAGGGCCTGCTCTGCTCTTACATGAGTTCCATTTACCTGTTATTTAATTTTGAATCAATAATTTTACATGGAAACGATTATGCATGCATTGCCTATTGAATAGAAAGAAAATAAAGCCTTTAATGTTGAATAAAATATTGCGTAAGAGTCACTGCTCACAAAAAATTGCCCACTAATAATTGATATAATTGATTATTTTGAACAAATTAAAAAAGTTTTGACATTTACCTATATAAAAATGTTAACTTTATAAACATATTTTCTAGTAGTATAGTTTCTAAAACAAAAATCATTGTCATTAGTTTCATTAGTATCACACCTATGGACTTAGGGGCGGACCCAGACGGTTCCGGGGGGCAGCTGCCCCCCTCCCCCTGGATTTTGAGTTTTAGTGGAGATTTATCGGTCCTGACCGACTTTGCCCCTCCGGAATTTTTTTTGCTCCCCTCTGGATGTTTGATTTGTAATTCAGGTTAAATTTAGGGTTAAAATTGAAATAAATTTGTTGAATTTTGATTAGTAATTAGAATTATAAGTCAGAACATCATAAATTACAAGTCAAAGCATTGAAAAGTATAAGTTAAAACATTATTTTTTATCGAGTACTCAATTACTTAATGGATTTAAACCCCCTTCTGACGAAAATCCTGGATTCACTTCTATATGGACTATGTGAAAAGAGACACAAAATCATAATTATGAAGGTGATTCGTATATAAGAAACAAAAAAAGGTGGCTAGCTAAATGTTTCTTAGGTACATTTAATAACTAGAGTTTAGAAGAAAAGCAACTAAATTTAGATGGAATATAAGAGATAGTTAATTAGGGATAATATTGGTATAATAAAAAAAAGTATTCTCTATGCTTTCAAAATTAAAAATATGTTGTTGAAACAGCAGCCTCCTAATTACTTTATTAACTATAAAAAAAAGTATAACAAAAGAATTATATATTGTTTTGGTCTCATATTTTAAAAATATGGTACTAATTACATAATATTCCACAAAATGTTGTACAAATTAATCTCACCTTCATTATAAGCATTATGTTATTAAAAAGAGTGATTAAAAATTTATCATAGATGATTATTGTATAATTTTATTACCCTAAAAGAATACAAAATACATCTTATTTACTTATATTTTTCTTACACAGTGACCTGCCACAACCATTCAATGTTAAATGTAAGCAACAAAAGATCCAAAAAAAAAAAAGGAAGGGAAAATGCACATGAAGAGGCCATACTTTTGTTAAGCAAATGCCTTAAATTAAGGTGAGTTGCCCCTATAAGAGAAGCCAAAGAGACCTAACATTCACTTAACCTCTAACTAATATTAGTAATAATATAGAAATGCCATGATGCAGTCATACACTGTGACATCTTTTTCTTGGTCCTATCCTTATAAAATATGACGTGTCCCTATCATTTCAAAGTTATATTCTCTTTTGCTGCCACCTCCTTTCGTTTTGACCAGATTCCTTTCTCTTCCATTGGATACGCACTGCTTTAAAAACACATGTTACTTCCATAAAAATATATATATATATATATATATATATTCATTTTTTTTATTTCTTCTAAACATCTGACACCAAATGGCACCAGTACAAACGTGTTAAGTGCTCACTCCTCCAAACAACACAATACCCATTTTTTTTTAATTATAATTATAAAATGTGTTTTTTTTTTCTCATTTGCTTCGGAGGTACTGTTCGGTAGAGTGATTGGATCCGAACTGTTTTTTTTAACTTTGTACGTATCTCAAAGCACAAATAATATTTGCCTTTGCACTATTTCCGAATAAACATCATTTTTGAGTTAATATGAACCGTAAAATAGTGAGCCCCACCCCTGCAATATCACTGAGGATACTTGTCCTTATGTTATAAAGATATTACAAAACCTCTATAGCATTAATGATGATCATTTGTACTCGTTAAGTATATCAATGTTGTATTTAAGTAAATGTTGGATATTAAAGAAATTTAACTATTTAATATTTAAAAGGATTTTTCATTCGAATGTTGGATCTGCAATCTCGTTAATATTATTTTTTTATCACTTGACTTTTTTTTAACAGTTAAATATATCTCATTTGTTCATCCTCAATTTCAAATGAAATTGATAATTGACAGTTAATAATTTAATATCGTGGCAACAATCTACTGTAACCCACTATCCTAGCACTATTTTAAAGAGAAACATTATTCTTTTAAAAAAATATTATCAAACATAATTTTATAATTCAGAAGAGTGCTACAATAACACTCTTTCATTATTCGAAGAAAATATGACAATTTCGATTCTTCCTCTTTTCCGAAAACCAATCACAACTATTTCCTTTCAGCATATTATATTATTTTATTTTTAAATAAAAAATTCTATATATTTTGTAATTTCTCTTCTCGAGTAGAGCTAAGGTGCTCTTAAGCTCACCAAGCTTTCCGTGAGCTTAACTCAAACACCTATCAATCCGACTTCAAACGACATTTTCAAACCGTTAGATGTTCAATCTATATTAAAATGTGCTTGGAGAACAAATTTTACATTTTTTGGAATTTTTTTACTATTTATTAAGCCGGTTTGAAAACCGCTGTTTTTATTAAAAATCTGCACCATTATAAAACAGCGGTTTTCAAACCGGCTTAATAAATAGTAAAAAAATTCCAAAAAATGTAAAATTTGTTCTCCAAGCACATTTTAATATAGATTGAACATCTAACGGTTTGAAAATATCGTTTGAAGTCAGATTGATAGGTTTTTGAGTTAAGCTCACGGAAAGCTTGGTGAGCTTAAGAGCAACTTAGCTCTTAACTTCTCTTGTATATAATATCCTTAAAGTCAGTGGCGCTTTCTCTGTCCTCTTTGTTTTTCTCTTCCTTTTTTTCAAAATTTTCACCTACTTGTAAAATAATCCGTAGTTGAAACTCTGTGTACGAAAGTGAAACAGATACAAAACAACATGCAATTGGGTTCACATGACTCGTTTCGTGTAAGCTATTGGCGCAGGTGGGACCCACGCAGTTTTTTCCAGCCAATCAGCACGTGACAGAAGGAAGATTCTTCTGTTGGCTTCTACAAATGAATTTCTGATGGTCTTTTACATGTAAAGTTCGGTGAAGAAGCAGGTTATTAGTTACTGAATCATTCGCCACACAGAAAGTAATAAAGTTTGTTTCACAAGTATGTCGTGCACTGTGTTTGAAAGAGTGTATTGCATTTATTTGAATATATTTGCAACCATTTTGGTCTTTCTTTCTTTTTTTTTCTTTTTTTGGCATATCGAACCCCGGGCCTGATACATATTTATGTTAAATTCATAATTATATATATTGCATGATTTATAAAATGGAATTTTATATCTTACATTTTAGATACATTACTTCTTTTTGTTTAGTCAAATACAATTAAGTCCACAGTTTTCCTATTTATTTTTTTTAATTAAAATATTAATTACTGTCTTCATTCCTGATATTATTAGAGTTTTCAATCTGAGGTGGCAATTTTTATTTCTATTTCACGAATGTACGAGAGTTTTTTATTTAAAAACTATATATGTAGGAAAGTTTCTTAGTAAGAAATCGTTTATAAACTCCATACTGGCGAAATCATTGACTGAAGTTTCTTTCTCCTGTAGGAAAGTTTCTTTAATTGCTGACGTGGTCTTAATAGAAACTCTAATTTCAATTTCAGAGATATGGAGATTTATAAATTAAGAGAGACTTAATTTGTATTTAGTAGTTAATAGTTATTTAAAAATCTTTTTTTTTTTTTTTACCCTGATAGTAGCTACCAGGTGACAATTATTTAAAAGTCAATTAGAGTTGTTGGGATGGACATATAATTTGAAACTTCACTGCAGGATCGAGGTCACAAAAAATGGGGGTACAAATTGGAGCGACAAAGCAGTGGCCAATAGTAGGATTTTAACAGCGGTTGAATTAAATGAAAGTGGAAATGGAAGGAGGTGCACGTGGAAAGGCGGCGACAGGCGGATTGCGGCAGCTGCTCTTAGATTAGATTCACAGTTTCATACTTTCATACCATCTCACGTGACCACTGGCCACTTGCACACTCTGTGGCACAGTGCCACTGGCAGGGTTAAATTCAATTAATTACCTTTATAGTAATTAATTAGTCTGGCTAATTACAGTCGTTTGTTTGTTTGTTTGTTAGTTAGCTAGTGATAGTATTGGGTGAACGTGGGGTTGATAGACTTCTCTACTCGTACACTTCAAGCGACAAACCGACATTAATTTATTTATTTACCTCTCTCTTAATTAATTAACCTAGCTAGTAAATATTTAATCTGACCTCCTTCTCCAACTTGCATTTGCATGCTCCCCACTCTTTTTAGTTCAACTCTACCTAGCTTCTTATTTAAAACTTTCTTTTTTGCATTTGGTTTTAATTATATTTGGATCACCAATACCATGCTTGCTCAAACTAATAAAACTTTAACAGGCAGTGACAGGCCACAGTGTACTTTCATTGGCCACTAACCAATATCATCAGGTTAATTAATTGCTAATATTTTCATTGGTTACTACTTACTATTGGTTTGAAACTTATAATCAAGTCTCTTAATATGAAATACATAATTAATGAGAAAAGTAGCTTAGACTTGACAACATAAATATATATATATGTGCATGTTAGAAGGCATTGAGGTGGCGTGCGTACTTGGGTTTAGGTGTACTTCTGGTCAATGAAATCTGTGGAAGAATCTTTTACTAGGGTTTCTTTTCATGACTAAATTAACTGTGAACAACTGGTGAATGTGGGGTTAATGATTCTTTTACTGACACATTAATTAATGCTAGATACATTAATTAATCTAAACATTTTCTGACCTTTGCACCTTTTTAACCCCTCTTTCTTACCACGCACCCTTCTCACCGCCATGCATATTCCATTTGCTTGGTTATGAACAGAGAAATATCTTTCAAACCTGACAAAGACTTTGCATAACTTAACCATAATATATATAATCTCTTACGCTAAATGATATGAGACCATTTTTTATTGGATAGTTAGTTAGGTTGTATATGTTAAGTTAGAAAAAAAAAACCTCACATTGGTTGAATCATAGTTCATTTCAAAGCTCCAATCTGTTAATCAAGGATCAATTTATTAAAACATAATCCTCAAAATAAGTTGGGTTGATACTAAATTATTCTGTATGACAAGGGTGGATCTATGATTTTCGTCGGGGGGCAAAAAAAATATCGAATCGGGTTTAAATACCTAATTAGATTTAAATCCATTAACCAATTAAGTACTCAATAAAAAATAATATTTTAACTTGTATTTTCCAATGCTTTGACTCGTAATTTCTGATGCTCTAACTTATAATTATAATTACCAATCAAAATTCAACAAATTTATTTCAATTTCAATCTTAAATTTAATCCGAATTACAAATCAAACGTCTAGAGGGGGGCAAAAAAAATTCCAAGGAGGAGACAAAATCGGTCGAAACCGATAAATCTCCACTAAAACTCAATCCGGAGGAGGGCAGCTGCCCCCCTGAAACACTCTGGGTCCACCCCTACTCTATGATCATGTTTCACGTGGACTAGCTACTTTTGTGTTTATCATGGCTAGCTCTAATTTTACAAACTAACTATACATTTGGTATGTACAAGAGTTGATTATATTTGGATGTGTTGCTCATTTTAATTTATGGAACCTTACAAATTAAGCTATATATATTATGCTTCATTTAATGACGAGGGATTTGGTTATCATATATAAACTTTTATATCTTATTATGACCGCAGTTCTTATATTCAATATAATTTAAACTTTTGAGTTCCAAAAATGACATGTGATCATGAACCGTTGATTTTTATTTTATTTTTGAAATAATACATTCACAACAAAATTAGAAAGCTTGAATTTCGTACAAAATCAAGAGTTAAAATCAAAGATATGTTGTAATTAATGTGCGCAATATATAGATTATGTCATCTTGGTTTGTACAAAACGATTTAAAAAAAATTATGATTTTTATTATCTTTGATGTCAATGCATTAGTACTTTGAAAACAAAAAAAAATTGATGGTTCACCTTTCTATGTGAAATTTGAACTACTAGTGAAAAGATGAATCCTTCTTATTGAAATTTGAACTACTAGTGAAAAGATGAATCATGATCATGATGAGATATCAAAAGTGTACATGGTATTATGATATTATGAATTTTAGAGGGGGAATATGTAATTTCACAATTTCTGAGGGGTATCATGAAATTCCTCATTATTTCTTGTTAATTCAAGAGTTGCATATAATATGAGGGTGGCTAATATCAAAACGTTTGTTTCTAGATCCCCATTGCTACCAAGTCATTTTTCGATTTTCAAAGTTCAAACAGTCGATCCAAACCGTTAGATGTTCAATTTATATTAAAATGTGGTTGGAAACCAAATCTTATATTTTTTGGAATTTTTTTTACTATTTATTAAGATTGTTTGAAAATCGCTGTTTTGAAGTATTTTTCAGCACCATTGAAAACAGTGATTTTCAAACCATCTTAATAAATAGTAAAAAAATTTCAAAAAATGTAAAATTTGGTCTCCAAACACATTTTAATATAACTTGAATATCTACCGGTTTGGATCAACTGTTTGAACTTTGAAAATTAAAAAACGACTTGGTAACACCGGAGAGCTAGAAACAAACGTTTTGATATTAGCCACTCTCCATATAATATATTGAAAATAGTGAGCACAGCACATCGCTCAAAGGTCTGGGGAAATTAGTGGGTATGTATAGCCCGTATAGAGTATATTCCATTCCAAATTTTCTTCCCATATTAACCCTATTTTTGTGGTCGCATGTAAAAAGAGGCAAAAGGAATGATCGAGAAAAGAGAGACAACGTGGCAGGTCCTACCACCGTCCGATTTCTTTGACCAAAGTCATGTGAATCCGATCAGAAATCAGATCATGTCGGCACTCGGCACTGCCCCACTCATCCTCTGTTTTTCCTTCTAACAATTTTTTGTTTTTTTTTTTCTAATTTGTATCTAGTAATTAATTTTTATTCACCTTTCAGGGGCTTTTTAGTGACATTTCCCCTAGCTAATAAATGCTTTGCTTTGCTTTGATACTTTTGATATTTGCAATTCAAGAAAGTCGGTTAGTCTATTTTTGTTATCTAGTACTAGAACTACATCTTTTGCTTTAGACAAGGTTTCTGTTTCTCAATTTATGTGCAAAGAGATAGGAGTAGGTCCGATAGGCATCGAACCTACATTTAGGTTCAATTAGCTCTAAAACTGTACGATTAGCATCAAAATTTATGTACACGGAAATTGATACAGATTTGCACGGATTTTGATGTGTAGCACACGATCTTGATGCAGATTGGATGGTCACCACCCATCGAACCAAGGTAGGTCTGATGGGCATCGGACCTACTCCGATGGCATGTGCAAATACTGAATCTTCATGTTTAATTTGACTAACATGAATGTTAGTAAAATGTATATTTATCTCAAATATAATTAGTTGATATTGCAATAATGTATCACATAGGTACATTATGTAATTGCCTTGTAATTGAATATAAATATAGTTTTGCAAAAAAAAAAAAAAATGATTGGTCATGCCTCTGGTCTCAAAACCTCAAAAACCTAAATTCACCAAATCGAAGAAAACTAAATCAATGGGTCCATTATCTTGGCACCAATTGAATACAAGGTTTCTCAAAATTTATCATAATGATTTCAAATAAGAATCCAAACAGTTGAAATCGATCTATTTCACGTGCAAAACATATACATGTAAATTTTATAAATTTTCGAATTAATTTATTATAAAGTCAAGCGATAAAAAAAATAATAATAAATAAATACATTAAACTTTATACTAAATTAAGTTGAAAATTTACAACACTGAATCAAAGTGCTAAGTTTTAAATTAATTAAGGCCTCTATGATGAAATAGATCAAGGGATACATATAATATTGGCAAAAAGAAAAAAAAATACAAAATGGCGACAATCAAACGTGGTAAGTGTACGGCGTGATTTCAAGTCTTTTTCAAGTCTCTTAAAATAATTTATACTAGAAAAAAAAAAAAACCCCATCAAATTTGAAAGATATAAAAAGATTTGCCTATTCTGCTGTGGCTTGTGGGCTCTTTGTCCAAAGTTTTAATTTGAAAAAGGATGGAAAGAAAGATGTTGATTTTTGATGTTTGGAAATTGAAATAGATCGGTTTGGTCTGACAAGGGTCCCACCATGTCTCCTGGTTATACTCTTGCTTCCCTCCACCAATACATCAATTCCTCTTTTTTCTTTTTCTTTTTCCCTTTTCTCATGGAAAAAAAAAAAGCAAAGGGGAAAGAAAAGCAATTTTTTCCGGGTTTATCTTGTTATTATAGACTAGTAGGCACGCTCTCTTGTGCCAATATTGCAATGGCCTGTCTTTGCTGATATGCTATGCACTTTAATTATAATATCAGTATATATATATATACAGGGATGGGCTATGGTGAGCTATGGAGTAAAACAATTTTTTACTCCACGCCTCATTATTTTTATTTTGAAAATTCAAACAACTGATCCGAACCGTTCAAGTTGTTCTCCATATTGAAATGTGCTTGGAGACCAAATTTTACATTTTTTGGAATTTTTTTACTATTTATTAAGCCACTTTGAAAATCACTGATCCATTGGTCCAGAATTTTTTACTGTTTTGCTACTGTTCACCGGATCAGCGATTTTCAAAGTGGCTTAATAAATAGTAAAAAAATTCCAAAAAAAAAATGTAAAATTTGGTCTCCAAGCACATTTCAATATGGAGAACAACTTGAACGGTTCGGATCGGTTGTTTGGAATTTTAAGATGGAAATATGGCGTGAAGTACAAACTCGTTTTACTCTATAGCTCACCATAGCCCATCCCTATATATATATAGATTATGGTGAGTTGTGACGTTTTACTTCACGCTCATATTTCATTTTGAAAATTCAAATCATTGATCCGAACCGCTCAACATGATATCCATATTGAAATGTGCTTGGAGACCAAATTTTACATTTTTTTGGATTTTTTTACTATTTATTAAGCCACTTTGAAAATCGCTGATTTGACGGTTTGGATCGACTGTTTGGACTTTAAAAATTTGAAAACGACTTGGTTGCACGAGAGCCTTGGTGTAAATGTTTTGATATTAGTCTCTCTATATATAATATTACGATATAAACTAAGTTAATGATCATAATTAAAAAAAGAGTTAAGTACATATATATAGGTAGAGGTGAAAACGGAGCGGATAATATCCGGTTCGTATTCGAAAATTAATTATGGGTATTCAATATCTGAATATCCGTGCATATACGAATACATATATAGTTTTAAATTTTAAATATATGTATCAAAATAGTAGACATATATTATTTAAATATTATAAACTTTGATATTTTTATTCATATTTATATATTTTCTAATAAGTATTCGATCCGACCTATATACGTATCCGTATCCGGCTAATATTCAATATGTATCCGTATTCAAAAAAAAAAGCTAATACATATATGATTTTACCGCTATCTGATTTGTATCCGATCTGGTGAAAATCCGACCCGTTTTCACTCCCGAAATTAAAGATATACTGATCCAACCTTTATATAATTTTATTGAAGGACTAAAACATAAATTACTCCAATGCGTTAATTACGTTTGTATTGGGATCATTGCGTTGTTCATTAATTAACTTTTTAATTTTTAATTTTAAAATTAATCATTTAGGTCAAAAACCCAACGGACTCATTTTGCTTTTCCCTTTCATAAACAAATGGATCTGCACCTCCAAGAAATTTGACCATGAAACCACTGTCAATTAAAAAATTTGACCAACTGGCTAGACTCCAATTAATTAAGAGAAAGACACAAAAGTCCATTTCATTAATGTTAAATATATGTTAATTACAGTCAAAGGTGAAAAAAGAGGCAAAATCAACTGATCAACAAGAGCAGCAGCATCTCTTGCTAACCCTAATCTAAAAAAACTAATTAAGATGTATGCATTTGCAGTCCTACATAGCTGTGCTATGGTGAGTTGCCAAGTAGGTGAGTTGCCAAGTAAGAGGTTATTTTTATTTTACGCTCATATTTTTATTTTGAAAATCTAAACAATTGATCTGAACTGCTCAACATGATCTCCATATTGAAATGTGTTTGGAGACCAAATTTTACATTTTTTGAAATTTTTTTACTATTTATTAAGCCACTTTGAAAATCGCTAATCGAATGGTCCAGAAGTTTTTACTGTTTTTTACTGTTTACTCAAATCAGCGATTTTCAAAGTGACTTAATAAATAGTAAAAAAATCCAAAAAAATGTATAATTTAGTCTCCAAGCACATTTCAATATGGAGATCATGTTGAGCGGTTCGGATTGATGGTTTGGATTTTCAAAATGGAATATGAACGTGTTTTACTTCACAACTCACCATAGTCTATCTCTCTCTCTCTCTATATATATATTAGTTACATCATTAGCATTTGCATCAAGCACAAAACCCTAATTAATTAACCTTATAAAAACTGGTATCTTGCTCTGGTAACTCCATTATATATATATTACCCACTGACTTTTTTATATCTCAGCCTTGATAAGTTTACAATCACACAACAAATAGCAAAGCGAATTGTAATATAATAATTTTTTATAGTTTTGTGTAGGAAAATTGACACGTACGGATCTTTTTAAAATTATCATTTTATCTTTTTATCTGACGAGTGACCTGCATGACTAAGAGCATATATACATACATACAGAATGAAATCTGCTGCGATCCCTCTTTTTATGAACAGCATCCTGCTGTCTCTCATTTTCCGAATCTAACCATTCAATTTTTTTCGAGAACGAATCTCAAAGCAACTTTTTTTGAGAACTGTTCTCTGCACGTATCTCGAAACTATTCAATGGCTGGATTCGGAAAATGAGAGATAGCAGAGTTACTGTTCATACCAAGAATCGCAGCAGATTTTTGATCCCATACATACATACATACATAGATCGATTTGACTTGTACGAACATTCATTATATATATATGAGTAGAGCTAAGGTGCTCTTAAGCTCACCAAGCTTTCCGTGAGCTTAACTCAAAAACCTATCAATCTGACTTCAAACGACATTTCCAAACCGTTAGATGTTCAATCTATATTAAAATGCGCTTGGAGAACAAATTTTACATTTTTTGGAATTTGTATACTATTTATTAAGCC
This sequence comes from Carex kokanica, assembly GCA_025461125.1. Taxonomy (NCBI): domain Eukaryota; kingdom Viridiplantae; phylum Streptophyta; class Magnoliopsida; order Poales; family Cyperaceae; genus Carex; species Carex kokanica. The sequence goes on along the minus strand of JAJGRX010000675.1, from coordinate 680,868 downwards.
GGTTTGAAAACCGCTGTTTTCTAATGGTGCAGATTTTTAATAAAAACAGCGGTTTTCAAACCGGCTTAATAAATAGTAAAAAAATTCCAAAAAATGTAAAATTTGTTCTCCAAGCACATTTTAATATAGATTGAACATCTAACTGTTTGGAAATGTCGTTTGAAGTCGGATTGATAGGTTTTTGAGTTAAGCTCACGGAAAGCTTGGTGAGCTTAAGAGCACCTTAGCTCTACTCTATATATATATATATATATAATTATGAGGAAACTTCAATGCCTTTAATCAGCCGTCGTCGATTACAAATCTGACAGTCAGATATCATTACAATGCATGAATCAAGTTTATTCGTTACATAATTAATTAATACAGACAGTGTACTTCAAATTAATATAGATAGTGTGAGTAGAACTAGGGTGTTCCTAAGCTCACCAAATCCTTCCGTGAGCTCGATTCTAAAACCTATCGAATTGACTTCAAACGACATTTCCAAACCGTTAGATGTTCAATCTATATTAAAATGTGCTTGGAGACCAAATTTTACATTTTTTGAAATTTTTTTACTATTTATTAAGATGGTTTGAAAATCGCTATTTTTATTAAAATTCTACACCATTGGAAAACAGCGATTTTCAAACCATCTTAATAAATAGTAAAAAAATTCAAAAAATGTAAAATTTGGTCTCCAAGCACATTTTAATATAGATTGAACATCTAACGGTTTGAAAATATCGTTTGAAGTCAATTCGATAGGTTTTAGAGTCGAGCTTACGAAGGACTTGGTGAGCTTAGGAACACCCTAGTTCTACTTTAGATAGTGTACTTCAAATTAACTTTGTATATATATATATATATATATATATTACAAAATTTAAAATTAAAATTAAACAACTTCTTCCCCCTCGTGTGATCTTACATATGATCTATCCTCCCTCCCCAACTCAATCGTTTTTCAAATTTCAAAGGTTAATATATATATTATATATTTATACCTTCCCTAGCTACTAGCCAGTAGTTAGTCCCCAACTCAATGGTGTTATATATTAATTAATTAAATTTAATAAATGTGGGCCCAGTACTAGTCACCCTCTCTTACTCTTTCTTATATATTGCTTTGCTTGCTACTTGCTCTTCTCTCCTTACTCCTTACTCCTCTCATCTTCTCTATACACACCACAACAACAACAACAACAACAACACACAAACAAAGAAATGGAGATGGATCCAACCTCTCACGACCATTCATGGCTTTCTTTCTCTCTCTCTCATCTCCCTCATAACACCTTCTCCTCTAATCCCTCACACCACAGTATGTATTTCATTTCATTAATTTAATTATATACATGCATGTCAACTTCATCTAATGAAGGGAATATGTTTGCTTTCACATTGGGTTGGATAAGATAACCTTCGCATGCATGCACTTAGATACATTAATCATTCACGTGTGTGTACGTAGGTACCGTGGAGGAAGAAGATAGAATGACAGCTCATGGGTCCCACATGTCGGAGGGACTGTATAGCTCTGACCTTAGCACCGTCACGGCCGGATTCTCGCCGGAGAAACATGCAGCGCCGCCTCCGCTCCCGCAGCCAACGGAGGTGAAGAAGAGCGTCGATTCCTTCGGTCAAAGGACCTCCATTTACCGCGGTGTTACTCGGTAATTAATTATTTAATTAATAAATGTTACATTACTTGTTGCAGTAATTAATACATTTTTGCATATATGCCCCTGTGACTTTACCAATCATTTTTTACCCTTTATCCCTCACACCGTTAAATTAATATGTTCATCAATGGGTTTATATATTTTAGATATGTTCATTTCTCCTTTTTGTTTTTACCAAATTTCCAAATGCCTCTTTTGTACTATTTTTTTTTTACTAAATATTCATGAACTCCATTTTTCTATATATCTAAGTACCTCAAACATTATTTTTTATTTAACTTTTACAATCGGTCATTAAAACCTAGCTAGTTAAACCATTTTCTATTCATTAAAAGGGTAGTTCAACTATAAATAAGATTTTTCACTATTAAATAATCTTATTAATTTTCTCATTGTCATTGTGCATTGTTTATATATAAATATAATAATTACTGACATAATGAGGGTATTTTGGGAATAAAGGCACAGGTGGACTGGGAGATATGAGGCGCACCTATGGGACAATAGCTGCCGACGTGAGGGGCAAAATCGGAAAGGTCGCCAAGGTAATTAATTAACTAAATAATTACTCATTTTCATTTTTTTCATATATCATGCCTAGTTGCTAACATGCGCTTTATATATATATATATCTTTTTTGCCACGTGGTGGTCTTGCTTGAATGTTGCTTGGACGTGCTTCTAGTTTATTTGGGTATGTACATTTATCAATTTTAACCTTGTATTTTACAAAATTTAAATTATTGAGCATATGAAATTAACATTTGAAAATGTAAACATCAGGCGGCTATGACAAGGAGGAGAGAGCAGCTAGGGCTTATGATCTGGCAGCACTCAAATACTGGGGCTCCACCACCACCACTAATTTCCCAGTAAGTCCTCCTCCTCTTACATAATTTCTTTTAAATGTACCTACACACACACACACACACACACACACACATATACATACATACATACATTACATTGTTCTTTATATGTATCGTTAAAGGAAATATGAAAAAAGTAGAGTGATTGATGTGAAATATTCGTATGATTTGACATGTTGTCAGGTCAGAGATTACGAGAAAGAAATAGAGGAGATGAAGCACATGACAAGGCAGGAGTTTGTTGCTTCTCTCAGAAGGTTAATACATCACATATATCCTCTCTATGCTTTACAAATCACATGACAAGTCTCATGATTTGTTATTAATAAACCATGTATGCAATTGATGCATGAACTAGATATGGACATGTTAATGAACTTTCATATTTATTTGCATTCAAACTTTTTTTTTCAATAAAAGCCAAATTAATAGTGCATGTATTGTCAGACACTTAGTAATTTAATGCAGTATTGCAGGCCATTAAATAAATGAATAAAGTTTCTGAGTGTGTGGTTTTGTTCATATATGCAGAAAGAGTAGTGGATTCTCTAGAGGTGCTTCAATCTACCGAGGAGTCACCAGGTAATTAACTAATTAATTAATTAATCTATTACACATATGCAATTAATTAATTTTAGTTTTATTTAATTTGGACGCGTAATTAATATATAATACTTGGTTTGATATTTAGACACCATCAGCATGGGAGATGGCAAGCAAGAATTGGAAGGGTAGCAGGAAACAAAGACCTCTATCTTGGAACCTTTAGTAAGTATACTTGTATATATATATTAGGTCATGTTATGCAATTGTAGTTTAGTAATTTGCATTAATTTGGAGGTGCTCAAGATCACGTTTGGTTTATTTGGCGCTACTAGTTACATATTTTTTATAATTAAATTGCATGGCATGCATTGTCTGTTGCTTAGTTACAAAATGCCTAAATGATCTTAATTAGGAGCTCACACATGCTTCTTGTGAATTTACTTTATTATATATGGAACTTGTTAGATTCTCTAACTTGATTTTAATGGAAGACATGACCACTCTTGACAATTTAATTACAAAGGTGGTCAATGTTAATTAAACAATTATTAGTTACATCATGCGTTGTATTATATCATCATACAAAGTTAGTAGATATATATGTTTAACTTATCTCTAAACAAATTAAATTTTCTAAATTTCAAGGCACAGAAGAAGAAGCAGCCGAAGCTTACGACATAGCTGCCATAAAATTCCGCGGCCTGAATGCCGTAACCAATTTCGAGATAAGCCGTTATGACGTGGACAACATCGTCAATAGCAATCTCCCGATTGCCGGTTCGATCTCAGCCGCACGTGCCTCCAAGGCATCCGACCAGATGCCAAGCTGTTCATCAGATCAAACTACCAATAATATCCAACCAAATATTACAACAATGGACGGTCGAGATGAAACCACATCATCATCACTTGCATTTACGGCATTGCCGGTCAAACCCGACATGGATTACTGGTCCTTGCTTGCTTTTCAAAACCAACAAATGCAACAAGAGAACATGACCAACCAAGGCCTAGGATTAGGGTTAGGTTTTGGTGTGTTCTCTTCTGGGGTAAACTTAGATTTCTCAAATGCATCAACTGGTTGTAATAACAGTTGTGGTGCATGGAGTACAAGTGATGGGGTCACTGTGCAACAACAGTCAGATAACAACAGCAGTAGTTGCACTTACGGTTCCAACGTTCATGCAAGTCAAGTTGCATTTGGGTCAGGATCTAGTACTACTGCATATGAAGCAGCACCATTTTATTATTACCACCAGACAGCTTTTCAGACTGTACCAATCTTTGGTATGGAATGATTTCAAATGGGTTGTGGGGGGTTTCATGGACTTTGTTACATTTCCATGCAAAAAGTTAGATTTTTGGTCAAAAGGTTAGAAGTTGATGCAGAGGGAAGAGAGAGGAGAGAGAGAAGGTGATGTAGACGTATACTAAAAAGAAGAAAGAGGCTAACAGAGGAGAGGAGAGAAAAGTTTTGCAAAGGGGTCACCTAATAATATATTAGTTCCTTTCTTTTGCTTTTGTATTTTAATTTTGTTGCTCCTTTTTCTTTTTGTTCTTTTGCTGACATGATTCCATGTAGCTATCATCAACCCTGTAATGTAAGCAAGATCAGCTTTAATTGTAGCTTTGTCATTATCATTTCCATTTTAATTAGTTTTTTTTTTTCATTCCCTTTGAGGATAAGTACTTCGTTATATTTATACAAGTAATTTAATATTTAGTCATGAGAAGAAAAAGGATCTATTATATAATACAATGTGATAATTTGGACATATGTCAAAGTTGGTAATTAATATAATTTAGTACTAGTACTTGCCGATTAATGGGCTTGCAGGTACAATTTGGGCTTACAGATCCTTCAATTAATGGGCTTATTTTATTTTTAGAAAAGTAATAGATATTTTTAATGAATTAGAAAGATGGACATTTTTTCAATTCCATAGAAAAAACATATCAGTTATACGCATAGAAGGAAAAATCGGAATTGGAATCGGGATCGGCCCCGTTCGATCCTGATCTGGATCAGAAAAATCAGACTTTTTTTGCTAGAAGCTTGTTTTATACTAAAAAAATAGGAAAAAAATTGATAAAAAAATTTAGAGAATATAAGTACAAGTGTACAATAGTATTAGTTTATTAAAAAAAAAACAGTTATCAATCCGTGAGTGAATGGATTGCTACAAATTAGTGAATTATAATTGATTTATATATAAATGAGTTGTGTTATATAATAACAAAAGTTGGGTGGTGTGGTAGTCATAGTAACATGATTCGCATTTTATTCGCGAATAAAACGCGAATAAAACATTTTTTGGAGGTTTCCGAACCGAACAACGAATAAAATACGAATAAAATGTTTTTTTACGAATTATTCGCGTTTTATTCGAAAAATTCGCTGCTGCATTGGGGGGTGAAATTCACTGTGACTAAGCCACATGGGCTGAGGCAAAACTTTTGAAATTTTTTGAATTCCACTGTGACCAAGCCACGTGGGCTGAGGCATTGAGAGGCATAAGCACATGTGAATTTGAGACAAAGTTTTTTGTGACCATGCTAATGTAGCATTTTATATAAATCAAATCTTGAATTTTGGATTTTTTTTTTTTTGCTTTCTTGTTGTACCGAATCATTCCCGAATTATATCCGAATTTCCCGAATCACGGATTTTTGACCTCGCCGAACCGAACCCGAATAATTCATTTGTCACTATGGTGGTGGTAAGTAGCTTTGCTCCCTAGCCAAAGGGAAATGATCCGATCCACGCTAGCTCAAATTTTTTTTTTTCTGTTTGTTATTAATTCGTGTTTCGGCTGAAATTTGACTAGAATGGGCCGAAATTGGCCGAAATCTGCACTATCTGCATAAATCGGCCTGAAATCATATCGGTACCGTCCAATCCCGCTCTGGAATGGCCGATTTTGCCTTCTATGGTTATATGCATGTGTTCGACCCTAAAAAGTTGGGGTTTAAAAATAAATAAAAGAGCTAAAAATATAAGAAATGAAGGTGTCCATTTAAAATGTTAAAATGGAGGAAATTAACAAGATCATTTAATTAATTAGAGGCTCACGGATTGGATAAAAACAATATGTGATATGGGTTCGGACCAAATTAAAGGAAAGTTATTAAAACAGCTCAAATTGATATAAGCATTTGGGCTTGACATTAGAGGCCTCATCGGAACAGTAGAAATTGGGCCGAACCAATAGCTAAAGAAATTGAGAAAAGGAAACGGAATGAATCCCACACCTATCTGCGCTTTTAATCATCTAAACCTGGTTTACTAAAAGCCTTCAGTTGGTCTCTGCGTGGTCTACAAAGCACCAAGCTCATGTAATCTAAATAGATCTTCTCCTTCCCGGTAAAATTCCTGGCGCTAGCTGGAGATGCTCTTTGTCCTTCACTATACTCAATCAAGGCCGTTAGATGCATTTAACGATCCGGATGCTGCCAACACATCGATCTATCCAGCTGCTGGAGCTATGCACAAACCCTAATTCGAAGGCTATTTAAAGACCCCTGCCTTCTTCTCAAAACAACACAATTTACAACCCAAAAAACTTCCAGCAAGCACAAAAGCTCTGCTGAAATCAAATCTTCAAACAAGAACAGCAGCGAAACTACTGTTAAAAAGCCAATAAAATCCAAACAGAAACCATAAAAATTAGCTACTCTTACAATGTAATTGCCTAAAAAGGCCACCGTGTAAGGATTACCATGGATGAATAAAATGCTTCTTACTTGGAGCTTGAAATCTCTTACTCTCCTTTTAGTGTTTATTTTCTTTGGTTTTATTTCTTTGTTTGATTGAATCTCTTCTTTTTTCTAAACAACATTGAAAATGAATCAAAATATAGTGAAATTCTGTAATTTTAAAGTACTTGTAATGTCTGTAATGTTTTTTTAATATTTTATGTTAGTATTTTTAAAAATAATTCACAATTTCACATAGCTATCTATTGTTTATGAATAATAATTTATATGATGCTAATTATTCCATTGTGTAGATAAACTTAATATGTGATTCTTCCTTCACATATCATGATCATGACCATTAAATAAATAAATGAGGATAAGAAATCTGTAATTTTATATTTCCAAACATGCAAACAGTATCATCCTATTAAATATATTAAAATTTCCTTTTTATGCGCTGCAGTACTCCATGTAAGAGAATTCTTCGGTCTATAACTTTCCTAATTACAACAGGATTTAATACTTGGAAAAGACATAAATTACATAATTTTTTTAAAGAGGAAATTGGTTATTTGCCACTCCAAAACCTTCTAATTCTAAAAATGCAATCCCGAAATTTGAAATTGTAAAAATGCCATTCTAAACTTCATTAATTCCTAATTTTGCCATTTATACTGTATTCTTATGCTATTTTTATTAAAAATTAACTGAAAAATATTGTTTTGGTATACGTATTTCTGTATTTCCGATTATACCCTTCATACAATTTCAAGGTTATTGCCAAAACAGTATTTTTCAGTTAATTTTTAATAAAAAAAAGAATATGAATACAGTATAAATGACAAAATTAGAAATTAATGAAGTTTAGAGTGGCATTTTTATAATTTCAAATTTCGGGATGACATTTTTAGAATTAGAAGGTTTTGGAGTAGCAAATAACCAATTTTCCCTTTTTTAAATATGGATGATAAATGATTTTCAGCATTGAGAAAAACTTTTCTCGTTATACCTGTTTTGACCTTATTTAAAACTTTTTTAAAATTGAATAAGTTTATGTTACACTTAAGTAAATAATTTAATGTGTTTTCATAAAAAAATTGGTAATATAATTTGCTTATATATATGAAGATAAAAAACATACTAATGATATTTTGATGTATCCATTCATGTGATCAAACAAAATATATATAAAATTACTTACCAATTAGCCGTGGTGGTGCTATCATAAATATTTAGTAGCATTTAAAGCTCATTGTTAATTCTTGCGCAATAATTAAAATGCTTCTATATATACATAGGTGTCATGAATTATTTAATTTTAAAATACAAGTTTGCTCCAATGTAAATTAATGTTCTGTTGTAAACTTACTTTAAAAATATTCATTTACGTAGGAGTTTAAAAATTTTCTTTGCAATGGAACAAGATTATAGCTTAATTATGTCTGACATCTATATTACTCATTAATTTTATGAACTTTGTGAATAATACATAAATTTGTTTTATTTGTGAAATTTACCTAAAAATATGTATTTTCTAAAATTATCAATAATCTAATATATTATAAAAAAGAACTATTTATATATTATATCTTAAAAAAGAACTTTTAAATCTTAGAAAATTATTTCTAAACTAGCAGAATGTCTCGCTTTGCTTCAGCAGAGTGATTATTGAGATAAGTTGTATGAATTTACAATATAACTAAAAGGGTACTTATGCAAATATTAATTTACAATATATATGAAGGATATAACAAAAATTTATATATTCTGCGAGTATTAGTTTAGATATAGGACAAAAATTGTGCAGACGCTAAGGGAGTATATACCAAAGCAAAAAATCGTTGTTTTAATAGGATAATTCAATGTAGTAAAAAAAGAGCTAAATGGTCAATTATTTGGCCGTTTAGTCAGTGGCAGTGACTAAACCGCACGAATAGACTTGTGTTAGCAGATTTTTCGATTAATCTGTCGATTTTTCTTGGATATTCACGTTTATTTTTGTTTATTCACATTTAATCGGCCGTTTATTTCCGTTTAGTTATTTTTTGTAATTACAAGACCCGTAGACCTTTTAGTCAGTCATTTACTCATTTATTGGATTATGATATGTTATATATTGAACCGTCTAGTCCGTCAAATCGGCCGATTTCTCCGATTAATCCGTTACATGCTTTGCCTTGTCTTCTTTGAATTAATTCTAAATGGCAATTTTATGAAATTAGATATCTTTTCATTAACCGTAATAAGTTTACCTGTATGAAAAAAAATATTTATCCGTACCCGTACTCAATACGTTTACGAAAAAAATCTTATCCATGTCCATTTTATCGAATATGGATCGGGTAAATAGGTAAAATAGTGCCATTGATCCCCCTTCTTTAGAAGGAGAAGCTGATATAAATTTTGAAATTCTTTTTTCGCGGAGCAGCGGACTCCTTGGTCGAGGTTTGTATCCTCTCCGCTTGAATACGGACCATACAGACGATCTAGATCATTCAATTCAGATCTGACTGTTCAGATATGTAAGATTTCGTTAGATGGTTCAATAAAAGACAAAACTACTGCAGATAATCCGGGCTATTTTTAATCTCCGCCCAAATAAATATAATAATCATATTATATTATGAGGAGGGTTAAAATGCACCCTCCCTTTTGTGCTCCTAACGTGCATCCTCCCCTCATATCTTCATTTTCAAAGTTCAAATATTCGATTCGAACCTTCCAATATGTTCTTCATATTAAAATGTGCTTGGAAACCAAATTTTACATTTTTTGAATTTTGTTTACTATTTTTTCAGAATTTTTGAAAATCATCACTTTGCTGAATTTTTTATTATTGTTTAGTTTAATAAAAAAATTTCAAAAAAATGTAAAAGTTGGTCTCCAAGCACATTTTAATTTGGAGAACAGTTGGAAGGTTCGAATCGACTATTTGAACTTTAAAAATGAAGATATGAGTGGAGGGTGCACGTTAGGAGCACAAAAGGGAGGGTGTATTTTAACTCTCTTATATTATTTAAGGTCCCAAATTAAGATTTGTCAGAGTAAAAGTTTCATCTGAGTATACCTAATGTATCGCACCGACTGATCATTAGTCGGGCCGAAATCAATTCGATGCCTATTTGATATATATAGGGATCCGCTTTGAGATTCGTGCAAGATTAAAAGAGACGACTCAGATCTCAAACTACACGGTCCGGTATCGCACTGAGTTAAGAGTTATCCTTGGAGGAACATCTTATTGCGGCAACTTCTTTTTTTTTTGCTACATGGGATCTAAAGTAATAAATTACAATTTTTGACAAATAATCTTTCTTTTCATTGCTCTGTTGTAGCTTTCTCCGTTAATTGAGTTTCATTATTTTACAAACAAATCATTTGATTTACCTATATAAGACTGCTTATATTTTATTTATAAATTCTACTATATAAAATCCATACCCACACATAAAAATACCTATACCATATACCATATAACAACATAAATACCTATATTTCCTAAAAAAAAACAGAAATACCTATAACAGACTAATAAACTGTATACTATATAATAGCAAAACAAAAAAAAACAGAAATACCCATAACAGCAGAATTATCACTAGAACTTCTAAACCCACACTAAACCACAGATCTCGATGGACCCGATCCTGATGCAACAGATCCAAAAACAGTAGTTTCTTCCTCTGAGGAAGAACCACTGGACTGAGAATAGAAAGCATATAAACTTCTTTCCTACCTGCACATAAAATCTTGTTTCCAGCCTTCAATCCCATATAACGAAAGACTTTCTGCACAAATTCAATTTTAACAAAATCAAATTACCTTCATGATAAATTAAATCAAATTAACAAACTACAAGATTAACATAAATCAACAGATGAAGCAATGTGGCATTTGAGCCCTCCTTGTGATTTCATGTATAATTTAGATAAATCTTATATTTATATATTACAATCATATATATACCTGCTGTAATGTATATTCATATACTTTCACATAAACTTCTTTCATTTGTACATGTGACAGTTATCTTATGACAGAAAACCCCAGTTGCTAAAAACTTTTCAACAAATGAAAAATTCTAGTTTTTATAATAAATTCTTTTCAGATTTTAATGCAAGTTATCTTGAAATTAGACAAAGGTTGAGTCAAATTCTGATAATGATAAATTTCAAATTATCTTGCATGAAATTCTAAAAAAAACAAATGAGCCAAAAACAAATCATTGCAATTCTCATTTCTCAAGAGAAACAAACATATAACAAAAAAACCCAATAAGACTACCAATTAGAAAAACAACTTTGTAACAACAATTAAAGACTAACAATATACTTGCATGAGACTATACCTGTAAGACTGTACCAATCAAAATAATAAAAATACCATCCATAATTGATTTCCGCCAATGTCTTATATCTAATGATTATATGAGGTTTATACTCGCATGAAATCGCTTTTTTAAATTAATTTTAAATATAATGTATGTTAAACTTACATTCTATTTGTTCTTTCTCACTTAATATATATAGTAGTTAAGCTAGTAATTTAGAAGACAATGAATGGCACAATGTATGTGTGATTTTTCACATTAAAGAAATATAAAGTAAATGAAGAAGAAAATAAATGAATGATTTTTCACAGTATATGTATGACAATTAATCTTCATTGCTATATAAGCTAGTAATTTAGAAGGCCATTTATTCTTTTTGATTTTTTTTTGTACTTGTAGTAGTAGCCAACATTTTCGAATCAGAAATAATACTTTTATTATGCATACATAAAATATTTTCATATGTTACGAAAGTCAAACTATGCATAAAGAGTTTTATATATTACAAAAATTTTCAATATAACCAAAGAAACAAATACAACAATAAAAAAAGTAACATCTTATAGGTTGTAAAAGGTACCTAATAGATACTACAGAATATCTGAGTTGTTTACCGAATTGGCATCCAAAAATTCATTGTGGGTTGATCCATTTGAACCTCTTTGATCTTTGGGCTTTAATGTCCAGTGTAATTAATTATTGTGGCTATTTGAACTTTGAATCAGAATTTTTTTTTTTCCTCTACACAAGGCAGCCCATTTTAGAAAGTTATTTTGTTTATTCACTGGCCGAATCTGAACAATTTTTTTAAAAACATGGAATGCATGATTGTATCAATTTATGATAATATTGTATGAACCATTGAATTGCATGATTTTGACATCAAAATTATACGGCACCAGAACCCTACTTCATAATAGGGGGAAATTTCATGTACACCCCTCAGAAACTTTGAAATTACGTATTTTCTCCTCTAAAATTTATAATAACATATTTACCCTTCTACATTTCAAAAGCTCACAGTTCATTAGGTTTGACTTTTACCCTAAATTTTTGCTGATTAGATTGTTTTTTGTGTGTTAATGTAAAAATGAAAAACGCAATGCAAACATATTGGTTTATCCATGCTTCATGTGTTTTGTGATTTTCGCGCTTAATTCGACCTCTAAGTATGCTTCCTATTTTTATTTGAATTTCAATTTATTTTATGCCTCAATGCTAGCTTACCAGTTTTGGAGGGGTTTTTCTTCTGTTGCATGTTGCCAAAATTCTTGGTTATGATCTAGTTTGGACCAAAATTTCATACAAACTAGTTGTATTAGATCCAACATATGAAAAATGAGAGTGCCCATGTGATCCATGATATGATCCCTCTTTGTTAAAGGTCTCCAACATATTGCATCTCCAATAAAAAATACATTTTATCAACATATATGTGCATGCATGCATAATAGAGAATAAAAATTCTCCTTTAAATTCAATTTTTTTTTCGAATTTCAATTTTTTTTTCTAAATTTCAATTTTTTTCAAAGTTCAATTTTTTTTCAAACGTGGCCACCCCCACGCTTGGGCTCCCCACTCAGCCGACTTCCCCCCGCTTTTACATGGTTGCCCCCACGCTTCGGCTCCCACTCAGCCGAATTTCCACCGTTTTTGCATTATCTTAAGAAATCAAGCATGCATGAATTACACATGACCTAAATAAGCAATAATAAGTAGAGAAATTTAGTTATATCCCCATCAAAACTTGTCTTTTTAGATATTTCCCCATCACAATTCTAAATTTAGTTATATCCCCATCAAAACTCCATTGTTTTATTTATATCCCCATTTCTTCATTTAACCATTTAAAATTTAATATTAATATTATTAAAAAACTTAAAAAACGGTTTTGCCCCTAATTAATTACTGTGCTAATCCCTTCTTTTTTCTCTTCACGCTAATCCTTCCGTTTCTTTTTCCCGTCTTTCTGCCCTCATCAAGTACTGCCCTCATCAAGGTTCTAATGCCAGTATTGCTAAAATTTAAAAAAGCCCAAGGTAAGGAATTAGCTTGTGGTTCATGACCCATTCATTTTAGAGACGCACCGACCGAGATGGAGATTCCATATGATAATTTTTTTAATATTTTGTAGGCAACTGTTTCTGGGCTAAAACAATACTGTTGTATTCTGGAGAGTGAAGAAAAGTTTCTGGCTCGTTAGCAATACAGTACTTGATGAGGGTAGAAAGGCGGGAAAAAGAAACGGAAGGATTAGCGTGAAGAGAAAAAGAAAGGGATTAGCACAGTAATTAATTAGAGGCAAAATCGTCTTTTAAGTTTTTTAATAATATTAATATTAAATTTTAAATGGTTAAATGAAGAAATGGGGATATAAATAAAACAATGGAGTTTTGATGGGGATATAACTAAATTTAGAATTGTGATGGGGAAATATCTAAAAAGACAAGTTTTGATGGGGATATAACTAAATTTCTCTAATACGATTCTGAGCTTATTGCATACGAATTATTATCTGATTACGAACCAGACCTTAGTTAACGGTTAAGCCAAAGCACTACGGATGGGTGTCTGATAAAGGGTCCAGCTAGGTGGGCCATCTGTAGATGTCAGTGACCCTACAGATGTGGGTTTGATAAAGGGTCCAGCTCGGTGAGACATCCGTAGGTGCTACCAGCAGTAATAAACTGAGTTAAGCCAAAAACGTGCGTGTTTGAGATTCATCTTGGAAATTCCGTAAATTGTGTTTCATTTGGTAAATTGTTGTCGATCATGTGCACTTGCTTTATTTATGAATATGCATCTGTCTGAACTGCTTTTGTATGGTTTCATTTTTGAATATAGATTTTGATTGCAAGTCCAATAATCTAAACTGTGGCAAATTTCGCACTGAGAATTTATTCTCACCCCCACTCTTGGGTTATTTTACAGGATCTGGGGCGTCGGGTTCCGGAGAGGCACGCGAGCTATAGACCCTTGGTAGTTGCTTCTGTAGGGCCTAATCTACCCTTTTGTTGTATAGTTTAGGGTTAGGCCTGATGGTTAGTATCTGTACGAGATACTTTTGTTGTATTATACTTTGACCAGACCATATACCCTTATATATGGATTTATATATATATATGTAGGAATGTGTTTGATATTAGTTAATTGTGCATATTATGAATGAACGGTTAATCGCCTTGTAAACATACACGGCGTTGTATGTTTACGGCAGGGAACTGTTGCAACCGTGGCTGCGGGGTGTGACAATATGATTACTGAGGAACAATTTTATTATTTTTTATTGGCCTCTATTAATGTCAATTTTAATTTTCTTTATTATTTTTCCTAATTAGTTAGGGACATCATTATGTATCCTGAAGACTATATATAATCTATTCGAAAAGTTTGTAATAAAAACGCACATATAATTTTTCATGCTTATTACATAAAATGCTTATACTAAAAATATTGTTGGCTAGCTCTTACATAAAGTACTCATGCATAAATTTCAATTTTTTTCATGCTTATTACATAAAAACGCACATATAATTTTTCATGCTTATTACATAAAATGCTTATACTAAAAATATTGTTGGCTAGCTCATACATAAAGTACTCATGCAAAAAATTCTAATTACATGATCTTTCATGTCATGTAAAAAGTATTGTTGAATCACGCTATTTGCAATTTCTACCGTTTATATTTGTCATCCAATTTTTTTAAACAAAAACTACTTTGCTTTAAAAATATTCTTTTCCTTAAAAACTTAACTAAAACATATAAATTTTTACAACATTCATAAAATATTGGAGAAAACTTAAAAATAATAGTATGTTCATGCAAAAACTATACTCATCTAAAGCTTTTGGGATTTATGGAATTTTACTCCTATTGACTTCAGAAGAGATTTCTTTTAATCTTCATTTGTTTTTATTTAATTAAATTTTTTCATTTTATCTGAGTATCATGATTTGATCACGGAGCGATTTGAAATTTGAAATTTTTGTCACCGTACACTCCCCTCTCTCTACCCTTCGGGGAGGTTTATAAATATGGTGCCAATGCCCGAGCAAATTCTCCATGGGACAATCTTATAGCTTAATTATGCCTGACATGTATATTTAATTATGCCTTCGGGGAGGTTTATAATTTAAGTTTTTGCTGATGAGATTGTTTTATTTATTTTATTTTGTTAATGTAAAAATGAAAAATGCTATGCAAACATATTGGTTTATCCATGTTTCACGTGTTTTGTGATTTTTGGCGCTCAATTGGACCTCTAAGTATGCTTTCTATTTTTATTTGAATTTCAATTTATTTTATGCCTCAATGCTTACCAGTGTTTGTTTTAATGGTTTTTCTTCTGTTGCATGTTATTGGAGGCGTTTGGTTTTAACGCCATGTTGGTACATATTTGGGACTAGTTTGAGTTTTCACTATGTACTAGAGACTAGTTTTAGAGCTTACAAAAAAAATCAAATCAATAGAGAAATTAAGCACAAAAATGCAATTAAAATATGCTTATCAAATATAAGTCATGTGAAACTTACAGATAAGTCCCTAACTTATATATCTATTATTCTTTTTTTAAACTGAAATTAAAGTTTAAACGCTGAGCTTTTATATTAAATTTATATTGAAAACCAAATCAGATCTACAACATATCAAAAATTATATCAAATTTATATCGGATGAAAATACAAAATGAAAAAAATATATTATAAAAAAAGTATTATATTATTTCATCAAACAACTAAAACATATAGAAAAACTAAATCTGATCTAAATCAGATAAACTGACAATATGACAAAAATACAATATTCTTAAAATAGTAAAAGTAAAGTACTCTGATCAAACAACTAAAATAGATTGGGTGAACAGTGATATCAAGTTTGGGAAACCATCGCCAATTCATCTTCAATTATTAATTTGTTTGGTTTCTGCCAAAATTTTATGCATTATGTGAAAAAGTTTCAATATTTTGTTAAAGGTCTTTAGTAAATTAATATTTGATACAAAAATTAGATGGTAATATATAGATCCACAACTTACAACTAAAATAGTTCATTTATATACTATTGCAATAAGCATTTTATACATGATCCTACGGTACTTTTTACATTATATGAGAGCATATTTTATTTAGGGTGGCATCTTTCGAATGAATGCTTTATCTTTATTTACGTAGTAATTGTTACTAGTAGTCACAAAAGAAGCGTTAATTGTTGCCACCTAAAATATTTTTGTGCGTCCGAAATTTCAAATCCATCTCATTCCATTAATTATATATGTTCCATGCAACAATGATAGTCCAATACCTATATATACCATATTACCAGCAGAAATACCTATACCATATACATCTAAACCCTCCCTAAGGCATGGATCCCGAAGCACCAAATCCCAATACAATAGACTTAGAGTAAAATCAAATTTAATTGAATCTATGATACTCATAATGAAACTGTATCAATAATATATACTGTAGCAATCAGAAAAACTAATTTGTAAGAAAAATACTGTTACCAATCATAAACTAACAATATACACTGCATGAGACTATATCTAAAATACTGTACCAATCAAGATAATAAAGATACCATTCATAATTGATTTCCGCCAATGTCTTATATCTAATGATTATATGAGTTTTAAACTTGCAAGCAATTCACTTTTTTAAATAAATTTTAAATATAATGTCTGTTAAACTTACATTCTATTTGTTCTTTCTCACTAAATATATATAGTAGTTAAGCTAGTAATTTAGAAGACAATGAATGGCACAAGAGCTCACTAATTTACCTAATTTATTGCGTTTTCCATTAAAATTCTTTTTTATAATCAAATTTCCTTTTTACCCTTTATTAAAAAAATTAAAAATATGTAGCTTGTTTAAGAGATATGTTTAGTATTCATATTTCTTGATTGTGAGGACAAACTATTTATTTTCTACTAGTGACGCACATACAAAAGTATGTCTCTATGCCACTGTGTATGCGTCACAAGTAGAAAAACAAACTATTGTCCTTGGAAACCGATTGGAGTTGTGCCTGAAAAATATGATTTTTTTACACCATTTTTAGTCATGAAATTTGTAATGGTCAAGCCCTTATTTTCTCTGTCTAGGAGTATGTTGCCAGTCACTGCACTGATTAAGAAGAATATTTCAATACTGTCAATAGAATAAAATGCAGCATTCATGTGAAAAAACAAAAGACCCATAAGCATATATAAATGATAAACTATCCATAGATAAACATTTTTCAAAGTACACAAATAAGTGATTCATATGTACAAGGGTCAAAATTTGGTACCAACAAACATCTCTTCCATATTCACCCTCATAATTTACCAGAATACACTGCTAGAAACACAAAAGAATAGGATTTAAAATTTCTCGTCTTAGTCACAAAAAATAATATGAACAAGAGTAACTAGTAGCTGAAACTTTTGTCACATACCCATTAATTAAGGGAAAGTCCATGAGTTTCTTCTTTTAATGAAAAGAGTTGTCATGTCATAATTATTTAATTTGATTATAGCTAATACGTCCATTGTCTTATATACACCATCTCTTGCAGCTATATGGTGTTTCAGAGTACAACAAGAACACAACAGCCCACCTCGAGTTCATAAAGGTGGTTGTCAATGGATCGTACTTTTTAACATATTTCACTGATCATAATCAAGTAATATATTTACTCTGGGTGGAGGCGAAGAACTGCACCAAACCTGACAAATCCGACATTTACGAAACTCAAGCATACGAGGATTGTGTAACTCCAGTTTACGGGGATACTAGACCTGGCTATTGCTACAAAACTTTTGGTTATCTCAAAAACTTGAGGTAGGTTTTTGAGTTTTTCAAATAAGATGCATGATCGACAATAATTTATTTATTATAGTAAGTTTCTTCAGTAGCTTGGATTGTTGTATTTTGGATCGCAGACTTACTTCGCGTGTTGTTTCGCCGTTTCTCTGTATGCAATGTTTGATTGAAGTAATTAAATGGCAGTTATATGATTTTGCCCTCATTTTTTTTTTTCAAGGATAGTTGCTTGATGCCTCCCACATCTGTATTAATAAAAAAGTGTGTTTACAAGTTTCTAATTTCCTGGCACCTCATGCCATGGCTATTTCTCTGGCTATGCTTATGCCTATGCCTATATCAGCATTTACTGTTGGTATGTACATGCTATAATTTGGCCTCCAAATTGGTGTGTACATAATTCACTTGATTCACAAATGTCTAAATCACATAAACTGAAGAAACAAAAACTTATTCATAACCCGGAATTTGCAAGAAACCAGACAAATTCTTTTCTTTTTTATTTATTCATAACCCGGAATTTGAAAATAAAATTAAGCAACAAATTATGCAGAATTTGTTTGCAACTCGTAATTTTGTTTTGAAACTTTGAGGCGTGCAATGTACAATCCTTTTTGTTGACGTTTTTACATAATAGCATTGATGGCTAGTAAGTAGATCATTTAAGAAATAATTTTCACTTAATACATTAAAAAATTTAAGAATATCTTAAAAGATCATTTCTTGGAACTCTTTTTTGTTGGAAACATAAATAAAGGAAAAAGAAAAGACAAAGCAAGAGATTTGAAGTTTGCAACTTAAGAAAATAATATTAGTTTACGCAATTAAGTCGGTATTAGTTAAGTTTCATTATGTGCACCAAATTTTATGAAATTCTTATAATGATGGAAAAGCATTAATGGGTTTTTATTTAGACGTAGACATTTTTAATTTCCAGGTTATATATCTGATGGGCTTTTTGTAATTAAAAAAAATTATGGCACCCTTTCGGTGCTTTAACAATTATGGGATACTACTAACATGATAAATATGCATTTTTATGATTTTATTTAATTTATTTCGATTTTAAATACCCACAGTTCATTAGGTTTGAATTTTACCCTAAATTTTTGCTGACGAGATTGTTTTATTTTTTATTTTTTTTGTTAATGCAAAAATGAAAAATGCAATGCAAACATATTGGTTTATCCATGCTTCATGTGTTTTGTGATTTCAATTTATTTTATGCCTCAATGCTTACCAGTTTTGGTTTTAATGGTTTTTCTTGTGTTGCATGTTATTGGAGGGGTTTGGTTTTAACGGCATGGACTTGGTACCAGATTTGGGACTCGTTTGAGGTCTCACTATATACTAGAGACTAGTTTTAGGGATTACAAAAAGATCAAATCAATAGAGAAATTAAGCATAAAAATGCAATTAAAATATGCTTGTCAAATATAAGCATTTGAAATTACAGAGAAGTCCCTAACTTATATATCTATTATTCTTTTTTTTTTAAAAACTAAAATCAAAGTTTAAACGCGGAGCTTTTTTTATGAAATTTATATTGGAAATACACAAAAAATATGAAAACCACGTCAGATCTACAACATATACAAAATTATGTCAAATTTACATCAGATCAGATGAAAAAACAACGTGGAAAAAAAATATATTATAAAAAAAATATTCTATTATTTGATCAAACAACTATAACAGATAAAAAAACTACATCAGATCTTATATCAGATGATTCTGATCAAACAACTAAAACAATTTGGTTGAACAGTGATATCATGTTTAGGAAACCATGAACAATTCATCTTTAATTATTAATTTGTTTGGTTTCCACCAAAATTGTATGCATTATGTGAACAAACTTTAATATTTTATTAAAAGCTTTTTTAGTAAATTAATATTTGCTACAAAAATTAGATGGTATATACGTAACCCTTACAACTAAAATGATTCATTTCTAAACTATTGTAATAAGCATTTTATACATGAGCCTACGGTATTTTGTACATGATATGAGAGAATATTTTATTTAGGGTGGCATCTTTAGAATGAATGCTTTATCTTTCTTCAATTCACGTATTAATTGTTACTAGTAGTCACAGAAGAAGTATTAATTGTTGCCATCAAAAAAATTTTGTGCGTCCGAAATTTCAAATCCATCTCATTCCATTAATTATATATGTTCCATGCAATTAGTTAGGGGCATCATTGTGTATCACTGATTAGACTATATATAATCTATGCAAAGAGTTTGTAATAAAAATGCAATTATAATTTTTCATGCTCATTAAATAAAATGCTCATGCAAAAAATATTGTTGGCTCATACATAAAATGCTAATTAATTACATGATCTTTTATGTCATGTAAAAAGTATTGTTGAATCATGCTATTTACAATTTCTATTATTTATATATGTCATCCAACAAATACTACTTTGCTTGATAAATATTCTTTTCCTTAAAAACTTAACTAAAACATAGAAATTTGTACAACGTGAATAAAATATTGGAGAAAATCTAAAAATAATAGTATGTTCATTGAAAAACTTTACTCGTCTATATTTTTTGTGATTTATGGAATTTTACTCCTATGAACTTCAGAAGAGATTTCTTGCACACCTTTTGTTGTGTGTGTGGTTTGACGGTCCTTACCCCAGAAGATATGGAGCTCCACTTGAGGAGATTCACTCCAATGCCAAGAAATGTGACACTTGTTTTCAACCTGTGTTTCCTGAATAGTGTAGTATAAAATTATAGTAGTGCAGTATAAAATTATTTTAGACCGAATAATTCTCTTATATATAGTAGTGCAGTATAAAATGAAATTTTAATATATTTAATAGGATGATACTGTTTGCATGTTTGAAAATATAAAATTTAACCTCGTTTAATGGAAATATATTTTGATAGGGTAGCCTTATTTTTTGTATGCTATGCATTTCACCACTAAGATTTCTTATCCTCATTTATTTTATTTTGTTGTCATGATCATGATCATGTGAAAGAAGAATCACATATTAAGTTTATCAACACAAAGGAATAATTAGCATCAAATAAATTATTATTCATAAAAATAGATAGTTATCTGAAATTGTGAATTATTTTGAGTTATTAACGTTTTAAAAATAGAGGCATGATGGAGACACAAAAATGAAAGCAATTGAACCATTCTCTTTAAAAAATACTTATATAAAATATTAAAAAACATTACAAACATTAAAAGTACTTTAAATTGACAGAATTTCTCTATATTTTGATTCATTTTCATTGTTGTTTCGAAAAAGAGCAATAAATAATGAAGTTCTAAAATCAGAATGAAATTTCGAAAATAAAAAAAAAAGGTAAGGAATTAATTAAGATCGATATTGAAATAGACATATATTCGGCCACTGATTTCTTTCAACTTTTAACCTATTATATATTAACTATCCTAATTATAACATAATTTAATATGAGAGGAAAAAAAAATAGTAGAATTTGCTACCGCCTCCTATAAATACCAATCCGGCCGCCTCTTTGATTGGCACTAATTAATTCAATTACTTGAGAATTCTCTTTAATCTTATTAATCTTCAGGAGAGGAATTCTCTCTGTGTTATCTTCAACCAACAAAAAGGTCTGTTTTTTTTATATATATCCATTGCCAACATGCAGGAAAACATAACTTTCTGAAAAAAAAAAATTCAAGTATTTCTTTGTGCGCTAAAATATTCAATATCACAGATTGTTCATAATTTTAAAAAAAATAATCGGTTGGCTTTTCACAATTTGTGCTAAAAAACTTATAACAACACCTGTTGGTTGATGATTAAGATTTAAGAAATTCATAGAGTACGATCTTTTGTCATGATACTTAATTGTTGATATTTCATTGTAAGAATTAATTATAAATTACCAAACTTAAACTTACAGGGCAAACAAGGTACAGGTTAGCTAGCTAGCCATGACTTGTTGGTCGGACCTGGCGTATGACATACTGGGACACATAACCAGCTTTCTGCCTTTAACAGATCATCACCGGTTCAGTGCCGTGTGCAAAAATTGGAGATTAGTAGCAAAACAGAAGAGGCACTCTCCATCTCATCAGCTGCCGTGGTTGGTGCTCGGAGATGAACCTGGCACCGGTAAACGTAAATTTTACAACTTGTCAGAAGATAGGCACTATGCCATTGACATTCCAGAATTGTATGGTCGTTACATCTGTGGATCTTCACACGGATGGCTTGTTGCCATTGATATCAAAATCACAGGCATCCTCATAAACCCTTTCACTCGTGAGTTTTATGAGCTACCACTTTTCCCTCAATACAACATTGGCATGTGGGACAGGACACCTGAATCATATGAGAATTTTCCCATTGTTGATTATAGAGATGGGCCCGGAGGCCGTGGTTCCGGTACTTTTGAAGAGTTGCAGGTTAAAATTGTACATAAGGCCATATTATCTCATGATCCAAAGGAGAGAGCTGATTTCACGCTCATGATCTTGACTGGTTGGAAGGGTGTACCTGCTTTTTGGAAGCCCGGCGATTCATCTTGGACGGTAATAAGTGTTATAACACCAATATTTGTAAGTGATGTTATATATTTTAATGGACAATTCGTTTTTGCTACCATGGAAAGCGAAGTTTTACGCCTCAATTTTCAACCTGATCATCCTAAAAAGTATGAAATTGAATCTCTTCGTATATCGCAAACATGTCTCATAGCACAGTGTTACCTAGTGGACTACTGCGGACGTTTACTACTTGTTGAGAGGTGGTTCTTCGAACACTACTTTAAAGTGCTTCGAGTCAATTTTGAGAAACCAAGTAAGTCCAAGCGTAACCATATTCACAAGGCTGCACTATTCTTGGGGACAAATGATTCTCTAGTTATTGATCGAAGAAAATTAGTTCGAGGCTGCAAATGCAAAACCAACAACATCTATTTTACAGATTCAACCCAGACATTCGGTCATGAAGTATTCGGTTGCGATGACATGGGTGTCTTCAACATGAGTGACAAAACAGTTGGCACCTTTTATTCCCCAGAAATACGCAACACTCGTTTAGATACACCCTCTTTCTTCGCTCGTTTAGATACACCCATTTGGTTTACCCCAAATCCACGGTAGCTAGCTAGCTGCTCCACCTTCGCTTAATTGGTTAAGACTTAATTAAGAGTAGTCTTAATTAGTTACAAGTTAATTTAATTTGTCAGACTCCATTTTGTTAGTTTCTGCTTCAAAAAAAGTTTAAGTCTGTTTCTTAATTAATTCTTTCTGTATTACTACTTGAATTATACATTCGATGGCATGAAGGAAACATATATATAAACGATTGGTGATTAATTAGTAAAAAAGTTGCTAGAGAACACTGGTACCTGAAAATAGTTAGGCTGTTCTTCTGATTATCCAGCTGATATGTCAAACAAAGCCGTACAATCTTAATTTTGGTCGCTGGTTCTAGGCTGTTTGTAGCCTTATTGAGACACTATGAAGGCCTGTATAATTGTTACCAAGATATTTGAATCATGTTCTCTCAAAAAAAATGTTATTTTGTTTTTCAAAAATTTTCTTTAATGTTTTTCTCTTTTTTGAAAAAAGAGGAGGGTTGTGATAGCCGTGGTGATCGAGCCAATGTAAAATACAATCTCTTTTTGGAAATGAAACCCTCCCGTATTGTTTTGTGACTCTGGTCGGGTTTCATTTCTAGCCTACCCCAATTTGTTTGGGACTAAAGATTTGATTGTTGTTGCTGCAATTTACTTTCCAATTTGAAAAAGACAATGCATAAAGAGATGCTAGAAACGATATTATATTAACCACACATGTATCATCATATAGCGCCAATTTTCTCCCCTAAATCATTTGATTATTTTTTTTTATTTTTTTTTTGTCATCAAAAGCCCGTAGGCATGTTACACTTTCATCAGAACCTTAATCCAGAAAAATGGCAACAACATGCGAAAATAATAAACAAATCTAAAAGCAAAGAAAAATGTTTTGAATCAGCATGCCAACTAACAAAAACAGAACCTGTATTTCAACAAAACACAGAGAAAAATGGCATTGGCAGCACTTGCAATTCTCGACCAAAGATCAGCACATTCCATTCCAATCGGTCCTGTGATAGCAGCTCCTGCAAGATATAGTGCCACAGTAAATGAGATTTGGTGTTGCATAAATAAACCAACAGATTCTTTGCATAAGTTGCTTTGTCTATTGTGTGCGCGCTATTTTCTTTCATGTAACATATTTTTCATATTTAAATTTTAAGGAAAATTTATATAATATTACCCTATATATGGCTTTATATATATGTGTCATAGAGAGAGACTCTTTATGCAACTAAATTTGCATTATGCAAAATGAAACATCAATTTAGTTGAGGCCCCAACTGCATGTACATTGTTCTCTTTTATAATAATTTATCCATGAGCAAACTCTAGGAAATGAAGGGTTAAATGCATTAAGCCACATTATTTGCTAATAAATCTAAAGGAAATAGTGGCGTAACCAATTAATATGTTGAATCATTGTCAACTATACTTGGGGTTTAGTATCTAAACCCAATAATTAAGCACTAGCTCTTAACTGTAATTAAAAAAAAAGTAGGGTTCAAATGTTATGTCTTTCATGCCTCATTCATACTTCATATCCTTATCTTTATTTTAAAAATCCAAATATTTGATTCAAACTGCTCAACAAACAATGTGTTTGGAGACCAAATTTTATATTCTTTGAAAATCATTTACTATTTTTTTAAATTCACATTGGTTGTAAATTTCACATAGAATAAAATTTATTTTAAAAAAATATTTGTCAAAACAAATTTTATTGTATGATTGTAAATTTCACAATGAATTTCTACTTACAACACACACACACACACACACACACACACACATCAGGATCGGTTATTTACGCACATCAGGATTATACCTAAAGGCGATACTGACCCGGGCGATACAAATATGTCAACTAATCTGTATCGGTTAAACAACTGATACTAAAAGTTTGAATCAGGATTGGTTCTTTAAAGAACCGATCCTAATAGAGACAATCTGGATTGGTTGTTTACAAATAACCAATCCTAATGGTGACAATCTGGATCGGCTATTTACAAATAACCGATCCTAATAGTGACAATCTGGATCGGCTGTTTAGAAATAACCGATCCTGTTCTTTTTTTTCTTTTTTTTTGGCAAAATGTAGTCATCAGGAACGGCTTTCATAAACAACCGATCCTGTTCTTTTTTTTTTTTTTTTTACATAATGCATCACTTATCAAATATCACATTTAGGTAATAGAAAATTTACATATTAATTCCACATTAATTAATATCACATTTATATTAATTCCACACTAATCAAATATCACATTTGCTTTTCTTTTGATTATCAAGTGATTTGTGTTAAAGGGTATCTATTTGCCTTGCAGTATTCAACACTTCACCACAGCTTTGGGTATGCCTTAATTGAGTTTACAAAAAAAAGAAAAAGAGTCATGATTAAGCAATCAACTAAGCAAGGATCAACAACAAAGAAATAAAACAAATTAAACTATGGCAATAAGTGCTTGTAATATATAGCTTAGGAAAAAAGTGGTTGTAATAATTCAGCTCTTCTAGCATATCACCTCGCCAGAACTTTGAATTTCAATATATCACCTCGCCAGAACTTTTGAAGTTGGATAACAGCCTTGCGCAAGATGATGTATTGCTTGCGAGTGAGGTGTGTTCTTATCTGCCTTTGTATGAGTCTTGCAGCACCGGCCAATACTTCAGCTCTTCTAGCATCTAGCTCTGCCATTTGGCCTGCTCTGAGAAATACTTTTGTTTTCCCTATCTGTCAGCACAAGTAATTCAAACCATCACTCTATTTTACCATGTATCATTTCATGGTTGTTGTGACCACAATTGGGATAAATTTGGGATCAATATGAAACAAAACACCTCAACCAATATAAGATATATATAACTGAATTACTGAATTACTGAACTCTAATGAAAATAAAGTCAGAAGATTCAAAAAGGAAAAAAAAAAAATATAGCTTCAACCAATTGGGTAGCCACACTCTTATTTAATTTGTATTATACCTGATAGCAGCACAAGCAGCTTTCTCATCAGAGCTGTAAAGGGGTCAAATATAAGCACACAGTTTTACTGGTTGATAGTTGTTCTAGTGAATTCCACAGTTGTGTAAAATAGATTACTTACCCGTCAATGAGATCTGGTGCAAGCATGCCAAACCGATCAATAAACTCGTCAAATGTTCTTTTTGTTGGATATCCGGCACAACTGATCCTGATTGCTTCTAGGACACCCTATATATTAGAAGGATTAATATAAAGCTATATGTATTTCCAATCTAAATTGCTCTGATAGAAATAAGATAATATTTTTTTGGAACTATCATTTTTCTCTATCTCCAATACAAAATGACTCTCATGTATACACAAATATAAGATAACTTTTAAGCTTCCCAAATTATTACAACCCCAACTTGCTCGAGCTACTTAAGAAAAGACCAAATGCTATAATTAAACCCATCAATTGTACAATTGATCCTCAATCAACCCTTGATTTTTCCTCCAATTTAAACAATTTAGCCTCACTTTACCCCCAACTTACAAAATTTTCACCAAATAAGTCAAATAATGGTAAACTAACAACAGAAGATAATTACAAACCTCACAAGGATTAGAATCTCTCATTGTGTCAATTCGTCGGTCCACCTCGACAGTCTTGCAACCAACGATGATCTACAAGGGCATTTTTGTCAGAATAGTTTTACTTTATAAGAAACTACAGTAAAATGGATTCTTTTCTTGATGTTTTGCAAAAGTAGATTAAAGAGCCTGAGGAACAATCCTACAAGGGGTAATTTGGGACATTCAAACTGATGGTAATTTGTGATCGAAGTCAATCCTTTCTCTAATATTTATTGTGCCAATGAAATTAAGAAAAAAAACAATCCTACAACGAGAGATTTTTCAAACTGATGGAATCTCTGAAATTTTTATGAAAAAATTTGATTGCATATCTCCATCATTTGTTGCTTCATCACGCTAACCTTTCCCTTTTTCTTTCCCTGAACAAACCCCAAAATAAACATTGAATAAAAATAAAATAAAGAAACAATTTAGGGTTCTTCAAAGGAGCAGAAAAATCAGAAAAATCTGATGCGCAGAGATGTGCATTTTCTCGAGTCGCATTAGCAGATCATATGCTACCACATGCTACAATTTAACATGTCAAAAAGGAGCTTAAAATATGAAAAATCCTAACATAAAGAACGTAAATAGACAAAATTTGAATATTTTGAATTCATAGTTTCAAACCTGTCCTTTCAATTTCATGAGAGCGTCTCTAATCTTGGATACATCTTCTAACAAATCAAAGAAAAATCAAGCTCTTACTACGAAATTAGGGTTAGGGTGGTTTCGACCAGGGTAAAAGGGAAAAAAGTGGTGTATGGCGAATAGAGGTAGAGAGCAGGTGGTGTGAACGAGGAGCGGTTTAGGTGTCTCGGTCCAATCTGAGGCGCGGCTGAATGGATTGACTGAGGCGGGAAGAGAACGGCTCAGCATTAGTATACTCTGATTGCACGGTCTTGATTGAGGGGCGACGGCGGAGGAGAGGGGGATGCGGGGGAGAGGCTGCGTTGTTCCTGTGCGAAGGAGAGGGGACTTGTGAATTCAAAAACCCTAGAGGGATTTAGAACAAAAAAATGAGGAGGAGCGCTAGAGCGAGACTTAAAAAAATAAATTGCACGTATCAGCATCGGTTAATTATTGGCAGCCGACCCTATTAGAGTCCGAACTAGTAAGATCGGTCAAATACAAATAGCCAATTCTTATAATTCACCATCAAGATCGGCTGTTAGAAAGAACCGATACTAAAAACAATCAGGATCGCCTGTTTTAAAAACCGATACTAATAGGGACACAATCCAGATCGGTTCTTTACAAAAAACCGATCCTGATTTGGCCAGCACTTTTAAGATCAGTTGTTTATATTTAACCGATCCTGATTGTCCCTTTCAAGATCAGTTGTTTATAAAGCCCGATTCAGATATAGATCAATATCGAATTATTGAAAAGTCCGATCCTAATAGGCTAATCCTGATGTGCGTTTTTCCACTAGTGCACATGATCTAAACAAATCATTAGCATAATCAATGGTAAATGGGCATCTGCTATTGATAAGCATAGGCCCATTTACGTGTTTTTAATATCATTTATAAGGACAACTTTCTACAAAAAAAATTAAAAAAATTAAAAAAAGAAAAATAACGTGAAAATTATACATATTAGAAGTAATTATCTTATTTCTAACACACCAAACAATGGACCTCTAGGTTCAGATATATAACTTAATTCCAAAATGACAACAAGAATTAATTAAATTAACCTTTCCATTAAGCATCAGAAGGTAGTTAATTAAATTTTTTATTGAAGTTTAATTAAATTGAACGGAGATGATGATTTGAATGGATTCATTTAGAATTTATTTATTTTTATCAAAATGCAACGGATATTGAAGAGAATCAGTAGATAATTTATCTAATTGTTCAGTGAACCAGAGTTTGAGAAAAATGATGAAAATCTAATTAGAGTTCCAGAGAAAAAAAGAGATGAAATGATAAATTTAATTTTAAAGTGAAAAATTTATTATATAAAAGAATAAGAAGCAGAGAGTTCTGGACATGAATTAATAAATAGGTTGAACTTACTAAGTGATACAACCTTGTAATCCATTCATTATCCTTTGAATCCTCACCAGCTGGGTCTGGTGTGGAATTAGCTGTAGCAGACACATCATTTGTTTCTTCACTCTAATCCATTGCCTAATTAAAGGGTGCCAATAAGCAAATAAATTATAGTTTTTCATATTGTCCTAGTTCTGTACATATTACTAGTACAACGTAGATGAAACTGTATAAGCACTTTTCATTATCTAAAATTCGATTACTTGAATTCCAGCACAATTACAGAGAAATCAAGCTCAATAAATAAAAGGCTTTTTGACTTCATCAGAACAAAACTCATTAAGTCATAACTTCACCTCAATCAAGCACTATTGAATTTACACAGAAAAATATATGAACCTGGAGGAAAATAAAATCCACAAATACACCTAGCTGATAACAACATTAAAATCCAAATCTTTCAAATCAGATCAACAGTGAAATAGACCTAAACAAATCTCCTCTTTAGAAATCGATTGGTTGTTTGATTTTATGTCAATTCTAGATACGGCCAAATTCAAGATTGGAAGAACCAGATCAGGTTTAAAAGTGATTTACAAAAAACAGTAAAACTATTACATTTACTGGTGGTTACATCTAATACTAGTAAAAACCAAATAGACTGATTTGATTATGATAGTTTTGGAGTTACATTAAAAATTAATCATAATGATTATCATCTTGTAAGGGTAAGATAGTGAAACTTCAAATTTATTAAATTGAAAAAAAAAACTATTTTACAAATATATTACAAAAAACTTTTTCATAAATTTATTACAAAAACTTCAATTTTATAACAGATCCAGCTGGCAAATCTGCCTTAAATTTGGCTTGCACCAGAATGGAGTGTGGGCGTCTCACATTAGTCGCCGATGAGTTTTGGTTTTATCAAGCAAAAAAACCTCTTATATATTGAGCTTGATTTCTCTGTAATTGCGCCACCTGGTCGACCTAAGCCCACATAATTATTATTTTTATATTAAATTTCACTAAACATAATTAAAAAATTTAAATCACCAGGATAGTTCCTCAACAAACAATGGAAAATAGCAGAAATGAAAAAAGAAAAGAACATTAACACGTCTACTAAGTCAGCAATCAACAAACAATGCATTATTTTCAGACAACTAAATGTAGAGTAGTAACTCAAGAAGGTAGTTTCAAGTATATTTTATGTAATAAAAAAATAAACATAAATTATTAGAAATTTAACAAATTTGATTAATTATGTTTTTTTATTAAGAAACTTGATACCATAAAATCATTAAAAAAAAAAAAATGTACCTAATGAAATTGACCAATCATGATTTTATTTAGTTCTTAATAATTTTTGGTTTCCTCCAAAATTTTATTTTCATAGTGAAAACTTTAATAAAAGTCTTAAGCAAATTAATATTTGCTCACAAAATTAGATGGTATATATGTAAATCATTGAAGTTGCAACTGACATAATTCACTTATAAACTATTGTAATGAGCATTTTTTACATGATATGAATTCATGTTTAGTTTCGAGTGACATCATTTGAATCAATTGTTTATATTTTTAGGGATCTCTAGTTAACTACTAGTAATAGATTCAATATTAATTGTTACCATTTAATCAACTACGGAACAAAATTTCAATATCTTCACTAAAATCAACGTCAAATTTAGTGACTTACATAAATTTTTGATGTGAAAATCAAATGTTTGAAATCTAACATCTAAATTTGGTGTTATTTTTTTTAAATAAAAATTTAAACCTAATCTTATTGTAAAAAAGAGAGTCAATAACCCATAAAATTAATCAAATCGAACCACAGAGCTGTCTTGATGAATGTTTCAAGCATGAACTCGTGTGACGCTGATTTTTTTTTTAGCGAAACAAAAAAAAAAAATTCAAATTCGTTCATTCTTTTTCTTTATTTTTCTGAGTTAGAATTGTTTGACTTGTAAAATATTAACAAGAAAATAAATCACTTTTGATACTATTTTCTTAGATGGAGAAGAAATGACGCTTAAATAGTAAAAATCCCAAATCTTTTCACATAGTCTGAAATTAAATTATATATAATCGAGAATTCTAAAAAAAAAATTGATATTGTAAGAGGTTTTCAATATATATATCATATATTAAATATATACACATATGCTGCTACTGATTGGTAAGTGGATACAGAGTGGATACAGCATCAGATACTGGTTCATATCAACTTTGCAACTGAGCTCGTTTTTCTCCCCCCTCCTGCTTCTGGAAATGCTCAGTCCACTGGTTCTTCCTCAGAGGAAGAATCTCAGTCCAGTAGTTCTTTCTCTGAGGAAGAAGCTCAGTCCAATGCTTCTTCCTCAGAGGAAGAAACTACTGCTTTTGGTTCTGATGAATCGGGATCTGTGGTTTAGGGATCCGTGGTTTAGTGAGGGAGTCTATTAGTCTGTTATAGGTATTTTCTGGTGTTATAGGGAGTCTATTAGTCTGGTATAGGTATTTTATTTTGTTCTTAATAATTTTTTATTTCCTCCAAAATTTTATTTTCATGGTGAAAACTTTAATAAAATTCTTAAGCAAAGTAATATTTGCTCGCAAAAGTAGATGGTATATATGTAAATCATTGAAGTTGCAACTGACATAATTCACTTATAAACTATATATTGTAATGAGCATTTTTTACATGAGTCTATGGCATTTTTAACATGATATGAATTCATATTTTGTTTCGATTGACAACATTTGAATGAATGTTTTATATTTTTAGGGATCTCTAGTTAACTACTAGTTAATAGATGCAATATTAATTGTTACCATCTAATCAACTATATATGGAACAAAATTTTAATATCTTCACTAAAATCAACGTGAAATTTAGCGACTTACATAAATTTTTGGTGTGAAAATCAAATGTTTGAAATCTAACATCCAAATTTGGCGTTATTTTTTTAAATAAAAATTTAAACCTAATCTTATTGTGAAAAAGAGAGTCAATAACCCGTAAAATTAATCAAATCGAACCACAGAGCTGTCTTGATGAATGTTTCAAGCATGAACTCGTGTGATGCTGATTTTTTTTCGCGAAACCAAAAAAAAATTCAAATTCGTTCATTCTTTTTCTTTATTTTTCCGAGTTAGAATTGTTGACTTGTAAAATATTAACAAGAAAATAAATCACTTTTGATACTATTTTCTCAAATGGGGAAGAAATGACGTTTAAATAGTAAAAATCCCAAATCGTTTCACATAGTCTGAAATAAAATTATATATAATTGAAAATTCTAAAAAAAAAATTGATATTGTAAAAGGTTTTGAATATATATATATATATATATATATAGATGGACTTAGCTACTTCATGGAGTAAAACGACTTTGTACTCCACGCCATATCTTCATTTTCAAAGTTCAAATAGTCGATTCGAACCTTCCAACATGTTCTTCATATTGAAATGTACTTGGAGACCAAATTTTACATTTTTTGGAATTTTTTTACTATTTATTAAGCCACTTTGAAAATCTGAAAATCCGGGTGAACAGTGCAAAACAGTAAAAATTTCTGGACCGCCGGATCAGTGATTTTCAAAGTGGCTTAATAAATAGTAAAAAAATTCCAAAAAATGTAAAATTTGGTCTCCAAGCACATATCAATATGGAGAACAACTTGAGCGGTTCGGATCGGTCGTTTGGATTTTCAAAATGGAAATAATGAGGCGTGGAGCACCAAGTCATTTTACTCCATGGAGTAGCTAAGCCCAGCACTATATATATATATATATATATATATAGTGAGTGGCTAAGCTCAAAACGTTTGCACCAAGCCCTTGGTGCAAACGAATTGTTTTCGGATTTCCAAAGTTCAAACGGTCGATCCAAACCGTTCAAGTTGTTCTCCATATTGAAATGTGCTTGGAGACCAAATTTTACA
This sequence comes from Carex kokanica, assembly GCA_025461125.1. NCBI lineage: Eukaryota > Viridiplantae > Streptophyta > Magnoliopsida > Poales > Cyperaceae > Carex > Carex kokanica. The sequence continues at coordinate 648,314 of JAJGRX010000675.1, read as the reverse complement.
TTTTTTGGAATTTTTTTACTATTTATTAAGCCACTTTGAAAGTTGCTGATCACACGGTCCAGAATTTTATTGCACTGTTTTTACTGTTCACCCGAATCAGCAACTTTCAAAGTGGCTTAATAAATAGCAAAAAAATTCCAAAAAATGTGAAATTTGGTCTCCAAGCACATTTTAATATGGATTAAATATGTAATGGTTTGGATCGACCGTTTGGACTTTGCAAATAGGAGAACCAAAACGTTTGCACCAAGGGCTTGGTGCAAACGTTTTGAGCTTAGCCAGTCTCTATATATATTTATCATATATTAAAAGGATATAAAAATGCTAATTCGATTGTTGTTGTTTTCGATAGAATGTAAAGATTTATTCAATAATCAAACTTAAGTTAACTTAATTAATTAGTTAGTTAATAAAAGTTGGTCAATAAAAGTTTTGTCAAGAACCTGTACTATAAAAATTCAGTAGTTAATTAAGTAGGGTTAATTGTTAGCATTAGCAAAGAAAGCAATAAAAGGAGCCTTAAATCCTAACTCTGTTTAGTTGTTTATTTGAAGCAAAACAAATCATCATTGAAAAGAAGTTGCAAGCAGCACAAGTATCAATAGCATGACAATGGAGAGTACTTGGCAACACTGGTGCTACATTTTTTTTGTTCTTCTTTTGTGAGATCTTATGTTTGATGCTAGTTGAGAAAATGAGGCACTTTTATAGTTGTTGCAACAGAATCATTCACAAATGAGGCCCTTAATTTGATGCTAGTTGTTTGACCTTGCCAAGATTGGCAACAATTTTTTATTGGTTAGACCCATTCAAAGAAAGTTTCCCTTTTGTTTATTAAACTAATTAGTGTACTATACATTCATTCAACACTACTCAACGCCTCAAGAAAGCTAGCTAATTAACTTTACTTAGTCCAACAATTAAGCAACAAATTAAACCTTTATTGCTATAATGTTGATTTGTTTACATAAATTGAAAAGGTGAATACAAATTCATCAATATTTAAATAAATTTACTCTTATTGTGCCCTCAAGCAATAGTAATTTCAATTTTGTTAATAGAAATGTGGTTCACTAGCTAGTTTGTCTATTACATAGCAAAGATCAATTTATTGTTCAGAAGGCAAATATCAAGGGATCGATTTACAGTACCATTAGTGGTGCACCATTAAATATAAAGAATATGCTGCTACTGATTGGTAAGTGGAAAGTAGTTCACTAGAGCTTAGATTCTACTTTCCACTTTAATTTGTTGTCCAGATATACGTTTGATCTATTCCAGGTATTTCACATTCAATGGTGATGTGGGTTGTTTTGGGGTTATGCTTTGTAGGAGTTGTTTTTTTTTTTGAGGTACTCAAGAGTGGACATTACATTGGCTCAAATCGGAGGAAAAAACAACATGAATTTAATTTCAATGCAATGCATATAACTTCATATATGATTTTGGTTTCATTTTTTTTCTTAACAGGAAAATATCACCAAAAAGAAAGAGCTCATTTGCAAAAAATTCCAAAAAATTAATAATAGTAGTAGTAGTAGTAATAATAATAATAATAATAATAATAATAATAATAATAATAATAATAATAATAATAGTAGTAATAATAATAAGAAGAAGAAAAAGAAAAAGAAGAAGAAAAAGTGAAAAACATAATAACTACAACAACAATATCTTTGTTTTAAAAATTCAAAGAATCAATCTAAACTGTTTAACATGATTTTCATATAAAAATATATGTGTAGATTAAAATTTATATTTTATATATTATCTGCTAGCTTCAATTAAAGCATCTTTTGCACGAAAATATCAACCACATTCTATCAGCTGATTAATATGTATTTGCATATGATTTTAGCTTTTATGATCGAAACGCAAATGTACTTCGATGCTCTTAGATTCTCTTACAAAAATTTAATTGAGCATTTTATAAAATTTTAACTTTTCACCGTGCCCAAAGAAAGATCAAGTAATTATAAATAGCATATCAAATATTTATATATAACATATCAACTATTTATATTTATATACTTTTAAGTCTTATACTTGAGACTTTAAATCTAAATACTTAAGCTTTAAAATATTTATACCTAGCATATGAAGAAAGAAAAAATAGCGGAGCGAATCAAACATGAAAATATTTAAATATGGATCTCATTTGATAGAGAAAATAGAGTACAAGACATTAGTAGTTTTATATTCACAAAATTCCTCACAGATCGTCGGAAATATATGCGAGATGAAATGGAGGAAAAAAACCCGTCATCTAAATACGTGTAAAAGATGAGTTGTCACACCCAGGGACAACCCGCCACGTATTTCTACGTAAGGCGTATTCACATTACATACATTATCAATAACAATATAAATAAAGCCACATTTATTTCATAATCAAAAGAGTTTAACAAACGATCACGACAGACATGGCTAGTAATCCAAGCACTGCCATGCCTGCTCAATGTATCAATTATTGAATTATGGAAACAAAACTAAACAACATGTGACAATTTATCAATCGTAAGCCTTCCCGCTTAGTCTCACTCTTGTCCTTGCTCTAATCCTTCATCTTCGTTTACCTGGAACCCATGTAAAAGTGGAACGGGTGAGAGATCGAACCTTCTCTCAGTGCGGAATTTAGTTCCAGCCTAGAACTTATAAAACCTTTACTTATTCTCACAAATATGAACATACATAATTAAAATGCGTATGCTTCTTTTATTGCAATGCATACCCTAGCTATCATTACTTACTACTTTCATTTACTTTCAAAATTCTGTTAATCTATTTCGTTTGCCTCACTAGACGGTGAATTCATATGCTGCTAGGTCTTGGCGGTGATAGGACTGCTTCCGCCTACAATCACGTCCGTGAAAGAACCGCTTCCGCCTACAATCACGTTCGTGATAGGACCGCATCAGCTTACAATCACATCCGTGACAGGACCGTTTTTGCCTATAGTCACATTAACGAGGGGTCCAGTCGAACACTAGATCCAATGTATACATCCCAATATGCAAGCATATCGGCCCCTGTTCAGTTTCCTTAGTCGTTCATTTCATGTACATTGATTCAATCACACAATTCAAGCCATGCTCAATACATCCTATTCATGCAATGCCATTGGTCAATGTATGAATCTTATCATTTCATGCAATTTATTTATGTTCTACTCAAGTCATAGGAATGGTTAGAAAACAACATGCATAAATTCAACTAATGCCATAATAATAAACAGTTGAATGACAACAGGTAAGTAAGATAGTTTTATAAAGTCTAAGAAACCCGCACCTATTACCGTAGGAGATTTCTAGTCGATCTTCTTGTCTACTTTGAAATTCGAACCTAAATCACGTAAATACTACTTCTAATTAATATCGTTTGATGACAGTACTTAATTGTCCGTATTTCCGAAAGTTCTTTAATACTATTTATAATAATAGTCACATATTATTAGATCTATCTTCTAAACTTTAACTAGTTTAATCCTTTGATATTATAGTACTTATTATGTCAGGACAAATAATTAAAGGATAAATATTTTTTTCCCCCGGCTCCTATCTCCCATTCATCCCCCAATCATTAATTATCTAAGGTTGACAACTTCAAGTACAAAAAAGACAAAAGAAAACGCGTATCAATCATTAATTACGTGGGGGACCACTTATATTTGAAATTTTTTACAACTGACGCGTACAAGTATTCATATATAATACATCAAGTATTCATATATAATACATTAAGTACTCATATCTAAGATATCAAGTATTTAAAAAAAAACTGGACACATCACTCACCTATCTTTTACACGTTTTTAGAGGTGATTTTTTTCTCCGTTCACTTTAACTAATATTTCTGACAATCTGTGAAGAATTTTGCGAATCTAAAATCACAAACGTCTTTTACGCAATTTTCTCTTTCAAATGAGATCCATGATGAAATACTTTTGAGTTATCCGTTGCGCAAGTATTCATACCTCGTAAAATTATTTATATTTCGTCATGCAAGTATTCATACCACGTTGAGCAAATATTCATACCTCGTCGAACAAGTATTCATACCTAAGGTAGAGTGTACTGGACACTTCCAGTAATTGAGTGGTAACGAAATTTCAATCGGTAAAAAATGAGTGAATTATGTGTCTAGTTTTTTATTTGTGAAATACTGATGAGGTATGAATACTTGTTCGATGATGTATGAATACTTAAATGACAAGGTATGAATACTTGTGCAACGAACAACTCGAAAGTATGTCATCATGGATCTCATTTGAAAGAGAAAATTGTGTAGAAAACGTTCGTGGTTTTATATTTGCAAAATTTCTACTAGATTGTCAGAAATATTGATTAGAGTGAACGGAGAAAAAAACCCACATCTAAAAACGTGTAAAAGATGAGTGAGTGATGTGTCAAGTTTTTTTTTGAATACTTGATATCATAGATATGAATACTTGATGTATTATATATGAATACTTGCACTCGCCGCGATAATGACACGTTTTGTTTTGTCTTTTAGCGCTGAAATTTGTGGTCCCCTCTTAATTAGCAGTCAACAAAAGCAGTTATTGACTGGGGGATAAATAGGGGATGGGAGCTGGGGGATAGTTAGTCGGTCCCATAATTAAAAGAAAGAAAACAACCAAAGCAAATTTGAAACTTTATGTCCCGGACCATTCTGATATTCACTTATTATATGTTTTTGAGAATTAGAAATAAATTAATCAAATCAATATAAACTTTAATAAGAATCCGAAACTTATTTACTTATTTCATAAGAATCCAAAAACTTTGATTGAGGGAACATGTAATAAATTAATTTCCAAACTTAGATCATCTAGCAAGAGAAATAAAAATAATAATAATCGTATCCTATACTAATGAAAAATAAATAAATAAAATATCAAAGTCTTTGATATATTACAATTAAAATATTGTAGCATCAATTAAAGGAAATCCAAAAATTTTGCACGGTGTGTATCACGCATTTCTATAATAAAGGAAATATAAATATAATTTATGGAAAGAATTCCTCTAGCTCATATTTTTTTTTCTCTGTCGAAACGTAATTCTAAGATTTAAAGATATGAAGATGTAAACTTTGTTATGATGATATATCGATAAGTATATAAAAACAAATTAAGTATCTTATTAAATATTTATCATTTGCTAGCCAAACTTATTATTAATAATAATAGGACAGTAAAATCTAATAGAAATAAATTTCACATTTCTTATTAAAAGAACCATCAGGAAATAAAATATATGCATTGCCGAAATCCATTTCATCAAATAATGAAATAAATTTACTCTAAATAAAGCAGTGTTCTAAATAGCGCTCTATAGCGGCGCTATAGCGTTTTTGGACCCCAAACGCTACGCTACGACATCAAAATGCGCTATTTGCGCTACGGCCGCTATAGCGGCCGCTACAGCGCTATTTGCGCTATACAATATGAGTTTTTTATTTTTTTTTATTTTTAAGCAATTTATATGGGTTTTAAATAAAGATAAAAAAAATCTCAAACCGAAATTGAATTTGTTGCTACTTGTTACAAATAAATCAATTTGAAATTGGGAATAGAATTGAAATTTGAATAGAAAAAAAAGTCCAAACCGGAATTAAAATTTGAATAGAAAAAAAAAATAGATTATGTCATGAATCATAATACTTAAGATATTTTTAATAGGAAAAACCGATAGTTTATGATATTACTATGGATATTTTGAACCGCAATTTGGACTTTGTACGGGTTCAATATGAATATTATAATTTCTTAATTACTTTGGTGTTATTTATTGTTCTATGAGACCTTAGATAATGTTGATATTTAGTACAAATATTGAATATACGAAATGTAAAAAAAAAAAAACGCTATTTGGAATAGCTTCCGCTATAGCGACGCTATTCGCTATAGCTTTTTTTTTAGCCTTCCCGCTACGACGCTATAAACGCTATTTAGAACCTTGAAATAAAGCTTGAATATAAAATCTATGACCGTACAAGATTTGAAATGATAAAAGAAGAACAGAGATGAACAGAAAATAAAGAATTGTACACATATAATAAACTACAATTTATTCATGATTACCTAATTATTATTCATCTAGATCATTATTTTAGTGATGATCAAATTACTAAACTAATTTAAATATTTGAATCTAATTAATTAGTAGTCTTGGGTTGCCTCGGAAGCTCAGGACGCACAAGAAATAAACCCTAAACCCTAAACCCTAAACCATGTGCTTCGACCGTCATGCGTTGCCCCACTGAACATGACCGCAACCGCCACCTTATTTCTTGTGCGTCCTGAGCTTCCGAGGTAACCCAAGACTACTAATTAATTAGGAACGACAATAAAGGAATGATAATTAATAATTTTAATATTTCCCTTATTAGGAACGGCAATTTAGTAATCCACCGATCCTAATTACCTTATTAGGAACGGCAATGTTATAAACCACCAATCCTGATTTCCTTATTAGGATCGGTTAAATATATAAGCCGTTCCTGATTAGTTTCAAATTTTTTTTAGAAAAAATAATTTTAATATTTGACTAGTGTAGGGCAATCAAGAACGGTCAATTATAAGAACCGATCCTGATTCTCTAAAGGGGGATGAAATGGACCTCATAGGTATATACCGATATTAGAGAGAATTGCTGTGATGTTGCTTTCATTCGGTGTACTTCCCTTTATCAATCCAGCTTACTAGGGAATGATGTCACTTGCACCACCGACAGTGGAAATCAACTCTGCTGCTTTTCCAAAAGAAATGCAGGAACCTGCTTTTCAGGATTCAATTATTCAAATTTTTTCATTTGTGTATCTCGATAAAGAAACTTTTTCATGCACATATCTCGATAAATTTGAATGGTTAGATCCGGAAAAGTAGGTTCCTGCTTTTCTTTCGGAAAAGCAGCAGAGTCGGACTACTGATAGTGAGGCGGATCAGGGGCAAGTTCTCTGACCTCATCATTGACGAATTGTTATTTAATATTTTTCTGTACGGTCTTATCTTTGGGTTGGCAAAAAATTTAATGAAGAACTTGATAATCTCGTTTGGTTATTAATTTGGTTAGAATCGTTCAGATGTGTTGTAATTCATGATATTAAAACCTTGTTAATTCAGATGTGTTGTACTGTCCATCATGTTATTTCTTGGACGTACATGTCCTATAATAATTATTCAAACATGTAATTTTGTTAACAATTGATTCAATGAAATGTTCTAGGTCAGCACCTCACATGAGATGCCACTAGTATATATTCTATATTATTTTCAAGTTTGTACTTCAATTGAATCATATATTATTTTCAAGTTTGTACCTCACATGAGATGCCACATGAGTTTGTACTTCAATTTTAATGAAAGTTTTGCTTTCATTTAACAAATTAATCAAATTGAATTAAATACTCCTGATACACTGCAAATCTTGTTATCAACTAAAATTTAGACATTTCACTGGTATCAGATAAAATGTGAGGAGAGAAGTAGGAAAGAAGAAAAGACTAAAAGGGTATAATTGTCAATTTGATTCTTATAATAATTAAAAACCTTTATTTTTTGTAATTTTTATTTGATTTAATTTGGTAATTTTTTTATGGTGCTCTGAATAAAAAAATTGAGGTCTTGATTTGGCTGTCATATCGCGGGTTCCGGGTTAACTTGGTTAAGTGCTATGCATTTGGTCAGATAGGTGTGCTCTTTTTCCGAAAATCAGGATTCGTCTATGGTTGGCTTCAAATAATTAAGCACTACATTGATCCTTTTTTACCACATATAATATTGTCTCTGTGAGAATAATCATTGTCAATTAATGATACAGCTAGCCGGTTGAATCCAAGAGCTCATGAAACACTTTGGCCTTCATGAAACAAAGGCAAGCCATTTCAAGCTACTCCCATTTAATATTGTCCGCTGAATGATTGCAACTGTAAATACTACATTTGAGATCAAGAAACGAGATTGGTCAAGGGTATGCAATTCTTGTTGCCATTGAGGATTATTGTTGTGATTTTTATGTTGTCAGTGTTTTGGGATATGATTTTGGTGATATTGGTATTTACCAGTAAATAGGGTTTCGTATTTGTTGGGTTTTTTTATGTTGCTGGTAAGAACAGAGGAAAGATTTAATAATGCAGGACTGGTATCTGCTTTGATACCATGATGAATTTAGAGGGATTTAAAGAAAATGATGAACAATTGTTTTTATTGATGTTGTTCTGATTCTTTGACTAATTACACACCTAACTGTACCCTAATTACAGAGATTAAGCTAGGTACCAAAAATAACTTTGACAACTATACAATGGATGCTAGCTTTATTTTTTGCCTAAACTATGCCTATGATCAATATTCTGACTTCTCAGGCTAGTATTTTATTAATACAAATGTGGGAGGCATCAAGCAACCATCCTTGAAAAAAAAAAAATGAGGGCAAATCTTTATAAGATCTCTTTATCTCCATTTTCCTAGGACATATAACTGCCATTTAATTACTTGAATCAAACAATGCACCACAGTTGAAAAAGTAAACTAAATGAAACGCCATATATATTCTCTGAATTCTATTTTTTTTTTTTTTTTTGCAAAGGTGTTTATTAATATCCGTACAAAATGTAATGGTACCACATCACACAAAACAAGTCTTAAATAATATGATAACAACTGCATACAGAGAAACAGAGCAACATCAAACAAAACAAGTCTGCAATCCAAAACATACCAATCCAAGCTACTGAAGAAACAAACTATAACAAATAAATTATTGTCGATCATCTTATTTGAAAAACTCAAAGACCTACCCCAAGTTTTTTGAGATAACCAAAAGTTTTGTAGCAATAGCTGGGTATAGGATCCCCGAGAACTGGATTTATGCAATCCTCATAAACCAGAGTTTCGTAAATGTCGGATTGGTCAGGATTGGTGCAGTTCTTCGCCTCCACCCAGAGTAACAATCTTACATGATTTTGATAAGTGTAGTTTGATAAACAATATGATCCATTGACCACCTTTATGAACTCGAGGTGTGCTGTTGTGTTCTTGTTGTACTCTGAAACACCATAGCTGCAAGAGATACTAGCTATAATCGAATTAAATAATTTTGACATAACAACTCTTTTAATTAAAAGAAGAAACTCATGGACCCTTAATTGGGTATGTGACAAAAGTTTCAGCTACCGATTACTCTGGTTCATATTATTTTTATCACCGAATGGTAAAAGTAATGATTAGTGACTAAGACGAGAAATTTTAAATCCTTATTTCTTTCTTTTCATAAAAGGTTATTACAGAGATAATTCAGTCTTAAACAATGCAGTGACTGGTAACTGACTCCTAGACAAAGAAATAGTGTAAAAAAATCACATATTTCATATCAAATTAGGGCTTGATGGTGTAAGAAAATCATATTTTTCAGACACAACTCCAATTGTTATCTTTTGGATAAAATGACCATTACAATTACCGAATTACGAAACATATGTGAGTATGTAGAGAGAGAGATAGAGAGAGACATACGAGCCATAAGGTTGGATTCCCGGGTGCAAGACATTATATATAGGTAACCATGGGCCAAAGGAGAAGACTAACTTGCGAGGGGTTGGCCGAGCCGTACTAGTGGCTAAGAAAAAAACATGAAGACAAAAAAGGAGAGAAAATAAGCTTTTGTTCATGTTATGTTTCTCTCTTGATCTTTTCTTATTGTGCTCGCATGTGTATATATATATATATATATATACTAATAGTAGGTCAGATCATGGTGTATGGAGTGATGTTATGACCTAATTTAAGTATTGATTATTACTTTAATTAAATTTCATCAGGAATAAACTATATATATATGAGCTCAGATCCTGGTGCGGTGCATTCATTGATTCTATTGTTCCGTAGCTTTCGCTTATGTTGAAAAGTTCTTACGGATAATTAATTAATACCATTTCTTAAAGAAAAAGTTACAAATGGAGTACGTTGCGGCAATGCATATGGTTAAGTTTCTAATTTAGATGTTTCATTGGATACTATACGAGTTAATCACCTTTTTCTTTATTTCTAGATGAGTTATTGCAAGTGTAAATTACACAAATGGTGAATAAAATATCATTTCCAGTCCTTAAAAAGTTTTAAATCAATTTAGTCTTAATAAGTCTTCAATTTATATCAAGTTGATCCTTGTTTCATCACCGGTCAAAGCTATATATATATATATATATATATATAGAGTAGGGCTATTGTGCTTCATGAAGTAAAACGAAGTTTTACTTCACGCTCATTCTCCCATTTCTAAAATCCAAATGGTCGATCCAAACCGTTCAAGTTGTTCTCCATATTGAAATGTGCTTGGAGACCAAATTTTACATTTTTTGGAATTTTTTTACTATTTATTAAGCCACTTTGAAAATCGCTGATCCATTGTGAATAGTAAAAAACAGTAAAAATTTCTGGACCAATGGATCAGCGATTTTCAAAGTGGCTTAATAAATAGTAAAAAAATTCCAAAAAATGTAAAATTTGGTCTCCAAGCACATTTCAATATGGAGAACAACTTGAACGGTCGGATTGACAATTTGGATTTTGGAAATGGGTGTATGAGCGTGAAGTACAATATGGGTTTTACTTCATGAAGCACAATAGCAAAATTCATATATATATATATATATATATATGGAGATCCTATTTCTGTGCCTCTTGCACATGCATTTCATTGTTGACTTAAATATAAAATTCTAGAGATCTTGACTGAAGTATATTTCTCTAATCTACTTTTTTTTTTAATGAAAGATGCCCGTAGGCTAGATTAGCTAGACTTTTTTTTTAATAATCATGAATTCATGCTCATAACTTCAAAAATAAATTCTAGCATAGGATCTCGAGTCGCTAATTAACTTCTATAAGTCAAATCTTTTAACCATTTATTATTTCTGGCGCGCCAGTAATATTATAATATTATGAAGAAACAATTTCACGTATACCCCTTAAAAACCTTTAAATAATTCATAATATCATATTTACCCTTCTAAATTTTAAAAACTCACAAATATACCTAATTTATTGCTTTTTCCTATTAAAATTAATTTTAAATTATAATAAACCCATTTTATCCTTTATTAGAAAATAAAAATATCTAGTACGTATAAGAAACGTACTGCGCGCCAAGTATAGTTTTAAACTTCATTGTAAAGCATACAAAAGTATTTTCTCTAATAATTAAATCATTAACTTTGTTTATGAAACAAGAAAGACATAATTTGAATCCCAAAAATATTGTTGGGTTTTAAGCTAAAAATGATATAAATTTCATTGTAGAATTGCCCTTTTGCCTCTTTATTTCAGTTAGAGAATTGTTACCACTAGAACTTGTATTAGTAGTATGAGAAAAAAAAAAACACTTACAAAGTACTTCGCACTAAATCTTACATATTGCCCCTCGGATTTGTCATTAATCGCAGATTAAGATCCATTCTTTTATCAAGGTCAATATTACAGCTGGTGATCAGCACGTAGCAGTAAAATTATTTTTTATTTTTACAAAGTAACAGACTTTATCTACTAAGTTTTATTAAACCAAATAAAAAAAAATTACAGATATAGAAAGGAGTTTACAGTCGTGATTTTTTATTTTATTTTTACAGTGATCATCATACTTCTCTAAGACTATTTACTTCCAAATTAGTATCACTTGCGCATTTCATTATTGAGTTAAATAGAAAAATCTCAAGATCTTGATTGAGTTGTATATATTTCTATATATAGTCTAGTTTTTTTAATCATGGATTCCTTGTGGTAACTTAAAATTTTGTTTAGTGTAACTTCTCGAAATCGAGATGCTGTCTTCTTGAAAAATTCTTGAAAAACTTGTATTAGCATGTTGTTTTCTAGCTAGCATGCACCAGTATTATATGAGTAGCTAGGGTTCTGGTACCATATAATTTTGATGTCAAAATTTGATTTTTTTTGTACATTCATATTTAAGATATAAAATTTAATCGTCAAATATTGATCTTATTCTTTTCTACAAGAATTGTTTCGACGTATCCCCTACGATTCAATACAGCTTTTGTCGGGATTTTGTTGTGAAGTAACCAGATCAGAGGAAAACCTTAACCTTCATGGCACATCGGTTTGTTTTGTTTTTGTTGTTTGGATCAGAGAAAACTGGTTAATATGGGAGGTTGGGCCTTTTTCCTTTACAAAAATTTAAAAATCAAGGGCTAAACAAGTCACGTAACCCAACCACTAACCCTAACACTGACTCTCAATAGCATATTCGACATTATTTTAAAATACAAAAATTATATGGTGCCCCCTACGTTCACTGACAAAAGTTGATAGTCTCTACCAAGTATTTAAAAAAAAAAAAAAATGTTCACTGACAGAAGGCAATCAAATAAAGTGATTTAGTTGACTCTACCACTTGGAACTCTTAAGAGTGAGGCTATGGTACCAATGCATAGCGTACATTGATCTGTACTATGGATATGTATTTCTATTTTCAAACTCCAAACAATCGATATGAACCATTCAACACAATCTCCATATGAAAATGTACTTGGAAATCAAATTTTATTTTTATTTTATTTTTTTACTATTTTTGAGATAGGTAAAAACTCCCTACTTTTTAATGGTTCTACATATATGCTACAGGTGACATTGCCAACATGCTTTACCAGTTTGGCCTACAATTTAGCACAAAATGCTTAAGAATATCTTGTTTAATATTAGAGATAACTATTGGAAATTATTGTCATTAATTCACATGATATGTCTAATTTCTACATCATGCAATTCGAAGTCACAACCATTAATTTACCTGCCTATACACTCACCTAAACATGTAAACACTAAGCAAGCTATTAATGAGCGACAACACATTTCCTCCGCATACACGTTTCAAGCAAATTCATAAAATCATGCCATGTACCTATGTGATGCAATTTAGAGTTATAATATACATAATTTAATTATGAATTCAAGTTTCAGTACCACTTGCTAAAAACAACGTTATGCTTCGTTCTCATAATATATGAATTTATCTCAAATGGCATGTCATGTATATAACTATAAACTCATATTTCAACACCAAATGCTAAAATCAACCCCATGTATATAATAACTATGAACTCATGTTTCCAAACTAAATTCTATATCCAACATCATATTCCAAAAGTTGGGCTGAAAAGGATTAGTTGGTCATTTTCAAAAGCCTCTTGTTACGGGGATTTGATTCCACCTTTGGTCGATCGGCTTTTGGGATCGCTCTAGGTGGCCATGCACCTCTCTCCACCTCGGTCTGAGGCGAGTTCATCAATTTTTAAGTTCTGTAGGATTTTGATTGAATTAATTCAATTACTTTTGTAGAGAGCATCGTTTGATGATACAAAGTGATCCTCTAAGCTCAATTTTGGATTTGAAGATGATTTCATGAGAGCACCACCAACTGGTCCATTACTCAATTTCCAAAATTGAGCTTAGTCAAAGTTCAACCTGTGTCCTCTCTGAGACTTCGATTTAGTCCAGAATTAATTAACCCATCAATATCCCTTTATCAATTTTTATTTTATCTTCCAATTTTCTGTTTTTATTGGTTTGATGTTTTCTGCGTTAATTCTCTATTGTGAAACTATGGGATACTATTCTAACATGCTAAATATGCAATTTTATGATATTATATGATTTTATTTAATTTATTTCGGTTCTAAATGCTCACTGTTCACTAGATTTGACTTTTACCCTAAATTTTTTCAGATGAGATTGTTTTATTTATTTTAATTTTTCTGTTAATGTAAATCTGAAAAATGGAAAGCAAACATATTGGTTTATCCATGCTTCATTTATCTTGTGATATTTGGGGCTTAATTCGACCTCTAAGTGTGTTTTCTAGTTTTATTTGAAAGCAAAGTTTAAACACTGAGTTTTTTATATTAAATTTATATTAAAAATGCACAAAAAGTATGAAAACTACATCAAATTTAAATCAGATGAACTGACAACTTTAAAAAAAATATTTCCAAAAATGTAAAATATTATATTTTCTTATTAAACAACTCCACTAGTCAATTAATCAGCTTCTTCTTAAAGATATGATGGACAATGGAGAAGTGTACAGCTCTAACATTAGTAGTTTCAGGAAACAATTGGTCCTATGAAAAACAACTTCACCACTGTGCTTCTTTTTCATGTGCTTTATTTTGTCAATATAGTTGAAAATGAGAGACCACAAGTCAGACAATGTTTCCTCATGAAAAAATACACTGACTGAGAGAAAAAGCTTCTGCTACCATGGTACTTAATTGGTTTACCAACAACCAAGATCTCTTTCAAAACCAAAATAAAATAAAATAATTAATTAGATCTCAAGAAAATAAAAAAAATTGAAATTTGAACAATACATAAAAATTTATTCAAACTTTTGATAAATAAATTTACCTTAATATGCTCCCATTTTTACTATTTTGCATCCCTTGCCTCAGATCAGAACAAGATTCAGATATCTATTTTAATTTGCTTCAATATCCTATAAAAATAATAAATTCCTAAATTTTAAGTAGAACATTGACAATGTAAATCATCATATCATAAATTTAAACAATCAAATAAGTTTTTCAGAAGTAGTATGTCACGAGAACTCCAACAAAATGATACAGTTTTTTTGCATGCGCATATAATTCTTTGCAGTTCACACAATTTTCTATTGATAGTCATAAATATGTTGTGTAAACATAAATTTATTATTTTCATATAGTTGGTACGTTCAAATTTAAAACATGTATCCTTACTGTGTTATCAAATTTGATCGAAGTTCTTTCCAATTTTGTAACTAAAATAATGTCATCCATATTCGGATTCATTTGTGTTAAGAGCTCAATTAAAACTTAATTGTGGTGCGATTGCAAGATTCTAACCAAAACATGCAAAAGTGATGTCTTTGAGACCCAATTGCATGATACGTTGATACCTAAAACAATTAACTAAAACATGCAGAAATACCTATACCATATATCAGCAGAAATACCTATATCATATACTTCTAAACCCTCCCTAAACCATGGATCCCGATGCAATAGATTTAGCGTAAAAGCAAGTTGAATTGAATCTATCACTATGACGCATATTCATCTCACGACCGTAACAAAGAATCTTATCACCAAGACGCATATTCATCCCACGAAACACAAGATGAATAAATAAAAATAAAACAATAAAAAAATTATAGTCTATGATTTATTTGATTAGAAAATATATTTAAGCTAAACACAATTCACAAATCACAAATCACAGAAGTATATGATCTGATTAGAAAATGCATTTAAACTAAACACAATTCACAAATCATAGAAATCTATGATCTAATTAGAAAATGATTTTAAACTAAGCACAATTCACAAATCACAGAAGTCTATGATTTGATCAGAAAATGCATTTAAAAAAAACACAATTCAGAAATCACAGAAGTCTATGATCTGATTATAAAATGAATTTAAAGTAAACACATTTCACAAATGACAAAAGTTTATGATCTGATAAGAAAATAAATTTAAGCTAATCAAAGTTCACAAATTACAGAAGTTTATTATCTGATTGGAAAGTGCTTTTAAACTAAGCACAATTCACAAATTACATAATTCAAAATCCACTAATAAATCTTTTTGGAAAAAATAAAAAAAATAAAACAATACTATTAAAATATAAAAAATATGATCAAGTTTAAAATCTTCCGAGATAGGGACCGTCGGACCACACACAACAATGATCAAATTCCATATCTTCTAGGGTAGGGACCGTCAGACCAAACACACAACACTAGGTGTACAAGAAATCCCTATGTATAGGAATAGGAAGTAGGTAAACTTCTTTCCTACCAGTACAGATTATTTTATCTCCTGCCTTTAATCCCATATAACGAAAGACTTTCTGCACAAATATAATTATAACAAAATCAAATTACTTTCATGATAAATTAAATCAGATTAACAAACTACAGGATTAACATAAAGTGTATAAAAATATTGGATTAGACGTACTTGATCAATTATAATTTATAAAAATCATGATTATGTTAATAAATGATTAAAAATTACTTGATCAATAAATATTTGTCATAAGAAATCTCAATGATAAGATTATTAAAAATTTTGAGAAATAAAGTTACCTTAACATGCTCCCATTTCTTTCATTTGCTCTAATATCTTATAAAAATAATAATTAAATTCCTAAATTTTGACTTGTCACACCCCGGAACAGGGGGTCGCGCAGTTCTCGCCGTGAATATACAGTTGCCCGTATATTCACAAGGCATGTACGATATAATCTACTCAACCAAACACTTTAAAATGTATACACATATCATATGATTTGATTTAAAACAAATTTGGTTCAAATCCGATTCAATTCGGTCCATTTATACTCAAAACAGTAAATTCAGAACACCCATTGCGGCCCGCAGTAGGGCCCATTGCGGCCCGCAACCTCTACTCGAATTTCCTTCTGCTTGTTTTCTAGTCTCTGACTCAAGTTGTTGCGGCCCGCAACCAACCCTCTTACGGCCCGCAATAATTCCTCTGACTCAAAACCCCACTGTCGTTGCGGCCCGCAAGGAAATGGTTGCGGCCCGCAATCCATATACGAATTTTCTCAGTTGGGTTTTAGGCTCTGTCTCCTTTATTGCGGCCCGCAATCAATTAATTGCGGCCCGTAATAATATACGCAGATTCATCCAGAGCCATTTTCCGGCTGTCTCCTTTATTGCGGCCCGCAATAAGGTTATTGCGGCCCGCAATAAGCCTACAGAATTCATACCTTTGCCCATTTCATGCCATTTCAACCCCATTTTCAAACCCGATTGATTCCCGCATGATTTATCATGTATTCCCCATTTAAAATCTCCAGTTTAAAATCATACAATCATGCAATTCACACAGCTGATCAATTAAACATATTTAAAATAGACATTCGGGTTTCGACAAGGTGATTTGGTTCGATAATATCACATACAACAAAATATACCGCATAGGGGTTCAATGTACAACAAAATGGACTACATAAGGTGGCATAACCTAACAGTTAGGCTTACAACTCACATGTCGAGCCTGAGTCCCTTCCTACTCACGTTTACCTGCACAATTCAATAAAAAGAAAATATCCCCGAAGGGGGTGGGGGTGAGAAAACTAATCGATCGTTTTCTCAGTGCGGAATTTATAGGGCTACTGGATTTGTAAGAAACCCATTACTAGAACTAAACAATTATCGCATTTAATTATTTAGTTAATCAATCAGTCATGGTAACATGCATATGCTCACACACCGATTCAAACGAATTCCAACTATTATTTCATTCAAAAGTAATCAAAGGATTTTCAGAATTCTTGGGCTTAACTAGTAACTTTGCACAGTCCGGTTAACAACGATAGATATCAACAATCTATCCCATCTGGCTTAACAATTCTCTTACCTGGTTTCAAGTCATACATTCACATCACAAAATCAATTCGAATAATCACTAGCATATCTCGCGACTATGCAACAGAATATCACTTTGTTAAACGAGAACAAATAAACTTTTCACTGAATCACTTAAATCACTGAACCACTGAACCACAATTTCACTACCTGCAATCACACTACACTTATCCCTTACCCAACCGGTACTGGGTTCACTAGGGCCATTCACCAGATGCGCATAAGGGTCCTGGAGTAAAGTCTAGTAGCTAATTAGACTTTACAATTCACTGTTCACTTCAATCATTCAATTCAATTCAGTACTGTGGTTCCATTCACTTATCCAACACGATAGAACAGAAATCGATAAACCATACCAACATGAGAATCATCACAGATATAACAATTCAATTATATTAATATGCAATTCATGCAAATGCGACAACTAATGCTTTCAATCAGAGATTCAACATGATGATATGCAACGTATATTCAATCAAGCCATCAATATATATAAGTTATATGCACCGTTATTTAGTTCTACGAAATAAATCCCAAAACAGATCCCGTGAACCCCCGCACCTGAGTATGTAGGGTACACAGAGAATCCGCGATCTCGTCTATCTCGCTAAGCGCGCTCGTTCGGATCTATTCATGGATCAATTCATTCAATTCAGGACTTTTACAATTTAAACCCTTAAACTTTGAATATTTGCTATTTTAGGGTTTTAGGCACGAATAGTCACAAATCGGGTTTTGGTACTAATCAATTTAGTCACTGGGTTATCAATTCAGTCAATGGTACGATTTGGGTCAGATTTAGGTCAATTCGAGAAAACGGTACCAACACCATAGTCAATTTTGGGAAAATCCGGTTATCGGAATTTGGTTGCAAATTTGAACATGAAACTACTCAAATAACACTTTAGAAACAACAAAGGCATAGTACAATCAATTTGGTGCAATTCTACGGGTTTTCACCGAAACCCTAGAAATACGAAAACTCGAAATGAGAGAGAAATAGGGGAGGAAAATACCGGTGGAGTAGACGGATAGGCGAGATTCAAGCTCCTCGAGCGAGATCTCGAATTTCGAGCGATTCCGTAACCGGAGGTGCAAACGGCGTGATCTCTCTCACTCTCTCGGTCTCTCTCTCGTTCTTTCTCTCTTTGGCGAAACAGGAAAGGAAGAAGGGGAGGGGTGCAGGAAAAGAAAGGAAGAAAAGAGAAGAAGAAAGGAGGAATGACAAAAGGGCCCCACTTGTAAATTTCCAATTTTGCAAATAAAACCTCACACTTGTCCCATATTCGATATAATTGAATCCTTACACATTTTGCTCTTCACTCTTAACACAAATTTTCGTATAATTATTGTTCACCATCCACGTCACTAAATTCGTATATACGTATATATATATTATTCGATTTACCACTTATCATTTTAATTAAATCTGAATTTTAAAAGTTCACGGTGTTACATGACTAGACCAATGAGAAATTGCCAATATCATTAAGTTGAACAAACAAACAAATCTCTCAAAAGTAGTATGCCATTCCAAACCCCAAGAAAATAAAACAACTTGTTTGCCTCCGCATATAATTATTGGCAGTTCACACAATTTGTCTATTGATAGTCATGAATATGTTGTGTAAACATGAATTTATTATTTTCATATATATAGTTGGTGCGTTCAAATTTAAAACATGTATGTTGTCATCCAATTTGGTCTTTCCAATTTGTTCAATAAAATAATGTCATCCACATATTCGGATTCATTTGTATTAATAGCTCAAATAACACTTAATAGTGGTGCGATTGCAAGATTCTAACTAATTAAAACATGCAAAAGTGGTGTCTTTGAGACCCAATTGCATAATACGTTAGATACCAAAAACAATTAGTGCAAGTTTTACATAACTTTGAAAAACATCTATACTCCATTCTTGTCTTCTATATGCTAAACACATTTCTCTATCTATTAATTGAAAATATATAATTGTAATATTTTTATTTATCATTAATTTTATATACATTTATATAGTTTATAACAAATTTGTATATACTCGATTAACAGATAGATAATATGTATTAACAAATAAGTGGGTCGACAATTCAGCTGCCACGGCATGCACTTGGTTCAACTTATATGAAAATGATTGTTCCATATTTTAAAAGAATTGTGTTTTCAACTTGTATGAAAATGATTGTTCCATATTGTTAACGAATTAACAAATAAAATCACCACTCCCACTAATTTTAAGCGCTTTAGTTCTTACATGTACAGAATTACAAAATATATCAAAAAGATGTATTTATCTTTGCATTAATTCATTTACAATAGCTTTTGTTTAATAATTTAACAAAATAAAATCTCAAAGTAAATATCAATATCAAATAATGTACCTATGATTACATGTAAACAATATTTAAAAATTGTGTCAGCATATCACATAATAAAGTATATCGAATATAATGCTTTATATGAATAAGTTCTAATTAAATTTGATTATATAAATTTAGTATTTCCTTAATTAATTTATATCCCACCGGCTCTGATGAATGGGATTTAATTAACTATGTATTTGTCCTCATATTTCGCTAATTTAAAAAATGGGTCCCCTTGTGTTTTCTTGGGCAATTTAATATTAATTATGATATATCAATATCACCATATTGTTGCATTGAGGCAAATTGTAATTAATTATACAAAAACTTTTCAACCCTTCTAATTAATCTGATTTGATCTCACATCATATAAACTATTTAACCCTTCTAATCTGTGTTTAAGTGTGATACATATAAAGAAAATTATTATATGAATAAATTAACTACATCATTGATTTGATCAAAGAATGTAAGAACATACATCATTGATTTGATCGGTTGGTTGTTATTTAGAAAAGAAAAAAAATATGACAAGAACATAAATGTAATTATATAACTACTTTAATACTTTGTAAGAATCCAAATTAACTAAACGAAAAATATTTCCGTCTTACATTTATTTATAAAATTTATTGTAAAAAAAGTTATATTCATTATATTTAGGTTTTCAATATAATTCGTTGCATTGTGTCGATCTCTTTTCTTCGACAATTTAAAATTGATTATGATTTAACAATATCACCATATTGTTCCATTTAGGAAAATTGTAATTAATTTACAAATACTTTTCAACCATTCTTTAATATGATTTGCATGTGTACTTTTTAACCCTGGCCTTGCAATCTGCGTTTAAGCGTTATATGAATAAATTAAGGGTGACTCCAGTACATCAACAATGTAGTAACATACATTATTGATTTGATAGGTTTGTTGTTATTTAAAAAAAAATATGAAAACAACATAAATGTAATTATATAACTACTTTAGTATTGTGTGAGAATAAAATATTACTAAACGGGAAAGATTATCTTCCATTCTATTTATAAGATTTAATCTTTCTAAATAGACTTGGTGTATTGATCTATTAGATACAAAAAAATAGAAAGAATAATAATTGATCCGTAGTTAATTAGGAACAAAAAAAAAATTTAGATAGAAAAATAAAAATTTAGCCTTCCACATTTTATTTTAATATGTTAGTAAATGATTCTCTATTCGTATTTTGAACTCACAATTAGAATGTTGAAAAGTTCACTTGCTATTTGAATGTTTTTTAATAAGTACTGAGTCAATTCAATCTTAACTTATCAGCACATTGTCTCAATCACAATCAATTTTATATAATTTAGAATTTTTAAACTTTTATTGATCTACATTTTGAGTTGTTTTAATTTAAATCAAATACATAATATTTTGTATTCTTTTACTTTTCGACCACGTGAGAATCCATCAGATTATCTGTTTAGTTTTGAATATTTATATTATATTGTATTAATAGCTTATTTAAGTATATTTTTTTGTCTTAACATAATCCATCAGATTTAATTTTGACAAGGTTATAGTAGTAGAACTGTATATAATGAAGTGTGTAGACCAACTAACGGGTGGCTTTTAAGATAACTTTTTAGTGTCACGAGAGCTACTTCTCACCTTTGATCAAGCAAAAAGTTTTGTAAGGTAATTAATCTTTTCTAAGCATGTTCGATCTCTACAAATTAAGATGGTGATTTTTGGAGATATCAATATTTTGTTGTTTATTGTGCATGTTGCTGTGGTATTTACTTGGTTGTTAGGTAGTTAAATTGTGTTGGTGAAATTGGCAAATGCTCCTCTATTACGAATTGTTGAGTTCGATCGTTCTGTGCTAATGACGAATGCTAGTGTTCATTTTTTTTATTGTATGGTAAATTAAATACATTAATTATTTTCTACATTGTTGTTGTTAGATTACTGCATGCTAGGTACTATTGCAATAAAGCACACATTCGAAAGATGTGACTCTAAACAATATATGCTCTCAGATCATGTAAAAGTTACCATAGGCTCACAAGTAAAATGCTCATTGCAATATATAGTTTATAAGTTACTCATGCTAGTTGCTATTTATGGATTTACACTTAGACCATCTAATAATCGTTATTAAAATGATTTGAAAGGATTTGTTTTCTCATAAAAATATATTATAATATTCAAAATTTTACAACATGTATAAAATTTTGGAGGAAACTAAAAATTATAATACCCAATTTAATTGTTATCCATAGATCAGTCTTTGATAATAGACTGTACTGTACCAATAATACTGTAGCAATAAAAAAAACTATGTATAATTTTTTTTTAATCTGCTCTTTGTTATCCTTTGTTAATCTGATTTATCTTTATTTCTTTAATCTAATTTATCATTATCATTCTAGTCTAATCTTATCTGATAGGATTAAAATTAATACAATTTTCATCTATTGTAAGCTGTTTCATGTTATTCATGAAGCTAGAATGATAGATAGATCATTTTGTTAATCTTATTTAATCTATTGAAGTAAGTTAATCTGATTTATTATTATCATTCTAGTTTCATCTGATTTGATAGGTTTAGGTACAATTATCATATTTTTTTTAATTTGTTTCATGTTATTTATCAAGATTGAATGATAGATAAAATTTATTAATATGTTTCTTGTTATTCTCGATTTTGTTAATCTTATTTAATCTATTGAAGTTAGTTAATCTAAGTTATCATTATTTTCTCAAATGTTCCTTATCTACTTAGTCTCATCTTAGTATAAAGTCAATCGACAAAAAAAACTATGAAAATTAATGCATTAAAATGTACTAATAAATCTTTTTTTACCACTTGACTTTATGCTAAATTAATTCGAAAATTTATAGATTAGACAGTAAATATATGACTCGTGAAGTAAATTAGTTTCAACTCTATGGACTCATGATCAATTGAGTTAAATCCAATAAATATTAAAGTTAAGCTCATCAGAGAATTGTTACAAGCACCCTAGTTGTGATCCATATATATTATCGAAGACTTGAAAATTAAAATATTATTATCATATATACATTTAAAATATCGAAACAAGAAGAATAATTTATGTTTGCCATGTATATATATGAAATCGTAAGCGAAGAATTATATTTAATAGAGAATCACCACAATTATTATTTTGTTAATACAACATTATCTATATATTTTATTATATAAATAATTTTATCTTTCATTAATTATTTGTAAAAGCCACTTCCCTCATATATTATTACATAAAATTTTCTTTTTCTTAAAAATTATATTTATAATAGAATTATTCGTCTTAAAAGTTGCTTCTCTCGCATTATAAGATTTCTTTCCTTCAAAGTTGGATTTATAAAATAAATCAATATGTTGCCATATTCATTATTTGTATCTGTCTCATCTTTAAGATTTTTAAAGACATTAAATTTCATTATATTATTCAAATTCTATAAACTATGTATACATTTATATAGTTTATAACAATTGTGCATATACTCGATTAACTGATAGATAATATGTATTAACAAATATGTGGGTCGACAATTAAGTGCACATAATAGAGATAATGGACTATATATAGATAAAATATGAAATGTGTTTTCAACTTATATGAAAATGATTGTTCCATATTGTTAAAGAATTAAGAAATTAATAATTAAAATTACCACTCCCACTAATTTTAAGCGCTCTAGTTCTTATATGTACATTACTATAAAATATTTGACATGGATGTATTTCCTTAATTTATATCCCACAGGCTCTGATGATTGATATTTAATTAACTATGTATTTGTCGTAATATTTTGGTATTTTCACGTTAATTTATTAAATGTGGCGCCTTGTGTCTCTCTTTTCTTGGGCAATTTAATATTGATTATGAGTTAACAATATTACCAAATTGTTGCATTTAGGAAAATTGTAATTAAATAACAAATTAAATACTTTCCAACCCTTCTAATCTGATTTGATCTCACAACATATTTACTTTTTAACCCATCTAATCTACGTTTTAGTGTGATACATGCATATAAAGAAAATTGTTATATGAATAAATTAAAGCTGAGTCCAGTACATCAAGAAACAACGAACTTACATTATTGACTTGATCGGTTGGTTGTAATTTAAAAAAAATATATAACAAGAACATAAATGTAATTATATAACAACTTTAATACTTTGTGAGAATCCAAATTAACTAAACGGAAAATATTCCAGTCTTCCATATATTTATAAGATTTGTTGTAAAAAATGTCAAATTCATTATATTTAGTTTTTCAATATAATATTGAATTGGAAGATCACGTCTAGTTTAATTAATAAATTAAAGTATGAAAGTTAATAAACTATAGATAAATTTTAGTACCTTCACAAAAATCATGTCTATTTTAATAATTCTTTTCGTGTGATAATTAAAGGTTTGAAATGACAGTAAAATAGAAGAAAGCACAAACATCATCTGCACCTTTTCATTTCATGTAATGTTATTTATTGGGCTTATAATTAAAAACATGTATAATTATAATCGGCAATTAGGTTTATTTATCTATACATTCATTAAAAAAGGAAGGGTATGTGTGCCCAAAAAGTTGGGTTTCTTCTTCATCTCATGTTCTTGAGAGGTGGCAAAAGAAGATAACATGTCAAGGCTGCAAAAGAAGCACCAGTGGTCAGGTGTTGGTGAGTATGCATTATTCTTGGGACAAATAATTTTATAATTATTGACCCAAGTAAATTAGTTTCATGAAATTCATACAAACAACTATTTTACTACATGTATTAAATGGAGGGTTCTAGTTTATTTTATTTTATTTGACAGTTCGACGTGGCATGGATTTATACATACAAATTCAGATTTTTAATACTTAGGTCAATTAATTTTATTTATAATTTTTTTAAAAGGAAGAATAAATTTGCTAGGAATTATGGACCATTCTTTAATAGTGATAACTTTAAGGTTAATGGTGAATAAATCCTAGGTGCATCCATGAAAAAAAAGAACCTTAACATAAAATAAAATTAATCATTTACAAAAAAAAAATAACCAACAACAATGTTTAAAATTTGTTTAACAATATGTATATATTTTGTAAAATCTCTGTAAAAATCTAATGATCAATCATATTGTATACCACTGATGCTTATTCGTACATATTTGAGCGGCAAGAGATATTATTTTGTTAAATATATTAAAAAATGATGTATGGAACATAATTAATAGAAAGATGTGGACTTCCAAATTTCGGACCCATATATGTAAATTAGATAGTTAGAATTAATACTGCATGTATAATAACCAAGGTTCTAAATAGCGTTTATAGCGTCGTAGCGGGAAGGCTAAAAAAAAAGCTATAGCGAATAGCGGAAGCTATTCCAAATAGCGTTTTTTTTTTTACATTTCGTATATTCAATATTTGTACTAAATATCAACATTATCTAAGGTCTCATAGAACAATAAATAACTCCAAAGTAATTAAGAAATTATAATATTCATATTGAACCCGTACAAAGTCCAAATTGCGGTTCAAAATATCCATAGTAATATCATAAACTATCGATTTTTTCTATTAAAAATATCTTAAGTATCATGATTCATGACATAATCTATTTTTTTTTTCTATTCAAATTTTAATTCCGGTTTGGACTTTTTTTCTATTCAAATTTCAATTTCTATTCCCAATTTCAAATTGATTTATTTGTAGCAAGTAGCAACAAATTCAATTTCGGTTTGAGATTTTTTTTATCTTAATTTAAAACCCATATAAATTGCTTAAAAAAAAAAAAAACTCATATTGTATAGCGCAAATAGCGCTGTAGCGGACCGCTATAGCGTTGTAGCGGCCGCTATAGCGGCCGTAGCGCAAATAGCGCATTTTGATGTCGTAGCGTAGCGTTTGGGGTCCAAAAACGCTATAGCGCCGCTATAGCACGCTATTTAGAACACTGATAATAACTAAGTGTTAGTTATTAATTAGAGACCAGTACAAATAGAGACATAACGACCTTTCATGTCATGTAAAAAATATTTCTGGCTCATATATATATAATAATGCTAATTACAATTTATGTTGTCTCAAACATAAAATGCACATAATATTTTTCATACTCATTAGAGTAGAATTAGGGTGTTCTTAAGCTCACCAAGCCTCTTTGTGAGCTTAACTCAAAAACCTATTGGATTGACTTCAAGCGATGCCTCCAAACTGTTGAAACCGATCAACTTCATGAGTGATGACTTTACATGTCAAATTTATAAATTTTCAAACTAATTTAATATAAAGTCAAGCGGTCAAAAAATGATGAAAAATAAACACATTAAATTTGACCGCTTGACTTTATACTAAATTAGTTCAAAAATTTATAAATTTGATATGTAAACGTATCACTCGTGAAGTAGATCGATTTCAACAGTTTGAATGCATTGTTTGAAGCCAATTAAATAGGTTTTTGAATTAAGCTCACAAAGGGGCTTGGTGAGCTTAAGAACACCCTAGTTGACTCATACAAAATGTATTGTTGACTCATACATAAAATGCTCATTTCATAATTAATATCTTTCATGTCATGTAAAAAATATTGTTGAATCATGTTATTTGCAATTTCTGTCATTTATATATACCATCCAAATTTTTGAACAAAAACTATTTTGCTTCATAATAATTTCTTTCCCTAAAAACCTTTATTAAAATATAGAAATTTTTACAATGTGCATATGATGTTGGAGGAAACCAAAAATTAATTTTAATTAGAATATTAATAAAATAAAATTATAGTTTCATAAGCTTAGGAGATAGTATTACAAAGATCAACTTATTTTTTTATTTTGCCAAACTATTTTTTTTATCATTTCTCAACCAAGACTATCACAGAGATGAGGTTATTTTGCATTTAACAATGCTATTCTTCTATTTGGAATGAAATGCTTTTATTTAATTTACTGATTCTTTAATATTAAGTTAGAATGATCAATTATGTTAGAAACAAAATGATCAATTTCAAATCATGATCTGATTCGATTTGATCTCATTCAATTTGATTGGATCTGTTCTGATATCTAATATAATCTTATCTGATCTAATATCTTTATTACTTCAAATCTTAATTTTTTTTTAAATGTGAATTCATTTTTATTATTAATTTAATTGTTATTTTTGTGATGTTGTAATTTTATTTTTTAATATGTTATTTTGGGAAATTAATCTCAAAGCTGGAGATTTTCTTGCTGTGGTAATAAAGTTTTTTTTTTATCAAAATAATATCTTGTTAAATAACTAATTTAATTTTATAAACACACTGTTACCTGGTCTTTTTTCATTATTTTATAGTAAAAATATTTAATTTTCTTTTAAAAACAAACAATTAAGTACTTAATTATATGTACACATATCAGTTAAACGAAACTACATTTTGAACATATTCATACCTGTTAAATAAAAGGAAAATTAATTAATATATAACATATAAAACTTTATACATCTTTAATTCCTTGTACTATCCTGAATGACGTATACAGCGGCTCGCTCATTGACCATTTTTCTCAGAATAACTGGCTATTCACATTGCTGGAGAAACAATTGGTTAAGAGTAGCCAACTTATTTTTAGACTCAAAAGGTGGTGTTTGGTTGAGATCTAAACTATGAAACAAGTGATTTAGACATTAAATACGGATTAATTAGGTCAGTCTAATTAACTACGTATAACTCTAAAATTGGACATCTAAATTTAAACCACCTTTCCAGGTGTTTTAAGAGTTAGTCCTATGGTTCCACTGTCAATGACAATCAAATTATTTATTTATCTCTTTCTTCTTTAGTCAATACTATTTCTTAATAATTTAGATCATAACATAATTTTCTAAGACTTTAATTATTAGTCTTCAACTAACCATAAAAAAACATAGTCCAGCTTTAGTTGGAATAACCTACTTAGACATCCAAAAACTGTAAACCTCAATGAA